>CM028132.1:1415650000-1416850000 GCA_016271365.2 Neoceratodus forsteri
ACCTACTGCTTTAGAGGTCTGCTTGGATGATTTTAGGTCATCAGTGATGATGATGCCCAAGTCTCTTTCTTCCTTTGTGACTGCTAGCAACTCCCTCCCAGCCTATAAGTGGCTTCAGGGTTTCTCTTCCCTATGTGCATGATTTTGCACTTCTTTGCATTAAATCCAGTTGCCACTCTTCTGACCATTTTGCTAGTTTATCCAGATCTCTTCTCATTCTGCCCACCCCATCTGGATCATCTACTCTGTTGCAGATCTTGGTGTCATCTGCAAACAGACAAGCCTTACCCTCTAGTCCATCTGCGAGGTCACTAATGAAGATGTTGAATAGGACTGGCCCCAGGACTGATCCTGAGTACCCCACTTGTGACTTGCATCTCTTCTGACTGTATGCCATTACCACCTCTCTGTTTTCTGCCAGTCCAGCCAGTTTGCCACCCAGTTGACCAACTTCTGACCACGAGCCTACCTAGCTTATTTATCAATCTTCTATGTGGAACAGTGTCAAAAGCTTTGCTGAAGTCAAGGTGGCGACATCAACTGCTCCCTTGGTCCACCACTCTGGTTACCCAGTCAAAGAAATCTATGAGATTAGTTTGACAGGACCTTCCTTTGTAAACCCATGCTGTCTTGGATCCTGTGCCCTATGGATTCCAGGTGTTGCACTATCCTTTCCTTAAGGAGTGCCTCCATAATCTTGCCCACTACTGAGGTAAGACTGACGGTCTGGTTCCCGCCTCCTCCCTGCTACCACTCTTGTGGAGTGGGATCACATGAGCCTTTCTCCAGTCTTCTGGGACCTCTCCTGTGCTCGAGACTCACTAAACAATTCTGCTAATGGCTCTGCCAGTTCCTCCTTTAGCTCCTTAAGTACCCTGGGATGTATGCCATCAGGTCCCATTGCCTTATCCACCCTGAGCTTAGCAAGCTCTTGTAGGACCCTTTCTTTTGTGAAGAGTAGTGCTCACCTCCCTCCCCTGTGTCCATGATGCTGAGCTGTGGGCCCTGCCCTACCTTCTCTTCAGTAAATACTGAGCAAAAGTATCTATTTAGGATAGATGCCTTTACAGGGTCCTCCTCCTCACATGCTCCCTTTTCTCCATTAAGCTTAGCAATACCCCTCTGGACTTTCTCCTTTCACTAATTGTATCTATAGAAAGTCTTGTCACCTTCTTTTACTGTTCGTCTAGTGTTTCCTCAGTTTGGGACTTTGCCTGCCTTACTGCCTTACCTGCTTCCTTAGGGCAGTTTGGTATGCCTCCCTATCTTCATCCCGCTGTGTTCCCTATATATTTTCTGAAGGCCAGCCTTTTGGCTCTGACCTTTTCTGCTATATTTGAGAACCAAAGTGGTTTCCTTCTTCTTTTGCACTTCCTTTTCTGTCTAACACAATGGGATGTTGCTTCAAGTATTGTATCCTTAATGCTTGCCCACTTTGCCTGTACCTCCTCACCTGTGTTTCTTTTTGCCAGGGCTAGCTTAACTCTGTTGGCCATCTTATCAAAGTCAGCTCCTCTGAAGTCCCATATTTTTGCCTTGGAATGGGATGATTTAGATGTAGTAGCCAAATTGAACCATACCATGTGATGGTCACTGGCCCCCAGGTGACCTTCTACCTGGAGATCTGTGATCCCTTCTTTGTTAGTCAGTACTAGATCTAGGATAGCCCTGTCTCTAGTGGGTTGCTGTACCAGTTGTTTGAGGCCCTCCTGCAGGAATCCACTATGAGTCTAGTTCTGGCAGATGTTCCTGCTGGTATTGACCAATCTGTATCTGGCATGTTGAAGTCTCCATTATCAGAACCTCCCTTTAGCTGTCATGTTTTGTATATCTTCTAACAGTAATGTGTCTATGTCCTCCCTCTGGTCTGGGGGCCTGTAGACAACCCCAGTTCTTATGGCTGTCCATTACCTGTTTCCAGGGTGACCCACAGTTCTTCTGGCTCCTTATGTGTATTCTGAATTTCTGTAGCTTTGATATTTTCATTAACATACAGGGCCACCCCTCCCCCTTTTGCACCTCGGTCTCTTCTGAACAATACATATCCAGGTACTGAAGTCTCCCAGCGTGGTTACTGGTAAACCACGTCTCACTAATTGCTACTATGTCCAGTTTAGCCTCTGACATTATTGCCTGCAGGTCTGGGATCTTATTTCCCAGGCTGTGAGCATTTGTGTACATGATTTTCCATTGGCCAGATTTTGGTGTGTTAGTTGTTGGGTGAAGTTTGGCATTACCCCTGTGCATCGTATGGGGAGACAAACCTTTTTTTCTTACCTGGTGATGCAAATGAATGGCAAACACGCTGAATTCCTGTTTGACCACTAGCTGAGGGGGGAGGGGTGTTCTTCCCATTCGACGTATGGGGTGCTGCACCCCTCTCCCCATTTGCTAGTTTAAATATTCTGCAAAGACGTCAAACTTCTGCCCCAATGCACTGACTCCCTCTTTAGTCAGATGCAGTCCATCAAATTTAAAGAACTTTCGCTCCCAGAACTGTTGCCAGTTCCCTACAAATCTGTGTCCTTTTTCCTGGCACCAGTCCTTGAGCCACGTGTTTAGCTCCCCTATCTCCCCCTTCTCTGACCTTCCGTCCATCTGCTCCCTTCTCCCAGACTGGCAGGATCTCAGAGAAGGAGATGCCAGACGAAATAGATGATAGTTTGTCACCCAGCCTAGTCAGGTGTTCCTTGGTCTCCACAACTGACCGGCTGGCAAGATCATTAGTCCCTATGTGTACTAGGACATCAATGTTTTCTCCTGCTTTGTGAACAATTTGCTAATGCGTCAGTGTCTCTCCATGCTGATGTACCTGGGAGACATCTGACCATCACCCTGGCTGGAGATGGGTATCAACTCCCGAATCATGGAGTCTCCTATGATCAGAAGTTTTTGGATTTCCTTTCTGCTTGTTTAGTTTTGGTTCCTGATTTGGGTGAGTATTGTTGTGCTAGCTCCTGTGCGCAGTGTCCTGCTCTGCAGGTGTCTTCTGCCTCTTTATTTGATTTCAGAGATAGAGGCAGATACCTGTTCTGTAGTGTTTATATGGTTTTGGAGGTAATGTGTTGGAGAGCAGAGAGTGATGGGGCACCTGATTTGCTCCTCTAACCACCTGCCAACCTCCTGGACCAACTACCCTCTGCGGTCGAGGTTTTTCTGTTGGATGCTGGGGAAATGGCGGGTGGTTCTTATAATGTATTTCCTCTTCAATATGAAATTTGAGGCGTGCAATCTCTGCCCATGCTGCCGGAGCTGAGACCTAAGATCTCAAAGGCCCAGCATGTAGGACAGTGTCCTAAATCCTGTAAGACTGTCCTTCTGAAAATTGTTCCACAGTACCTGCAGTTAATGAAATCCATTCCAAATAAGTTGCTGGGTTTGTAACCTAGTCAGAGTAATTAGAAGGAAAAAAATGCAAGTAATGGTTTAATTGTGCTTTGTTTAACTTGTTATAACAAGTTAAATTACTAGTGCCCTGTAAATGAGATCACCTTGTGAGGCCCCACTGATTCGCCCCTTCCTGTTCTGCCACAGGAAATGTTACAACTGTGGTACCCTATAAAAGGAGTGTAGTGTGGGGTGGTTGGCTGGGCCCTTCCCTGCCAAAAGAAGAACCACGGACGAGAAAGAACAAGGAGGTAAGAGCAGAAACAATCAGTCAACAACAAATGCAGTAACCTGAAAGCTTATCCTAATGTTAGATAAAACTGTAAAACCTGTAAAGCACCACCTGTAATAATTTCAGAAGATATACCCTGTAAGAAACACTTTGCTCCAGAGAAAAATAAAGCAGTAACAGAAGATATACCTTGCAAAGACAATTTGAATCAGAAGATTACAGCAGTAATCTGTTAGCACACACCTGTAGGCACACCTTGTAATAATGCAGAAGAAGGTATACCAGCAACAACAATTTGAATCAGAGAAAAAATAAAGCAATGAAATGTTAGCAACAAACAGTAGCAATCCCTGTGAGTAAAAAATTAAAACACCACCACACAGTAAATCTGCTTAGCCAAACTAAGTCTTAATCCTTCTCCCTTGCTCTGGTAAGTTTTTCTACTCTGCCTTTCAAGCAGTCTTAGAAGGAAAGAGCTCAGGTGAAGCTAGGTGCCTTGGCCAGCAAACCAAGTCTTCTACAACGCTATGGTCTCCCAAATATGGGGGCAAACATGTGTTTCTAAAACCACAATACCAGGTGACAAAAAAATTAGGTTTAATATGTTTCCAGGACTATCTATTTTTCTCTTCCTGGTCGAAGTTGTTACCATTTGTTTCAAATTTAAGATCTGGAATGATTCCTCCAGTTTTTGACCTCTCTTGCCCCTCCCAGGGCAGTTTAAGTCACCCACTAAAACTATTTTCTTATCCCTAACGTGTAGCCCTATAACATCAGCCAGCTTCTTAAAGTGGATAGTTTTAATTTTTTTTGGGAGTAAACTACACCAATAACAAGATCAGTAGAAAAAATATAAACTAATAGGCATTCCATATCTTTTATGTTACCTGAGTGTGTAACTTTAGAATGCCTCAATGTATGGTTTAAATATAATATTATCCCCCTTCCTGGGCCCTTTTATCACTTCTAGGTATAATATTCATTTAAGGCTATTTCTTTATTGTCATTTTTCTTTCCTAACCAAGTTTCTGACAGGCCAATAATTTCATTTTTTCCATTTGGCCCATACCCAAAACAAATCTCTTTTATTTACCAGGCTACATGCATTATCATGCATGATTTTATTAGCCTAGGTTCTGGTCCAGGGTTTGTTTCGATGTCTCCACTGAGTGCCAGAGCCACAGGAACCCATCAATTAGATTTACCAATTGGCCTGTTCAAAGTTAAGTCAAGCTTCACCTGGTGAGCCTTGAGATAAAAGTTTGCCAGGATGAAGGGATTTCTTCTTCTGACCAGGCCATTTCCATTTTTAATACAGTTGTTTTGAGTGTGAAGACTCTGGTGGAGCTGGCACTTCAGACCTGTTGTTATTGAAAAGAGATGTTACAGAAAATACAATAAACAACTCTTTCAGCTTCAAATGTCACAACAACAGTAGTATAGGAATTTCCTTATTCCCGATTTGTGCTCATTAAAAGCACTGGCTAACCTCCTGTTACCACTGTCCATATTAGATGCAATGTTTTGGGCTCTTGACCCCTGCCAATTGTTAATCAGGCTCCACAATGTGTTAGGATTCCTATAACTATCTTTGTGAAGTTCACAAGTAAACCATGACAAGGTACTCCCACTGAAACCCAAATCAGCCATTCTAACCATGAGTATGCTGTGATCCACAATGTCAAAGGCCCAGGATATGTCAACAAAAACTGTGCCAATATACTGACCACTCTCAACAGCCAAGTTGATATTGATGAGGACCCTTGACACAGCGGAGGCAGTAATGTGGCCACAGCAAAAACCTTATTGATAATTATCCAAGTGGCCACTAATGGTCAGGTACTGAGACAGATAGTTATACATCTGACACTCCATAAGCTTAGAGATGACAAATTGCAACAAAACTGGGCAATAACTGCCAACGTTTTCCAATTGCCCCTCCCCCATCCCTCATGGAGCAGTACAACACTGGCAATTTTCAAAAGCTTAGGGACATAGTTCAACACAAATGAATGGTATAGAAACATAGAAACATAGAGGTTGATGACAGATAAGGACCACAAGGCCCATCCAGTCTGCCCATTTCTTTTTCTACCTTAAAAATGTGCCATCGGCTTTTGTTCTGTCAGTGGCCTATCTATTCATACTCATCTGTATTGCTCCCTTATGCCTATCCCATGCCTGTTTGAAGCCCTGCACTGTATTCATAGCCACCACTTCCTGAGGTAGGCCATTCCATGCATCCACCACTCTTTTTGTGAAAAAGAATTTCCTCACATTCCCCCTTAATCAGCCTCCCTCTATTCTCATGCTGTGTCCACTTGTATTGCTATTTTTCTTAAATTAAAACATGTTAGACTCTTTCACCTTGTTAATTCCCTTAAGGTGTTTGAATGTTTCGATCATATCACCTCTCTCCCTCCTTTGCTCAAGGGTATACATATTGAGCTCCGTTAATCTGTCCTCATATGTCTTCTGATGCAGTCCCTGCACCATTTTGGTTGCCCTTCTCTGGACTGCCTAAATTTGGTTATTGTCCTTGTGAAGGTGTGGCCTCCAGTACTGCATGCAGTACTTCAGATGGGGCCTAACCTGTGTCTTGTAAAGAGGGATTATTACCTCCCTCTTACGACTTGTGATACCCCTACTAATACACCCTAACATCCCCCTAGCCTTACCTACTGCTTTAGAGGTCTGCTTGGATTATTTCAGGTCATTGGTGATGATGATGCCCAAGTCTCTTTCTTCCTTTGTGACTGCCAGCAACTCCCCTCCCAGCCTATAGGTGGTTTCAGGGTTTCTCTTCCCTATGTGCATGATCTTGCACTTCTTTGCATTAAATCCCAGTTGCCACTCTTCTGACCATTTTGCTAGTTTATCCAGATCTCTTCTCATTCTGCCCACCCCATCTGGATCATCTACTCTGTTGCAGATCTTGGTGTCATCTGCAAACAGACAAACCTTACCCTCTAGTCCATCTGTAATGTCACTAATGAAGATATTGAAGAGGACTGGCCCCAGGACTGATCCTGAGGTACCCCACTTGTGACTTGCATCTCTTCTGACTGTATACCATTTACCACCACTCTCTGTTTTCTGCCTGTCAACCAGTTTGCCACCCAGTTGACCAACTTCTGACCCACCCAGAGCCTACCCAGCTTATTTATCAATCTTCTATGTGGAACAGTGTCAAAAGCTTTTCTGAAGTCAAGGTAGGTGACATCAACTGCTCCCCCTTAGTCCACCACTCTGGTTACCCAGTCAAAGAAATCTATGAGATGAGTTTGACAGGACCTTCCTTTTGTAAACCCATGCTGTCTTGGATCCTGTGCCCCTATGGATTCCAGGTGTTGCACTATCCTTTCCTTAAGCAGTGCCTCCATAATCTTGCCCACTACTGAGGTAAGGCTGACTGGTCTGTAGTTCCCTGCCTCCTCCTGCTACCACTCTTGTGGAGCGGGATCACATGAAACCCTTCTCCAGTTTTCTGGGACCTCTCCTTTCTCAGAGACTCACTAAACAGTTCTGCTAATGGCTCTGCTAGTTCCACCCTTAGCTCCTTAAGTACCCTGGGATGTATGCCATCGGGTCCCATTGCCTTGTCCACCCTGAGCTTAGCGAGCTCTTGTAGGACCCTTTCTTTGTGAAGGGAATAGTGCTCACCTCCCTCCCCCCTGTGTCCATGGTGCTGAGCTGTGGGCCCTGCCCTACCTTCTCTTCAGTAAATACTGAGCAAAAGTATCTATTTAGGATAGATGCTTTTACAGGGTCCTCCTCCTCACATGCCCCCTTTTCTCCTTTGAGCATAGCAATACCCCCTCTGGACTTCCTCCTTTCACTAATGTATCTATAGAAAGTCTTGTCACCTTCTTTTACTGTTCATGCTAGTGTTTCCTCAGTTTGGGACTTTGCCTGCCTTACTGCCTTCCCCGCTTCCCTTAGGGCAGTTTGGTATGCCTCCCTATCTTCATCCTGTGGTGTTCCCTTATATTTCCTGAAGGCCAGCCTTTTGGCTCTGACCTTTTCTGCTACTGTATTTGAAAACCAAAGTGGTTTCCTTCTTCTTTTGCACTTCCTTTTCTGTCTAACACAATGGGATGTTGCTTCAAGTATTGCATCCTTAATGCTTGCCCACTTTGCCTGTACCCCCTCACCTGTGTTTCTTTTTGCCAGGGCTAGCTTAACTCTGTTGGCCATCTTATCAAAGTCAGCTTCTCTGAAGTCCCATATTTTTGCCTTGGAATGGGATGATTTAGATGTAGTGGCCAAATTGAACCATACAAATGTGATGGTCACTGGCCCCCAGGTGACCTTCTACCTGGAGATCTGTGATCCCTTCCCTGTTAGTCAGTACTAGATCTAGGATAGCCCTGTCTCTTGTGGGTTGTTGTACCAGTTGTTTGAGGCCCTCCTTGCAGGGACTCCACCATGTGTCTAGTTCTGGCAGATGTTTCTGCTGGTATTGACCAATCTGTATCCGCATGTTGAAGTCTCCCATTATCAGAACCTCCCCTTTAGCTGTCATGTTTTGTATATCTTCTAACAGTAATGTGTCTATGTCCTCCCCTGGTCTGGGGGCCTGTAGACAACCCCAGTTCTTATGGCTGTCCCATTTCCTGTTTCCAGGGTGACCCACAGTTCTTCTGGCTCCTTATGTGTATTCTGAATTTCTGTAGCTTTGATATTTTCATTGACATACAGGGCCACTCCACCCCCCCCTTTTGCACCTCTGTCTCTTCTGAACAGTACATAGCCAGGTACTGAAGTCTCCCAAGTGTGGTTACTGGTAAACCACATCTCACTAATTGCTACTATGTCCAGTTTAGCCTCTGACATTATTGCCTGCAGGTCTGGGATCTTATTTCCCAGGCTGTGAGCATTTGTGTACATGATTTTCCATTGGCCAGATTTCTGTGTGTTAGTTGTTGGGTGAGGTTTGGCATTTCCCCTCTGCGTCATATGAGAGCGGACCTTTTTCTTACCTGGTGATGCAAATCAACTGCAAACATGCTGAATCCCTATTTGACCACTAGCTGAGGGGAGGGTGTTCTTTCCATTCGACGATGGGGTGCTGCACCCTCTCCCCATTTGCTAGTTTAAATATTCTGCAAAGATATCAAACTTCTGCCCCAATGCACTGACTCCCTCCTTAGTCAGATGCAGTCCATCAAATTTAAAGAACTTTCGCTCCCAGAACTGTTGCCAGTTCCCTACAAATCTGTATCCTTTTTTCCTGGCACCAGCCCTTGAGCCACATGTTTAGCTCCCCTATCTCCCATTCTCTGACCTTCCGTCCATCGCCCCCTCTCCCAGACTGGCAGGATCTCGAGAAGGAGATGTCAGATGAAATGGATGACAGTTTGTCATCCAGCCTGGTCAGGTGTTCCTTGGTCTCCACAACTGACTGACTGGCGAGATCATTAGTCCCTATGTGTACCAGGACATCAATGTTTTCTCCTGCTTTGTGAACAATTTTAGCAATGCGGTCAGTGTCTCTCCACGCTGATGTACCTGGGAGACATCTGACCATTACCCTGGCTGGAGATGGGTATCAACTCCCCGAATCATGGAGTCTCCTATGATCAGAAGTTTTTTGGATTTCCTTTTTGCTTTTTTTGTTTTGGTTCCTGATTTGGGTGAGTTTTGTTGTGCTAGCTCCTGTGCTGCAGTGTCCTGCTCTGCAGTGTCCTCTGCCCCTTTGTTTGATTTCAGAGATAGAGGCAGATACATGTTTGTAGTGTTTATATGGTTTTTGGAGGTAATATGTTGGAGAGCACAGAGTGATGGGGCACCTGATTTGTCCCTCCTAACCACCTGCCAACCTCCTGGACCAACTACCCTCTGCAGTCAAGGTTCTTCTGTTGGATGTTGGGGAAATGGCAAGTGGTTCTTATAATGTATTCCTCTTGAATATGAAATTTGAGGCATGCAATCTCTGCCCATGCTGCCCGGAGCTGAGCCCTAAGATTTCCAATGGCCCAGCATGTAGGACAGTGTCCTAAATCCTGTAAGACTGTCCTTCTGAAAAGTGTTCTGCAGTACCTACAGTTAATGATATCCATTCCAGATAAGTTGATGGGTTTATAACCCGGTCAGAGTAATCAGAAGGAAAAATGCAAGTAATGGTTTGATTTTGTGTTTTGTTTTGTATAACTTGTTATAACAAGTTAAATTACTAGTTCCCCTGTAAATGAGCTCACCTTGTGGATGCCCCACTGATCCTCCCTTCCTGCTTTGTCACAGAAAATGTCACAGCTGTGGTACCCTATAAAGGAGTGTAGTGTGGGGTGGTTGGGGATGGGGATGGGTGGCTCGGCCCTTCCCTGATGAAAAAGAACCACGGATGAAAGAACAAGGAGGTAAGAGCAGAAACAATCAGTCAACAACAAATGCAGTAACCCTGAAAGCTTATCCTAATGTTAGATAAAACTGTTAAACCTGTAAAGCACCACCTGTAATAATTTCAGAGAAGATATATCCTGTAAGAAACACTTTGCTACAGAGGAAAATAAAGCAGGAACAGAAGATATACCTTGCAAAGACAATTTGAATCAAGAAGATTACAGCAGCAATCTGTTAGCACACCTGTAGGCACACCTTGTAATAATGCAGAAGTAAGTATACCAGCAACAACAATCTGAATCAGAGAAAAATAAAGCAATGAAATGTTAGCAACAAACAGTAGCAATCTCTGTGAGTACAAAATAAAAACAACACCACACAGTAAACCTGCTTAGCCAAAAGAAGTCTTAATCCATTTCCCTTGCTCTGGTAAGGTTCTCTGCTCTGTCCTGTCAAGCAATCTTAGAAGGAAAGAGCTCAGGTGAAGCTAGGTGTCTTGGCCAGCAAACCAAGTCTTCTACCTCCTGAGACAGATAGTTATACTGTACATCTGACACTCCATCAATAGATATGTTAGTGAGACATTGATCTCATGAGCCCCATCTTTTAATAGCCATGGGGTAAGATCATCAGGTCTGCAGCATTTACTGGTATTCAGCATGCAATAAGGTAAGTACTGTAACTGATCAAGGATATCTGTCTCAATAATGACCTTAAACTGAAAGGTCATAGTTTCTCAATGACTGCCATCAGGCACATACACATAAGAGAATGATTGCCTGAATACTGGACATACTGTAAGTAAAGCGACACTGTCAACCTTTTCTGCATCACATGATTTTTAGGTAAAAACTCACATTTTATGATTGCGTACCTTCTCTAAAACTCATCGATGTTGCTGATTGTTTGAGCTGCCTCCTTGTTTATTAGATCTAAAATGTATGGTAATGTATAGTTATACCCATCCTTGTTATGTTTCAAATCATTGAACTACTCTTATTGCATACTTTCTGAATATTGGAAACACCCTCAAACAGTGCAGTAGCTCATGATACAATAGTCTCTTCTACTCTCACTGCATAATGAGTAGCCAGATTGGTTGGAGATGTTCCCGAGTCCAGGAAAGATGCAGTGGGAGTTGGTCAAGAAATGTAAAAAAAACATGTTTGTGTGTGGTAACACCAGTATAGTGGGCATTTCAGTTTGTCACTTTTTAAAAGAAAAAAGTGATCTGAATCAAACTACCAGCTGCCTCAACAGTCTCTATAGAATGTGAAGAATCATAAAGTGTGCTTTTTAAACTAGGGTCGCTTTGAGGCCTAAGGGGGTTGACAGTGTCCCATTAAAGTTATTTTATAAAATGGCAAGGATAAATTCAGTGACCTCATTGGATGACAGCTGTTAAATGACCATGTGTTTAAAATACTAGTGATGCACAGTCAGAAACTGGATCTTATTATGAAGACTGTAAAACCACATTACCTACAATAAGCTTTTATTATAAGCGCAATAAGCCAGTCCAGGGTATGCATTAAAGGATTAAGGATGCATTTCCCATAGGTGTAAAGACACTCAGCCTTCAGCCTCGTGCCTTAATACGCCCGTGGGGCATACACTGTAATCTTTTAATGCACACCCTATTCTGACTTACTGCTTATATATTAGTTCCTTTGGGTCAATTCACAGAACAATTCACAGGCTCCAATAATATGCTCATTAAAAGCACTGGCTAATCTCCTGTTGCCACTGTCCATATTGGATGCAATGTTTTGGGCTCTTGACCCCTGCGGTTGTTAATCAGGCTCCACAATGTGTTAGATTCCTATAACTATCTTTGTGAAAGACTGAATAAAAAAACCTCTTATTTATTTATTTTATTTATTTTATTTATTTATTTCAATCTAGGATTACAATACCTTTGAGCTGAGGCTCTTTTACAAAGGTTCCATGTCAGCGTGTGCACCAGTCATCATTTTTAGTTACAAACATAAAGTCACTGACTTACAGACATATAATCACCAGTACAAAGACTTGAGCTATGAGCAAGACAAAGGGAGGAGGGGTCGGAGATCGAGGGGGTAGGAGGCAGAGGGTAAGGGGAGTACGGAGGTGGGTGGGGGCGGGGCAGAAGTGGAGATACGGGGGAGGTGGGCGACAGGTGGAGACAGAGCAGCCAGGGGGTCTTGTCGAGGAATATGCCAGGTAAGGTGTTAGGGGTGCAAAGACTGATTGTAAGTGCTGGGTGCTGGGGCATGTGCAGCTGGAATGGTGGAAATGTTAAGATAGGCAATCGCAGGATACAAGCAGTGAGAGTGCAGCTTGGACTTGAAAGGCGAGTGTTGGAGGCGGTCACTATGTCACTGCCAAGAGAGTTGAGCTCAGTCGGATGTCTGACAGGCAAATGATCTTTGTCCTGGGTCGTATGCACAACGCGGGTTATGTAGTAGATGGAAATTGATCTCCTTGTAGTGACATTCCTATGTCTAGGCTTAAGGAGGGCACTGACACCAGGTGGGGCAAGTCTCATTATGATTTTCTTGGCCGTGATGCAGGTTTGGTATTTTATGCGTTTGTCCAGTTGAAGCCATCCGGATTGGGAATAAAGGTCACATGCGTGGGTATGGTGATGTGAGCCAGTGATGAGATGACAGGCCTTATTCAGGGAGGTTATGATACGTTTGAGAGCAGTGGTAGTTGCAGACCCATATATGATAAGACCATAGTCTATGATGCTGACAATGGAGCTTTGGACGGCCACTGACAGTGCTTCTGGGGTTAGGTGTTTCCTGTGCCGGAATAATATGCCTAACCTTGCATTGGCAGACTTTGCCACATTTCTAATATGGACAGCGTATGAGAGGTGGGGATCAAGGGTGATGCCAAGGTACTTGAACGATTGTGTTTGCTCTAGGATGGCTCCTTGTTCGGTTGCAATGGAGAGGTGGAGTTGTTTGTTTTTGTTGTGGGGGCTGCAAAAGACCATAGACTTGTTTTTTTCTGATTGAGAAGCAGTTTATGATTTAGGAACCAGGATTCGATGGAGGAGAAGGCCCGCTGAAGTTTATTTTGTAATTGGTTTGGATCAGGGTCCGAGGTGAGGATCACAGCATCGTCGACGTAGAGAATTATTTGTTCTGGGCAACTGTCTGGTAGTGAGTTTAAGAATTGACTGAAGAGGAGGGGTCCCAGAATGGAGCCCTGGGGGACTCCCAAGCAGACCGGTCTAGGGTCCGAGAGTGTATCAGCGATTCTTACTGTTTGGGACCGTTCTTCAAGGTAGCTCTTAAACCAGCCAATGGTGTTGGTTGACAGCCCAGTGTTCTGAAGCTGGACAAGTAGGAGGCAGTGATTGACGGTGTCGAAGGCTTTAGTTAAGTCAATGTAGATTGAGCCTAGTAGTTCACCGGAATCAAGTGCGTTGTGGATTGTGCCGGTGAATTCAAGTAGGGCTGTGAAGGTGCTATGACCTTTGCGGAACCCGTGTTGTTGCTTGCACAGGATGTTGTACATATCCAGGTATTCTGTGAGCTGGTCCAAGATGATGCGTTCTAGTGTCTTGGAGAGTGGGGGTAGTAGGGAGATAGGTCTGTAGTTATCGTGGGCAGTTTTGTCACCACTTTTATGGACTGGGGTGACAGTGGCAGATTTCCATCTGTCGGGGAACTGGCTAAGGCTGAGGGAGAGGTTGAAAATTCTGGTCAGAGGACTAAGCACTTCTTCAAGTGTGAGAGACAGGATTTTGAGATCGAGGGAGTCATTATTGAATCTTGATTTACCAAGGGCTATGGTAACATATTTGTGTACTTGGTGAGCCTTGACTGCTTTGAAGTAGAAGCAGGGGGAGCTGGTGGGAGTAGTGTTCATTGCAGATGGGGGGCTACACCATCTTTGAAGTAGTCCTGAGGTAGGACAGCGCTGAGGTCGGTAAAGGCTTTGTTAAAGGTATCCACAATGGTTTTGGGTTGAGGGTTGTGGTTCCGTTGATGTTGAGTATTGATGGGGGTTTGGGTGGATTCTCAGTGAGTTCCTTTATGTTCTTCCAGAATTCTCGACCATTGCCCCAGGAGTTTGTGAGGGCATGCTTATAGTAGGTGGACTTCATTTGCCGGATGGTTTTGGTGCAGTCATTGTGGGCACGTTTGTAGTTTTGGATGTCGTTTTGCCTTTCAGAGTTTCTGGCCACCTCCCATAGGTGGTCTCTTGTTTTTAGCATCCTGAGGAGGTCACCTGTGAGCCAAGGGTTACTCAGTGATTTGACTTTGCGTTTCTTAATAGGAGCATATGTGTCACAGGCCACAGTGAAGATGTTTATGAAGTGGTCAAGGGCAGTGTTTACATTGGCTGCCTTGAAGATAGGGGACCAGTCTTGGTGGAGAAGGTGGGATTTGAGTCGAGGAAGGTGACCACTGGGTAGAACTCTGGTGGTGATTGTTTTTGGTGGTTGTTTGATGAATTTATTTGACCAGGTGCAGCTAACAGGGGAGTGATCACTGAGAGAGTCAGGGAGGACATTAGTGTTAGATATCCACGATGGGTGACTGGTAAGGATCCAGTCCAAGAGGAACAGGTGCCAGTCCTGTAATTTTTCCTGGTTGGTGAGTCAACCATTTGTGTGAGGTTCGCCGCAGCAATGGTATCCCTCTGTGCACCAGCACGGCCGCAGGCCAGTTAATGTTGAAGTCACCTAGGAGGATGGATTCGGTGTCTGGTGGGAGTGACTTTACAAAGTCAAGAACAGCTGTTAGACCAGTTCCCTGTTCTTTGGGAGGGATGTAGATGGTGGCAACAGTGAAGGTTTTGTTTTGGGCACCAAGGAGGATTCTCACTGGCAGTATCTGAGCAGTTGTGGGTTGGATTGAGGTAATGATGTGGTGCCCTTGTATGGAGTCTTTTAGGTAGAGACCGCAGCCCCCACCTCTTTTGGAGAGGTGATCCAGTCTAAAGACGTTGTAGCCAGGAAAGCTGATTGCATGGTCTGGTATTGATGGCGTGAGCCAGGTTTCGACAACTGCAGGATGTCAGGGCAGTGTTGGCTGGTGAAGGCCTGTAGGGCATACATTTTAGGAAGGAGGCTGCAGATGTTGATTGATATGAATGAGAGGGCATCCGAAGGCTTGCTCAGATTAGTGGCTTTAGAGAAGAATGGGCCAGGGTTTGGGTGCACGTTGCCTGACAGCATTAGGAGAAAGAGGAGGACTACCATTAAGGAGCTGCTGCATAGTTCTTTAAAGGAATGTTTTCACCTGCTGGCATCTCGGGAAGTTGCTGAGCATCAACGATAGTGGGTGAGGGTTAGCATAGACAGGGGGGCCAGAGTGGAGGGCTAGGACCAGTGTGGGTGTAGGACAGTTTCATGGTGGTAGGATGGACCATGGGCAGGGGCAGTGACCAGTGTGCAGCGTGCCTATGTGGAGGAAGGATGTAGGAATGTGGAAGCTGTGGGAAGCAGGGGCTTTTGGGAGTGCAGTAGGGGAGGAAGACAGGCAAGAAGAAATAGAATAGGGGTGAGAGAACGGTGGAGGCGCATGATTAAAGTATGATTCGGGGTTCAGGGAAATCTTCACCCGGTTTGAGAGGATCTCAAGGTGGGAAGGAAGGAAGGTATAGCAAGTGAAGAAACTGTGTCTTTCAGAGGGTAGACTTTATTTTTTCTTTTTTCTTTTTCAAATGAAAGAACAAGAATCCTCTAGTGCGCAGGTCTGTATAACCTGCTAATGAAAAACTAACCACTTAAAAAAAAAAAAAAACCTCCTATTACAGTGCTCCCAGATCTCACGAGTTCCAGTATTTCTGAGGTTTCAGGGCTCAAAGCAGATGCAGGGAAGGAATTGTCATTTTTAAAAATATAATGGAGAAATTGCACCCGCTTCCGTCATCACTTTAAATCTGGGGAAAGTTACAGCAAGAGTCTTGGAGTTCATCCGGGATCAATTCCCAGACATGACTTGATTACCACAAGCCTGCCCTAATTGGTTCAGAGACCCCAGTCATGCTCGATCACGCACTGACTGTGGTCTCTGATTGGCTGTGCTGCAAGTGTTTGATGCAGAGTGCTGCCGGGAATATTTAAACTGGCTACCAGTGCTTTAATTCCTGCTTGAGTTCACTTTAGTATTTATTCCGCCACTGCTGAAGAAAAGAGAGAGAGGAGATATCGCCGTATGTCCACAGCTCACCGCCTCAGCCTGCCATGTGTTTTTGGCATTTGTTTCACCGACCTGGGACCCCAGTATCCGAGAGAGCAGAGCTACGATGAATTTCATCGGTTTTAATTTCGCAGCAGCCAGAGACGACAAGGAGAGAGACCAGCCTGTTGCCTTGAATCTGCAAAATAATTTTTTTTAAAATGACCCCACCGCACCGAGAGGACCCTGAGAGAGACGAGCCTGATCAGATCCTGAGCTGCTTTCTTGGCTTCTCACCAGACGATCATTTGCAAAAAAAAGGTAAAAAAAAATATTAATAACCTCTCTCTGAGTCTGGCCTGGCATAAAATTAAATCGAGCTACTAGCTGAAACCTCCATGAATCTGTGCTGCTTTGGCTGAGAGAGGTTGAGGAGGGAGATTTGTTAGTTTTTAATGTCATTTTAATGTTTAACATGTGTCCTCCCTAAGTGTCCAGGGACAGTGTGTACTTGGAGGTTGAGGAGATAATTAGTTTTTAAACATGAATATTAACAGAAAACCCCCATTCACATTGGAGGATGAAAAATAATTCAGGTACCAAACCTGTCTCCGAGTAATCCTAATGCGTCAATGATCTGCTGCTGCTTTGGCTGGGCCATGCTTGGGAGTGCGGAGATAAGTTTGAATCATGCGTCACTGTTGGCTGCTTTGGGGAGGTGGAGGAGATGACTTTAAATTCTTCCTATAATTGTGAATCATGCTTTAGCCCAGTGGAGGAGAGATGATGTCAGCATGGTCAGGAGCCAGTCTCCGACTTGGAACTATAGTGTACCCTGTGTTGTTCAAGGATGTTTTGGTAGAATATTAGTTGTAACTCTGGCTGTGTAGCTTATTATTTTCAGGTGGACATTGATGTGCGATCGGATAGTTACCTGGGAGGATGCCTGGGAAGCTGTCAAGATATTTTAGCAATTTTTTCTGGTTTGGGGTTGGAATATTTTGCATATCCATAAAATATATAACATGCAGACTTTAATAAGCTGATGGTAATGTTCTTAATAAACGAGATGGGCAGAAGGCACGAGAAGTACTTGTCTAAGGCTCACAGATCGTTTTAACCCTCTATGCCTGTTGGTAGAAGAGGGGAGTGTGAGGGGGGGGTGTTGCTGATGTAGCTGCGAGAGGGATGGATAGGAAGGGAGAAGGGGGCAAGAAGCAGGGATAGAAAATGAGCATGCAGGAAAATCTACAGGAATTTCACCAAAGTTTTACAGGGAAAATGCAGGAAAAATTAGGGTCTTCTACAGGAAAATGCTTTGGCCGATCTGGGAGCACTGCTATTACACACTTGAAATGTGCGTAGTTCTACCTAAAATCTATTTGTAAAAAGTGACAAAGCAGGTAGCAAAGCAGGGGGAAAAGTCCTGGCCAATCATAGCGGGTTTGCTGGAAGCGCCCATTGCCGTACCTTCCAAGGAGCTGCAGGCGGGTGCCCTAGTCTTGGTCGGTGGCTGTCTGGGTGCCGGCCGACTGTGGGGGAGCTGAAGCAGCCCCATTCAAGGGCAGGCAGCTGGAGAGAAGAAAAAATGGCAGGGTTTAAATAGCATGGAGGTAGGATAGCTTTAGTGTGAGCAGTTTAGCAGGACAAAGGAAAGTTAGACTTTTCGGAGCCAAGGCACAGTGCTTGGAAGGGGGGGTGCATAAAGAGCAGGAAACAGAAGTGTAAGCACTTTAAATTACTAGTAGAAATTACAATCCAGCTAATACAGTTGAAAACCTCCTATTACACACTTGAAATGTGCGTAGTTCTACCTAAAAACTATTTGTAAAAAGTGACAAAGCAGGTGGCAAAGCAGGGGAAAAGTCCTGGCCAATCAGAGTGGGTTTGCTGGGCAGCATTGCCCGTACCTTCCAAGGAGCTGCAGGCGGGTGTCTAGTCTAGGTCAGTGGCTGTCTGGGTGCGAGCCGACCGTGGGGGAGCTGGAAGCAGCCCCATTCAAGGCAGGCAGCTTCCAAGGAGCTGCAGGCGGGTGTCCTAGTCTCGGTCGGTGGCTGTCTGGGTGCTGGCCGATCATGGAGAGCTGAAGCAGCCCATTCAAGGGCAAGCAGCTTCCAAGGAGCTGCAGGCGGGTGTCCTAGTCTCGGTCGGTGGCTGTCTGGGTGCCGACCGACCGTGGGGGAGCTGAAGCAGCCCCGTTCAAGGGCAGGCAGCTGGAGAGAAGAAAAAATGGCAGGGTTTAAATAGCATGGAGGTAGGATAGCTTTAGTGTGAGCAGTTTAGCAGGACAAAGGAAAGTTAGACTTTTCAGACAAGGCAGAGTGCTTGGATTGGGGGTGCATAAAAAGCAGGAAACAGAAGAACTGTAAGCACTTTAAATTACTTGTAGAAATTATAATCCAGCTAATACAGTTGAAAACCTCCTATTACACACTTGAAATAATAAGTAGTTCTATCTAAAACTATTATAAAAAGTGACAAAACAGGTGGCAAAGCAGGGAAAAGTCCTGGCCAATCAGAGCGGGTTTGCTGGAAGCGCCCATTGCCGTACCTTCCAAGGAGCTGCAGGTGGGTGTCCTAATCTCGGTCGGTGGCTGTCTGGGTGATGGCCAACCATGGGGGAGCTGAGGCAGCCCCGTTCAAGGGCAGGCAGCTTCCAAGGAGCTGCAGGCGGGTGTCCTAGTCTCGGTCGGTGGCTGTCTGGGTGCCGGCCGACTGTGGGGGAGCTGAAGCAGCCCCGTTCAAGGGCAGGCAGCTTCCAAGGAGCTGCAGGTGGGTGTCCTAGTCTCAGTCGGTGGCTGTCTGGGTGCCGGCTGAACGTGGGGGAGCGGAACAAACCATTTACATTTTTTCCCCCAAAGATTTCTATAACACTCCCCGTCATTTTTATAATTTAAAGTGTGCACTTTACACCAAGCCCTCTTCTTATCTTTATGTAGCTTATAAATATGGAAGCAGACCTGAGAGCTGAGTAGGCTTTAACCTTCCTGGTCATGTAGTGAGCATACTTGTCACAGAGTCTTACAAACTCTGAAACAGAATACAACCAGGCATGCCAGCTCAAGTCAGTGCCACTCAATCATTCCGAGGCCAAGATTACAAATGACAGGAAACAGAACCAAACTTCTTAAAAGTTGTAAATTTAACTCATCCAAAGGTGGTACAAAAAAATGAAAATACAACATGGCATCTATTTTTGAGGGGCGAAAAACAGGTTCAGCAAATAGAAGCCCCTGGAACTTTCCAGTTCTAATGTTTAGAACTGAATAGAACCCCACCTTAAAACAGTTTAAAGATGTCAGCTGCTCTTTAAAGTAACACTGTCAGTGTTTTGCTTGCGATTTTAATGTCGTGCTAAAATAGTATCTGCAGCCATATATATTAATAGCCTCCCGCATAATTTACCAGCAGTACTAAAATGATCATTTTCCTTTGGTGTGTCTGATTTTATGCCTTTTTCCTGTCCCATTGTAAACTCCAGCAGACTGCTCTGTACTGCATATGCAAGAGCAACATGGTGTCAGAGCCCCCAAAAACTCATGCATGGATGAGTTTGACTTTTTTAAACTGATATGAGCCAATGGTGTTAGATAGTGTCCTGAGTGCCCAAACATACTGATTTGTAAAACTGAAAGCTGTAACATCATTAGTTTTATATTTGGAACATTAAGCTGTGACTCCGGGCATGCCCATTAGGACACTGGCCCCTATTTGCAAATCCCTTTGGCTCATGTCAGTTCTCAAAAGTCAAACTCATACATGGATGGGTTTTTGGGTATTCTGGTGCCATATTGGTCATGCACATGCAATACAGAGTAGTCTACCAGAGTTTAAGATGGGACAGGAAAAAGGCATAAAATCAAGTACAGCAAAAGAAAATGATCATTTTAGCACTGCTGGTATTTTATGGGAGGATGCTAGTAATATATACAATATATATATAGCTGTAGATACCGTTTTAGCAGGACACTAAAAACAAGTGTCCCTTTAAGGAGCTAGAAATGCAAATCAGTACAGAGCATGTGACTCAGATGATTAATATGTAAATGAGTACACAGCATGTGACTCAATTAGATGATTAATATGCAAATCAATTCAAATTCATGTATTTGTAAAGTTTGAAAACCAAAGTCTTCTAAGACCTTTTTCATGTCAAATTACATCTAAAAACCTTTGCACATTTTACTGGCTGACTGAGGGCAGGTACACATCACTAAGTTGAGACCCTCAACTACTGGAGAGGAAGAGGCGAGCAGACTTCTTGGCATTCATCCAATCCCTGCCAGCAGGTGGAGGCACTGGTGGAAGCAGCCCAACCAGAGGAAGGGTACAAATGTGGTGGCTGGGAACACTGGGGTGAGGGCAGGTGAACCAGAGAAAAGGTAGAAAAACAGAATTGTATTGAAATGACAGGTCACACCTTAGAGTGTATTTTATGACAGCCTTCAGGAGGAGTATCCTGTCCACATCCTGCACAGCTGGAATCTGCTCTTCTGGTGCAATACTGTGATCTCCTGATAGAGGGTCCTGGATGTTCTGATCCTTAGCCAGGTGGTAAAGGGTCCAGGATAAGGTGTTGGAAGTCTGTGGGACAAAAGCAGCCAGTCTTAAATGTCACTCGGAGACACTGATTGTACTGTACTGGTGGGAGAATGACAATACAAATGTAGTAATAACTCTAAAGATACTGCAAGGAACTTTACTCTCAGTCATCCTGTTTCTTGACTACATGAAAGTTAATACAGTTTTGTGTTTGTAACTCATAGTTTATCTCTGATATTTTTCAGTCAAAGCCTGCAAATGCCAGGAGAGCATTTGAAATACAATTTAGGGTAGAAGATGAAAGAAAATTATATTTACAAACTAGTCAGTTTCTCTTTTTTTTTTTTTGGCTCCACAGCCTGCACTCTTCAGCTGCCTCAAACTCCCAGCCCCGTCACCCCCTTCTCCAAGACTTACCTCTCAACTCCTTGTTCCTTCCTGGCTTAGCCCGCAGGGTCGGGCCGACGGGGATGGACCATGCCCCCACCGAAGGTCATGCTCGATCTGGAGTCAAGGTGCTAAGGTCGGTGGTGTGTCTGTGGAGTGGGACCGGTCTCATTCTGCCGGCTGCAGGGTCTTTCCTTGTTTTCTTTCTGCCCTCAAGATGTCAAGCAGTCATGAACTGCATGATGCACACATCGGAGGTGCATAATACATCCAACTTTGTCAGCGTCTCCCCTTCCTGACTTGAGCCCCCTGCTTGCACCACCACCTGTGAACACCCAGGTGGCGGTAGTGAGGCAACAGCTTCAACACTCCCCCCTTCCCCACAGAGCAGGAGAGCATCCTCTGGATGCTTGTTCCTCCTCCCTCTGGCCAGCCCCAATGACTTGAGTTCATTCCTGAACATGGGTCACCGCAATGTGAGCAATAAGCGCTACCGTTCTGCCAATGGGCTGGCACAACTATAGTTTCTAACAAAATAATGTACAGTATTCCAAAACCTAGAGGTTAGAGTGATGAGCTTGGTACATCCAGCAGACTTGGATTTGATTCCCACAACCTCCACTTGCATACTGTGTCAGTCTGAGCAAGTCACTTCCAGCCCAGTGTTCTCAAGGTCACCCCTGAAAACTGGCAATTGTGCCTAGTCGGCCTTACCTGGTTACCAAAGAATAAATGCAAAAAAAATATATATATATATATATATATATATATATATCCAGATGGCGAACTGCTTTGCACCCCTAGAGGAGCTCAGGTACCTGATTTCACTGAGGAGGACTCTGACTCAGTCATAGGACAGGAGTAAAGATGGTGTGATGGCACCTTGGGGAGGCTTAGCAACTCAGAGATGGTAGAAGCTGTGAGATTAAAGGAGGCCACTAGGGAAAAGCAACCACAACTCCATTTGTTCAAACTGGCCCTTGAGGGACAGAAAACCCCAATCAAGAGCAGAAGTCCTTCATTTCAGAAGGGTGGACATCGGTTGATGGAGTTGGTTCAGGACAAGTTAATTGGGTTGGACAGCATAGGAGGTGTGGAGATGAGCTAGGGCAATAAAGGGGCTCTTCTCAAGGCATTTGGGTCATGTGAGAATGGTAACCAAAAGTAACAAGTGCAAGATACCATTACGGGTCTCAGCAAAGGTCAGGAAGCAGTGAGGGCAGAAAAAGGCTTTCACCTGGTACAAAGAAAAGCAGGGGAGGAAGAATCGGTAGAATAAATACTGAGAAATAAAGAGGAAAGAGGGCTGTTATGGAGGCAAAAGAAGACACTGAGCTGTGTATTGTGGAGGGGTCAAGAGAGAGAAAACAGTTCTTCTGGTATATTAGAAAAAAAGGAAAAAGGAGGGCTGTTAGGCTATCCAAGGGGGTAGGGTGATTGATGAGGATGTGCAAAAGGCTGCAGTTCTAAATGGTTACTACTGCTCTGTCTTCATAAGGGAAGACAGCAGGCCTTGCCAGAGATTGGCATCAAAGCAGCCATAAAGGGGGTCCCAGAGATGAGGTAGCCAGTGTATATACATGCCAAAAAAGTCCAGAAAGGGCTAGCCGCCCTAAAGATAGTTAGGGCCCAAGGACTAGATAAGATTTTATTTATTTAGTTTTTGTTGACCGGGTAAGTGCACTAGACAAATCCTGCCTATTTTCAGGCACGACCCGGGGGAGGGGAATACAAATGAATGCCTACTGACCTTGCCAGATAAGCTGTTGGTGTTATTTTTAGTGAATGAGGAAATTTGGCCAGGACACTGGGAAATTCCCCAACTCTTTCGATAAGTGCCATGGGATCTTTAACATCCACCTGAACTACCACGATCCAGGCAGATGGGACCTCAGTTTAACGTCTCATCTGAAGGCAGGCGCCTCAAGTGCAGCACCCTCTCATGCTACACACAGTGTCAGCATAAGATGCATCCATGGGTGCTCAGGGAACTGGTGGCAGAACTGGCTGAACCCCTGCTAGGACTGTTTAACATCTCATTATAAATGGGGTAGTTCTGAAGGACTGGAGGGTGCAGACGTAGTTCCACTCCATAAGTGTGGGGACAATGGATAAACAGGGAACTACAGACCTGTCAGTCTTACATATGTAGAAGGGAAGCTGATGGAGTTACTGGTCAAGGAGGACCTTGTGGACTACCTGGACAGCAATGACCTCCAGGATGGTAAACAGAATGGGTTTGTGGCAGGGAGGTCTTGTCAAACTAACCAGATAGTTTTCTTTGACTCGGTGATAAGATTATTGAATAGGGGTCATGGTGTAGATTTTCTATGCTTCTAATTCAGCAAGGCTTTTGACTCTGTGCCTCACAGATGATTGTTGAAGAAGATGGAGGATCTGAGTGTGGCTAGAGATATAATAACATGGGTAGGTAGCTGGCTAAAGGGGAGGCAGCAGAGGGTTGTGGTTAACAGAGACAAATCAGAAGAGAGGGAGGTTACATAGAAACATAGAAACATAGATTTTGAAGGCAGATAAGGACCACATGGCCCACCCAGTCTGCCCATTTCCCTACCTATTGGATAAGCTGCAGATCCTAGTTAACAAACAGCCTACTTCTTCCTACCCCAACTCACAGTGGAGTACCAAGAGATCTGGCCCATGCCTGGTCCTCTTCAATATGTTCATCAGTGACATTGGAGAAGGAATCTGGGGCAGTTTGTGTTTCTTCACAGGTGACACTAAGCTCTGTGAGAGGGTGGATAGTGATGAGGGAATCAGGAAGATACAGAGTGACCTGAAAGATCAGAGAGGTGGTCTGTAGTTTGGCAGTTGAAATTCAGTGCTAAAAAGTGCAAGGTGATGCACCTGCGGGGGTGTCAGGTCAATATGCTGCTGATAGAATACAGCAACAAGAACCATGCTGTGTAATGCACATAACCATTTAGAGCAACAGAGGTATAATAGCAGTAGTGAACTAACACTACCCCTGTTGCTGTCTGGGGAGTAGATGAATGGCTGAAGAAGCCTCTGGTGCTGTGCCTGGTCAAGCTGCTCTTTGTTGTGGAGTGGCTAAGGCACAAGCACCTGGTGTAGTGGAGACCTGGGGATCAGGGTTTGGTTCCCTCGATATATTATGTATGTATGTATATGTATATATATATATATATATATATATATATATATATATATATATATATATATATATATATATATATATGTATATATATGTATATATATATATATGTATATATATATCTATATATATATATATATATATATATATATATAATATGTGTGTGTGTGTATACATATATATATATATATATATATATGTATATATGTATATGTATTTATACAATAGGGGTGAGACAAATGAGTAGTGGATAAATCCATGTATCTTACACATAGTGATGTAAATCCTGGTAGAATATCACACTGTGATTTTTTTACCAGAAATATTATCACAGTGTGATAATATTTTACATTTATACATATTGTGCTTACCTCACAGGCTGATATTATCACTGTGCTGATGTCAGGCTGAAACCCTGCCTAAAACTGTCACTGTCCTGATCACTTAATTACATCATGATCAATCAGAAAACTCAGCTGTACTCTGCTGCCTTCAGCACTCATGAGTATCCAGAGCTCACTTTGCAGGAGTGACAGTATTTTCCATATCACACTCCTGCCCATCATGTATCCCATATAGTGGATATGTAAGCAATAACACACGATGAGGTGTGGTTTATCGCCTGATAGAGCACCCAGGGTGTACCAAGGCACGAGGCGCCACACGAGTGCCTTATGCCACTCGTCGTTTTATCACGCCGATAAACCACACCTCGAGTGTGTTATTGCTTTATAAAATGGGCTGATAAGTAACTAGTTCATTATAAAAATAAAATAAAATAAAAAATTAGTAAAAAGATGTAAAGTGAGGTTTAAAATATTGAGTAAAAATAGTCCCTCATTTGTCCACATTTAGAAAGAAAGTACTGGTCAAATTATTTGTTTTTCTCTCCTGACAATGTATTTGTAACTAGAGAGAGTCTCATCATATTGTATTGCTAAGTGACACTTACTGTGCTTACTAGTTTGAACTGTAAATTTTTGGATTAAATGTAGCCTCGCCACCACAAAGCGGTTGCTGGGCCCCATCACCACATTGCGTGCCAGCATGACGTGTTTTCAATAAAATGGACAATATAAAACATCCATTTCCCACAAAAAACTACATTTCATCTACAGGAACCACTATAATATAAAAAGTAACCTGCAGTTTTGTACAGAAAGAGAGACACGCGAGTACAACAGAAGCGATCGAGGGAGACTGGGAGCGAGCATGTCCTCAGGGACCTCCGTAAACAACGTTTGAAGTGGTTTCGTTTATTACAGTCAGGTTTTGAGGTGGCGCTCCTGTTTCTGGACAAAACTGCAGGTTACTTTTTATATTATACTGGTATCCTGTAGATGAAATGGAGTGTTTTGTGGCAAATTGATGTTTTATATTGCCCATTTGTTTGATAGCACGCCATGCCTGGCACGCTGATGTGGTGATGAGCTCGCAACCATTTTGTGGATGCTAGGCTACATTTAATCCGAAATTTGGAAAAAGTGTTTAAAAAGTTTTGCTGTTGTTGATCTATAATTACAGGTTTTCTTATGTTGAAAGAGGCAGAGGTAGGCAGACCGGAGCTAGGTCACAGCGAAGGATGGCAAGGCCATGAAGCTGTGCCAGGCTTTGTTTCTGTTTTCAGCAGGCACAGCTCACTGATCCTGTGCTGTTGTTGAGCTGGGGAATGAAGGGTAGTGCCGGTTGCTACAATACCAGGGATTAAGGACACGGCTAGGGGGTGAAACAGCCAATCAGTGGCTCGTTTTTTGCCCATTTTATAAATATATATATATATATGTATGTATGTATGTATATATGTATATATGTATATATGGCTCAGAAACAAAGTTTCTCTCCTCCTGAGTTATACCTTATCCCCATGGTCCACACCCCTCAGAGTTGATTACAATTCTGGTGATGTGGAGGTGAAGCCCCCACATTGGGGGGGGTGCTGGGCAGAGCCCCCCGCAGAAACAAACATTCTATATTTTTCCCCGTTGGTTTCTGTGGTGTGCACAGCATTTTGTCACGGTTGGTGTTTTTACCACAGCATTTTGCTTGCGGCATTGTTTGCTGCACTGTTTTTGTTTGAGGGGGTTTTGACCCCGTGGCCACCTAGGGAACAAGAACCCCTGGATATTTATACAGCCCACACTTGTAAAATGGAACTAGTGTCTCCATTATAGAGAGACAGGGTTCCAGACCCCAAACAAAAGTGCTGGCTTTTAAATTTATTTGTCTTTTCATTACTTGCAGAAACAGCCACTGTGTGCAACTTGACTTCACTCTCAGTGCCATAGTGGAGCACGCGCTTGGCCATTTCACAGAAAGCCACACTGCAGCGGTGGCTGTTTCAAAATAAATGTAGCAAGCATGCTCAAATCCCTGACCCGGTTCTGCAACATAGTGGAGAAAAGAAAAGCACACCAGCTCCATGAACACCAACAGTAAAGCCCCTGACTCCAGTTCTGCAATGGAGTCGAGAAATGAAATAACACCTGCTCTGCTCTATAAAATCTGTTTTACTTTTAGCGCATCTAACAATTGTACTCACATTTTAAAACAGCAGTGCTTGGCTGCACTTACTGAACACCCCTTTCACTCCCAATGCACTCAAATCCTCACATATACCAAAATACTAGCACTACTGGACAACAGACCAATGACAGGGCAGAGCAAGCATCAACAACACAATAAAAGAACAAGCACAACGTGTGAAGAGGGAACCAACATGTAGCAGCAGCGACCTTCTTGACAGAATACAAATTGTGGACTTTCTAATCACTATCTCTCCATAAATGTAAAAAAAAAATCCACTTTTTCTATTTTTTATGTTGCCCTGGTTGTATTCAGAGATTGTGTCCCTACCACATTTCAAGATTCTGCATCCCTGCCACATTCTGAGATTGCATGCCCCCAACATTCTCAAATTATGCACCACCTTGATATCCATAGCTTTGTCCATTGCTGTATTCCAAAATCATCTCCTGCACTTTCTAAATTACAGTAACATACATCTGAACATTCTGGAAATGCAAGCACTGTATCCAACCCTACCCTTGTTTTTTTTGTTTGTTTGTTTTTGTCAAATGAGTTACTATAACTACAGTTTCTTAAACCTGGAGAAATAAATCCTGTAAGGTTTCTGACAGAGAAGACTACACTGTGAGCTCTGGTTATGACATCATCAGTAGCTCTTCACTGATACTGGCTTTTTACAGCTGCGTGGGCGGAGCTCCACAGGCGTTTTGCTGTCACTGTAGAGGAACAGCAGGTCACATCCAGAACATGACCCTGTGTTCTCCTACAGTGGTGCAGCAACCTGTGGACAGTACTGATCCTTCTATATTGAAGCTCCCCTCCACTGCCT
Source organism: Neoceratodus forsteri (assembly GCA_016271365.2). Lineage (NCBI taxonomy): Eukaryota > Metazoa > Chordata > Ceratodontiformes > Ceratodontidae > Neoceratodus > Neoceratodus forsteri. The sequence continues at coordinate 1,415,677,507 of CM028132.1, forward strand.
TAGCCATAAAAAACATCCTTCAGAACTGTGCATGCGCAGTTTCGTTGCTGACACTATGTTTTGAATGACACACCGTCACCGCTCTGACAGCTGTGCCATCTGCTCCAAAACCACCGCCGATGCCACCGCTCTGATAACACCACCACCGCCACTCTGATATCAGTCCTGCTGCCGCTCCCACACCCCAACAGGTAAGAGCTCTACGCAGCTGTATCGGCCCTGACCAGAGTTTGTTAGAACAGGGAGTGAAATCAGAGTTACAAAATGACTTGTAACTTTAAAGCGGACAGGAATTGATTACTTATGTGCAGCTGTCTGAAATGTCTCTATTTTCATAAATTACATTCATACCTCTAAAGGATCCCTGTTTAACTGTGCCAGAATAAAAGCTGAAGCTGTCAGTTGTGTTTTATATTGTTTTCTTTGCATGGACAACATTCTGTGCAGTTCCTTTCATGGAACCAAGAATTTGGAGTTTTGACTGTCACTTCATGGTTTGAGAAATGTGAGCATGAACTTATCAGTACAGTGCCCACAGTTCTAAAACCATTAAGTGACATAGTCAAAACTCCAATCAATGATGTCATGCGGATTGCCTAAAGTATGCAGCCTACTTCCAGAAGTCTTGACCCGGGCCCTGCATGTCTAATTTTGGGGTGTGTAGATGTCATCGGACATGTCTTGGCAGAAATAGTCTGGTGTTCCTTAAACTTAGGTGAGTTTCTGAACTCTCTAAAGGAGGCAGTGGTTACACCGCTCCTTAAAAAAATCTTCTCTGGACCCAGACTGTTCTGCCAACTACAGGCCAATCTCTAACCTTCCCTTTCTTGGGAAGTTGATAGAAAGTAGTTGCTCTTCAGTTAGACAACCATTTGACCATCCATGACATCTATGATTCCCTCCAGTCTGGTTTTCAGAAGAGGCATAGTATGGAGACCACTCTGTTTCGGGTGTTCAATGATCTTCTGATTGCTAGAGATCAGAAGTGTCATTCAGTCTTGGTCCTTCTTGATATCTCTTCAGCCTTTGACACCGTGGACCATGGGGGGCTGCTTGAGTGCCTGAGAGATATTTGTGGCTTATCAGGTACAGTTCTCAGCTGTTTAAATCCTTCCTCACTGGCAGAACTCAGAGAGTGGTGTCGGGATTATTCCTCAGCCTCATTTCTCTGCCATGTGGGGTTCCTCAGGGCTCTGTACTGTCCCTATGTTGTTTCGGGTATTTGCTGCCATTGGGAGACATTGTAAGATGGTATGGGCTGTGGTTTCACTGTTATGCAGATGATACCCAGCTCTACCTGTCGTTTGTCCCCGACCAGGATAGTGCGGTCTCTGTCTTTAATAGCTGCTTCATGGAGCTCCAGGACTGGATATGGGCTAGCTGGCTAAGGTTGAACCCTGGAAAGACTGAGGTGTTGGTGGCGGTGGAACCAAGTCGTGGGATAGAGAGGATGGGAGGGCAGTCTGTCTTCGGACTTTGGCTAGCGAGTAGCCAGCTCCCGCCCTCTGTTCAGGTGCGGAATCTGGGCGTGATATTTGATGAAGGGCTGACACCTCGTTCGCAGGTGTCAGCTGTAGTCGAATCCTCTTTTTACCATCTGAGGAATATCACCCGGATTAAGCACCTTGTTCCATCCATGATCTTCCAATGCTGATCTACGCCTTTGTGACCTCCCGCCTTGACTACTGTAACTCCCTATATCTAGGCTTCCAGGGGTTGACATCTGCCACTTGCAGCTGGTGCAGAACACTGCAGCCAGGTTACTGGTCAGGGTTTCTCAGACCAGTCATATTACTCCTGTGCTACACGAACTGCACTGGCTGCCAGTTCAGTGGCAGATCACCTTAAGATCGGTTTACTGAACTTGGGCCCTTCATGGTCAGGGTCCTGGCTACCTGCAAGAGCTCCTGGTCCCTGCAACTCCTCCGCTCAGCTGACGAGGATTGCTAGAGGTTCCCAAGGTTTTATTAAGGACATCTGGTGCGAGAGCTTTTAGTTACGCAGCTCCGACCCTGTGGAAATCTACCTCATCGGATTAGAGAGTGCCTGACCCTCGAGAGCTTCAAGATGGCATTAAAACTATTTATTTAACCTTGCATTTGATGATTAGTATTTTATGATTCACTGTTGTATTTTATTCTTTTATCTATGTTTTAATTCTGTACAGCACTTTGATACATGTTGAATTGTGCTTCATAAATAAATTTTATTATTATTATTTATTATAAATATAAAAAATGCAATTTGTTTTCATGCTTCCAGCCCACTTTGTCCACTCTGCGGGGCGGGAGGTAATTATGTTAAGATATCAGTTCAACTCCAGCAGAATTAAAAAAGAGGCATACTTTACTGTCACACTGATCAGCTCCATTTGGCCATGTCACAGGGGCTGGAAAAGCAAATGATTTACTTTCACTGCATGTCTGGCAGAATATAGGCATGTGGCAGAGATGATTTTAAAAGAAACCAGCAGCAGCTTAGATTTATGCTCCCTGGTCCCACATAGCCAGCTTGGGGGAGCCAGGTGAGCAAGCAATCAGCACCGTGTGAGCAAAAATCATTTAGGACTACCGAGGAGGACTGCACTAATGGGCACAGATACAGAAAGTAAGGCTGCACCAGGATTTTTTCTTTAGCTTACACCAAGACAAATGTAAGAGATAGCTGCAAGGTGTTGACCACAACAGGGAGGCTATTGTCTGTCCAAGTGATACCAGTTAGTGGTGCACTGCACCATTCCAAAGGAAACACAGGTTAATATACCGACTGGACTCTCCTTTCCTGGGTGGGCCAGTGGGACGTGAAAGCACAATGCAGAGGCATCCTGTCCTGATCCCAGGAGAGGAAGATACAGTACATGCTCCAATGCATAGGTTTGCAGCCTGCACAGACTCCCCTGTCCTGCCCCAGGCTGTCCTAGGCCAGCACAGTATGACACAATGTAGAGGCATCGTATCCTGATCCCAGGGAGGATGATACATGCTCCAATGCACAGGTTTGTAGCCTGGGTGGACTTCACTGTCCTGGGCCAGCATGGTGTGGGCACAAAACAAAGGCATCATATCCTGATCCAGGGGAAGTGTGATGAGTCCTCCCTGCACCACCCCATGGGAACATAAGCTTGTAACCCAAATGCCTTGCTCTGGGTCAAACTGTTATAGGTTACAATGTAGAGACATCAAGTTCTGATCCGAGGAGGATTATGTGTGCTCCACTGCACAATCCCATGGAAACATGAGTTTTATCCTGAACCTGACTTCCCTGTCTTTGGTCAGTGGAGTGTAGGGTGCAGTGTGGAAGCATCATTCCCTGATCCACAGGGCGGGTGATGTGTGTTGCACTGACCCATCCCATGGGAACACAGGTTCATATCCTGAGTCCAACTCCCCAGTTGGCGCAGGCCTGGGCCAGTGAGTGTGGGACTGTCGTAAGCATCATGTCCTGGTCCAGGTGGTGGGTGTGATGTGTACTCTGATGCTTGAGTGGAGTGCATCCTATGGTGGGAAGCGATGACGTCCTTGATGTCATGGGTGACCACAAGATGTTAGCAACCATCCACCAATCAGAGTACTTGGCCAAGGGGCATAGTCTTTGGCCAGTGAGTTGGGACAGTAAAGAGTCTGAAAACCATCACTCATGCGAGTATGACAGTACCAGTATCCACCCACCACTGATGCCATAATACCACCACTTTTATTATTATGGTTCCTCTGTGGCTAATAGAATGAGGGTTGTATGTCAGGGCCACACTGTTGGGTGTGTGTGAAAATTATTAAAATTTGTGTAGCACCAGGTTGTGCATTTGAGAATGAAGGGGGTGTCTCTTAGAGTGCCGAGGACACAATTTTTTTTCCATATACAGTTTCTGGGTTTTTACGGGTTTTCTCCCGGCCCGTAAACCCATGCATCCTCGACATAGTGTGTATGTATGCCATTTGGGATGCCCCTCCCTTCCAGTCTCACCATTAACCACCTGCGCTGGCACCAAATCTCCATTCAGTGATGGTGGAATTATGGGCGGATGACCCCACCCCTTACCTAGGAGAGGAGAACCTACACTCAATCCTGCTCCCACCCTCCCCCAGTGCCAGCAGCCCAGTGACCTGAGATTGCTGGGTTGCCGACATAGCGCGAGGTGTGGCATCCAGCACCTCAACCCTCAGTGCCACTGGGCCTGCCTTAGGGACACAACCTTAAAAAGCACCATTAGATCAACCCATGGTATGGTGGACCACTGGCTGTTCCAAACCCAGGTGTGACAGGGACCCTGCACCTGATTTTACAAAAAGTGGGGTCCAAGTGCCAAAGTCCTCAGGTTTGCTGCAAGCTGACAGCTGCACTGCAAAACCAGTGCATGAGAAACAGGCTAGCAGCAGCGGAGCCAGTCTCCTGGTGGCTGGTGGGTTACCTGGGGCATGCCCTGGCTCATTGGTGGGGGCGACAGGAGGACTGATTAGGGAGGGTGGCATCTGCCCCAACTGGGAAAAGCATAACCACCACCTGCAGTGCAGGTCTGTGGGGTGCAGATGCAGCAGCACCACTATTGGGGCAAGGGGTCCCAGGCTCATACCTGTCATGGCCACCAGCCCTTCCAGCAGTGGTCTGGCAGGTGTTAGGAGCTCTGAGGCACCTTCCTCGAGAGGCACAGGATCACCCCTACCCAGAGATGTCTCCTGGAGTGGTGCAAGCGGGTTACATCAGACCCAGGCTCCATGCGCCCATGGCATTGCTTGCAAAATCCCACTTTAAAGGATATTGCAGCACTTCCCCAGTGAAGGCCCCCCTTCTGCCATGGTGCACTGGTGTGGCCATCGCAAGAATGGTGCAATTCCAGTTGGTGCAAGCAGTCTCCCTAGTGGTGCAGGGTGCCTTCTAAAATCTGGACTGGCCCAAGGTGTGGCTCAAGAAGCCCTTTGCTCCATGTCTCCTTGACACAATCCCCTTATGCCAGTCCAGATCATTTTAAAATCAGGCCCCAGGTTTCCAGCTGCTTGGGTGGCATAACTGGTAGAGCAGTGGAATGGAATGCAGAGGGACCTAGGTTCAAATTCCAGCTATTGCCTTTCATTTGTTCTTATGTCTGTTTGTAAGTCACATACAGTATATTCACATTGCATCATTGTGAAATAAATGCCTCAGTAACCCAGTACATAAGTCCTTGTGACCTCTGCCAGTCTCTGACCCTCAAGGCTCCATGCCTCTGGAGTCCTCATTCTATATCTGAATGCTGTGGCAATCCACCATGAAGTGGGATCACTGTGGATCAGATAGCTGGATGTTAGGTATACATATAAGGTAGCCCCCACACTCAGATACCTACCACACAACTACCTCAGATCCCAATATTTGACCAGAGCCATTATAGGCCCCATATACTGCCCACAACCACTATCTCTCTTCAGTATTTGCTCTACAAATTTTCTTAACCTACTTTCCAACTTACAGCTATTACATTCCAGTATCTGTATGCAAGGCCCCTAGAATTCTGCGGCCACAGAATTTTGCTCAGAACTTGCAATCTACCGCAGAACTTCTGCAGTGCCGCAGAATTTACTCTTCTTGGTGATTTTTTATTAATATTTCTGTTTATACATAGAATCTGGTTCCCTTCTCCTTTTTATATCCAAAACCCTCCCATAAGTTCAGAATGTGATGTTATCATTGCTATATCATACATTAGCTAATGAAATGACTGCATTCTGCAACAGAAATGAACAGTCACTTATCTACCACAGCTCCCACTGCCAGAGACAGTGGCACAGCACATCATGCATGGTGATATTTGCTCAACCTGCACTACAGCCTAATACAATTCTCAGTCTTACATTGTTGCACTAGGGCCAACTTAAACAAAAACCGTGTCAATAGCACAGACCTGTTAAGTCCATACCTCACTTTGTACAAACCTATTTGTGCCTTTAAGGTATAGAGATGCTATCTGAAATGAATAACTGGCAAAATGAATTTAACTGTCTAAATTTTGAAGACAAATAAAGAAATTATGCCCAGAAAAGTGAAATATAATAATGTGTAGACCTGTTGAAAGAATAGACCTGTTAAATGAATAATTGCACTGTACGCATTTTTGCCAGGGTTATTGATTACATAGTCATTAGTTGATAGAATCACCTAAAAGTTATTGAGAAATATTGTGTGCAGGGACAGCTGTTGGGCCAGAGGATAGCATGCTGTGTTTCCGTGCCGGCAACTCGGGTTCAGACATTAGCTCTGGGAGCTGGCTGGGCAGCACAAGGATTGGTGGAACACATCACTGCTCGGAGCCTGGGAAGGTATGGTGCAGTGTTCTGTCACATGGTGGACACATTGTGATGTGCCGGGGAGCTGTATCTTGCAATTGGTTCACATGTAAGTTACAGCCTGATGGTGTTATGCAGTGTGTCAGGGAAAGCAGGTTGACATGAAATATGAGTTTTGCAATAACTCCTCTATTCCATTTCCAATGGGACCTGTATGAATGACGATGCAAGTTCATGGAAATTAAAAATATATATATATATATATATATACACACACATACACACACACACACACATAGTATCTCTGTCACTCTCACCACACACACAGGGGTATTTGTATGTATGTTATAGATTGCATATAAATATATAAATGGATACACAGTGGGAACCTCATGAATGGTGTAGAAAGCACATACAAATATATAAGTGATAGACAGTGGAAACCTCATTAGGGGGATAGATAGCATGCATATAGAAATACCTTATTTATCACATAAGATCCCCTCTGCATATGTCATTTATGCAACAGGCTAGGACCTTAAGGGAGAGACATTTGTTTTGCTTTTTTAGACATAGAATTATTTTTATAAGTCTGTTATTTTTGAACTAGTGTTACTGTGCTTTCCACCATACTGATTGCTATAACCACTGCCATGAAAGTGAAGTCAGAATGACAAGCTGACACTGTGATGTGGTAGTTTGTTAGTGCCACAGAACTTCCACAGAAATTACAAACCACCACCACAGAAGTTCTGCGGCAAATAGTAGTCTTACCCATGAGACTTCGAATCCCAATAATGCCATGAAAAGTAGGGCCCTGTCTATATGCAATCAACTCACACCCAGTAGCTGGCTCTGTACTACTCTGTAGTGAAGTGAGGATTTGTTCTGGAATAGATAATGGGTATGAGGTGGTTATGGAGCAAATACTGAGGTGTGGTGGTAGTTGTGGGCAGATACAGACATACAGTATGGGATGGTTTACACAGATAATAGGATGTGGTGCAGTTGTATGGCAGATACCAGGATGAAGGGTGGTTTCCAGTGAAGTACCATAGTGTTAGGGTCATTAACAGAAACAATAATGAATGTAGGCTATTGGTAAATACATTGATGGGTTAATTATAGTACAGTTACTGGGGTGTGACCGTATATTGTATAATTTTGAACCTGATACTGGAATGTGGGTAACTGAGGGGCAGATACTGTAATTTGGTGTATTTAGTAGTATGTTGTGTACTAGTTTAGAGCAGATTATGGGGTATGGAGCAGTTGTGAGACAGATATGGGGTGAGCCATAGTTGCTGGGCAGATACCACAGTGTGGGGGTACAGTAGTTATGGGGCAGAAAGAGCAGTGAGGGATAGTTGCAGGGCATATACTTGGGCATGGGGTAGTTGTAGAGCAGAATGCTGGGTAAGCATGTTAGGTATTTGAGCCAGCAATTACACTGGAAATGAGAAACTGAACACCACAAAACTAGGTTTATTAAACTAACACATATACTGCATTAGCATCGGCAGCCTAGCTTTCAAGGTACAAGAAATTATCAGTTACCTTTCTCTGGGAGAATGAACCAGATAGGCATGGAGGCTTCAGCACTTCATTTTGGGAATTGTAGGTCATCCCAAGGGGGAAGGTAAATGATCCTTACTTGTACCTTGAAAACTGGTCCCAAGGTGGGACCCCCTTGAAAATGAGATGGCACAGATATGCCAATGTGATGGAAAAGCTACAGATAGCTTCAAGTGCAAGAGTATTGCCAGACTGGGGAGGTAGGTGGGGCAGATATTTATTTATTTGTTTAGTTACTTTATGTATATGCTCCCCCTTCCTGCCTCTTCCCTCTGCCACCAGCACACTGACACATCATGAGTCTCCAAGGCAACCCCACAGCTGTCGTCCCCTCCTTACCTGGAGCCCAGTGACTGAGGTCATCCCTGATGGAGCGTGGCTGTATCCCCATGGATGAGGTGAGCAGGTCTTGCCTCAATTCTGCAGTTTTGTTGGGATACTGGGCAATAGGATAGGCAGGGAGTTCTGGATTGGTGCTGAGTACTCTGTCATCCTAGTGTGTTGGGGCCATTTTTCTGATTTTCTCTGGAGGCATGATGTGTGATTTGATGTCAGGGTGCATACGCCAGCGTCCATCATGCCTCCCCTCCAAAGTCTGAACTGGTGATCAAGGTGCCGCCGGCTTCCACCAAAGGCCAGACAAGTGCCAAGTCTTATCCCACTCCCCCACCCCGGAGATGGCAAGCGGTCCCATGGATGCTCCAGCCTTCTACCCTAGACAGCCATCCAACTCCCTGGGCTCATTCCTGAACCTGGATCACTGACATCACTAGCAGTAGAGCTAACACTGCACCGGCAGGCCAACCCAAGGAGGGGAAGATATTAAGGTATGGGGTAGCTGCAGGGCAGAGTATATGGTAGCTGCAGAAGTGTTACTAAAGTGAGGTAGCAATGGGGCAGATATTATTGTGTGGGGTAGTAGCAGGGAAGAATATTGGCTAGTTGTGAGTGCTACTAGAGTGGAAATGATAGGGCAGATTTTTGGGTTTGAGGTAGTTGCAGGAAAGAATACTGGGTTACTGTGTGTGTGTTATTAGAGGCTGGGTAGTTGTGGGATCAATATTGGGTAGTGGGGTATTTGCAAGGCAGAATACTGGGTAACTGCACGAGTGTTACTAGGATGGGGTAGTTGTGGGGCAAATATTAGGGTGTGTGGTAGTCACAGGGCAGAATATTGGGTAGCTGCAATGGTGTGAACAGAGTGACTGTAGCTGTGGGGCAGACAATGTAGTGGGTGTAGTTGCAGGGCAGTATATTGGGATGTTTTGAGAGTGCTATTACTGTCAGGTAGCTGTGGGGCAGATATTGTATTGTAGGATAGTTGCAGGGCAGAATCTTGGTTTACTGAGAATGTGTAATAACTAGAGTTGTGGTAGTTCTGGAACAGATGTTGGGTAGTGGTATTTGCAGGGCAGAATATTGGGTAATTGCAAAAGGTTACTACTGCAGGGTTGTTTTGGGTTAAATATTGGGACATAGGCACAAGACCCAGAGCAGGCTGAGGTACTAAATGAGTACTTCACCTCAGTTTTCACCAGGAAAATGGGATGCTGCATCATACATGGGAGGAGACAGAGATAATGAGGGGGCCCTACCAATCGGCAGGTCTGGGGAGAGGGGGCATCACTGGCAGGTGGGGAGGGCTAAGCAGGAGAAGAGGTACTGGAAGTGGAAATCACAGCAGAGAGTGAGGGAAGCCCTCAGCTCCTCTTAAGACGGAGAAAGCACCGGGCCGGATAAATTACATCCTAGAGTGCTGAAGGAACTTGCAGATGTCCTGGCGAAACCCTGGCAGAGCTTTCACCACCTCTCTGAGGACAGGGTGGGTCCCCAAGACTGGAAGGTGGCACATGTAGTGCCTATCCACAAGGGGGATCAAGGGAGGTGGCAGGGAACTACAGGCCTGTCAGCCTGACATCAGTGGTGGGCAAGGTGATGGAGGGCATTGTCAAGGAGAGGCTAGGGGCCCTGGATAAGTCAGGTGCCTGGACGATAGACAGCATGGATTCATCCCGGGAAATTGTGTCAGACAAACCTGGTGGAGTTCTATGACTGGGTGACAAGTGCCTTGGACCTGGGTAGACCAGTGGATGTCCTCTTTCTAGACTTCAGCAAGGCATTTGACTCTGTTCCTCACGTGGGCCTGTTGGATAAACTAGGAGAAATGGGGGTTGGAAACCAGATGATCCGATGGATAGGCAATTGGCTCCAGGACCGGACCCAGAGGGTCGTAGTTGGTGGGATAATCTCTTCCCCAAGGAGGGTCATTAGTGGGGTCCCACAGGGATCAGTCCTTGGGCCCCTTCTGTTCAATGCCTACGTATCTGACATAAGGACAGAAATCGGGAGTGAGATGAGTCTCTTTGCAGATGACTCGAAACTGGGGGCGGTGGTGGATGGGGAGGAGGGGAGGGTGGCCCTGCAGGGGGACCTGGAGGCTCTGGAAAGATGGTCTAGAAAGTGGAAGCTGAGGTTTAATGCAGGGAAATGCAAGGTACTCCACCTGGGGGCCAGAAACCCAGGCCAAGTGTACACCCTGGAAATACTACAAGTCTCCATGGCTGAGAGGGACCTGGGGTGGTGGTGGATGTCAAGATGAACAACTCTGAGACTTGTAGAGAGGCAGCAGCCAAGGCCAACAGGATGCTGGGATGCATCGCTGGGGATCACCTCCAGAAGGAGGAGTGATACTCCCTCTGTATAACTGCTTGGTGAGGCCGCACCTGGAGTACTGCGTGCAGTTTGGAGCCACACATAAGAGGACATTAACCTCCTGGAGAGGTCCAGAGGAGGGCAACAAAATGATTTGGGGCTTGGGGACAGGACCTATGAGGAGAGGCTCGAAGAGCTAAATATGTACACTTTGGAAGAGAGAAGGGACCGGGGGACATGATGGGGTCTTCAGGTACATGAAGAGGGTAAATAGGGAGGAACAGTGAGGGTGCTTCAAAGGAAGGAGGAAGGGGCCACTAGAGGGCATGGGTGGAAGCTGGAGGGGGAAGATTCAGGGAGAAAGGAGGAGGTGCTACTTCACTGTGAGGTGGTAGAGCCATGGAATGCACTACCTAGGGGCTGGTGGAGGCAGAGACAGTGGAGGGGTTCAAGAGGGGTGGGACAGGTACAGGAAGGGTTCAGGAAGCAAAATCCAGTGCAGCAAGAATATCCGGAACTGGGAAGGAGAAGCCAGAGAAGCGGGGGGACAGCAAGGTCAGCACAGGGTGGGGGCTGACCAAACAGCAGACACGAAGACCATTGAGGCCTATTCTGCTGGCATTTTAGTATGTTAGTATGTTAGTAGTAGGGAAGTTGCAGGACACAAAATAGGGTAGTTCAAAAAATGTGATTAGAGTGGGGTAGCTGTGCTCAGACACTGTAGTGAGGGTAACTGCAGGGCAGGACATTGGGTAGCTGTGAGAGTTGTTACAGTGGGATAGTTGTGGGGCAGATATCGTGGTGTAGGCTAGTTGCAGGGTAAATACTGGGTCACTGATAATGTCTTAATAGAGTTGTGGTAGTTGTAGGATGGATGTTGGGGAATGGGGTAGTTGCAGGACTAAATATTAGTTGACTTCTATAGTGTTACTAGGGTGTTGGTAACTGTGAGGCAGATAATGTGGTGTGTGGTAATTGTGGGGCCGAATATTGAGTAGTTGTGACAATCTTACACTGGGGTAGTTGTGGTGTAGATATTGTGGCATGTGATAGACAAAGGGCAGAATACTGTGCGGATGCATTAGTGTTGGAAGAGTAAGGGTATGTGTGTGTCATAACAGAGTGCGGGTAGTTGCAGGACAGAATGTTGGAAAGCTGTGAGAATGTCACTAGAATTAGGGTATCTGTGGGCAGATATTTGGGTGGGGTAGTTACAGAGCAGAATATTAAGAAGTTATGAGAGGGATGCTATAGTGGGGAGTTGTGAGACAGATATTGGGGTGGAGCAGGTCCACATAAGAATATTGGGTGCTAGCTGTAGGGCATTACATGAGTAGGAATACCTGTGGGGAAGAGGTTGGGGTGTGAGATAGTTGAAGATAAGTACTGTACTCTTACTTTTTTTGTGGACAAAATGCCTTTTGTCTGAATCCTAAGTATACAGTACAATGTAGACAAAATAGTCATGTTACAATTGGAGCCCATGTAATCAAACCAGCTAACTCTCAGATGTGTAAACAGATGCACTGAATCAGATTATTAAGAGAGACTGCATGTAAACAGCACTGCAGAAAACTCAATCAGGTTTTCAAGTTACCTGATTTCTTCAGATATCTGATTACTTCCTGACATGTAAATGTGGCGAGTGTCCCTTATTTTTCCAAAACGCCTTTGCAGTTCAAGTTTAGCTCTTTTATTAATCTTTTCAACCCCCATCCTTAGCAAACATCCTGTCCTTGTAGGTTTCAGGCAGGATGAACAGAATGTGCTTGCTGAGGCCCCCCACAGCTTTTGCAAAAGGCTCAACATTTGCACTCAAGTAACCTCTAGAGTTTATGCAGTTATCGCAAAAAATAAATATATACATATTTCAACAGTAATATCATATATTTTCCAAACACAGGGGATCCCAATATTAGTGTCATTCCATACATTGATTTGCACATAATTTTAAATCAGCTGATATAGATATGCAAGGGAGGAAAACAGACAGCAAGAGAAAACAGAGATGAGAGAGGCAAGAATTGCAGGACTGTTGGGCTGATCAAGTCTGAGGTCTCACAGGAAAATTTTGTTTACGCAACCAGACAGAGAAGGGACAGAAAAGGAAAGAATACAGATCCTTGCATTTGAATACTTTCTCCAAAACAAATGGGACAGGTTCTATTCTACCCTGTCACACTTTAATGCAGTACTTTTGGACAGACCTTTTCTTTAATTAGACCTTTGATAGTATGGGTCAAATGCCTGCCTGGGATGAAAACAGTTTTATTAGAGTGGATCAACTTAGGAATAACTTTTTTTAAATGTTGTGCCAATATCTTTGTGATTATTTTCCCATCCTTTTAATATTGAGATTGGCCGTTAACTCACATTCCATTAATCAGTTAATGTAACCCGCTGTGGGAGAGCTAAAATTGTGGCCTTCTTCCAAGAGTCCCATATTTCTCACCGGAGTATTACAGATATTAACATGTTCAACAGAGGTGTGCTCATGTCTGCTTTGAACTTCTTATAAAATTCTGCAGGGAACTCATCAGCTCCATTCTTGGTGGCTTTAATAGCTTCCTCCATCTCTGTAACTGACATAGGGCAGAAGGGACCACAATTTGACATCTTATCTAAAGAATGGCATACCCTGACAGTGCAGCACTCTCTAGTACCACACTGGCATGCCTGCAACTGGGGAAATGCGGCCAAGTTCTGGTGTAGCATTAAAACTCAACTTTTTGCCCAGAGTCAGAGGTACTACAAACTGAGCTACCCTGGCACAAAGAGGCTACCTACAGGCACAACAGAGGGTGAGCTGAACTAAGAAGAGTATCTCTGCTTGTCATTCTGGTGAGCAGATCAAAAAATGACACAGACAGATGCATTCTGCAGCAACTCCAGCATAAAGTGGGCTCTGTGATACAGGGCTGGGGATGGCACTGCCGCATGGCAGTGCTCCCAGTTTAGGGAAGGATGGCACTGTGTTCCATCACCTGGACAGCACCTTGCGATGGGACAGGAGCCTTCCTCGCTTAGTGTGCTGTGCATGTCTAGGTCGGGTAGGGATGATGTACTGCATCAGGGCAGCTGGGCTGGCAGAAAACCAGGGAAATGGTGCCAACAGGATGATGCTGCTGCTGGCCACCGCCATAGGCCCCGCACCACTGGCGGGGCTCTGAGGACCAACTTCTGGATCTGAGTCATTGGGGGATGCCCCCGGCCCTTCCATGGAGGGAAATCTATGGTGGAATCTAGGTAGAGAGTAAGTCTCTGGGAAGGTAGGTGATGGGGCTCAGCAATAGAGGGCGGAAGTGCATAATAACTACTGCAAAACAAAAAAGACTGGAAAGCTAGAAACGTTTTAAAATGTTGTTTTGTAAGAAGATGATTACATAAAATGCTAACTCTCATTTAGGATTAATACACTTGTTTCAGACTTACAGTGTCTACTCCAGCCAATAGGATTTCCATGACACTGGCGTAGATTTGTGATTGGCTCAGCTTGCCATTTGCCAGTAGGTGGGTTAGATAGTCTGTCTCTACTGACTCCCCTCTCCAGGCGATCTTAAATATCAGCCATCTTCTTGTCTATTGCTTTGCTGGCTACAGAAGAAACAGAATCATTTAACAGAGAGAAAACAGAAGGCAGAAACAGGCTGGGGTAATTTCTTTTTTTTTTGCTTGGGAAAATCTAACAAATCCCATTTTCAGGTGTTGGCATCTATGAGAAATATTAGAATGTGTAGACATTTTTATGCATTAGCAAAATGGCATGACAGCTGCCAGTTTTGCAAAACTGTTTGACAATGGCAATTTTTGCACAATATTTCTGTACATGAAAAAAAAATGATTTAGCATTTCAAGAGAAAATCCTAGTGAAAATGCCTTCATGGGAATATATCCTTCCCCTCAGTCTTATTTATTTTATTTTTAGTTATTTAGTTTTTGTTGACCGGGTAAGTGCACTAGACAAATTCTGCCTATTTTCAGGCACGGCCTGGGGGAGGGGGATACAGATGAATACCAATTGATTTTGAACCAGATTAAGTTGGTGGTAGCATTTTAGTGAATGAGGGCAAATCTGGCCAGGGCACGGAAATTCCTCTACTCAGTCAGCAGAGGACGTTTGTCCCTCTGTCCAAGATAGCCGACACTCACGCTGAAGGAGGTGGAGGTGCTACCCACCTGCAAGCTCTGATTTTCCTATGGAATGTTTTCTAGATGTCAATTCTGGGGCACAGCAGAATATCATAGAAGGCTTGGAACATTCAGAAACTGCTCAAAGAGAAATGGTAATCCTAAATCTTGTTTAAACTCAAGTTGCAATGCAGAACCACAGGTCAACCCGGATAAGGCTGATATTCCTGAAGCTCAACTAAGGCAAGTGTTTTACCAAGATTAGCAGTTTGTAATAAAATTAATTCAAGAGGATGATAATTCTCAAGATGATATTCCTGAAGTCGATTTCTCTATGAACTCTGGAACACTGGAACCAGCTGTTGCAGAACCGGGCGTCTGCTGCCCCTCAAGTAAGCTCTTCCCAAAGATCTCAATTGCATCTCAGACCCTCATTTAGAGCACACCTAAAGAGTCGTACAGTACCCGGTCTCCTGAAGCGGCTTTGCGAGCTGCAGGCTGGTGGCAATCTTCTGATGGACAACCCTGGACTTCACCTGGCCCTGTTCCTGCAGCTGAAATCATAGCAACAGCTGCTGAGAATATTATGGCTCAATCTAGCACTAAACTAAATGTTACTACACCATTGGTAGAACTTTCATCGGGTTCTTCTGCTCAACCACTTGCTACTGTGGAGATTGATAAGCTCCAGGATCTATCAGAACCAATCAAGGCCCCAATGAGATGTGCACAACTCAAAGTAAGGATTTTTCTACTCCAGCTTCTGGTCAGGACAAAATTGATTCATCGTTTCAAATGAGTGACTTGTTTAAGTCTGTGGTGGAGCCTGCTCAGAGGCAAACGCTGTGCACCTACACTTTTAGGTGAAATCTCTATGGCTCCCTCCATAGAACTAGTTCTGCATAATATGCTGTGAGACACTATAGGGATTAGTCCTTCAGAACTATTTGCATTTATCCACATCAAGGGAAAGTTTGTGTATGATGTTAACTTCAAGAATGTTGGCACGCTAGGCAAGTTTTGGGCTCAATTTAAGTTAGTTAAACATTCTCCACTATGGGCCTCATTTATGTTGATCCCCTTTACTAAACCTTTGGTAAAGGTTCTTACACTGCTTTTTAGAAGCAAGGGAGTCAACATAAATGATATTCAATACTGGCTCAGGCAGCGTTGAGAGCTCTTAGATTCTCCTCGCCCTATCTTAGATGAGGACTTTGTTTGGGGGGGTGGAAAATAAAAGTACAACTCAGGCAGACTGAACGTGGTATTATGCACATTCCTGTCAGTTCCACATAGGGTGGGATGGGGTATATGTTTCTACCCGGGGCAACCCCATACATGTCACAAGTGTGGCTCTAGAACTCACTTGAGCTACACCTGGGACCAACATAGGTGCACTTTATGCCTTACATACGGACATGTCAGTCAAGGATGCCCTAACTCTAGTTTCTGCAACCTCTGCGATTAATGAGAGCACACCTACCTTCAATGTCCATGGACTGACCATAACAGAGTAGACAGAGTCCCGCAGGACCACTCAAATTTAATTTCAGAATCTCAGACGCAGGCTTTGAGATGACAAGAAGAGCTCTCTCTTGCGGTACAGGGCCCAACTCCAGTTGAGAACATGGAAGTTACTGATCCCCAAGTGTCCCCTTTCCCTGAGGCCTCTACCTCTCACTCCACAAGGGCTAGCAAGTCAGTGGAGCAGAAAATTGTACCTACCCAGATTGCACCCCAGGTTGAACCCTCTCGGTCTCCTGTGAATACCTCATCAGATTCCATGCCCCCCCCCCAAGTAGAGGAACCCTTCATCCCTGATCCACCATCTAAGCAGGGAAAAGGAAAACGCAAGTCAGAGACCCGTACCCCAATGAAATCTATTTTACCCGTAATAAATTTCAAGCGTTAACTAAGAGGAGGCAGTGGGGTGAAACCGAAGGTGAAGATGAAGGTTTCGATTCTTCTAGGGCTTCTTCTTCCTGTATGGATTACTCCTCTGAGTCGGGAAAGGATAGCTCACAAGTAGAGAAAAGGCAGAGGATGTAGTTTTCCCATAGGTAAATTATGATATACCTACAAGAATATAAACTTTTCTTGGAGATTTTTTTTCCCTTATTTTTTCTCCCACTGTCCTTCCACCCCTTGACTCTATGCACAATTTTTCACAACTACGGTGCTGCACTCTGAATGTATGCAGTATAAAGTCATTCCATAAACAGAGCTCTACCTTAGCTTTTTCACAAACCCTAAAACAGGATTTGTATTTCCTGCAAGACACTAGGATTAAAACTAGGCACGAGTTGTCCCAAGTAAAAAATAGCTGGTCAGTAGGTCCTTCATTTTGGTCACGTGGGGATGATGCTTGTGACAAAGTAGGGGTCTTATTTACAAGATTTCATTTCAAAATCTCGAAAGTAGTAGATGTAGTCCCTGGGAGGGTTATCCCAATTGATGGGAAGTATGGGGTGGTACATTTTCGATTGGTCAACATATATGCCCCACAAAGCATAGCAGCCAGGTCTGCCTTATTTCTTAGAATCCAGCCATACCTATTTACTACATGACAGGTCTATTTTGGAAGGGATTTTAATTCTGGTCTTTCCCCTGCAGATAGAAGTAGCAATGCCCATATAACTTTCAGTGATACTGCTTCATTGTTAAGAGTTATACATCCTGCTCAACTTGTGGATGGATACAGAACTGTTCACACCAGAGGGGCCAAAACCTATTATAGAGGTACACAAGCCACCCGTATAGATCATTTGTTTGTCTCAAAAAATATTAAGGTATCCCTAGCCTGTGAGACATCCAACCACTTAGCGGTATCATTAGTATGCACCCCAGCTGGAGACCTCTTCTCAGTAGTCCCTCGTCCTAGATGGAAATTAAATAGTTCTTTGCTTGTAGACACATGTACCCATAAGGGGTGTTTGAATTTGTTACAGGCAAGGGTTTCTGTGTTAGATGCCTACCACTCTCCAACAGCATGGTGGGAGGATGCTAAAGCTGACTTACAAAACTACTTCTTAAAAGCAGCCAGATACAGAGCCCAGTCAAACTATTTTAACTATACTAAATTATGTAAACAGCTATTAGACACCATATCTAGGGCCTATGAATCTCAGACTGACCTTTCCCCGCAAATTAAGGAATTGAAATTTAACATGGAAAAATATCAATATAACCGTGCAATTTCTTTGAAATTCGAAGCCTAGTGTGGCAATCAGGCCACTAAGTCTTCCATAGATCCATATAAAAACTGTTTGGATAGAATTTCCTCAACATTTATTAAACAGCTCATTGACCCCTCTACTGATACTGTTCATACTTCGCTTTCATCTTTAAAATATATGGTACAAAATTATGTGGCAGGGATGTTTGGTACAATATCAGGGGTTCCTGAACCCAGCCCCTTCCTTTCGGACTTAGAAATCCCAGAGGTACCTGAAGATCTCCTTCAAGCCCTTGTAAACCCAATTTCTGTCGAGGAAATGGTAGGTGCAATAAAAACAAAAGTACTTCCCCAGGTGTGGATGGGCTGACAGCAGAATTATATCATTCCTTCATAGACATTTTTACCCCTGCCCCAACTATGGTGTTTAATAGCATCTTACACACTCACTCTATCCCTAAAAAGTTTTCAGACACTATAACACATTTAATTTTTTTTAAAAAGGGAGAGGGCTGAGATTAAGAACTGGAGACCCCTTAGTCTCCTTAATGTGGATTATAAGATTGTCTTTGTCATACTTCTGAATTGTTTTTTGCCGATTGCTGCCCAGGTTATCTCGCAGGAACAGACCTGTGCTATTCCAGGCAGATCTATGTTACACACACTGTCACATATTAGAGATGTGGTGCATTTTTGCTCAAATGATAACATTGCTCTTTTTCTCTCGTTAGACCAAGAAAAGGCTTTCGATCGAGTAGAACATCCCTTTCTAGTTCAGGTTCTCTTACGGTTTCATATCCCTCAGCAATTTATGTCCTGGATTGAACTTTTATATAAAACTGCATGGATTACTCCTCACATCAATAATTCCCCTGATAAGGTTTTTTAAGCAAAAGGGGAGTGAGACAAGGTTGCCCTCTTAGTCCAATACTGCATACCTTTCAGATTGACCCTTATTAAGAAAACTTACTTCAAATCTTTCATTTCCTAGGTTGCTACTTCCTGGTGGTCAGTATGCCCCACCTATCCATGCATACTTGATGATTTATGTGTTTGTACTACTCCTCAGCTTAACCCCTTAGATTTTATTACTCAACTTTCTGACTTTGAGAAATTTTCTGGTTCTAAACTAAATTATCATGAAAGTATGGTTAAGTTTATTCCTATCCCTGCCATAGGATAAATAGTTAATATCCCCATAATTCAAAGCCCAATCAAAATCTTAGGGATGTTTTTTGGTACCCCAGATGACCTGGTCTTTAACTGGAACCTGGCAATAGATTAGGCCTTTAGGCTCATTACCGCCCGGAAAGGTAGAACTATAGCTAAAAGAAAACATGTGATGCTCCTAAAAACCCTTGTGACACCCCTATTCCTGCATACTGCTACTATTTGTCCTCTACCCTTTTCTTTAGAGGCCAAGGTTAATAACATTTTCTTTCAAGGTTTTTGGGGTTGCCAGCTGAATCTTATAAGAAGGGTTTTTTATACCTTAACTACAGCATGGGAGGGGTGAGAATGATAAATCCAGTAGTTTTTTTTCACTGTTTCTTTATTAAATTTCTGTTTCCATCCCTGTTGCACCATCCCCCCCCGGTGGGTTCTTATACTTATATTATCAGAATTAGTTTCTCCCTTATGTGAGGTATAGAGTAGTCCTTCCTCTGAAATACCTAGGAATTTTAGGTCTTATGGTATTCCCAAGTTTATGTTTCCTACTTTCCTTAAAATTAAACAGTGGAAGCTGCCCTTTCAGGCAGTCCAGGTTATGTCTTGAAAACAACTATAGAGTAATATTTTACAGTCTTCTTTCTAGGATATTCCAGAATTGTAGATACACATGGAATGGAACTACATAATAATCTAGTGTTTCAGCAACTCACAGATGCTAGGCTTCCACTAAAATTATGGGACATCACTTGGTTATCCTGTCATGGGAGGTCAGGGGTGAGAGGTAACCTCCAGCATAAGTCACTGGAAGATAGAATGTGTTTTAGAAATACTGTACATGTACTAATGAATTAGAGACTATGCAGCATTTTTCATAGAATGTCCTTCAGCATAGAATTTGGACTCGTGGTTACATAAATGGAAAGATAAGCATCTTTCTCACATCACATATGACATTTTGGTTTATAGTATTTTTCCTTTATCACTCTCCAAATATTATGTTAGTACTTTAAGACGTATATTTGCCCTGTGTCGATATTTTTTATGACAGGCTAGATGTGCCCAACTTTTACAGCAGAAATCCTACATTGGAACTCAGGTAGTAAACCAGATTCTGACGGACTTCAGGTCCATTCATAATTTTGAACAAAACTCTTTGTTTAAAGCCACACATAAAAAAATATTGGTCTTCATGTGCATGGAGAGTTGATGAATGAACTTGAATGTCACACATATAAATGCTAGAAGAGATTATGATACAGACATATGGAAATTGCTTCTGTAGCACTGTATTATTATAAGATGGAACCTGAAGTACTAATTTAGTTTTATGTATATTTCAATTTTTATGTTTTGGATTGTAGTTTACATATTTTGATTTTGTTTCTTTTTGTGTTGTGTTATAGGACCTTCTGTAATAAGTTTGCTAATAGTTTGCTAAGTAGTGTGTGATGTAACACTGTTGTTCTTTATTTTCTTTTTGCTTAATAAAAAATTCCACTACTCTTTTCAAGAAGTGCCATGGGATTTTTAACATCCACATGAACTACCACAAAAACAGGCAGATGGGACCTCGGTTTAACATCTCATCCAAAAGATAGCACCTCAGGAGTGCAGCACCCCTCATGCTGCACTGCAGTGTCAGTATTGGAATATTAACCCAAGTGCCTGATGTGGGGCTAGAACCCACAGCCTTCAGATCTCCCAGCCTCAGATGTGAGTGTGCTACCTGCTGAGCCACTGACACCCTCCACATATGGATGTACCAAGGGACCAAGCCGTTACAGTGCTACTGTATAATGAAGATTGTAAGTACACAATGAATAATAGTGCATGGTTATGGTTTGTTATATATGGAAATCCTTAAAGTGAAAAACTCCATTTTACAATAATTATGGTGTACAATCTGTGAAAAATGACTTTCAGAAGTTGTACCATAGTTCTAATTTCACAGCTGTGGCACAACAAAAAAAACCTGGGGCCTGCTTCACAAAGCATTGAGAATTATGTGAGGTGCTTTCATCAAAGATAAAAGGTGCAAGGAGCTCCATGCACTGCACCTTGCATTATTCCTTATTCAACAATGCAGCCTGCACCATTTGAGGGACTATCTATGCAAGTGGAGGTTGCGCTGTCCCTGCGCTGGTCATAGGACTGGGGCATGGTGGACAGGGGCATGCATAGGTGCACATCTGTAGCAGCCCCTTAATCGCTATTCACAGTGGATGACTGTACCCTTGACAGACCACCCCAGGGCTGGTCTAAGGCCCTTGCGCTAGTTCCCAAGGTGATAGCTGGCATGGTGTCACCTATCCAGATAGGCCAGGTTGGTCACTGGTGTAGGACTGCCACACTTCTCATGTACCATTTCATAGCCTAATATGACAGGCATGCAAGGACAAACAGATAGTGATCATGGGACAGAAGCATCAGCCCCATACCACACAAACCTGGCACCATGTCATCAGTGCCCCACTTCCCACTGGTCAGGCTCCCGGTTGGCAGCCCACCTGATATGAGCACCCAACACTCCTGCCTCCATGCCATGCCATGTGCCTGCTGGTTCTGTGCTGCTCTCCCATTCTGTCCCACCCTTATGGCCATCCCGCAGCTTGTGGCATTCTCCTCCTGTGCACCGTTCCTTTGACAAACAGGCGCACTTGCCACAAACTGTGGGAGTTTGGTGTCAGAACCCCACTCATTCTTGAATTGGGTGAAGGGTCCCTGGTGCACTGCTGATCTGTGCAAGCTGCTGTTTGCTGCAGCTTTCATCAATCTATCAGTGGCTTCATGAATTGAGCCCCAGAGTCATTTGTTGTATGGCACATTTAAGTTGCAAAAACACCATTTCCTAAACAGTTTTCAACTAGTGCTGTGTGGAATGCGGACTTCCACCAGTGTCATTAGTACAGAATGATCATTCCGTGGGTGGAATTTCCCCAGGAATTTTGCTTTTTTGCCTGTGGTATTCTGCCTACTGTGATCCACGGAATAATATTCAGCAGAACAGTAATTTTTCCATGGAAATTATTGTGCAACAATTTCCACAGAATATATTGAGATCCATAGAATAATATTCCACAGAGCAGTGATTTTTCCACAGAAAATCATTCCTTAACTATTTTATCCTGCTGACTTCTGCCATTCCATTTCCATCAGAATTCGGCTGAATTTTGAATATTCTGCAGAATTTCATTCTGCCAGTATTTGAAAATTCCACACAGCACTACTTTCAACACATTTAAGTGGTGTACAGTATGTGGTGTTACTTTGAGCCATACACTATATAAAACAGGATATCTGCAACCAAGCACAACTCGGCATGTGTTTCTATCTCTGGGTTGAAATGACTGCATCAAACTCTCAAGCTTTGCTCTAAAGGTCCATGAGCTGTCATCTCAACCCTTTAATGGAAACACAGACTTGTTGTGTATGTTTGCGCATACCACATTCTACAGTATATATAGTGAAATAATTGAAACAACAATTATACTGTATAACAGGATCACTTAAAACATTTCCAACAGTTATACTTTGATACAAAACATCATCAGAATGAAAAAAGTGTAATGCTGCACACAACCATGCAATCTTATTTTGTGTATTAGTTAAAGGTAGGGGTGTGCTAATAGCAAATATTATTTTTTGAATACCACGAATAATGCACTATTCATTATTCGGATCCTGAATAACAAATAGTAGCACTATTCATCCCCTACTATTCAGAAAATACTGTAAAAAAGAAAATTAAAGAGTCCCCAACCTCCCTCAGCTCAAATCATTAAATCCAAGATCCAGTTCCCCACCATCTGTCAGTAACCCAATCCCCACCTCCCCAGAACCCACAATTCAACATTTTAAAAAGTCCCATGATGGGCGACCAGCACAACCCGCTTAACTCTATGGCTTGGCTGTTAACCTAAGTGCTCATTTGTGCCTGAAAAAATGAATGGCCCCAACACCTCCCCAGCAGGCAGCACCCGCCAATCCTTCTTCCCCCAGCACCCAATTCATATATTTTTAAGGTGATCGACACAAACTTGCACCCCTCCATGGCTGGCTGCCAATCTAAGTGCTCAATTGCACTTGAAAAAAGTGAATGCTCCCAACACCCCCAGCCCCTTCTGGAAGCACCCACCAATCCTCTTCCCCACCAGCATCCAATTAATATATTTAATTAATTAAAATGCAACAGACACAAACTGCCCACCTCACAGCTGGCCACCAATCTCTAATGATTGCTCATTTGCCCTTTTGAATGTCTGTAACCCCAACAACCCCCGCTGACAACACCACCAACTCTCCTCCCCCAGCACCCAATTTATGTATTTATTTATT
The DNA here is from genome assembly GCA_016271365.2 of Neoceratodus forsteri. Classification (NCBI taxonomy): domain Eukaryota; kingdom Metazoa; phylum Chordata; order Ceratodontiformes; family Ceratodontidae; genus Neoceratodus; species Neoceratodus forsteri. The sequence continues at coordinate 1,415,700,802 of CM028132.1, forward strand.
TTTTAATGAATTAAGGTGACTGGCACAAACCCACCCTCCTCTACAGCAGGAAGCCTGCAGAATGAATCATTATTGCCCACTTGCTCGCTTTCAGTCTCTGTACTGAAATGATCAGTTGATCAAATCATTTCAGTACAGAGAGTGAGCAAGTGTGGAATGTTTCCTTCTGCAGGCACTGGCCATGCAGGAGGGATGGAGTTGTGCCAATCGCCTTATCATTAATGTATGAATTGGGTGCTGGGGGAAAGAGGGTGGGACAGGATTACTGACAGAGGGTGAGGGGATGGGGGCTTGGATTTAGTGATCTGAGCTGGGGAGGAGGGTCGGGGACTTTTAATTTTCTTTTTTTTTTAATTACATACCGCTCCCTGAAAAAGGATATCGAATGACAAACACCCGAATATTTGGGGCCCAAATAGAATATTCGGCCCGAGTATTTAAAATAAGGTATTCGCACACCCCTAGTTAAAGGAGAACATTTATGAGCAGTGCCCTCCTAGTTTAAAGGGGCACAGTCAGCCCTTTCTGCATCATATTGTTTCTAGTTGAAAACCCAGATTTTATGATTGCTTGCCTTCTCTAAAACTTGTTGAATTAAGTGGTTGGTTGTTTAAACTGCTCCCTTTCTTAGTAGAGATGTTGAGAAGTTTTACTTCACTGGTGAAGTTCCAGTGAAGCTGCAAAATTCATCTTTGAGAATAACCACATGAATTGCCCACTTCACCACTTTGCCACTTTGCATCAAGTTTTCCTGTGGAAATGGCACTTTTCAGGTGAAGCTGCAACTTCACCAGGGAATTTGCATAATTTCTCCTGAAAAAGTGCCACTTTATCTACCAAAAGATGTTGTGAAATCGGCACTTCACACTTTGCAAATGTTGCAGACTTTGTGGATTATTTCATAGAGCAACGTTTGTCAACTTTGTATATTTCTATTACTCCTAATTGTGTCCAACCTTGTTTTCCTTCAAATCCTTAATCTATTCTTTACTGAATACATCCTGAACATTAAAGGGGACAGGAAATGTGTGCTAATAGGCAGCAGTTAGTAATGCTCCTATTTATAGAAATGAAATTTATACTCCAAAATTATCCATATTTAACTGCAACTGAATAAGCATTGATGTAAAAAACTGTTTTCTTTTTTTTCCCCAATTCAAAGTTTATTAGGAAACTTTTCAAAGAAATACAATGCCAGATCCATGTAATACATAGAGTATCAGAAATACAGCAACATATTGACAGACAATTAAAGGATTTGGCCCCACCTTCCTTCCTTTCCTCCATCCTCCCTCCTCCTCCTCCATCCTCCCCAAAGCACAGAGAACATTACCTTAAAAAGATGATTATTATTCCCAGAAAACCAGGCCATCACAAGGGTTATATAGCATATAAGCGTATGTAAAGGGTCCCCAAATTTTGTTAAATTTCCTGGTTATTATGGAGACTTGCAATTGCCTTTTTCAGTCCTCAGATTTGCAAGAAGCTCCTGCAACCATTCTGTGTATGACACAACTTATTTGTCTTTCCCATGTTTAAGGACAAGCTTCTTAACCAACATTGCTATCAAAGTTATATGATATTATGGTTGCTTGCTGTTACCCCAGAGAGGTTACCCAGAAGACAGATGTCAGGTGTAAACAAGTCATTGAGACCCAACTGATTTGTCTTCTGCTTAATGAGGGCTCATAAAGGAGACACATTAGGACACTCCCAAAAAGATGTAGCAGAGAGCCTTCTTCCTGGTCATACATCGTGTGCAGCTAGCGGAGGTAAGTAGGCCAAGTCTAGCAAGTTTTTGCGGGGAATAGTATAGGTTATGCAATATGTTAAATTGCATCAGACGAAGCCTGTCCTGGGTCACAAATCTATGACAGTTATGCCACAAAGCTGGCCAATCTATGTCTAGGTCCAGAAAACAGGAAGCCCAGTATCCCATAGGGCCTAGATAGTCTGGATATGTCTGTTCATATAGTGTCATGTAGATTTTAACACAGCTTGGGGAAAGCCAATGAAGGGTATTAGGTCTGGATAGTAGGATGTTTCCAAAGACTGTTGGAAAGAAGTTCCAAATGTTTTCACTAGCATATGTCTTATTTGAAAACTTTAAATATCTGGGACTGTGGATTTTGCCTTACTTATTATTTCAGGGGAGGTAAACCAGGTCCCATTCTGATTACGCAAATAATGAAGTGAGCAGTTACCTAACTGAGGAAGCCAAGATGGTGGAAGAACACTAAAATTTATCTTTAAGTTAGGGTTCTCTTTCAGAGGTTTATTTAAGCCTTGAGCGTTGTTATATTTGAGGAACATGCATAGCTGTAAACGTGCTTTGAGGGAAGTATATATTGGGGAGCCACGTAAAGATGTAGGAAGAGACTTAAGTTTTGTATGAAGAAGGGCTGCAGGGGAAAGCCCTTGAGACCGGATAGAAGCTAGCTCAATTTTGAGCCAAACAGGCATATATAGGAGGGGTTTGAGTCATTGTGGGGAAAGTCATCAATGGTATTTGTTAGCTTGGCTGGCCCAATAGTAGAGCGCTACATGGGGACCGTAAACCTCCTTTGAGCTTAGAAGCAGTTAGTTTATGGAAAGTCAACAAGGTTTCTTACTGGCCCAAATAAAATCAGTAAAGATACCATGAACTTTTTAAAACCATGAAAGAGGTAGCAAATATTTAAAGGTTAAGTGGATAGAAGCGATGAGGAAAGGCGTTCATTTTTACAAGATTAATTTTGCCCCAAAAAGAGATAGGAGTAGGGACCACCTTTTGAAATCTTGTTTCAAAAGGTGAAGTAGACATCTAAATTATCTTTTTCCATTTTAATTTGACTTCTTGATATTACGATACCCAGCTACTTCAAAGAACTAGCTTCCCAGGATAAACCAAAATCTACTATTGTGTTCCGTAAAACTTTGTGATTAAGAGGAAGTCCTACTGATTTGGCGAGATTCAATTTGTAGTTAGAAAAGGCACTGTATTCTTTGATGACCTTGAGAACATGAGGGTTAGAGGTATCAGGGTGAGATAATTGGAGTAAAGGTCATCTGCATAAGCAGATACCTTTATTTCTTGATCTAGTACAGTTATTCCTTGAACTAGCCGACAATGGATTATTTTGCATATCAGAGGTTCTAAATATAAGTTAAAAAGCAATGGGGATAAAGGACAGTCCTGTCTCATGCCTGATTGTAAAGGGAACAGTGCTGAGATGGATTCATTAGCAGAGACCCGGACGGTAGGGGACTGATATATCACTTGTATCCATTTCTGGAATTCCAAAGGGAAATCAAACACTTGAAGGGTTTTAAACTAGAAGTTCCAGTTAATCCTGTCAAAAACTTTCTCAGCATCCAGAGACACCGGAACAGCTGGGTAATGCACATCTCTGGATGCTGAGAGAACATGGGTCAAAGTCCGTAAATGGTCAGCAGACAATCTACCTTTCATGAACCCTACTTGCTCAGGGACAATAAGGTCTGGAAGAACTATGCTAATACAGTCTGCTAGTACCTTAGTGAAGATCTTGAGATCCTGATTGAAGAGGGAGATGGGTCTATAACTGGTAACCAAATTTGTTCTTCTACCTGTTTTAGGTAGAAGAACAATTACAGCTTCAAATATACTGTAGAGTCATCTGATTTTACCCCTGAAAGTATGTGTTGATATAGAGGTTGTAATAAGGAGATTAGTTGACCTGCAAAGATCTTATAAAAATTGGGGGAGAAGCCATCTGGTCCTGGAATTTTATCCACAGGGAGGGCGATGATAACTTCCTTCAACTCAGCTTCTGAGATTGGTGAAATTAAGACTTTTTTTGAGCCTCCGAGAGAGAAGGCAGAGAAGAAGTAGCAAAATAATCATCTAGCTCTTTTTCTGAAGGAGGGTTTGACATAGACCTGTATAATTCTGCATAATATTTACTAAATTCAGCGGTGATATCATCTGGGGACACTTTAAGGGGTTCATATTCTGCTGAATGAATAGCTGGGATGAAACTAGCAGACTCCTGCTGTTTGAGTCTCAGGGCTAGTAATTTGCCAGCTTTTTCCCCCTGGTATGCTTTAGCCTTCAGAATAGCAAACTCAGCCATCTCTCAGAAGCTCCACATAACCTCTTTCAACTTAATTAAATTCTGTCTAACTTGCTAAGGGAATGAGGTGATAAGTTAGTTTCTAATACCCTGATTTGAGAAAGGGTTGATAGTAATTGCTCTTCTCTCTGTTTCTTTGTGTGACACTATACTGATCAGAAAGCCCTAAAATTGGCTTTTAGAGCACACCACTCTATATCAGGTTTCCTGTGGATTTATGATTAACAGAGATAAATTGAGAATTTGTGATCTGAGATAAGGGTGGTTATGTCTGGGTCTTTCAGCTACTGGTTATTTAATTTCCATCATCTGCCTTGCTTAGGAAGAGAGGAAGGAAAGAGTACAGGATACGCAGTGATCCGAAGGTGGACCAGAATGTATGGAAGAGTTGAGTACACCTGGGAGAAGAGACTAGGAAATAAGAATATATTCTCTGCAGTAAGAAGTTCCGTGGACTAGGGATGTAAATGTAAAACATTTCTCAGTGGGGTGTAGAACCCTCCAAACATCGCATAGTCCTGTTTGGTCCACCAGCTCTCTTAACACCCATTGGGAAGGAGAAGGCCTTTCTGGGATATACTAAGTGATCCAAACTAGGATCAAAAGTTAAATTATGGTCTCCCCTAAAATAATGGGAGAGCATGGAAGAGATAGTGTATTAATTAAACTTGCAAAGAACCCAGGGAATCAATATTTGGACCATAAATACTGCCCAGTAACATCTCTGTTGTATGTAGCGTGCCTTTAACAAATAGAATCTTCCCAGTGGATCTCCAATTACTTGGATAGGTGAGAAGATTACTGATCTTGTTATCAAAATCATTACCCACAGCTCTGTTGCTGCCTCCTGCTGAAAATACCTGTCCCACTTGTTGCCTTCTTAACTTTAAAGCTTCAAAGTTAAGTAGGTGTGATTCTTGGATAAAATTACATCCACCTTCAATAGCCCCAAGTGTTTTAGAATTTTGTATTGCTTAAGTTTACTCCTGGCTCCTTAACATTCTAAGTTGCAAATGTTAAGCTCCTAGCCATAAGCATAACCATAATGTAACTCTGTGATAAGCTCTATTGGGAAACTCTTTCTGTAGTTTTGCTGTGCATAGTTTATGATCTATTATGCTACCCTCCCAACCATGCTTCTTTATTTTGCTCCTAATAAACCCTCCATAAGATTCCCTAAACACATTTCCCCGAACAACTACCCAAACCCCCACCCCACCCCCACCCAACATTTTGATCTTCTTGCAGCATTGCTCCCAAAGCAAATCTCCACCCACGGTCCTCCTTTAAATCCAGTCCTAAAAACCATGCCATAGATAGAACATTCAAAAAACTTTAATTTTTACATATACACCAAGATTTAAAACAAAGGGTAACTTTGGGGGTGCTTATTAATGTTTATGGCCAGAGATGGCCGGGGGGAAGAGACCACTAGACACCAGGGAGAAGTTTGAACACAATTTTGCCATTGGAGTTGGCATTAAGGGCAAATGTACCTATGCACGGATGACACCAAGCTCTGTGGAAGAGTGGACACAGCTGAAGGGATACAGGAAGATCTGGAAAAACTGGGGAGGTGGTCTAGAATTTGGCAACTTGATCTCAATGTCAATAGATGCAAAGTTATGCATATTGAAGCCAAGAATCCCAGGACACAGTACTACCTGGGTGGAGTCAGAGAATCTGCATCAGAGGAGGATAAGGACCTGGAAGTGATCACTAGTGATCTGAAGCAGTCCACACAGTACACGAAATCAGCAGCAAAGGCTAGAGGAGAGCTACAAAGATGATAGTGGGTAAGGCATACAAGGAGGGTTTAAAGGCACTGAACATGTTCTCTGTGGAAGACAGGCAAGAGAGAGAGAGAGAGAGGGGACATGATTGGTACTTCCTGGAAGACAGGAGAGAGAGAGAGGGGATGTGACTGGGACCTTCAATTACTTGAAAGGGATAAGTAAGGTTGTTAAGGAAAGCTGCGTGCCAACCATAACATGATGGGGCACAGTCTTAAGCTCGAGGGTGGGAAGTTTAGGAGGGAGGTCAGCAAGTGCTTCTTCACAGAAAGGGTGGTGGACACTTGGAATGCACTGCTGAAAGATATCATCTTGTTGAAGACAGTGGGCAGTTTTAAGAGAGGCTGTGCTAGGCATAAGGGGAAGGTAAGGATCATGGGTAGGGAGGATGGGAAGAGTGGGAAGAAAGCGCAGGGACAGATGCTCAAGCTGTGGACCCTGCAAAACAAGCAGACTTGATAGGTCAAATGGTATTCTGCTGGCTTCTTCATATGTTCACATGTTTTATGTGGAAATACAAGTATAGTGGGTGGTTTGTTGTTTATTTAAAAATTAAAAAGGAATCAGAATCAAACTACCAGGTACATTAGCATTCCCTATAGAATGTGAGCAATCATAACATGTGTTTTTTAATCTAGGGACATTTTGAGGCCTTAGGGGGTTGACAGTGTCCCTTTAAGTAAGCAAAGCAGCACTCAACAGGTTATACATTAAAGTATTTTATTGCAGGACCTGTGGTGCAACTAAGGCACAAGGCATAGCCAAATACATTTCACCTCTGGCAAGTGCACTAAAACGCTTTCATGCACACCCTGGAGTGTGTTATTGAACTTCTAAAATGGTTCACTATATAAAAAAGTGAGTTTTTTTAAACTATAAAACAAGATCAATACCCTGGTGTGCATTAAAGCCATATGCATGGTCCTGTGGTGCGTTTCAGACAATTTCATTTGTGGATTTCCCAATGCCATTGTCACAAAAGCCCATGGCAACACTTTTAAATGATGTGCTGAGTTTACCTGTAGCTGTCAGCAGATGGACATATCCCTGAGCAAGTCTGCTGTACACTGACAACACTGACCCCATTTTTGAAACCTTGTGATGTTACATAGTGATGTTGTCCCTAACTGCATGGCAGCTAGGCACAGCTTCACCCTTCATGACATCACAAACTTTCATAAACTAGTGGGAGTTTAGTATCAACATAGGGCAGACACAGTCAGGGATATACCTGGACTGCTGCCAGCAACAGGTAAGCTAATAACCTCACTGGAAAGAGCTTTTAATGGGCTTTCAAGAATGTTCTTATTTATGTTTATATTGCAAAACCTGATAAAACTGTCTGAGTTGGATAATACCCAATTGTAAAATGGGTGGGAAACTCCTGTGCTATGACTGGTGGAATCTGATCACATGAACTACACAGGTACGAAATAGTTAACTTCCTGGGCCTCATTACTCAGTTTTTAAACTAAAAATCAGGGAAGCCATTTTATAATCACAATAACTCATTCCAATGTGTGTGTGTTATTGAGATTAATAAAGCATCTTATTACATACAGCACTCTGCTCTTAGCACACAAAAATGTACACCCTGCCATGCCTTATTAGGTTTTAAATGCTGGGTTTCACAAGTTAATTTATTTCAAAAATTTTTAACCTGCATCAACAAGAGAGGAAATAAACCCTGCACATGTATAAAAGCTATAAAGATACTTGCAGCGTTTGTATTTCAAACGAAATAGGGTTAAATTAAAAGGGCAAATCTCCTTTGACATAGAAAACACCCTACTTCATCCTGTCAAATGTGTAGTCTGTAGAAACATCTGTCAGCACTGGAACTAGTGAAAAAAATGCCATAGGAAATAACTTATTCACAAGCAGAAGCTTAAAAGCGCAGCAAACTCAGACGTCTGAAGAAGGGTTATGTATGTGTCCATGTTGGCAGCATGCAGGAAGCTGCAGCATGCATTTTAAAGTTTTCTGTTTACGGTTACAGCTTTGCTGAACTTGTAAGCTTCAGCTATAGCAACACTTGCTCGCGCTTACTTTCACTTCTCTGAAGCTGCCGACATGCCGAGTTGCTCGCTCTCTGTTCGGTTTTAACTGCAGCTTATTTTTACTTTGCAAGCACAAGAAAATTAATAAAAAAGGACTTCATTTCTATGATTTTAAAGAGGCAGTGGTTTGTTTTAGATGAGTGTGAGGTACTCACAGTAACATACTGAAGCCGCTCGGTCACACTACAAATAAAGGACATTGGGAATTAAACTGCTTTGATGAGACTAGGGAGAAACGGCAGGATCAACCAGATAAGTTTTTTTTTTTAATCAATCATGGTTTTAAACTAATGGCAGGGTCAACCAGATGTAAGAGTCACGTTGGTAGGGGGACAGGGGTCAGGTAATTAAGAGGCAGAGCCTTCTAACAGATGAGTTTCTTGAGGGGCCAATAGGATGTCTTACAAATTACGTATAGGAATTTAAAGATAACAGGATGATGTACAGGAGTGTGAAGATATCATGATGATGTATAGGAACATGAAGATAACAGTGTTATCTTCACTAGTCTACAGATACTACTTTTATACTGGAATGTATCCCAGCACATAAGTTGTATAAATATATATATATATATATATATGTTAGAGGCAAAAACTATTTTAATGCATCAGTTAGGGTTGTTCTGCAGCGACAAAAGTGAGAAATTTGGTGTCAGGGTTGAATACTCCCTTGTACCCTCAACCTGCCCCACCCAACCCGGCATCGGGGTGTGCGTTGGTCATTGGCCTAACTCTCACCCATCACATGCATGAACAAGCTGAGGCATAGAGAATAGGGTGAGAGTTGGACCGATGACCACAATGCACACCCAATGCCAGTTGGGTGGGGCAGGCTGAGGGGTGGTGTGCTGGGTTTTCAACCCTAACACCGAATTTTCTCACTTTTTTTGCTGTGGAACAACCCTAACTGATGCATTAAATGGAGTGATTTGCCTCTAATTTCCCTTCTTTTTGAGAATGAGGACTATAAATAGTGAATGGAACGTGATTTTTTGTGACATAGTAACGGTAACAGCAATGCAAATGCAAGCGGTAATGGTTACGCACGTGGTGACGCAAACGTAAATAGTAAAGCAAGTGTTAATAGAAATGCAGGTGAAAAGTGATGCCAAACTGAAAAGTGACACAAATGGAGACACAAGCACATACGGAAATGCAACTGGTAATGCGCACAGTCACGGTACTGCTGTTGTAAATGCAAATGATAACTGTGACAGCAACAATAATGTGAAAGGAAACAGAAATGCAAACGCAAATGAAAGCGCGTATGGAAATGCAAACTGTAATGCGCACGGTCACGGTACTGCTGTTTTAAACGGAAATGGTAGCGGTAACAGCAAAAATTATGCCAAAGGAAACAGAAATACAAATGCAAGCACGTATGGAAACACAAACCATAATGAGCACGGGTATGGGACTGCAATTGGAAACGCAAATGATAACGGTAAGAACAACAATGACGCAAAATGAAAGACAAACGCAAATGGAAATGGAAGGGTGGCCACTAACAGAAATGGTAATCCACAAGGTGATGCTAAGCAAAACACAAACACAAACAGTAGTGGAGACAGAAATGGTAACAGTATTGCAAATGCAAGTGCAAACGGAAAACGCAAAGTGTAACGCACACGGTGGTGTACACAGGAACGCTAACGCAAACGGGCACGGAAATACAAGTGTAAAGCCTACGTGTAACAGTAACTGGAGCACACACCCTACTTGTCCCCAAAAGCTCCACTGAGAAACACAGAGAAAACAAAGAATGTATACATAATAATGTGCTTTGGAGCAGAAAATGAACAGATGTAATACTAAATTGCTAATATCACAGTAACCGTACGATGTACAAAAAAAATTAAAATTTCACATGATTCATGAGTTTCCTGACTAGGTTTTCACTGAATGCATAGCCCATAGGGCTACTCATGTTTGCGACGAAAATTCTGTACCTCACACCGTTTCAGAGACACAAGCCCCAAAAGGCGTGGCGGACACCACCATGTTAGTCAATGGGAAACAATGTCAACTTTGGAGTACTATAACTTTGCATCTGTGCATTATTTTTTCACCAAAGCACCAAAAGGCACATCTGTGAGATGTTGGCTTTCTTCCCTCCAAATTTCAGCCCAAAAGTGCACACCATTCCTTTGCAGCAAGGTGGCAAAGAATTCCTATCATTTTGGCCATACTTTGAAAAGTAGTGTCATGATCTGCGACACCTTTCATAAAAATGTGCGAAAGTGTCACAGGTGCGACACTACTTTGCAACATTACTTTTACCAGAAATTTGAAAAAACATATTTCTGGGGTGTTTAACCCCCAAATAAAGACATGGCTAGCATCCTCAGGGCTCGAATAGGTAAACACAAAAAGAATTATGTCCTTAGATGGTCCCAATTTTAAATGCCAAGCATCTCTGTGATTAGTAACTGAAAACAAAATGGTGGATTTGAAACACTATTAGGGCCATTTGCAACACTAAAAAGTGCATTTGCAACACTTTCGAACATTTTGTTAACGTTTCCCATTGACTTATAATGGGAATTGTTTTTGAATAACTTTTGAACCATTTAGTATTTTTCATGAAATCTTCAAGTGCCTGTCAAGTCAACACCTGACCCAGCCACCCACAGGGAGGTTGGGGATTACATGTAAACATTGGCAGCCTGCTAGCACAGCTCACTCAGTTTGAAGCCTGGGTGGCACTTGTCCAGCCAGATGTTGTCCTTTGACCGAACCACAAACAAACATCCCCCAGGAACTGCTGACATAGAAACATAGAAATATAGACTTTGATGACAGATAAGAACTGCTTGGCCCATCTAGTCTTCTCTTTCCCTATCTATTGGATAAGCAGCAGATTCTTGTTAACCAACAGCCTATTTCTTCCTACCCCCACAAGAATTGCCCTATGTCTGTCCCATGCATTCTTGAATTCTCCCACAGTTTTAGACCCCACAACCTCCTCAGGAAGGCTGTTCCATGCATCCACTACCCTCTCTGTGAAATAATACTTCCTCACATTGCCCCTGAACTACCTTCCTATCTTTAAATTGTGTCCTCTTGTTCTTGCAAGTCTCTTTTTTCTGAAAGATGCTATCCTCTTGGACTTTGTTGATTCCACTGGGAGGTCCTAAAAGTTTCTATCATATCCCCCCTCCCTTCTTTCCTCAAGGGTATGCATATTAAGCTCCTTCAGTCTCTCCTTGTCGGGCTTCTCTTGCAGAACCTGCACCATTTTAGTTGCCCTCCTCTGGACTGCCTCTATCCTGTCTATGTCCTTGCTGAGATGGGATCTCCAGAACTGGACACAGTACTCAGATGGGGTCTCACCAACTGTCTGTACAGAGGGATAACAACTTCGTTTTCTGCTGATGATGCCTCTCCTATACTTCCAGTATGCCCCAGCCCTCCTACTGCCTTCTCCATTGCTTGCTAACCTTAAGGTCATCTGATGTGATTACCCCAGGTCCTTTCCTTTTTGTTGTTGTTACTACCTCCCTACCCATTGTGTATTCTTCCCTGGGTTCTTGTTTCCCAGTGCATTATTTTGCACTTCTTTGCATTGAATCCTAGCTGCCATACTTCTGACCATTCCTCCAGCCTTGCCAAGTCCTTTTCATCTTTCCACACCTCCTCGTGTATCAACCCTGTTGCAGATCTTTGTGTCATCTGCAAAGGCATACTTTCCTTCCAGTCCCTCTGCAATGTCACTGATAGAGAAGACATTAAAGGACTGGACCCAATACTGACCCTGTGGTACACCCCACTAGTAACCCTCCTTTCTTCAGAGTGGACTCCATTTACAATTACCTTCTGTGTCCTGTTGTCCAGTAATGTTTTGCAGGCTGCACCCTGGGTCCCACTCTGAGGCTGAGTTGAATTTGACTATTAATCGTTTGTGTGGGACTGTGTCAAATGCCTTGCTAAAGTCTGGGTAGGCCATGTCCACAGCCCTCCCTGGCTCTACTACTTTTGGTCACCCAGTCAAAGAAATCTATTAGATTGTCTGACATGACCTTCCCTGTGAACCCATTCTGCCTTGGGTCCTGTATCCACTGACCTCTGGGTACTCAGGCTATTCTTTCCTTCAGAGTGACTCCATCACTTTCCCTGCCACAGAGGTCAGACTGACAGGTCTGGACGGTTTCCTGCCTCTGTCTTGGAATCACTTTTGTGAGAGGGAATCACATCCACCTTCCTCCAGTCCTCAGGTACCACACCATCCTCCCATGATTTATTAAAAAGAGTAGCCAGTGGTTTCACTAGTTCCTCCCTTAATTCTTTTTAGAATTCTGGGGTAGATTCCATCAGGACCCATTGCTTTGTCCACCTTCAGTTTTAGGGTTCTTGCAGAACCCTTTCTGCTGTGAAAGGACTGGGATCGACCCCCTATTAAGGAATTAGCTTCTGTTAATTGGATTAGGCACTTCCCCTCCTCTTTTGTGAGATACTGAGCAGAAATATTCGGTTCAGTATTCCTGCTTTTCACTGTCCCCTCTGTCCACCCACCGTTCATTCTATTCCAGCCTCCTACTCCCTCCCTTTGTCTTTCTCCGCTCGCTGATGTACCTATAAAGGTTTTATCCCCTTCTTAACTAGGTTGGCTATATTTTCCTCAGTTTGGGCCTTTGCTATTCTGACTTCCCTCCCTGCTTCCTTCTGCCTTAACTGGGTACAGCTCTCTGTCCTGCTCCTTCTGTGTTTCCCTTATACTTTCGAATGCTATATTTTTCCTGACTTTCACAGCCACCTCTTTTGAGAACCATAGTGGCTTTTCTTTCATTTGATTTGTTTATTTGCTTCACACAAAGGCTTGTTGCCTCTGTGATGGCAGTTTTGGTAATTCCCCATTGTTGATCCACACCTCCTTCTGCGCGGTTTGCTGAGTGCTTTTCTGAGGCACTCTCCCATCTTGCTAAAGTCTGCCCTCCTAAAGTCCAGTACCCTCACTTTTGTATGGCTTGACTCTGTAGCTGAGTTTAATGTGAACCACACTGTTTGATGGTCACTTGTCCCCAGATGGCAACCCACTTCTAGATCTGAGATCCTCTCACTGCCCCCGTTTGAGAGTACAAAGTCTAAGATTGCTCCCTCATGAGTGGGTTCCAAAACTAGCTGTCTAATGCCTGCCACCTGTAGGGCATCAAGAATGGCCCTGCTCTTGGATGTGGCTGCAGCAAATGTGCTCCAGTTAACATCTGGCATATTCAGGTCTCCCATCAACAGTATCTCCCATTTCTCTGCCATTCTAAGAATGCCTTCTAGCATATCCTTGTCCATTCCTTCCCCTTGACATGGGGTCTGTACACAACCCTGTGCGGATTGTGGTGCCCTTTCCAGTCTCCAAGGTGACCCACAGTGCCTCCCTCTCCTCCCTGTTTACTCTTTTGTTCAGTTGCTTTTATCCCTTCATGACATATAGAGAGCTACTCCTCCCCTCTTCTCCCTGCCTGTCTCTCCCTGTAGGTTATGTACCTGGTATGTTAACATCCCAGTCATGGTTCTCTGTTTACCATGTTTCTGTGACTGCTACTACATGTCAGGCATCCCTCTTCCATTAAGGCCATTAGCTCAGGGAGCTTGTTGCCCAGACTTCACAGGCATTGGTACTCACATTACCCTCCATTTCCTGGATGGCCTTACTCCCTTTGCCCCATCCCTGTCCTTCTTGCCTTTGTCACTTTCTCCATTTACTCCTGCTCTTCTCCCTATAAACACCTCTATATTGGTATTTGTCGCACTTACTACCGTGATTATTTGAGGGGCTAGGATGTTCCTGCTCCTTTCCAGTGCCTCCCCTTGGCTAGTTTAAAAGCTTGCCAATGAGCATTTAAACCTATCACCCTGGGATCCTGGTTCCCCTCCTGGACAGATGCAGCCCATCATGCCAGTATAGGCTTGCATCACTCCAGGTGGACCCCCAGTCCCCAATGAAGCTGTCCCTGAGCTCCACACCAGTTTTTCAACCACTGATTGAATCCCATGTGTGGAACACCTAGCCTCTCCTATGCCATAGATGGGTAGCACCTCCAAGAAGGTTACGTCCAGTGCGCTACTTGACTAAGGCCCTCCCAATCTCCACAAACTCTTCCTGCACTTCTCTAATCCTTTTTAGCCAGATCATTTGTCCCTAGGTGGACAATGACATCAACTCCCTCCCTGTGCAGCTGCTCTGGCAATCCTGAGGGATTCGCTCCCTGTCCCTCTAAGCCATGGCGCCAGGCAGGCTACCCACCTCCCTCTCCTTCTTCCTCCCCAGTTCTACCTTCTAACAATGGGGTCCCCCCTCCAGAGTTGTTTCCTTCCTGCAGGGTCCCCTACACCCTCCTGTGGGTCTCCTTTGTGGAGGTTCCCAGCATCCTTCTTGGGGTCTCCACTGTGGATGCCTCATAGAGGAACCACACTTTGCCAGAATGGCATAGGAATGGTGTGAGAGGTACAACAGGAGGGATGTGCCTCTGTCCCACCACCCTCACCCTCCTTGAGCCCACTGTGGTCCAACCGCTCCTCTTTCTAGGCAACTCCAGAGGCAACGGCAGTGGCACTGGTGGTCCCTGGATGGAAGAGAGGTCCCACAAATCCTGGCCAACTCAGCCTAGAGATGAGCAACCTCCTCCCTCAGCCCAGAGGTGCGCTGCAGATGGGACAACACCGCATCCTCCAGAGCGTCTCCCGGAGACTGCTGCTCCACAGCCACTGCACTGCCACCACTCCAGTCATGTCTTATTTCTGGCCCTTAACTGTTAGCAATCTTTACTCTTTCCTCTGTTTTTTTTTCTCTCTCTCCTTACTTTCTGCCTGTGTGCCCTTTAAGCTCCTGATTGTCCTGTTCTGAGACAAGAATATCCTATATTTCGCAGTAGACCACTTACTTGCTCAGAGGCAGACCTCCAGCAGCTAGAGGGGCCGGAGAGCTACTCTTGCCCGTCTAGGATGGTGGGTCCTTGGTGGTTCTGTGATCCTCACTTCCTGCCCCTAGACAGGAAGTTTCTGTTGTCAGTTAAATCCTGTGCCTATAAAAAAAGAACTAGCTTTGGGTGGGGGGGGAGGGAGGAAAGAGGGCAATATAGTCCCAGCAGAAGTCCAGTCACACAGCAGTCCTTTCTCCTGGTGTCTTCTGCCAAGCTACTCTTGTGCAGGTGTTATTCAGACCCTGACCCAGGTGAGCATGGCAAAGAAGCAATGTCAGGCATGCCTTAGGCTTTTCCCTTCAGGAGGTCAGCCCTGGGAAGGCATGCCTTCATAGTAAGGGCACCCACCTGGCTAAATGAACTTCCAAACACAATCACCAGCCTTCAACACCTAGGACACTTCAGTTCCGAACTCCATAAGTCCATCTTTCCTCCAGTCAACTTCCTGTGCCAAACATAATCCCAGAATCCAGCCCAGCACACAACTGCCCACTTGCTCTGGCTGGGTTGTACCTACTCCCATCTCCTCCCCTCTCCCTCCCTACCAACTCCCCCCCACTTGTCCTTTGTCCATTACCCCCTCACTACCTCCCCCTCCACCTGCCTTCTGTCCAGTTCACCCACACTACCTCCTGCCTGATCCCCGTCCACTTCCTCTGCCCCATACTCCTCCCTTCCACCAGCCCTCTGTCCAGTACACTCACACTACCTCTAGCCCATTTTCCTGACCTCTTCCTCCCCCTCCCCCCCACAATTACCTGCACTTGCCAAAACCCAACTTGTCTTTCTGTACTTAACTTCTCTCAGATGGTTGCACATTGCGTACCTCCACCGGAAAACTGACAATGCTACCATAGAAACATAGGAATTTGATGGCAGATAAGGACCGCTTAGCCCACTAGTCTGCTCGTTTCCCTACCTAATGGATAAGCTGCAGATTCTAGTTAACCAACAGCTATTTCCTCCTCCCCCAACTAGAATTGCCTTTATGATGTCCCATGCATTCTTGAATTCCCCACTGTTTTTGACTCCACACCTCCTCAGGAAGGCGGTTCCATGAATCCACAACCCTTTCCATGTAAAAATACTTCCTCCACATCACCTCTGGGCCATCCCCCATCTTCAAAATGTGCCTTGTTCTTGTGCATGTCTTTTCTGAAAGATGCTGCCCTCTTGGACTTTGTTGATTCCCTTCAGGTACCTGAAAGTTTCTATCATTCACTGATGTATCCTCAGGGTATACATATTAGCTCCTTTAATCTCTCTTCATATGTCTTCTGGTGCAGACCCTGCATCATTTATTGCCCTCCTCTGGACAGCCTCCATTCAGTCTATGGCCTTTAATAGATGGGGTATCCAGAACTGCACAGTACTCCAGATGGGTTCTCCCCAACTGCCTGTACAGAGGGATAACAACTTCCTGTTTTCTACTGGTGATGCCTCTTCCTATGCATCCCAGTATCCCACCAGCCCTCCTTACTGCCTTCTCACATTGCTTGCCCACCTTACGGTCATCTGATATGACTACCCCCAGGTCCTTTTCCATTTTTGTTGCTGTTAGTATCTCACCTCCCCCGTGTACTCTTCCCCTGGGTTTTTGTTTCCCAGGTGCATTATTTTGCACTTCTTTGCATTGAATCTAAGCTGCCCTACATTTGACCATTCCTCTAACCTTGCCAAGTCCCTTTGCATCCTTTCCACCCCTCCTTCTGTATCGACCCTGTTGCAGATCTTTGTGTCATCTGCAAAGAGACATACTTTTCCTTCCAGTTCCTCTGCAATGTCCTTCATACAGACGTTAAAAAGGACCGGTCCCAGTACTGAACCCTGCGGTACCCCGCTTGTAACCCTCCTTTCTTCAGCGTGAACTCCGTTTACTATTACCCTCTGCATCCTGTTGTCCAGCCCATTTTTTACCCAGGCTACCACTTTGGGACCCACTCCAAGGCTGGCTAACTTGTATATTAATCTTTTGTGTGGGACTGTGTCAAATGCCTTGCTAAAGTCTAGGTACAGTAGGCCATGTCCACAGCCCCTCCCTGGTCTACTACTTTGGTCACCCAGTCAAAGAAATCTATTAGATTCATTTGACACTGCCTTCCTGCTGTGAATCCATGCTGTCTTGGATCCTGTGCCCCACTGGCCTCTAGGAACTCAACAGTTCTTTCCTTCACATGTGATTCCATCATTTTCCCTTCCACTGAAGTTAAATTAACAGGTCTGTAGTTTCCTGCCTCTGTCTTGCTCCTACTTTTGTGAAGGGGAATCACATCTACACTCCTCCAATCCTCAGGTACCACACCATCTTCCCATGATTTGTTAAAAAGGGTAGTCGGTGATGTCACTAGTTCTACCCTTAGTTCTTTTAGAATTCTTGGGTGAATCCTGTCAGGCCCCATTGCTTTGTCCACCTTCAGTTTTAAGAGTTCTTTTGGAACCCTTTCTTCTGTGAATAGACTGGTATCAACCTCCCTATCCAGAGTGCTTCTATTCTTTGATTTAGGTATCTCCCCCTCATCTTCTTTTGTGAATACTGAGCAGAAGTATACATTCAGTATCCCTGCTTTTTCACTGTCACCCTCTGCTCACCCTTCCCTCCTTCCCTTTATTAAGCCTCAATATCCCTCCCGTGGTCTTTCTTTGCTCCCTAATGTACCTATAAAAGGTTTCATCCCCCTTCTCAACTGAGTTGGCTATCTTTTCCTCAGTTTGGGCCTTTGCTATTTTGACTGTCTTACATAGAAACATAGAAATATAGACTTTGACGACAGATAAGGACTGCTTGGCCCATCTAGTCTTCTCTTTCCTATCTATTGGATAAGCAGCAGATTCTTGTTAACCAACAGCCTACTTCCTCCTACCCTTCACTACAATTGCCTTATATCTGTCCCATGCATTCTTGAACTCCCCCACTGTTTTTGACCCACAACCTCCTCAGAAGGTGGTTCCATGTGTCCACCACCCTCTCTGTGAAAAAATACTTTCCGACATTGCCCCTGAGCCATCCCCACCGGCTTCAAACTATGCCCCCTTGTTCTTGCACATCTCTTTCTCTCAGAGATGCTCTCATCTTGGTCTTTGTTGATTCCCTTGAGGTACTTGAATGTTTCTATCATGACCCCCCCTTTCCTCAAGGGTATACATATTAAGTTCTTTCAGTGTCTCTTCATACGGCTTCTGTTGCAGACCCTGCACCATTTTAGTTGCCCTCCTCTGGACTTCCTCCACCCTGTTTATGTCCTTATGGAGATGGAGTATCCAGAACTGCATGAAGTACTCTAAATGGGGTCTCACTAACTGTCTGTACAGAGGGATAACAACTTCCTGTTTTCTACTGGTGATGCCTCTCCCTATGCATGCCAGTATCCCTCCAGCACTCCTTACTGCCTTCTCACATTGTTTGCCTACCTTAAGGTCATCTGATGATGACTACCCAGAGGTCTCTTTTCCATTTTGTTGCTATTATGCCTCCTCCCACCCGCTGGCCTCTAGGCACACAGGGTACTCAGCAATTCTTTCCTTCAGAGTGATTCTGTCATTTCCCTACCACTGAGTTTAAATGAACAGGTCTATAGTTCCCTACCTCTGCCTTGCTCCCACTTTTGTGAAGAGGAATCATATCTACCTCCTCCAATCCTCAGGTACTCACTGTTCTCCCATGATTTGTTAAAAGGGTAGTCAGTGATGTCACTAGGTCTCTCCTTAGTTCTTTTAGAATTCAGGGGTTTTTGGATAGATATTTCCAAGCATAGCATATAGTCCTACCCAAACTATCTAAATATTACATGGCATGCTTGGTGCCCAGACTTGACCTACATTGTACAGGTCATGCATTGCTGAACTCAAGACAGGTGCAACCCATTTGCTGAAGTGAGTAAAGTCCTGACCTGTGTGGACTGGTAAACGGAGTTCTGAAAGAGCCGAGTTCCCATGGCCAGCCGGGAGACTGAGCGTCCACTACCACATCTGTCTGCCTGTGCCAACCTTTCTGTTCAGAGATCTAGATTGCTAAGTAAAGAGAGTGTAAGGCACCCCTCATTGACAGTGCACTCCCCCTGCTTGAAGATCTGGACATCTAAGCAAGGGGATCTGGGCTGGCAAACGTGAAGAGAGGTGCTCAGCTGACTGGTGTGGATTGTCAACTGACCCACTTACCTCTGACTACTGACAGGACCTGACATTTTTCCCCACATGCCACTGCTTAAACTTATAAGCCAAAAGTGTACTTCCCTCAGTTTACAGGGGCTCACTACTACTGATCAATCTTATGTCGCTGTCATTGTCTGACTCGGAAGTAGTGGAAGACATAATAATGCTACTACTTGCTGCATCTTCTAAACTAGTTACATTTGTGGTGCTGTGAGATGAATCTGACCTATTTGCTTCTGACTGCCTTTGTTTCAAACAAACTCTTCTTGGAGTGCTGAAGAATTTATCTACAACTAGAACAGGCTCAAATGTCTCTGGACTGTCACCCTCAACTGAAATTATAACCAGGTGTTCCAACATTTCTTCACTCAGTCTGTTTCTCCAATCAGTTTTCACATGCTGCATTATTGAAATGGCCTTTCCAACTTTGCATTGGATAGTGGAATGACCTTACAAATAACGACAATGTGGTAGAAGTCTGAGAACTGTTCTCTGTAGGACTTCAGAAAACAGTTCAAAAGTCTTCCTTATTTAAGTGACTGACTTAAACGTATTGTATAAAGTTTTAAGTTGACTAGCTTCACCCTGACATGGGTGACCTCCGCTGCTGCAAGTAGCCAGACAGTATCCCCACTGTCCGCTGGCTGCCTCCCCTCTGTACTACCCGCTGATCACCAGACTGAAGCTTCACCCAAGAAATGGGTGCCTCTGCTGCTGCAGAGCAGCCCTGCGGAATTCCCACTGTCCACCGGCTGCCACCTCATTGTACTGCCCGCCGATCACCAGACGGAAGCTTCATTCCGGACACAGGTGCCTCTGCTGCTGCAAGCAGCCTGGAGGTATCTCCACTGTCACCCAGCTGCCTCCTCACTGTACTGCCAGCCAATCACCAGACCAATGCTTCACCCCTGACACAGGTGCCTCTCCTACTGCAAGCAGCCTGGTGGTATCCCTACTGTCTGCCGGCTACCTCCTCACTGTACTACCCACCAATCACCAGACCGAAGATAAGCTGCTGAAATGTCTGGCGTCTCCATGCCGATTGGCTGGAACCATCAGCTCTGCCTGCTGATTGGCTGCTCCACTTCTTTAATTCTTTGCTTCTCCATTTCCTATTGGACATTAATCTAATGTTATTTACTGATTCTGGTACTTGTTAAGTTTCACCAAATTGTCCTGTGAATCCTAATTTAAATGTGAGTCTAAGCCTGTTTATAGCAGTTTTGCATTCCAAGGATAGTTTCAAGTGCAGGATCTTTTAGAGTGCTGTTTTTAGGTATTAAACTATTACAGCTCTCTTTGTTTTAAGGTCCTGTGGTATTTTACCCTGGATCAGAAACTAAATTTAATGTGATACAGCTGTTTGTGAACACTTCCCTGTTTAGACCAGGTGTCATTTGTGTCACAGTAGTAAGCTATACTCAGCAACTAGTCTCATTTCTGTTTTACATTTTCTCTCCTTCCAGCTTGAATTTTTCGCCCCCCCCCCGGCACCCCTCCTTCCCATGGCATTGCCCCTAGGAATTCTTCATCCTTCCTTCTCACTAATATTGCAACTCCCCTAAACTTACAGAATGCAGTTACAGGGCCTAAGACTTGTCTGTGTTATTCTTAGCTTTTTAAGTTAGAAGACACCACACTGAACTCTAAACCAGCCAAATTTCTCCCCATTCTAAAAGCTTCCCCGAGTCTACTCACTTTGTACTCTCTGAAGATACCACACTGAACTCTAAACTAGCCTAATTTTTTTATCATCTGATGGAATCAGTGTATCTCATTGACTTGCAGACACAGCTGTATTAATTATTAAACTGGACTCTCTGAAAGCCTTGGACTAGTGCCAAAGGTTAGCTAACAAGCTGGTACTGCCTGGCTGTGACTAATGACCAGATTCCTGCTGAAACCAGGAAGAAGAATGGGTCTTGACTATAACCTCGGAGTCCCCAGAGTTCTCAACACACAGTTTATCATTCTCCTAATGGTAACCCTACTTATAATGGTCCCATACCTGGATAACACCTCGGTTCACCAAGGCTGTGTATCTGCAGAAAGAGTCCTCCAGCCCAATGGGAGACCCGGTAACACCCAGCTATTTGACCATCCTCCCCTACCACATGCAAGGTACCACAACCCCCGGGACTCTACACACCAATACTGTGCCTATACCCAGGACTGTATTAGCCTTTTGCACCCTCCAACAACACACAAGGCATAGATTCACTGGAAAGCAAGGACAACCTGCCTTTTCCCTAAATTATCTAGGATGCTCATCCTGATCCTACTACTGATCTCAGGAAATGTTCACCCCAACCCTGGCCCTGTGCCTGTCAAAACCCTGACAAAGCAACCCACAGGAAGGTTGAGGATTATGTCCTAAAACATTGGCAGCCTGCTGGCACAGCTCACTCAGTTTGAAGCCTGGGTGGCACTTGTCCAGCCTGATGTTATCGCGCTGACCGAAACCTGGCTTATCCCCAGAACTGCTGGCATGGCATTCTCCCTGCCTGGGTACAACTTGTATAGGCTTGATCGCATGGCGAAAGAGTGGGTGGATCAAATCTACACCCATAATCATCTCCAGTGCATAAGGTCCAACTGTCTGCTAGCAGCAATGACTGTGAATGCCTTGCAGTAAAATCCTCATGGGCAAGTGGGAAGAAAGGACTGACTGTCATGTCCAGTATACATTCTACGTGGACACCAGCAAATGGGGTTAAATGATTTCACCAACTCTATACTCCAGGCAAGCCACAGTAAGGAAACTATTGTGCTAGGTGGCTTCAATTCTAACTGGCTAGCCAGCTCCAGTTCCTCACACAGGAATCTGATTACTCAACTATACCTAACACAGGTGGTCCAGATTTGCACAAGAACTATCTACAGAATGGTAGCAAGTACCCTGATTGACTGGGCACTGACCTCCCACCACAAGAGAATTACCAATGTCCAGGTCTCCCAGATTCACTAAGTGACCACTCCCCTCTCCTATGTGAATGGTCTTCTAAGCTGCCCAAACTTCCCCCAAGGCTGGTGAGGAACAGAGTCATCAGAAATTGCTCTATGGTCACCTTCAAGAAACACCTGGCCAACACAGACTGGAGCATCCTGGATACCTGTCCCTCTATTGACACAGCCCTCCAGCTCTTCCTAGATCAGTTTAACTCAGCTGCAGACAAGTATGCCTCTTTTCATAAGAAAATGATAAAAGGGAGGTACAAGGACTGTATCTTGCCCCATGTCCTTGGTTTGATGCGGAAACATGATCTACTATTTATTTTTTTATTTATTTATTTAGCTTTTGTTGACCGGGTAATTGCACTAGACAAATCCTGCCTATTTTCAGGCACGACCCCGGGGGAGGGGGATACAGATGAATGCCAACTGACCTTGAACCATGGCACCGAGCAAGGGTATCAGGGACAGTAGAGAATGTCCAAAATTAGAAAACTGCAAGAAATAGGTGCACATGGGCAATATGACAAGCCAAGGCCTACCACCACAGAAATCAGCAGTCCCAGTCCCTGAAAGATTGCAACAAATTCTGGGCTACCATCAAGAAACTCATGAGGGACTTGTGACAGGTCCCCCACCAACCATGACTCCACCACAGTGACAAAGTCTTAGTTGACGAGGTTACCATAGCCAATATTTTCAATAAGGCATTTACTGACTACAGTGCAGTCATACCACCTAAAACAACTGCTCATGAGGACAAAACACTGAGCTGTGAATACACACACACACCCTCGTAGCACCAGCCCCAAATTCTACTTTTGGCAGGTGACCACCAAGGAAACTGCTAAATACCTAGCAAGAGTGCTGGGTAATACAAGGATGGGTCAGGATGGTATTGATAAGAAACTTATTTCAATCGCCCTCCCTGAAGTGGTCACATCTATCACTAAGCTTTTTAATATGTCACTTTGGATGTCAGCCTACCCATCTACCTGGAAAGCTGCCCTGGTCAATCTGGTTCTAAAAGGAGCGGCTTGTTTGCATGTGTCCAATTACAGACCCATCTCCAACCTGTCTCCTCTCTCCAAAGTGCTGGAAAAAATCATTGTAGGCCAGCTCTCTGCTCACCTACACAAATGCAACTTGCTTAGCCAGCAACAACATGGGTTCCTAAGTGGCACAGTATCAGCACGGCCCTCATTGAATTCACAAGATATGTCCATGAAGCACTAAACCAGGTATAACTAGCTGGAGCAATCTATATCAACTTGTCCAAGGCATTTGACCTTGTGGATCACAAGCTGCTGCTCCACAGGTTAACCTGCATTGGGTTGTCCTCTGACACAGTTGGGTGGTTCTCTAGCTACCTCACTGAGCACTGAGATAATTGGTACCATCTCAGAGGTAGGGAAAGCCATGGTCTGGGTCCCACAAGGGTCCATACTGGGCCCCTTCCTGTTTAGCCTCTTCTTATATGATCTCCCAGCAGTGTGCCCCTCTGCCAAAGTCCTGCTCTATGCTGATGACATGGTGCTTTTCTTTAGAGGCTCCTGCCAAGACACGCTGAAGTGCAACTTCAACCTGCTACATAAATGATTTAACACCAACCTCCTAGTACTCAATAGTAAAAAGACTAAGACAATGCCATTTACCAGTCACCACAAGAGAAAATCCACCACACCATTTAAAATAACACTCAATACAAACTCCACCCTCGAACAGGTTCGCTTCTTCTGGTGCCTGGGGGTCACAATTGATGAGTCCCTCTCTTTCAATGCACACTTAAGTAATATCACTAAGGCTGCAAACAGAAAGCTGGGGACACGCTACAGACTCTGCTTCTGCCTCATCTCTCAAGCCAGGCTCCAGACAGTCAATGGTACAATCCTGCCAAACCTGGACTATGGAAATGTAGTTTATGGTACTGCCACAGACACCAGCCTACACAAAGTCCACCAAACCCTCAATAAGACATTCAGATTTATCCTGGATGTGGATCATATCACACACACCTGCATGCTCTACATAAGGACAAAGTGGCTCCCCCTCAGGGATAGAATAAAGCTCCAGACCTGCTTACTAGGAAAGAAGGCCCAACTGGGACTGGCATCTGTCTCCCTGCAGGTGTTATTCAGACCTGACCCAGGTGAGCATGGCACAAGAAACATTGTCAGGCATGCCTTAGCTGTTCCCTTCAGGAGGTCAGCTCTGGGAAGGCATGCCTTCATAGTAAGGGCTCCCACATGGCTAAATGAGCTTCCAAACACAATCACCAGCCTTCAAAACCTAGGACACTTCAATTCCAAACTTCATAAGTCAATCTTTTCTCCAGTCCGCTTCCTGTGTCAAACATAATCCCAGAATCCAGCCCACCACTCAACTGCCCACTTGCTCTGGCTGGGTTGTACCTACTCCCATCCCCTCCCCTTCCCTCTCCCTCCCTACCAACTCCCCCCCACTTGTCCTTTGTCCATTACCCCCTCACTACCTCCCCCTCCACCTGCCTTCTGTCCAGTTCACCCACACTACCTCCTGCCTGATCCCCATAAACTTCCTCTACCCCCTACTCCTCCCTTCCACCTGCCCTCTATCCAGTACACCCACACTACCTCTAGCCCATTTTCCTGACCTCTTCCTCCCCCTCCCCCCCACAATTACCTGCACTTGCCAAAACCTAACTTGTGTCTCTGTACTTAGCTTCTCTCAGATGGTTGCACATTGCGTACCTCCCCTGGAAAACTGACAATGCTACCATAGAAACATAGAAACATTGAATTTGATGGCAGATAAGGACCGCATGGCCCACCTAGTCTGCCCACTTCCCTACCTAATGGATAAACTGCAGATTCTAGTTAACCAACAGCCTATTTCCTCCTCCCCCCAACTAGATTTGCCTTTTGACTGTCCCATGCATTCTTGAATTCCCTCACTCTTTTTGACTCCACTTCCTCCTCAGGAAGGCGGTTCCGTATCCACAACCCTTCCCATGAAAAAATACTTCCTCACATTACCTCTGGGCCATCCCCCCCATCTTCAAAATGTGCCCCCTTGTTCTTGTGCATGTCTTTTTCTGAGAGATGCTGCCCTCTTGGACTTTGTTGATTCCCTTCAGGTACTTGAAAGTTTCTATCATTCACTGATGTGTCCTCGAGGGTATACATATTAAGCTCCTTTAATCTCTCTTCATATGTCTTCTGGTGCGGACCCTGCATCATTTTATTTGCCCTCCTCTGGACAGCCTCCATTCTGTCTATGGCCCTGAATAGATGGGATATCCAGAACTGCACGCAGTGCTCCAGATGGTGTCTCCCCAACTGCCTGTACAGAGGGATAACAACTTCCTGTTTTCTACTGGTGATGCCTCTTCCTATACACCCCAGTATCCCACCAGCCCTCCTTACTGCCTTCTCACATTGTTTGCCCACTTTATGGTCATCTGATATGACTACTCCCAGGTCCTTTTCCATTTTTGTTGCTGTTAGTATCTCACCCTCCCCCCCATGTACTCTTCCCCTTGGTTTTTGTTTCCCAGGTGCATTACTTTGCACTTCTTTGCATTGAATCTAAGCTACCATACATTTGGCCATTTGACCTTTTCTCTAACTATGCCAAGTCCCTTTGCATCCTTTCCACCCCCCTTCTGTATCGACCCTGTTGCAGATCTTTGTGTTATCTGCAAAGAGACATACTTTTCCTTCCAGTTCTTCTGCAATATCATTTATAAAGACGTTAAAGGGGACAGGTCCCAGTACTGAACCCAGCAGTACTCCACTAGTAACCCTTCTTTCTTCAGAGTGAACTCCGTTTACTATTACCCTCTGCATCCTGTTGTTCAGCCAATTTTTTACCCAGGCTACCACTTTGGGACCCATTCCAAGGCTGGCTAACTTGTATATTAATCTTTTGTGTGGGACTGTGTCCAATGCCTTGCTAAAGTCTAGGTACAGTAGGCCATGTCCACAGCCTCTCCCTGGTGTACTACTTTGGTCACCCAGTCAAAGAAATCTATTAGATTCATTTGACACGGCCTTCCTGCTGTGAATCCATGCTGTCTTGGATCCTGTGCCCCACTGGCCTCTAGGAACTCAATGGTTCTTTCCTTCACATGTGATTCCATTATTTTCCTTTCCACTGAAGTTAAATTAACAGGTCTGTAGTTTCCTGCCTCTGTTTTGCTCCTACTTTTATGAAGGGGAATCACAACAACACTTCTCCAATCCTCAGGTACCACACCATCTTCCCATGATTTGTTAAAAAGCGTTGTCGGTGATGTCTCTAATTCAACCCTTAGTTCTTTTAGAATTCTTGAGTGAATCCTGTCAGGCTCCATTGCTTTGTCCACCTTCAGTTTTAAGAGCTCTTTTGGAACCCTTTCTTCTGTGAATGGACTGGTATCAACCTCCCTATCCAGAGTGCTTCTATTCTTTGATTTAGGTATCTCTCCCTCATCTTCTTTTGTGAATACAGAGCAGAAGTATACATTCAGTATCCTTGCTTTTTCACTGTTACCCTCTGCCCACCCTCCCTTCCCTTTATTAAGCCTCAATATCCCTCCCGTGGTCTTTCTTTGCTCCCTAATGTACCTATAAAAGGTTTCATCCCCTTTCTCTACTGAGATGGCTATCTTTTCCTCAGTTTGGGCCTTTGCTATTTTGACTGTCTTACATAGAAACATAGAAATATGTATACTTTGACGACAGATAAGGACTGCTTGGCCCATGTAGTCTTCTCTTTCTCTATGTATTGGATAAGCAGCAGATTCTTGTTAACCAACAGCCTACTTCCTCCTACCCTTCACTACAATTGCCTTATATCTGTCCCATGCATTCTTGAACTCCCCCACTGTTTTTGACCCACAACCTCCTCAGGAAGGTGGTTCCATGTGTCCACCGCCCTCTCTGTAAATAATACTTTCCAACATTGCCCCTGAGCCATCCCCACCGGCTTCAAACTTTGCCCCCTTGTTCTTGCACATCTCGTTCTCTCAGAGATGCTCTCATCTTGGTCTTTGTTGATTCCCTTGAGGTACTTGAATGTTTCTATCATGACCCCCTCCCTCCTTTCCTCAAGGGTATACATATTAAGTTCTTTCGGTGTCTCTTCATACGGCTTCTGTTGCAGACCCTGCACCATTTTAGTTGCCCTCCTCTGGACTGCCTCCACCCTGTTTATGTCCTTATGGAGATGGAGTATCCAGAACTGCATGAAGTACTCTAAATGGGGTCTCACTAACTGTCTGTACAGAGGGATAAGAACTTCCTGTTTTCTACTGGTGATGCCTCTCCCTATGCATGCCATTATCCCTCCAGCACTCCTTACTACCTTCTCACATTGTTTGTCTACCTTAAGGTCATCTGATATGACTACCCCGAGGTCTCTTTCCATTTTTGTTGCTATTAGTGCCTCCTCCCACCCCGCTGGCCTCTAGGTACTCAGGGTACTCAGCAATTCTTTCCTTCAGAAGTGATTCTGTCATTTTCCCTACCACTGAGGTTCAATGAACAGGTCTATAGTTCCCTACCTCTGCCTTGCTCCCACTTTTGTGAAGAGGAATCATATCTGACCTCCTCCAATCATCAGATACCGCACTGTTCTCCCATGATTTGTTAAAAAGGGTAGTCAGTGATGTCACTAGGTCTCTCCTTAGTTCTTTAAGAATTCTGGGGTTTTTGGATAGATATTTCCAAGCATAGCATATAGTCCTACCCAAACTATCTAAATCATTACATGGCATGCTTGGTGCCCAGACTTGACCTACATTGTACAGGCCATGCATTGCTGAACTCAAGTCAGGTGCAGCCCATTTGCTGAAGTGAGCAAAGTCCTGACCTGTGTGGACTGGTAAACGGAGTTCTGAAAGAGTCGAGTTCCCATTGCCAGCCGGGAGAATGAGTGTCCAGTACCACATCTGCCTGCCTGTGCCAACCTTTCTGTTCAGAGATCTAGATTGCTAAGTAAGGAGAGTGCAAGGCACCCCTCATTGACAAAGCACTCCCCCTGCTTGAAGATCTGGACATCTAAGCAAGGGGATCTGGGCTGGCAAACGTGAAGAGAGGTGCTCAGCTGACTGGTGTGGATTGTCAACTGACCCACTTCCCTCTGACTACTGACAGGACCTGACATTTTTCTCCACATGCCACTGCTTAAACTTATAAGCCAAAAGTGTACTTTCCTCAGTTTACAGGGGCTCACTACTACTGATCAATCTTATGTTACCATCACTGTCTGACTCGGAAGTAGTGAATGCTACTACTTGCTGCATCTTCTGAACTAGTTACATTTGAGGTACTGTGAGATGTATCTGCCCTGTTTGCTTCTGACTGCCTTTGTTTCAAACAAACTCTTCTTGGAGTGCTGAAGAATTTATCTACAACTAGAACAGGCTCAAATTTCTCTGGACTGTCACCCTCAACTGAAATTCTAACCAGATGTTCCAACATTTCTTCACTCAGTATGTTTCTCCAATCAGTTTTCACATGCTGCATTATTGAAAATGACCTTTCCAACTTTGCATTGGATAGTGGAATGACCTTACAAATAACGACAATGTGGTAGAAGTTTGAGAACTGTTCTCTGTAGGACTTCAGAAAACAGTTCCAAAAGTCCTCCCTATTTAAGTGACTGACTTAAAAACGTATTGTATAAAGTTTTAAGTTAGCTTAGCATCACCCCTGACATAGGTACCTCCACTGCTGCAAGTAGCCAGACAGTATCCCCACTGTCCGCTGGCTGCCTCCCCTCTGTACTACCCGCTGATCACCAGACTGAAGCTTCACCCAAGAAATGGGTGCCTCTGCTGCTGCAAGCAGCCCTGCGGAATCCCCACTGTCCACCGGCTGCCACCTCATTGTACTGCCCGCCGATCACCAGACGGAAGCTTCATCCCTGACACAGGTGCCTCTGCTGCTGCAAGCATCCTGGCGGTATCTCCACTGTCCCCCAGCTGCCTTCTCGCTGTACTGCCAGCCGATCACCAGACCGAAGCTTCACCCCTGACATGGGTGCCTCTGCTACTGCAAGCAGCCTGGTGGTATCCCTACTGTCTGCCGGCTACCTCCTCACTGTACTACCCACCAATCACCAGACCGAAGATAAGCTGCTGAAACGTCTGGCGTCTCCATGCCGATTATCTGGAACCATCAGCTCTGCCTGCTGATTGGCTGCTCTACTTCTTTAATTCTTTGTTTCTCCATTTCCTATTGGACATTAAGCTAATGTTATTTACTGATTCTGGTACTTGTTAAGTTTCACCAAATTGTCCTGCGAATCCTAATTTAAATGTGAGTCCAAGCCTGTTTATAGCAGTTTTGCATTCCAAGGATAGTTTCAAGTGCAGGATCTTTTAGAGTGCTGTTTTTTAGGTATTAAACTATTACAGCTCTCTTTTGTTTTAAGGTCCCGTGGTATTTTACCCTGGATCAGAAACTAAATTTAATGTGATACAGCTGTTTGTGAACACTTCCCTGTTTAGACCAGGTCTCATCTGTGTCACAGTTGTAAGCTATGCTCTGCAACTAATCTCACTCATTTCTGTTTCACATTTTCTCTCCTTCCAGCTTGAATTTTTCACCCCCCCGCACCCCTCCCTCCCATGGCATTGCCCCTAGGAATTCTTCATCCTCCCTTCTCACTAATATTGCAACTCCCCCTAAACATTCAGAATGCAGTTACAGGGCCTAAGACTTGTCTGTGTTAATCTTAGCTCTTTAAGTTAGAAGACACCACACTGAACTCTAAACCAGCCTAATTTCTCCCCATTCTAAAAGCGTCCCCGAGTCTACTCACTTTGTACTCTCTGAAGATACCACACTGAACTCTAAACTAGCCTAATTTTTTTATCAACTGACGGAATCAGTGTATCTCACTGACCTGCAGACGCAGCTGTATTAATTTTTAAACTGGACTTACTGAAAGCCCTGGACTAGTGCCAAAGGTCAGCTCACAAGCTGGTTCTGCCTAGCTGTGACTAATGACCAGATTCCTGCTGAAACCAGGAAGAAGAATGGGTCTTGACTATAACCTTGGAGTCCCCAGAGTTCTCAACACACATTTTATCATTCTCCTAATGGTAACCCTACTTATAATGGTCCCATACCTGGATAACACCTCGAACCACCAAGGCTGTGTATCTGCAGAAAAGAGTCCTCCAGACCAAAGGGAGATCCGCAGTAACACCCAGCTTTGGCCATCCTCCCCTACCACATGCAAGGTACCACAACCCCCAGGACTCTACACACCAATACTGTGCCTATACCCAGGACTGCTTAACAGCCTTTGCACCCCTCCAACAACACACAAGGCATAGATTCGCCAGCGAGCAAGGACAACCTGCCTTTTCCCTAAATTATCTAGGATGCTCATCCTGATCCTACTACTGATCTCAGGAAATGTTCACCCCAACCCTGGCCCTGTGCCTAGCCAACACCCAGACCCAGCCACCCACAGGGAGGTTGAGGATTGCATCCTTAAACATTGGCAGCCTGCTGGCACAGCTCACTCAGTTAGAAGCCTGGGTGGCTCTTGTGCAGCCTGACATTATCACGCTGACCGAAACCTGGCTTATTCCCAGAACTGCTGACACGGCATTCTCCCTGCCTGGGTACAACTTGTATAGGCTTGATCACATGGTGAAAAGAGTGGGTGGATGCCTAATCTACACCCGTAATCATCTCCAGTGCCATAAAGTCCAACTGTCTGCTGCCAGCAATGACTGTGAATGCCTTGCAGTAAAAATCCTCATGGGCAAGGGGAAGAAAGGGCTGACTGTCATGTCGGTATACAATGTACCTGGATACCAGCAAATGGGGTTAAATGATTTCACCAACCTCTATACCCTGGCAAGCCACAATAAGGAAACATTGTGCTAGGTGACTTCAATTCTAACTGGCTAGCCAGCTCCAGTTCCTCACACAGGGACCTGATTACTCGACTACACTTAACACAGGTGGTCCAGATTTGCACAAGAACCAACTACAGAACAGTAACAAGTACCTTGATTGACTGGGCACTGACCTCCCACCACAAGAGAATTACCAATGTCCCAGTCTCCCAGATGCACTGAGTGACCACTCCCCTCTCCTACGTGAATGGTCCTCTAAGCTGCCCAATCTTCCCCCAAGGCTGGTGAGGAACAGAGTCATCAGAAATTGCTCTATGGTCACCTTCAAGAAACACCTGGCCAACACAGACTGGATCATCCTGGATACCTGTCCCTCTATTGATACAGCCCTCCAGCTTTCCTTGATCAGGTTAACTCAGCTGCAGACAAGTATGCCCCTTTTCATCAGAAAAGGATAAAAGGGAGGTACATGGACTGGATCATGCCCCAAGTCCTTGGCTTGATGTGGAAACATGACCTACTATTTATTTTTTTATTTATTTACTTAGCTTTAGTTGACCGGGTAAGTGCACTCGACAAATCCTGTCTATTTTCAGGCGTGACTCAGGGGATGGGGATACAGATGAATGCCAACTGATCTTGAACCATGGCACCGTGCAAGGCTATCAGTGCCAGTAGAGAATGTCCAGAATTACAAAGCTGCAAGAAATAGGTGCACATGGGCAATACGACAAGCCAAAGCCTCCCATCACAGAAATCAGCAGTCCCAGTCCCTGAAAGATTGCAACAAATTCTGGGCTACCATCAAGGAACTCGTAGGGACTTGTGGCAGATCCCCACCAACCATGCTCCACCACAGTGACAAAGTCTTAGTTAGCGAGTGTTACCATAGCCAATATTTTCAATGAGGCATTTACTGACTACAGTGCAGTCATACTACCTGAAACAACTGCTCATGAGGACAAAACTCTGAGCTGTGAACACACACACACACCCTTGTAGCACCAGCCCAAAATTCTACTTTTGGCAGGTGACCACCAAGGAGACTGCTAAATACCTTGCAAGAGTGCTGGGTAATACATGGATGGGTCAGGATGGTATTGTTATGAAACTTATTTCAATCGCCCTCCCTGAAGTGGTCACATCTATCACTAAGCTTTTTAATATGTCACTTTGGATGTCAGCCTTCCCATCTACCTGGGAAAGCTGCCCCTGGTCAATCTGGTTCTAAAAGGAGGGGCTCGTTTGCTTGTGTCCAATTACAGACCCATTCTCCAACCTGCTCCTCTCTCCAAAGTGCTGAAAATCATTGTAGGCCAGCTCTCTGCTCACCTACACAAATGCAACTTGCTCAGCCAGCAACAACATGGGTTCCGTAAGTGGCACAGTACCAACACGGCCCTCATTGAATTCACAGGATATGTCCACAAAGCACTAAACCAGGGACAACTAGCTGGAGCAATCTATATCAGCTTGTCCAAGGCATTTGACCTTGTGGATCACTAGCTGCTGCTCCACAGGTTAACCTGCATTGGATTGTCCTCTGACACAGTTGGGTGGTTCTCTAGCTAACTGACTGAGCGCTGAGATAAATAGTACCATCTCAGAGGCCAGGAAAGTCACGGTCTGGGTCCCGCAAGGGTCCATACTGGGCCCCTTCCTGTTTAGCCTCTTCATATATGATCTCCCAGCAGAGTGCCCCTCTGCCAAAGTCCTGCTCTATGCTGATGACACGGTGCTTTTCCTTAGAGGCTCCTGCCAAGACACGCTGCAGTGCAACTTCCATCTGCTACATAAATGGTTTAACACCAGCCTCCTAGTACTCAATAGTAAAATGACTAAGACAATGCCATTTACCAGTCACCAGAAGAGCAAATCCACCGCACCATTTAATATAGCACTCAATACAAACTCCACCCTTGAACAGGTTCACTTTTTCTGATACCTGGGGATCACAATTGATGAGTCCCTCTCTCTTTCAGTGAACACTTACGTAATATCACTAAGGCTGCAAACAGGAAGTTGGGGATACGCTACAGTCTCTGCTTCTGCCTCATCCCTGAAGCCAGGTTCCAGACAGTCAATGGTACAATCCTGCCAATCCTGGACTATGGAAATATAGTTTATGGTGCTGCCACAGACACCAGCCTACACAAAGTCCACCTAACCCTCAATAAGACATTCAGATTTATCCTGGATGTGGATCATATCACACACACCTGCATGCTCTACATAAGGACAAAGTGCCTCCCCCTCTGGGATAGAATAAAGCTCCAGACCTGCTTACTAGGAAAGAAGGCCCAACTGGGACTGGCATCTGTCTCCCTGCAGGTGTTATTCAGACCTGACCCAGGTGAGCATGGCACAAGAAGCAGTGTCAGGCATGCCTTAGCTGTTCCCTTCAGGAGATCAGCCCTAGGAAGGCATGCCTTCATAGTAAGGGCTCCCACATGGCTAAATGAGCTTCCAAACTCAATCACCAGCCTTCAACACCTAGGACACTTCAATTCCAAACTCCATAAGTCCATCTTTCCTACAGTCTGCTTCCTGTGTCAAACATAATCCCAGAATCCAGCCCACCACACAACTGCCCACTTGTTCTGGCTGGGTTGTACCTACTCCCATCCCCTCCCCTCCCCTTTCCCCTCCCTCCCTACCTACTCCCCCCACTTGTCCTTTGTCCATTACCCCCTCACTACCTCCCCTCCACCTGCCTTCTGTCCAGTTCACCCACACTACCTCCTGCCTGATCTCCATTCACTTCCTCTGCCCCATACTCCTCCCCTCCTGTCTGATCCCGTCCACTTCCTCTGCCCCATACTCCTCCCTTCTACCTGCCCTCTGTCCAGTACACCCACACTACCTCTAGCCCATTTTCCTGAACTCTTCCTCCCCCCTCTCCCCCACAATTACCTGCACTTGCCAAACCCCAACTTGTCTCTCTGTACTTAACTTCTCTCAGATGGTTGCACATTGCGTGCCTCCACTGGGAAACTGACAATGCTTCCATAGAAACATAGAAACATAGAATTTGATGGCAGATAAGGACCGCTTGGCCCACCTAGTCTGCCCATTTCCTTACCTAATGGATAAGCTGCAGATCCTAGTTAACCAATGGCCTATTTCCTCCTCCCCCCAACTAGAATTGACTTATGACTGTCCCATGCATTCTTGAATTCCCCCACTGTTTTTTTGACTCCTCCTCAGGAAGGCAGTTCCATGTATCCACAACCCTTTCCATGAAAATATTCTTTCTCACATTACCTCTGGGCCATCCCTCCCTCTATCTTCAAAATGTGACCACTTGTTCTTGCACATGTCTTTTTCTGAAAGATGCTGCCCTCTTGGACTTTGTTGATTCCCTTCAGGTACTTGAAAGTTTCTATCATTCATGTCCCCCCTCTCCCTCCTCTCCTCGAGGGTATACATATTAAGCTCCTTTAATCTATCTTCATATGTCTTCTGGTGCAGACCCTGCATCATTTTATTTTCCCTCCTCTGGACAGCCTCCATTCTGTCTATGGCCTTGAATAGATGGGGTATCCAGAACTGCATGCAGCACTCCAGATGGGGTCTCCCCAACTGCCTGTACAGAGGGATAACAACTTCCTGTTTTCTACTGGTAATGTCTCTTCCTATGCATCCCAGGATCCCACCAGCCCTCCTTACTGCCTTCTCACATTGCTTGCCACCTTACGGTCATCTGATATGACTACCCCCTGGTCCTTTTCCATTTTTGTTGCTGTTAGTATCTCACCGCACCGTGTACTCTTCCTCTGAGTTCTTGTTTTCCAGGTGCATTACTTTGCACTTCTTTGCATTGAATCTAAGCTGCCATACATTTGACCATTCCTCTAACCTTGCCAAGTCTCTTTGCATCCTTTCCACCCCTCCTTCTGTATCAACCCTGTTGCAGATCTTTGTGTCATCTACAAAGAGACATTATTTTCCTTCCAGTTCCTCTGCAATGTCATTTATAAAGACGTTAAAGAGGACAGGTCCCAGTACTGAACCCCTGGGTACCCTGCTAGTAACCCTTCTTTCTTCAGAGTGAACCCCAAGTACTATTACCCTCTGCATCCTGTTGTCCAGCCAATTTTTTTACCCAGGCTACCACTTTGGGACCCACTCCAAGGCTGGCTATCTTGTATATTAATCTTTTGTGTGGGACTGTCATCATCATCATCATAATCTTTATTTATTCAGGTGACATCATTGAGCAAGGCTCATTTACAAGATGGACCTGATAAGGTCAGGTTCAATAATTGATACACAACAGATACATCATACACTTATATAAGACAGTTATACATACAGGGAAAATAATGTTTATAAACACAGTGATGTACAGTAAATACACATGATAAAAAACGGTTACAGGAAAGTTAAGCTAATATTTACAGTATGTACAGTATATACATATCCCAGTGGGGGGGCCATGGCAGACACCCAACATAATGTAATACTAGGATGGTGAAGGTATTACTGTGTGCCATAAGATGGGGTGTCTGTCTGGAAGGAATACGCCATATATGGTTTGGAAGGGAGATTTGTGAGATGACAATGCTAGCTCTAGTGGTAGCAACTGCATTTCTCATTGAAGAAGACTGTACAATGCTGTTTAAAGGAGGAAAATGGAATGATATTGGACAGTTTTAGGGATTTTTGTAGGGTGTTCCATGCTATAGAGCTATTGTCTTTTGGTGCAGACCCTGCATCATTTTATTTGTCCTCCTCTGGACAGCCTCCATTCTGTCTATGGCCTTGAATAGATGGGGTATCCAGAACTGCACGCAGTACCCCAGATAGGGTCTCCCCATCTGCCTGTACAGAGGGATAACAACTTCCTGTTTCCTACTGGTAAGTAGTTAACACTCTGGATAGGGAGGTTGATACCAGTCCATTCACATAAGAAAGGGTTCCAAAGAACTTTAAAACTGAAGGCATCTGAAAACAAAAAACTCTGGGGAAGAGTACACGGGAGGGGTGAGATACTATCAGCAACAAAAATGGAAAAGGACCTGGGGTAGTAATATCAGATGACCGTAAGGTGGGCAAGCAAAGTGAGAGGCAGTAAGGGAGGAGCTGGTGGGATACTGGGATACATAGGAAGAGCATTACCAGTAGAAAGCAGGTGATGTCACTAGTTCTACCCTTAGTTCTTTTAGAATTCTTGGGTGAATCCTGTCAGTCCCCATTGCTTTGTCCACCTTCAGTATTAAGAGTTCTTTTGGAACCCTTTCTTCTGTGAACGGACTGGTATCAACCTCCATATCCAGAGTGTCCAATGCCTTGCTAAAGTCTAGGTACTGTAGGCCATGTCCACAGCCCCTCCCTGGTCTACTACTTTGGTCACCCAGTCAAAGAAATCTACTAGATTCATTTGACACGGACTTCCTGCTGTGAATCCATACTGCCTTCGGTCCTGTGCCCCACTGGCCTCTAGGAACTCAACAGTTCTTTCCTTCACATGTGCTTCCGTCATTTTCCCTTCCACTGAAGTTAAATTAACAGGTCTGTAGTTTCCTGCCTCTGTCTTGCTCCTACTTTTGTGAAGGGGAATCATCAAGACCTCCTCCAGTCCTCAGGTACCACCTGTCTTCCCATGATTTGTTAAAAGGGTAGTCGGTGATGTCACTAGTTCTACCCTTAGTTCTTTTAAATTCTTGGGTGAATCCTGTCAGGCCCCATTGCTTTGTCCACCTTCAGTTTTAAGAGTTCTTTTGGAACCCTTTCTTCTGTGAATGGACTGGTATCAACCTCCCTATCCAGAGTGCTTCTATTCTTTGATTAAGGTATCTTCCCCTCATCTTCTTTTGTGAATACTGAGCAGAAGTATACATTCAGTATACCTGCTTTTTCACTGTCACCCTCTGCTCACCCTCCCTTCCCTTTATTAAGCCTCAATATACCTTCTGTGGTCTTTCTTTGCTCCCTAATGTACCTATAAAAGGTTTCATCCCCCTTCTCAACTGAGTTGGCTATCTTTTCCTCAGTTTGGGCCTTTGCTATTTTGACTGTCTTACTTAGAAACATAGACTTTGATGACAGATAAGGACTGCCTGGTGCATCTAGCCTTCTCTTTCCCTATGTATTGGATAAGCTGCAGATTCTTGTTAACCAACAGCCTACTTCCTCCTACCCTTCACTACAATTGCTTTATATCTGTCCCATGCATTCTTGAATTCCCCCACTGTTTTGACCCACAACCTCCTCAGGAAGGTGGTTCCATGTGTCCACCACCCTCTCTGTGAAAAAATTATTTCTGACATTGCCCCTAAGCCGTCCCCTACTGGTTTCAAACTTTGCCCCCATGTTCTTGCACATCTCTTTCTCTCAGAGATGCTCTCATCTTAGTCTTTGTTGATTCCCTTGATGTGCTTGAATGTTTCTGTCATGTCCTTCCCTCCCTCCTTTCCTCAAGGGTATACATATTAAGCTCTTTCAGTGTTTCTTCATACGGCTTCTGTTGCAGACCCTGCACCATTTTAGTTGCCCTCCTCTGGACTGCCTCCACCCTGTCTGTGTCCTTATGGAGATGGGGTATCCAGAACTGCATGAAGTACTCTAAATGGGGTCTCACCAACTGTCTGTACAGAGGGATAACAACTTCCTGTTTTCTACTGGTAATGCCTCTCCCTATGCATGCCAGTATCCCTCTAGCACTCCTTACTGCCTTCTCACATTGTTTGCCTACCTTAAGGTCATCTGATATGACTACCCCGAGGTCCCTTCCCATTTTTGTTGCTATTAGTGCCTCCCCCCCACCCCGCTGGCCTCTAGGCACTCAGGGTACTCAGCAATTCTTTCCTTCAGAAGTGATTCTGTTATTTTCCCTACCACCGAGGTTAAATGAACAGGTCTATAGTTCCCTACCTCTGCCTTGCTCCCACTTTTGTGAAGAGGAATCACATCTGCCCTCCTCCAATCCTCAAGTACCACACTGTTCTCCCATGATTTGTTAAAAAAGGTAGTCAGTGATGTCACTAGGTCTCTCCTTAGTTCTTTTAGAATTCTGGGGTGAATCCATTGAGGCCCCATGGCTTTGTCCACCCTGAGTTTTAGGAGTTCTCTCAGGACCCTTTCTTCTGTGAATGGATTATTATCGACTCCCCCCCATTTTGAGTGCTCCTATTGCTTGGTTTAGGTACCTCCCCCTCTTCTTCTTTTGTAAATACTGAGCAAACGTACCCGCTCGGTATCTCTGCTTTTCCCGTCATCCTCTGCCCACCTCCCCTTCCCTTTATTAAGTCTCACTATCCCTTCCTTGGTTTTTCTTCACTCCCTGATGTACCTATAAAAAGTTTTAGCCCCCTTCTTAACAGAGCTTGCTATCTTTTCCTCAGTTTGGGCCTTCACTGTTCTGACAGCCTTCCCCACTTCCTTCTGCTTTAACTGGTACAGTTCTCTGTCCTGCTCCTTCTGTGTTTTATTACTCTTCCTGACTGCTACCTTTTTCTCCTTAACCTTCCCCACTACCTCTTTTGAGAACCATAGCCTTTTTTTCCTTCATTTTGCTTTGTTGATTTGCTTCACACAAAGGCTTATTGCCTCTGTGATGGCTGTTTTGATTTTTCCTCACTGTTTCTCCACCCCTCCTTTTTGCCCATTTGCCAGTGCTTATCTGAAGCACTCTCCCATTTTCTCAAAGTCAGCCTTCCCAAAGTCCAATACTTTTGCTTTTGTATGGCTTGACTCTATGGCTGTGTTTATCGTGAACCACACTGTTTGGTGGTCACTTGTTCCCAGATGGCTTCTCACTTCTAAATCCAAGATCCTTTCTTCGTCCCCATCTGACAGTACTAGGTCTAAGATTAATCCCTCCAGAGTGGGTTCCACCACTTGCTGTCTGAGGCATGCCCCTGTAGGGCATCAAGAATAACTCTGCTCTTGGATGTGGCTGCAGCAAAGGTACTCCAGTTAACATCTGGCATATTCAGGTCCCCTTCAACAATATCTCCCTTTTTCTGTCATTACAGCTCAGTGGCTCAGCAGAATGCACACTTACCTCTGAGACTGGGCAATCAGAAGGCTGTTGGTTCTATCCCCACACCAGGCACTTGGGTTAATATCCCAATACTGACACTGCAGTGCAGCATGAGGGGGATGCTGCACACCCGAGGTGCCGTCTTTTGGATGAGACATTAAACTGAGGTCCCATCTGCCTGTTCTAGTGGTAGTTCAGGTGGATGTTAAAGATCCCATGATACTTCTCAAAAAGAGTAGGGAAAGTTTTATTATTATAACATCAAAATCAAAAATATTTACAATACAGCGTTAAACCACACAAAATAAGATACAAATCAGAAAAGGGGAAAAAAGAAATCAGATAAGTATTACAGTCATACATAGTCTAGTCAGTAAATGAAAATCCTCCCCTCAAAAAAAGATGAAATCAATAAATAACAAAGAAAGATTTGAACCCCCACACTATAAGAGTGGGAGAAGTTACATTACAATGACATCAAAATCTTAATGGTTACACACAGTGTCATATTACACAAAGCAAGGTGCCCTTACTGTAACCTCAAAGCAAATTCAATCTGGACATTGTTAAACCACCCATATAGGAAATAGAAAAAGAAAAAAAACAAATTATTTCATAATCGTACCTTTTCTAGGCTACACACTACCCCCATACAATACAGCTTTCTGAAAAAACTGAAAGTTAATTTTAGAACGTACAATACATATTCAGGTTTTACTTATATTTAATAAACACACCAAACCCCTTCCACCATATGGAGACTTTTTGGGATGTATGTATGGACATATCTTTTAAATATTCTTTCAACATGGCTTGTTGTACTAAAATCATTACATTTTCGTATGACATTTTCTTTTGTGACAGCACCCATTGGCATCTGACTTGCCATAGAAAGCATTTGAAACAACATAACAAAATTATCAGTGTTTCTTGATACCATTGCCTCACAAGGGATAATTACCAAGAACAAGAACATCATATGTTCAACCTGTTAACCATTTTAACCCTCATTTGTTTGCTAAAAAAATCCATAAAGGTTTATCCTAAGAACAAAGGAAAAGATAGTGTTCTGTGGTTTCTTCCTAATTTATGACATCTAAATATGGACAATTCCATCCTTCCCTTGCTTTATATTTGGCATTCCCTCTGATATTTAATCTGCCATATGCAGAGAGCCATAAATGTTCCCATATATATAGGGGGACTCTCTTATTTCCCTCATTCACAAAAAATACCACCAACAGCTTAATCTGGTTCAAGGTCAGTTGGCATTCATCTGTATCCCCCTCCCCCGGGTCATGCTGAAAATAGGCAGAATTTGTCTAGTGCACTTACCCAGTCAACAAAAACTAAATAAATAAATAAAATTTGTTAGCCGGGATAGAATCAGCTGAATGCTGCTTTGTGGGCAATTTTTAAAACAAGGTTCTGCTAGGAAAAACATTTTTAAAGCATGCTGTTATAATTTTTTCTCAGAATTTTGAATAATATGTTGTTTAGTTATCCCCCATGTACAGATCTTAGAAGCCACAGGTCTGAAATATTCTGGAACATGTAATGATTTAGATAGTCTGGGTAGGACTATATGCTATGCTTGGAAATATCTATCCAAAATCAACATATTCCATTTATAATAGAGAGTATCTGTATATACCAGACCGCACTTAACTGTCTGGGACATAAACAGGGTGTGAAAAAAAAACCTGGATCCACCATTCCCAGTCCTCCTTTCTCTACTGGTTAGCATGTATAGCACCGTTTCATGGGATTCAGCCTATTTCCCCACATCATTTTGAAGAATAAGCTGTAAAGCTTAGTTTCCAAATGGGTTGGCAGGGGGTATATCATAGCAACATATGTAATAGATGGAATAATACATTTTTTAATAATGTGTATTCTTCTTTGTTTTAACATCTTCCAATGCCTCTATCTGTTTATTTTTAGTTCTACATTTTGTAACACAGTCTCCCAATTCAAAAGGGGAAGGTTCTGAGATCAAAACATGATGCCTAATATTTTTAAAGGTTCAGGGCAGATCCGTATTCCCCCAGATACTACCACTTCAGAAAGACCTGTACCCTTGAAAAGGATTTTGCACTTAGATTTAGTTTTGAGTTAGATAAAGTAGAATACACCTGTACTTCTGAAAAAAAAAATAAGAAAGTTGTGTGTAATCTGACATAAAAAGGCAGATATCGTCTGCTTAAGCCTGTACATGTAGGTCGTCCATTATTCCTGATCTTGAAATACCCACCCAGGTAGGGTGTTCAGATAGCCTTCTAAGAAAGGGTCTAATGTAGATATGTGCAGGAGGGGACTGAGGGGACATCCTTGCCTAACATCTGCAACTGTCTGGAACCCCCTTAGTAATTTGTCCTCTAATTACAGGATGGACAATCATGGAGGAGTATAATAATT
Source organism: Neoceratodus forsteri (assembly GCA_016271365.2). Lineage (NCBI taxonomy): Eukaryota > Metazoa > Chordata > Ceratodontiformes > Ceratodontidae > Neoceratodus > Neoceratodus forsteri. The sequence goes on from CM028132.1 coordinate 1,415,742,013, forward strand.
TCAAAGAAGAGATAATTCCTGAAGGAATACTATAAGTTTCCAGGATATGAAATAATAAAAGATGATAAACATGATCAAATGCATTTTTTGATCTACTAAAATAATACACCTTGACTTATTAAATAATGATAGGTGTTCTATAATGTCCCGAAGGATCTTGAGTGCATATTGAATTTTCCTGAGAGGGAGTCCACAGTATTGCTGTGAAGAAATAACCAGATTTGCATAGTGTTTCAGTCTATTGTTTAGAATATAGGTCAACATTTTATAATCTGCATTTAGCAGCGTTATGGGTCTCCAGTTTTGGAACAGGGATTTATCTCCTGATTTAAATAAAAAAAACTAGTAACCCTTCTGTAAAGGATGAAGACATTACCCTGATAAAAAAAAATAGTTATAAACTATTTCTAGACAAAGAAAGCTCTTTTGGAAAACATTTATAAAATTCAAAGGGTAACCCATCTATCCCCGAGGAGATCCCATTCGGTAATGCTTTTATAACTGTCTCTAGTTCCTCCCTCTCAATTGGCATCTGTGTATCTAGTGCCTGAACCAGAAAAGGGGGTATATTTAATTCAGCCAAATAAGACTTGATATCATCTTCTGCAGGAGGGGTGTACGGGCCATGTGACTCTATAAACTTCTGTATCATTTTGTGAATTCCTTCAATGTTAACAACATTAACCCCATTCTGTCCTGTCAAGTTTTCCATTGAAATGGGTGGTTTTAAATGCTTTACAAGTTTCAAAGGGGTCTCCAATGGGGGTTCTGTGCCATTTTGTAATAGTGCTTTCAATGTATGGCCCTATAATACTGATATAACTTCATTTCATCCTTTAATTTGATAATCTGAGCAGTGTAGTCATACCTAGTAGTATTAGACAAGGTAAACCATTTTTGTAATTGATGCCTTAAGGATGAATATTCAAAAAAACATGGTTTACCTTTACCTTCCCATAACTTTTCAACCATGATTGCAAATCAGCCTTGGAGTCCTCTGACCAGACTCCTGTATCTGAATATAGTACATGGACAGAACTTCTGAGCCCTATAAGGTCCAAAATTCCAGATCTTACACTGGTTTCTGCCAAAAGGCTGACATTCAGTTTCCATCTGCTAGCCCATTGTGGTTCCACCAGTATATCTCTGATATGGAGGATTGCCACCAAATGGTCTGAAAATTAAACCATGTTTCTTTGTAATGATGCTCGTGGAAAATGTTTTGAAATAAAGAAATGGTCTATGGTGGTAGTGAATTTACTCTATTTAAAAGTAAACCAAGGGCCCTTGGTATGGAACTGACTACAATCCTAGAGATCAGCTGTAGCTACCAATTTATTCAAAGCATTTGAATCACAGTAAACGTTTTTGTTATCAGCCAGGTGCTGTCCCTTCTTTTTCAGTTCATAATTAAAATCCCTGCTCCAAAAAAGTTTCTTAGTGGTAACTAGAAAGGGTTGTAACAAGGATAAAGTTGCATCCCGTTCGGCCTTTGTCTGTGGGCCATGAATAGTAATAAGGCGAAAATCCATGTCTGACCACTGGCCATCCAAAATCAGGACTCTACCAGGAACCAGGTCTGTAAGTCTATACAAGGTGAATATATATGAATGAAATAAAATGCCTATCCCATCCAAGAATATCCTGTCTGAAGGACCAGTAGAAAGAGCCCCACAGCCACTCCCCTTTAAAAATTCTGGCCTGATCTATTGAAAATATCCAGGTCTCTTGGAGGAAACATGTATCAAATCTAGATTCATGAATGTAATTGAACACAACTTGACATTTCATAGTTCTTAATATACTGTGGACATTCATGCTGTCCAGTTTTAGTGAGGTCAGTCTGTATTCTGTTTTTTTCTCTTCTTTTTCTTTTTTCCCATATATCCCACAAGATCCTGGCTTGGTGGAGGCTGTTCTGTTTCAATAGGTTGGGAATCTGAGACCCCTTGATCCGTCTCTTCCTCCCCCCACAGTATGGCTAGGGCAGCACAGGAATTGGATGATTCAAAATCCATGGGGGGGTTGATTTAATATTTCGAGAGGACCTTCTTCTTGTCAAAAGGGATAGGTTTGAAAAAGGATTGGTTTCCACTACAGGTTTAACTGATTCCGAATAGCACACTGGCCCTAGAATTCCTAGATCTATGAGAGGGCTATCTGTTGTCTCAAGTTGGTTTTGGGGAGAGGGAAGGTGAGGGTCCTGTAAAATATCTAGTGCCCTGGGACCTTAGTTTCTGTAAAAGTGCTGGGGGGAGCAGAGTCTGGGAAGGAGGTTTGCCCTGCCCTAAAGCCATGTCCTGAGCATGTTGCATGAGTAATTCAGGACTTCTCAGGTTGCCTTGTTTTTTTGCAGCCCAGTCACATTCTGAAAAACATGCCCTATCTCATCGCATAAGTCACATTTGGTATGGGAAGCACACTGAAAAGTGATGTGTCCAATTTCACTGAAATTATTATCACAGGAACTGGACAGATGCATCCTGTAACCACACTTATAGCAGGCCCTAGGCTGGCCTGCATATAAACATACCCTGTGATCTCTGCCTAGCATGAAGGAATTAGGGACATGATTGAGACCAGCTTCAGTAGTCCACAATTTAATTTTGTACTTCCAACCACCCATCCAGAATAATTCCGTGGGGGAAACTCAACTTGATTATACGCCCTCAGGGTCGCTCAACACCTCACACCTTTAGGAGATCTAGTAGTAATATCCTCCACATGGACCCCCTATTCAAACATGACTGTAACAAATGTTATCAAGGTTTTGTACGGGGAATAACCAAGAAGGGGTCCATGGGGAAACTTAACTTGATTATATCAGCCCCAAAAAGAGATCTAAAGCATGTGCAGAATGAAAACTCACATCATAATTATCCTCCTCATATGTTTATAAAGTATAAACCTCCCTAGGGGAGAAATGAAGGCAGTCCTTTAATAAACATTTTCCAACATAATATCGATCAGGTCTGCCCTCCAATCCCCCTTTATATCGATCTGGGCAGCGTTTCTTCTAGGGGCAGCCTCCTTCTTTATTTTGGAGAAAGGTTCTGATAATAGGAGTTTCTGTGTGTCAAGTTGTTCCTGTGCTGTTTGCCCAGGCTCATTTAGCATACCATCAGCTCCCATAATGGTACCTGGCCTGTCCGTGGCCTTATCATGGTCCAAGCCTGTCTCTGGTAATTCAATAGGCTGTACTGTAAGTGCTCCTGTGTTAGAATCAGCATCATACCGAACTTGTGTAGTTGTAGCTGGGTGCCATTCAGGGAATAGTGTGGAAAGTTAAGTTTGGGGTCCCATGCAGGATCAGTCAGTTAGGTTCCAGTGGGGGATCTGTCCCATTCGGCTTCACTGAATGCCTTTTGAGGTGACCAAGAGTCACAAGGAGAAGCTGATACTGTTTCTAATGAAAAGGCCTCTTTAATTGCTGCAGAGGTAGTCTGCTGCAAGTTGCACATACATTCCTGAGTATCAGCCTTGTTAAGTTTAGAGGGAGAGGCTGCATCCAATCATATGTTGCGATTGGCTAAGGTTAAAGCTGTACGCTTGTCCTTTGGATCTTCCTTTTGCATTCTAGAATATGATCTTTTAGCCGCAAAGGAAAAAACTGTTCCCCATTCTGATAAGCCATATTGTGTTGACATTTGACTGGGTGCAAGTCTAGGAGAACATTCAAGCTATCTGTAGTTGGCCCCGGAGTATGTTTCCACACACCCTGCAGTTTTAGACAGGTTTTGATCAGGAACTGATGTACTATGCTCCCCAACAATGCTTCTGGTCTTTCCAAACACCCTTTCAGATGATTGCAGTATGTTTCCATACAGACCCTTCATATCAGCCTGTACAGTAATCCCTTCAGTTTTTTCTTCACACTCTAACGGCTTTAGGCACACACCTTCAGCAGTGTTTAAAAATGCATCAAATCTCCCAGGACACAGGGACAGTGTTGACATCGACAGAAGATAGAGGAATTTGTGACTCACCCAGGCCCGCCTTGGCCTTTGATGCTGCTGCATCATGATGTAAATTGACAGGATGCTCAGGCCTCTTGACAGGGGGTTACCGTCTTCAACCTCGCAATCCAAGTAGTGAGGTGTTCTCATTCTTTAAATGCCTGGTTTGTTCTTGATGCAATAAAACAAAATGGTGAGTCTCTTTCAGTTTCCTTACTGATTTTCCCCATCTGGATGGGATAAATGCTGAATCTCCACTGAATGGCTAAGATCTTCTATAGATCTGAAAATTTCCGGTACTTCCCCAGCGTCTTCTGAATCATTTAACAATATTTCCAATTCTTCATGGGCTTCTGAAAATACTGCAGTAGGGGCCGAGGCCTGATCCCCCACTCCAGCGACATCCATCTCCTCCTGAGACAGATTTCGAGTGGCCATCTTGCTGGCCAGAGGTTCCTCTACAGGTGAGGACATGGTTACATCATTTTACAAACATCCATATGTCACTTTTCAACCAATATCAGTAATCCTACATTCTTCTTGATATATTTTGTCAATTTCAAACTGTACTTTAAACAAAAGATCCTGCAAATACTCTTCTTTTCCCTGCAGTATTCTCTGACATCTATTTTGCCATAGCACCCATTTCAAAACTACTAGGATAACATATACCATACTTTTGTTAAAATTATTCCATTCCTTAGATAATTGACCATATACTAATACATCTTAAGTCACATGACTGAAACATTTCGTCCCCAGAACTTTGCCAACATTCTCCAGAATGGTTTAATATAAGAACATTTAACAATCATGTGCAACATAGTTTCTTCTTGCATCACACAATTTATTTCTCCATATAACCTCTCTTCCATTTTTTTTATGTTTATAGTTGCTTCTCACATTCAATTTGTCATGACTACACAACCAGACTGTCTCTTTCAGTTTCTTGGGAATTCTTTTATCTAAGTTTGCTGCCAGCAATTATTTTATTACTATACCTTCTTTAACTTTAAAAACTGTCTCCTCATAGAAATCTCTTTCCATTATTTCTTTATATATCAGTTTCCTATTTTTCCTAATCAAGGAATCTATTTTTACCCCCCATTGTGTGAGGTAATACCTGCAAGTTTCCATATATTCTGACCATATTTTCCCACCCTTTATGTTTCCTTTTTCCTATATTTTAACCATAGAGTCACCCCACTTACATGAAAACGTTAGCCATCATTCAGTTTCCCCTTTTATCTAGGGTACTATGTTGAAAGTAATAAACATATCCACTAAATATATAATTGGCTATATCATATTTAACACACCATCCTTTATACAGTATCCGATCGTTATTCCTCTTTATTGGATTTAGTTTGCTTCCCCATAACATCTGAAAAAAAAAAGAGATAATATACTAGTCTGCATTTGCAGTGGTACAGGATACACATATGCTGAGTTCAAAAAAATGGGCAAAATGAATGTCTTTAATAAATATATTCTTTTTCCCTTTGTTATATTCCATTGTTTCCATTTCTTGACTTTCCTTTCTGCAATATCATATTTTTCTTCCCAAATCCTTTGGATAACTTTTTGGTCACCATACAATAGCCCCAAGATCATTATCTCTCCTTGTACTGCTTCCAATTCTCCAGACTTACCTATTTTAGCATCCCCAATGGATATTTTACTTTTCCTTTGATTTATCTTAATCCCTGTGTAATGACTATTGCTTTCCACCAAGTCCAGCATCTTATCCCCTGCTTCCTGATCTTTCACTAGTATTACACAGTCATCTGTGTATGCACTAGTTTGGCCAGTCCTTCTCCTTGTCACATGATATTCTGAAAGTCCTTTTCCTCTTCTATTTTCCTTAAAAGGGGATCCAAACATAACACATATAACAAGGGGCTTAATGGGCAGCCTTGTCTTACCGCATTTTTAATGAACATTTATTTTCCCAAGTGCCCGCTTATCATTGGACAAATTTGTGCCTCTTATACAGAATTTTAATCAGGTTAATCATTTCATCTGGTATTTCAGATTCTTTTAATGTATACCATGTTATGTTGTATAACGCCAAAGTCAGCCTCTTGGTCCAGAACATACAAACATCCTCTGTTTCTTTTTCTTGCCCTTTATTGATAATTTCTCTTACATAAGTTAAGTTTTGCTGTATTCTCCTCCCCAGTATTGCACATGTTTGTGTCTATAAAACTTAACTGTTCTGCAAAACGTCTTAAATGATTATTTATTATTTTGGCCAGTATTTAATAATCAGTTGTTAATAAGCTTATAGGTCTCCAGTTTAGAGTTTGTGTTCTCTCCCTTTTTTAAAAAAATAGCATTACACTTGTTTCATACTTTCCAAAGTTCACCACTTTGAAAATGTCATTATAGATTGGACTAACATAGGAGTAAGTTTTTCTTCAAAGACTTTATAAACAATATTAGGTATTCCATCTACTCCTGGTGCTGTACTATTTTATAATGTTTTAATTGCTTCTCTTATTTCTTCTTCCTTAATTTCTTTATTAATTAACTCTGCTTCCTCTTTTTTTTAATTTAGGCATATTCATAGTATCAAAAAAGTTGTTCTTCTCCTTACACCTTTCTTTTTGGCATTTTCCTTTCAGGAATTCTTGCACTGTGCATTTGATATTTCCTATATCTGTATACACCTTACCTTGTTTATCTTTTAATCCATACATTACTCTCTCTTTAATCCAATCCTTATTACTATCAAAAGGATTTGTTTGGTGTTTTGTCCCCTGTGTCCAAGTTTTCTGTTCCATTATAAGAGATTTAATTCTACTATATTGGTATTTTCACATTTCTTGCTTAATATCTGTTATTTGCTGTTCTTCGTTTACTTCATATTTTGTTTGAATTGTAAGTAATTTATATAACTTGGCTCTTAAACTCAAATACTTTCCATATTTTGTAGCTTCTGACCTTTTTTTCTTTCTCTATCAGTAATTGTTTAATGTCAGTTGTTGTGTCCTCCCACCATTCTATTTTTTATCATACATTTCTTTTACAGTAACCCTTGCTTCTAATAAATCTTTTATATTTTCCTTACATCTTTCCTTTTTTAGCTTTGCTGCATTCATCCTCCAAAAACCTTTCAAAAATACATTTTTTTTCCTAGGTTTATATTTATTTCCACAACCATATTGTCTGTTGTTTCAATTAGGAAATGTTTAACTTGCTCCAAAACTGTTTCCTTTGCAACCATCCAAAAATCTATTCCCGTAGATCGTTTGCCTTTAAAATATGTATGTTTGCCTTTTTTCCATTGTATTTTATATGCATCTTCCAACCCTGCATTTATCATGATTTTCTTTAAAAAGTTAGCATCACAATATACTATATATTATAGTGCAGTGGTTTAAGGCTCTGAGCTGCAAATCTGATGACATCCAGCAGACCAGACTTAGGTTGGAATCCCACAGCTTCCACTTGCATACTATGTGACCCTGAGAGTCACTTAACTCCATGTGCTCCCAGGTCACTCCTGTAAAAAGCTTTCATTAGTGTGCTACTCCTGGTTAAACAAATAAATAAATAAATAAATACTTTATTTGTTACTCTCCCCAATCAGCTTTTGTTAATCCACAATTAAAATCCTCCCCCATAATACCAACTTTGAAGTATGCAAAGATGGTTCAATTTCCCCCATTAACTTATTTCTTTCTGTTTCGATCTATGGATTGTAAATTACTATTATCTGTATTGTGATTCTTTTCAATATACAATCAGCTATGAAGGCCCTTTCTAGTACAGGCTCTATTATCTTAAGGACTTTAACATCTTGAGACATGAATGCCACCCCACTCTCGAACATCTGTCTTCCTCAACAGACCATAGGGAGGGCCCCATATCCAAGGCCTGATTCAGGCATAGGCAACATAGGCACAGGCCTAGGGCCCCTGCCTGCCAGGAGGCCCCCAGCAATCCCCAACATATACTATCTATTTCTTTCTGCCTGAGCTGCATTTTTTGCAAAAGACTCAGTCACTGAGTGATCTGTGCAAGGCAGGGGCAAAACTGTGACATGACTCACACCTCCCTGATTAGGTGTTAAGTGCAGCTGATAGTTTCAGGGGGCCCCGGCCAGGCTGACCTTTAAGGTGTGGACAGGCCCATTTCCTTTGTTTTGTCTTCCATCCCCCGTTAGAATACACACTTAGAATCAAGTCTTACTCAATTATAAAAGATTGACAGTGCAATTCAATGTGTATGTTTTACATTTAATTTCACTCCTAAAATTAAGAAATCTAGGATGCATTCCAATGGTACAATTAAAAATTGTACTCTTTTTTTTTTAATTCCCTCATCTCACTCATACTGAAGTTCTGACCTTGATACAGCTCTGTTTTCAGGGTAAACAAATGAATGTATTTCCAGAGTCGCATCAGTAAATCTTGCCATGTATTGATCCTGGCTTACCTGTACTTATCGATAGAGATGTTTGATCCTGGGAATAATTTATTCCAACAATCACTCACTTTGCAATATAATCTCTAAAGTTAATGACTTCTCTAGTATACCACCAACTTAACTCCTACAGTACAAGTCACATTAAACTGTTCCTTCAGCTCACCGCACTGGCATTGTTTTTTTGAGGTGACAATGCAGTGGCAATTCTAAATGCTTAAAATGCAAATGCTTTTTCAACTAATCACCCCTCACTTTGACAAAGACATGTTTGGGAAACCTTTTCTCCTGCTATTGTCTGCTCCCCGCACCTTTCACTTACCCTCTCTGTTCTGGACTTCTTCCATATTTGTTTCTCCTAATCTGGCATGACCTCTTTCTTGTAATAATAATGTGATTATTGATATCTCATGTCCTTTTGCACAAATGATTTGATATGTATTTGTATATGTTTTCTTGCTCTTGACACAACACAAATTGTTGTGTTGTCTATGTAACCTTTTGTGCTGTACCTAATTGACGTGGAACCTTTGTAAAAGAGCCTCTGGCTCAAAGATAGTAATTCCTAGAACAATAAACTAAACTAAACTAAACTAATCACCAGCTCACATGCAATCCACATGCAATGCACTTTCTGTCACTGTAAACTCCTTCCACCTCCCATTCAATGGTCATTCAATGCATTTTCAAGTGTATTTGCAATGCAGTAGTTACCGGCCTTCAGTTTATACTGTACTATAAATGGCCCAAAATCTCTCTAATCAGTTCATACAGCACTATAGTGTACAGTATTTATAATTTTATATTAGAAAATTTAATTCCAGTACCCATTTTTACATTGTGGGTGTTTTCTTCCCTTTCTCTACTTTTATCACGAATACAGCAAGTAGAGTAGCAGCGGTTTCCTTCAGCTGCTGCAGCATCAAAATACAGTGATCTCACAGAAGAATCTCAAAGCAGTCTTCCATGCCTCCTATTTAGTTTAAAGGGACACTGTCAACCTGTTTTTCTTCATATTATTTCTAGTTGAAACACCACATTTTATGATTGTTTACCCTCTCTAAAATTCACTGATGTTGCTTTTTGTTTTGTCTGTTTCCTTGTTTAGTAGAACTGAAATGTATGGTAATGTATATTTATAAACAACCTTGTTTTGTTTACAATCCTGGTTCTGTTCTTACTGCATATGTTCTGAGCATTAGAAACACACCCAACCAGTATAGTCACTCATAAGAAAGAAGCCTCCTAAACTCCCACTGCATCATGAGGGGCTAGACTGTTTTGTGGATGTCCCCAAGTCCAGGAAAAATGTGTCTGGAATTGTTCAAGGAATGTAAACAAACCTATTTTGGTGTGATAATACCAGTATGTTGGGCAGTCTGTTTTTCACTTTTTTAAAGAATCAAACTACCAGCTACATAAACCAAGTTTCATGAATGTTGGCAGTCATAAAATATTTTTTTTTTAAACTGGGGACTCTTTGAGACCTAAGGGGGTTGACAGTGTCCCTTTAACCCCTCACAAGCAGTAAGCTCTGCCTTTGTGGCTCAGTATACTTTGAATTTTGCTGTATTTAATTTGGTTGTGAAGAAGTTAATACACAGCACTCTAGCAGTAAGTTACTGAAAATCACAGCTGGCTCACATTACAGGAGGGTCTCACAGCAGTCTCTCGGCTTCCTATTTCCTTTCATACCAGCACTCCAGCAGTCACGTAACTGTTTTCACAAAGGATTATCATTCTAAAGCCTTATTATCTGTAGTAAGCAAAGTTTATAGCAGGTAATAATGTTTGGGCTACTATAAAAGAATGTGCACAACTGAAAATCACTACAAATACTGTACAGCACAGTACGCACAGCAAGGAATGCAGGACAGATTTATTAGGCTACGGGGAGCAATACATTACATTCTACAATAAATCGAATTTCCTTCAGCATGTCATTATGTGGCATGGACAATGGCAGTGTATTTATTTGTTTCTATAGGGCATGGAATACCTTTAGTTTACTGAAAAAAATGGCAGCAAGTGGAGTCCTCTGAAGCGGGAAAGCAAGATGGAGGCGGGGAGAGGTTTTCACTCGGTATGCAGGATTGCTGTTGGGTAGAATGGGATCAGAGCTTCTTTGTGGAATGGGTATAATGAAATGTCAATCAAGTTATACTGCACAATGCTGTACTGAAATTGGGCTCCAACTCAGTTATTAGCATTTTTTATGGATTGCTTAATGTGTTGTAATAAATTAATAAATGTTTCCAGACAGCTGGAAATGTAAGCTTAAACTTGACAGCAGCTAAAGACAAACCATAAAGAAACTTTTATTACTTTATTGCAGTGAGCAGGGCATGCATTAAGCAACTCACTGAAAAATGCTAAACCAGTGAGTTGGAGGAAGAGTTTAATGTGACTTGTACTGTATACCACCCAAGACCTAGCCACTTTTAGAGATGAGTCCCTACTCTGCCCAACAAAACTCTTGCATTCTGGTTCATAGTACCTGACAGGACAAAAGAGAATACCCAGACTACAAGCGCACACATATGTGTTTTGGGGGTGGGCTTTGGAGAAGTACAAATCATGATATTTCACACCCAAAAAATTATTTTTACAAGGTCAAGTAGTAATTATTTTCTCCAAATGATCAAAACTGAAGACTACTGTTGTTTTCCCATGCTGATATTATTAGTTTAATTAATTTTGAATCAAGGTTTTATATATATATATATATATATATATATATATATATATATATATATGCCACTTTTTAGGGATGGTAAGACATTTTTTTTTCAAGTTTCAGTAACTGATATGCAATGGTCAAGAGGTGCAGTCACAGAGAAGAAGCACAGTCGTGGTGAACAGGCATGGTTACAGTGAGGGGGGCCCTGATTTCTCTTGAGCCTAGGGCCCCAGGTTGCCTTAATCTGGCCCTGCCCATATCCAGTCTTTTTGGGCATATGGCAGCTTCTCTATAGTGTACAGCCTACTGTCTTGTAATGTCACTATGTCATCTTTTAAATCACTTAATATTTGAATAATAATTAACCTTTTCTCTCTATTTTTAATGTTATTAACATTATTAGTTAAGCATTTTAAATTCTCCATTTTGAGAGTTCAGAGAGTAGATCAGTTCATCCTGTGTCCCTTGATTTTTTCCTTTTTTTAATGCCTGACATTCCTTCATCTGTTGCCTCTTCCCTGTGAGATGAATCAATGCCAGAAATCTCTTATTCCCTGTCCATTGTTGTCCAATCCTTGTTTTGTAATGAGTATACCTGTTTGTGAGTTCACCCCTTCTCTGTCCTTTTCCATCAACATCTTCTGTTTCATTTGGCTCAGATCCCTGTTTCTGGTTCTAGTCACCATGGTAAATTTCTTTTGTATTTGTCCTGTTGCAGTTTTATCTACGTCTGTGTGCATATTACCTCCGTCTTGACTGTACTTTCCTTCTTTCTCCTTTCCTGTAGGATTCTGGACCTTTTTTCCTACTTCCTCCTTCCTTTTTTTCTGTTGTTTTGTGTCATCCTCCTGCAATGTTTCTAGCACAACTTTATTTTGTTTCCCCTTTTCTTTCTGTGCCATTACCAGGTAAACATCTTGCTCTGCTCTTCCCCCGTGTCTGGGCTATTGTGCACCACCCATCTACACCTTGAGAATATATGGCCTTCTTCCTCACACAAGCTATATTTTAGTTTATTTTTACACTCAGCACCAAAATGTCCCAACACTCTGCACAGGCCACATTTAACCTTCTCACATGTATTGCTTATATGTCCTTTCTCCCCACACTTATAACAAGCTCTGGGTTGTCCCGCATAAAACACGATGCCACAATCTTGTCCTAAAAATTTGGTAAATACTGCATTTCTCCCTCCACCTGTTTTAGAGTTGTCTTACATTTCCAACCTCCTGTCCATAAGCACTCTTCATATAGGATTGGTTCTGGTGGGCCACATACTGTACATTGTTGTTTCATCCAAAAATTTATATCCATGACATTGAACCCTTCATTCCAATAAAGAACTGTTGTTATTTTAAGGGCTGGTTTTGTGAGGAGTATTGCGATATAAGTTTTCCGTAGCTCAGTGTATTTTAACTGCTGGTATAGTTTCCAAAATCTGTCCAGACCCCTGGGTCTTTGAAGATAATGTCATATTCTGTGCTACCTGGTACATGAATAAGTGCATATATTTTGTGCAGGTAATACTTCATACTTTCTTTAAAAGACATCTGACAATAAAATCCTGTCTATTGTATCTGCTGATCATTCTCTGAATTTAAGACGCACAATGTTTCTCCTTTTAGCTTGTTGAGGCTTGTTTTCATTTGGGAACAATTTTTCTCTTGTATTTACCCTCCAGGTTTCCTCTTTCTCTTTCTTTTGTTGTTTTTCTCTATTTTTGTTTACTTCCTCATCTGTTTGTATTGTTTTCTGCTCAACTTCCATTGATGTATCATCGCTATCATTCGTTACATCTATACAGAGAATTTCTTTAGTATCATCTGTCTCTGTCATCTTCCCCTGATAGTGTTCCTTTACATTCTCTTCTTTTTCTTCCTTTTTTCCACACTGTAACTTTCTGACACCTTTAATCCTTCTCTTGATGTGCTGGGCCTATTTGGGTCCCAACCAATTACCATCCTATGCTTCCTAGGGGCTCTGTAACCCACTCCGGATTATCTTTATCATTTTTCAATATATGTTCATCTGAGCTGTCCTCTGTTTTTGCTTTTCACCCTTATTTCTTTTGTTTTCCATTTTGAGGCCCCATGTTATTTTCAAACAACCTCTTGTTGTGTTTTTGCACTCATTATTTTTTTTCCTTTACTTTCCATTTCAGTATGTGGTTTCCTCCTTAGGCTTAGCCATTTCCGACTCACTCTGGCCTTCCCTTTTAAGGTTCCCTGTCATTTACACTGTTCTCAGAACCTGCAGGCCCAACATCCTTTGCTGTTGCTGCATAATTTTGTTGCAGCTGATTCTGACAGGCTCCAGGCCTGTCATTCTCACTGTCTGATATACATTCTGTCTGCTTCTGTTTTAATGGCTTCTCATCATCTCTTGTTTTGTTTACTGAAACACCTTTTGTGTCCACAGGAATAGAAACCTTTTGACTCACGTTTTGAGTTTCAGCACCCTCCATCTCCATGGAAGATTGCTCACCTTCTGATCTGCTTCCATTTTCTTTCCTTCTTCTTTTTGTTTCTTTTCCTCGCTTGCCTTCTCCGTTCTCCTTCAATCCATGGCCTCTATAGAATAAAGACTGGGGAGGCCCTCCCCCACTGTCCCAACATCCACACCTCTCTGTGTAGGGAATTTTACTGAGAAAACTTGGACTTCATTACACATCCAAACAGAAATACATATTCTACATAAACATAACATACATATGTAACAAATATCTAAGTAATACTTCAATGCAATACTTATCTTTCCCATATTTATACATTAATTTTATAAGTGCTTCACTCTACCAAATTCCATATATCACTATTTACCCAAAATCTATTATACAATGACCTAGACATACATTTAAAATCTCTGCTGAATGCGCATGTACTGCCTTTCTAATATTATTCATAATCTCTTGAATTGACACTTCAAATTGTTGCAATACCAATAAACATCTGGCCTGCCATAAATAATATCTAATAATGGAAAGCGCAATATAAATGGTTTCCCCATTATATTTGTCATTCAAAATTTCATTATTACCAAACAATATCTCTATATATGTGAGTCTAGCAAAGAGTTGCTCCTCCCATTCCTCTGCTAATAATTCCCAAAATACTTTGGAGAACTGAGATTCAAAAAATAAATGCTTTTGCGATTCCACTGTTTGGAAACAAAGAGTCTCTAGGACAATACCTTTCTGTTACTATCTTGTGTTTATTATTGCCCCTGATGCTCAGTCTATCATAATTACTTATCCATGTGCTGTCCCACACATATGCAAGAATTCTTTTATTCACTAATTGTTTCAAAACCCATATAACATAGCCCTGTGGGCACTCTGGGAATACCATAACCTCTTGATGCCCAGACCTCATTACCTGTCTGTATAAAGCCTTCCTATTTAATCTCTAACAATCATTGGGCATCAGAACCTATGCTATTGCTTGCTTTATGAACTCAACTCCAAAGGCTGGAACTCCTGTAACGTTTCTTACCAATCTGCTCTGTTTTTGTTCCCACACTGGGATACAAGGGACTTACCAGGAAGTCACTACAGATTTCCTATTTTATACAGTAGCTTCGTTTTAAAGCCCCACCTATATTATATCTTAAAAACAGTCAGAAAACAAACCACAGGGTTAACCATCCCCACTCCACCCTCAGTCATTGGCCTATAAGTTATCTCCCTTTTAATGGGGTTTAAGCGTGACCCCAAAAAACCTAGAAAAAAATACTAAATAATCTTGTATGCATATTCATAGGAGGAGGAAAAATGCAGCATAGATATAAAAAAAACTGGTGCCAATGGTGACTTAATTAAATAGGCTCTCTTTTTTTTTCAAGCAGATGCTGTCTCCATCCTGCTATCAATCTATCTCCCCTAGCTAGGGCTATCCCCCAGTTTTCTGTCTGCATATCCCCAGGATCAAAGAGAATTCTCAGAACTTTCAGAGGTTCCAAAGTAATCTTTATACCTTCTATGGCCCCTGTCTCAGGGATCTGCATATCTCATACTGGTACTCCCCAACTTTTGTTTTTATTTATCTGGGATCCTGACATCCTTGAATACAGGACTATCACATTGCCCAAAACTTTCTCCACTGAGTCACTTCCTAAAGTTAGGACCACATCATCTGCATATGCTAATGCTTTGATGAGGGGGGAATTTCTGTTTACCTGTATCCCTACAACCTCTGGGCATTGTTCAAGGGCTTTTAAAAATAAATATATATATATTCCAAAGATGTATAAAAGGGGACTTAAGGGACATCCCTGCTGTACTCCCCTTCTCACAATTATTTTTTTCCCATTCAGCCATTTACTTTAGGGGTTATTACTGCATTTTGATATAATGCTCTTACCCACCCTATAAAATCTGGTGGAATACTAAATGCAGCAAGAACTGAAAACAATAATTTATGAGTTAACATTTCAAATGCTTTTTTCTGGTCCACCCCTGTTACCCACCCTTTCACAGTGTTCCCCTCTGCCTGAGAAAATAATTCTCTTAACATGATCAGGTTATTGTTTTGATTTCTACAAGGAACACCACAAGTCTGAACAGGACTGATTACTTGGGCCACTGATATGAGTCTTGTCAATAATATGTTGGCAATAATTTTTTGATCAGTATTAAGTAGACTAAGTGGTCTCCAATTATCTAACTTGTTTGTGGGGCCTTTCTTGTGGATTACCACTAAAACTGCTTCTTGCGTCAATTTTGAAAATTTCACTTTGGATAACATATCATTAAATAATATTGTTAAGGCAGGGACTAATTCCTCCTGAAAGGCTTTATATAACCTAACAGTAAGGCCATCAGACCCTGGAGCTGTATCAGATTTTAACCCACTTATAGCTTGAGCCACCTCAGATTCAGTGATGTCTTTGATTAAGTTGACTCTCTCCTCCTCAGTGATCTGAGGTAGGTCTAATGCTTTTAAAAATACTTCTCCATCTGGGCATATAGCTTCTTCCCCAAATTGGGCAAGCATCTGTTCCACTATTTCCACCAGCTCCTTGGGGGAGCTTACCCTGTCCCCTGATGGGGAAATTAATTCATACATAATTCAAGATTCAGTCCTTCCTTTACACTCTTTGTATAAATCGACCCCTCCTTTAGTTAATTGAGTCCCAAATCTAGCCTTTTGGCCTAATGACTATGCTCTGTCATACTGTAATTCCCTCATTTTATCACTGACATTCCTAATCTGTGTGCTGTAATCCCCAGAAGTGCTGTCTGCTAGTGAAATGAGATTCTGTAACTGGTGCCTTAGTGTTAAATACGGAATACACCTGTTGTTACTTACAGTATCCATGTTGCATGTTTCTGAAATACCTGTTTCCAGGCTATTTTAGTATCCTCCCACCATTCAGTCATATCATCATAACAAACTGCCACCGATAACCCAGCTGCCCATTTTTGAGCCCATGCCCTCTTAATTTTTGGGTTTTGTAGTAGAGCTTCATTTAACCTCCAGGTGTTTTTTTATACCTGGGGGTGTCTTCCTAAGTTATCTTGGCCTGAACTGCAACATGGTCTGAAAATTCCTGTTCCACAATTTTTCACTCTAACACCTTCAAAATTTTGGATACAAAAATAAAATCTATTCTTGTTTTGATTATACCTCGAAAATATGGAAACCCATGCGAAGGATGCAAACACCTGTATGCATCCTTAAAGTTGGCTGTGGCTATAATTTGGTTAAGACATACTGAATCACTAAACATTTTGGATATTCTCAAACCCCTGTCAACCTGCTGCATCCCACAATTAAAATCCCCTGTCCAAACAGTCAAGTGAGAGGTGTGTAAATAAGAACGTCCCTCTTTAAACAAAGCTGACCGATGAGCTTTTGTTTGTGGTGCATAAATAGCGATCAACCTGAACCTCTCATTCAGATAAGAAAAATCCAATTGCATAGTCCTACCCGGACATATATCCACAAGTCTAGACACTTTGAAGTCTGTTTTAGTAAAAAGTATCCCAAGCCCATTGCATTGGTCACTCCCAGTGGACCAAAAAGATAGACCCAATTGCCATGCCCTAGAGGCCTGTTGTAACTCTCTATTAGATTGTATCCTAGTATCTACCAGACAGATTATATCACTGTGATAGTTCTTTAAGGACACCATAACCCCTCCTAATTTACTTTTCCCTTTTATACTATTAATGTTAATGGAGGTTATGGATAGGCAATCCATAATGTATATAGCATATTAACTGTTTTTACTTCTCAGGCCCAGTCTAGTATGCTTGGCAATAGGGTCCAACCCCCACTCTCCCGTATCGGTATTTGATACAACAGAAGGGAAATCTGTTTCCTCCCCTTCTGAATCTCTGTCTGTAGCATCAGAGGATAATAAAGTGTTATTTATTACCTGTGTTCCATGATCTTGATTCTACCCTTTTATTATCTTGTTTTGGAACCACCATCCCATGTCTATTTCTCTTTTGCTGTACTGTTTTAAATGTTTCTGTGCCTGGGGGAATGAACCAGGGGTGGGGAGGGCATCTTGATCATGACTCCCTCAGTACCTATAACACCCTATTCCCCTTCTTGCTTTACTTCTACACTGCTCTTTGCCATACTGGGAGTTGCCAAGCCTGTATCCTCCTGATTTTCATTTCCGTTAGGATAATTCTGCTTTGTTTGAGCTAGTTCTGCCCTCAAACTTTGTCCAGCTACTCTTCTGGCTAGTTGTTATTGGGCCAGATTAATCAGGCCTTCATGTGAGGGGTAGTCCTCTCTATTATGTGAAGCCCACAGACAACTCCCGTAGGCATGACCCATGTGCTCACATAAATTACACTTGAATAAGTTCAGACATGACCCAGAATTATGTCCAAACTCTAGACAATGGCTGCATTTGACATGTCACACGCTGAGCTCAAGTGTGCCCTTCAGCCACATTTAAAACATGACTTGGGCTGACCAGCATAAAAAAAATCATCCCCTTATCCTTACCTGAATAGAAAAAACTGGGTAAGTGACTAGGTCCTGAATTAGTGGTGTACAACTTTATTTTAACCCTCCACCCACTGTCCCAAATTTGTTCGCTATCAAGGGTGAGGGTTGGCATGTTCAAAATTTCACAGTGTTGCTGTAACCAGAAAAGGATGTCCTCAATGATTGCCACTTTGTTTTTGAACATGATGGTAATGTTCTTAATAGCTGGTTTCATTAGGGGAACTACGTGACAAGTAGACCAAACAGGAGTGTTTTTACTAGTGGCGTATTGGGCCAAAATTGATCCAAGCTAGATACATGTTTAAAGCTCACATCATAATTTAAATTACCCAACCCAATTAATGCAAATATTTTAGATGAAAAAAATTGCATATAACCTTTTAGTAGATTTTTTGTAACATAAACCCTATTGGGGGAGGGATTTCTGATCCCCCATCATAAAAAGATTTCTCTGAGAAAATAAATGAATTGTTGGGTTTGCAAAGAAACTGGGCATATTGCCAGACAGTATCCCACAAGGATGAGCAATATATCTACATATTAGCCTGACATGCTCATTTATGAATACTGTAAGTATTATTGTTTCACCAATGTTATTTACCTACTTAACTTGTGACCTGCTGTTGATTTGAATCTCTTGTTGCTTTTTACCTATGTTAGTACCTTCCACAAGTTTAATGCAGCGCAGCCTAGCAGTCTGCTCTCTCCAAGTGTATATTTCCTTTTTTATGTATCCAACCTGTTTTTGTCATTCCCCTGTCCTAACCTCACTTTATTGTTCTCTCCCCCTTTTTTGATGAGGTACCTTTGTAAACGAGTCTTTGACTCAAAGGTTGTAAAACTGATCTCTACAATAAATAAAAATAAATAAATAAATATGCAAAATGGGGCTAGGAAAGAAGTGGGTTGTTTGTGTGTCCCTGGAAGCATACCTGTGAACATAAGGGAACACATGCACCCAGTCACAGTGAATGGTGTACACACACAAGGGTTAAGAGACATGGGGGCATCCCTGATGCTGTTAAAAGGGAATCTGGTACAGCCTGGTCAGCTTATGCCCAATAATTTTGCAACTGTACAAGGGTTCACTAGTGAGGAGACCAGACTGCCACTCACTAGTGTTCTCCTAGACTGGGATGAAACAGGGGAAACTGTGCAACAGGTGGCTGTAGCCAAAACTTTAGCAGTTGATGTCATCCTTGGCAACAATCTCAAACAGGGGATGGTGTGTGCAGTTACCCATAACCAAGTGGGAAGGGGAAATTATAGTTCCCAGGACCCCATAGAAGCCACTGTGGAAACCACTGGGAGGCTGGTTTCCTAGTCTGTGTCTCCTGATAAGGAGACTAATGAAAAGGGAGTAGAAATTTTCCCAGTAGCAGTTAACCACACAGCTATGGAGGGTTACTCTGAAGAAGGAGGGGTGACCCATTGTCAGAGGGTTAGGGATGACAGTGATCCTGAGTGCCCTGATGCTAGTGCTAGGGACCCTAGTTTAGAGACTGAAGGGGACCTGTCCCATGCCTTGGGAATGTGTAAGGAGTTTGCAGCTGCTCAGAAAAGTGAACCTAGTCTAGAAAAGCTGAGGGTATGGGCAGACTCTGATGGACCACAGGGAGGTGATGAGAAACATAAGGTTTATTGGGAAAATGGACTGATGTATACTCAGCATGTAAAGACAGAGGAAGGGGTGATAGACAGGCACCTTGTTGTTCCCCAGGGGTACTGTGAGCAGTTGCTCAAGATTGCTCATGGTAGTCCCTTGTCTGGTCATCTGGGGAATTGCACGCACTATGCAGTGGTTGGCCCAGAACTTCTATTGGCCCAACTTCACCCAGCAGTTGAAGGAGTATTGTAGGCCTTGTCACTGGTGCCAAGAAATAGGGAAGGCGGGTCAGAAAACCCAAGCCGCCCTAATTCCATTGCCCATAGTGGAGAAGCCATTCCAGAGGGTGGGAATGGATATTGTGGGGCCATCAAATACCCCCAGCTCCTCCAGGAAGAGGTTCATCCTCACTGTGGTGGATTATGCCACCCAGTATCCAGAGGCAGTCACCCTATCCTCACTGAGGACAAACAAAGTGGCAGATGCCTTACTTACAGGAGGTTATCACCAATCGAGGGGGTTTCTTCATGTCAGACCTGATGAAATATTTGTGAGAGAAGTGTGGGGTGGTGCAGAGGTGCATGACACCTTATCACCCACAAGCCAATGGGCTTGTGGAAAGAATTAATGGTACCATGAAGTCAGTGCTTCAAGCATTTGCTGAACAGTATGGGACACACAAGTGAGTGAATGAAACAGCAGATGGTGGAGCTGAACAGTCTGCCCTGAAGAGTTGCTGCTACAGTACATTTTTTTCTTTTAATTTCTTGCCTGCCATGACTAGTTAGTTAGTGTTACTTGATTCAGGTGAGGTAGGGGACAGGAGATGTTTGCTCATCCACCACTATCAGTAATTACCTGATTATTCACAGTCTTGGGGTATGTAGCCCCAGAATAAAAAGAGAGCAGGGTGTTTTATTTGCCTACTACTTTCACAAATCATACAGTTGCTTACAACCTTGGAATTTAGCCCCAGAATAAAGTAAATAGGCACGGTTTGTTTTCTGCACACCACTGTCAGTAATTACCTGTTTGCTAATAGTCTTGTGGTATATAGCCCCAGAATAAATAGGCAGGGTTTGTTGTGTGCCCCAGAATAAAATAAATAGGCAGGGTTTTTTTTTGTGTGCCCCAGAATAAAGTAAATAGGCAGTGTTTGTTGTCTGCCTGCCACTGTCAGTAATTACTTCATTGCCAACAGTCTTGGGGTATATAGCCCCAGGAAAAACAAGCATTTGTCAATGCCAAATGTTTGCTTGCTGATATTGGTACTGCATGAGTTAGAGAGCTGCATAATAGGAATGGCAGTGAAGTATTGAACTAAAGCCAACCCCCACCCCCAACCTGCAGAGCCTGACAGGCATTGGGGCGTGCCTTTGGATCATTGACCATAATGTTCATGCCATTCCACCTCACCTCACCCTACAGACACTGACAGGTGTCACAGTGTGCCTTGGAGTCTTTGGCATTTACAGTCTACCCATTCCATAAGGAAATAAGCTGAGATGGGTGCAGTATAGGAGAATGGGGTGAACGTTATGGCTGAACACCCCAAGACACAACTCAATGCCTGAAAGTGGCTGCATGGTGGGGGTGGAGGTGAAATGTCATGAGCATTATGGTCGATGACCCCAAGCCACACTCCCAACACCTGTCAGTCTGCCTGGCACCACAGTGTTATGATCCTGTGTTCTAAAACAGGAAAATGCTGTGCTAGAAAACACCACACATGCACGCACAAGAATTGTCCTTCTGGTTTCAGCCTCACAATATTTCCATTTACAGAAACCAACTGGAGTTCCCAACCACACACTAACACACACAACCCAAGCAGAGCACGTGTATGCAAGAAAAGTTAAATTCTGTGTATTCGTACAAACCAAGTGCACTCCACATTTTCCTTCGTTCTGAGCTAATTAAAAAAATACATTATTTAAAGAGCCAGTGTATTCCAACAGTGGTTACAGCAAAAAGCATGGGAACCTGGATTCCCAGGTTCAAATCCCACATAACCACTTGCATACAGTGTGACCATGAGCAAGTCATTTAACCTCCCTATACTGCATTCCACCAGGCTGTAAAAAAAAATAAAGCAGGCCTCTACTAAAAACAAGATACCTGCATCACAGCTGTGCTATCCCTAGTAAATATGTACAGCAAATCCTCCAGCAATTCCCACATTTTAATCACATGGTTTTAGTAAAAAAAAAAAAAGATGTGAAGTTGAGATTTAATAAGGATTTCGAGTCCCTCCTGTTTCCCTTCTCGAATTGCCATGATTTAGGGGACTGTCAACGTGTGGGTTCATAAATGCTACAATTCATCACACATTTTGAAAAAATGAAAAAAAACAGCTGTCTGGATTTTAACTAAACAGAACTTTCCAAGAAGTTTTAGTTTGCCAGCACGAGAAAGTTCCGTACAAAACCCTCATTAAAAATTAAAAATCCCAACATAGTAACTAACGGTATAAGGTGACCGCATCTGTTATAATTCCAAGAGTTTTTGACTTCCACTTCACCCAAAAATACATGTGCATCCATCTTCTTTCTGCACAACGTAATGGAAACTAATGTTTAAAAAAATAGTAGAGGAAATAAAAGCACAAACCTCAATCCCTCCACCAAATCGTAGCCTCAGGCTGTTGTATATAAAATACCATCAGACTTGACAGGTGTCTCGAATGCAGCTCCATGCATAAGATCTAACATTAAAAAAAATGTTCTAAGAATAAATGAATTGACGCAATCTGATTTTCTCCTTGTTGCACTTGAATGTGGGGGGGGGGGCCTGCTTGATGCAAAACCCAAAATTCCTGCATCAGAAAGGGTTTAAGCACTGAACTGAGAGCCACGCAAGACACATCAGCAAAGGTAGACAGCTCCATCAGCAACACTGTCTACGTACCATTTCAAATACAGTCCCCTCCCACTGCCTTACCTTCTGTGCCACGATGCTTTGTGGTCCCTTCGGGTCTTCACGGTTGCAGCAGCAGTGGGAGGTTGGGTAAGGGGTGCAGATTGGGCTCACAGATGTGATAATGAGAAGGAGGATGTTGTGACTTACTGCTAGCCCAGAATGGGTTCCCACTAGCCATGGTTGTCTCTCTCTTATTCTTTCCTTCCATCACACGCTCCATGGCACCAGCCGCCTGGCACAGTTAGTCAATTACAGCCAGCACTGCTACTCAGTGTAGTTGCTCAATTCTGCAGGGCAGAAGTGAGGTCAGTGTAGGAGGTAGGGCAGTGGTGGCTGTGTTTGTGAGGGGCAAGTTGTTAGGGCAACCACAGCATCTAAAAAATGAGACTGACAATCCAATTTCCAGCACGATAGTGCAGTGTAGCCAGGAATTTCAGATTTATATACCAAGCTGACACACGGCTACCCCATCCCCAATTGTCCATACCCTGGCACGCGCGCGCACACACACACACACACACACACATTCCACTGTCCGTGCCCTTCCACCCAACACAAGCGTCATTTAGTCTGTGGTGTACACTGTACATATGAAATGTAAAGCTGCAACACATACTTCCATTCACATACAGTAAGAAGGCCTTTCAATCACCAGTGTCAGACTAGTAGACTGGCTTTTAGTTACAATGTTGCATTATGGTGACAAGCCTCTGTACCACATCAAGGTAGCCAGTCCCAAAGAGGTCCATTCACACACCACTGCCCATTCTATCACCAACAGTGTTAGACTAGCAGAGTGGCTTTTTAGTTGCAATGCTGCATTGTGATGAGCCTCTGTACCACATCAAAGTAGCCAGTCCCACAGAGGTCCATTCACACTAGTACCTGTACCCATACACTTATCCACTCAAGCACCCAGACCAAGAAGACTGGCTGCAGAATTCTGCTATGGCTTCTGGAGATGGACTTAGTCAACCCACAAAGAGCATGTGGTCTGGAGATCAGATCTAGAAGTGGGTAGCCATCTGGGAACAAGTGACCACCAAACAGTGTGGTTCATGAAAAACTCAGCTGTAGAGTCAAGCCATACAAAAGTAAAGGTACTGGACTTCAGGAGGGCTGATTTTGTTAAAATGGGAGAATGCCTCAAAAGAGCACTAGCAAACAGGCAAGAATGAGGGGTGGAGCAACAATGGGGAAACATTAAAACTGCTATCACAGTGGCAACAAGCCTTTGTGTGAAGCAGATAAATCAAAACTAAAGAAAAAAAACACTATGGTTCTCAAAAGAGGTGGCGGGGAAAATTAGGAAGAAAAAGATAGCATACAGGAAGTATAAGGAAACACAGAAGGAACAGGACAAAGAATTGTACCAGTTAAAGCAGAAGGAAGTGGGGAAGGCAATCAGAATAGCAAAGGCACAAACCGAGGAAAAGATAGCCAACTCGGTTAAGAAGGGGGATAAAACCTTTTATAGGTACATTAGGGAGCAAAGAAAGACAAAGGGAGGGATACTGAGGCTGAATAAAGAGGATGGTGGGTGGGCAGAGAGGGACAGTGAAAAGGCAGGGATACTGAATGAATACTGTACTTCTGCACAGTTTTCACAAATGAAGAGGAGGAGGAGGTACCTAATCCAGTCAATAGAAGCACTCTGGATAGGGAGTCAATATCAGTCCTTTCACATAAGAAAGGGTTCTGAAAGAACTCCCAAAACTGAAGGTGGACAAAGCAATGGGGTCTGATGGGATTCACCCCAGAATTCTAAAAGAACTAAGGGGAGAACTAGTGACACCACTGACTACCCTTTTTAACAAATCATGGGAGGATGGTGTGGTATCTGAAGACTGGAGGAGGGTGGATATGATTCCCCTTCACAAAAGTGGGATCAAGACTGCGGCAGAAAACCACAGACCTGTCAGTTTGACCTCAGTGGTAGGGAAAATGATGGAATCACTTCTGAAGGAAACAACTGTTGAGTACCTAGAGGCCAGTGGGGCACAGAACTCAAGGTAGCATTGATTCACAGTGGGATGGTCAAGTCAGACAAATCTAATTGATTTCTTTGACTGGGTAACCAAAGTAGTAGACCAGGTAGGGGCTGTGGACATGGCCTACCTAGACTTTAGCAAGGCATTTGACACAGTCCCGCACAAAAGATTGGTAAACAAATTACCCAGCCTGGGAGTGGGTCCCAGGGTGGTAGCCTGGGTAAAACACTGGCTGAACAACAGGATGCAGAGGGTAATAGTAAACAGAGTCCACAGTGAAGAAAGGGGGGTTGCTAGTGGGGTATCACAGGGTTCAGTGCTGGGTCCAATCCGTTTTAATGTCTTTATAAGTGTCATTGCAGAGGGACTGGAAGGAAACATATGTCTCTTTGTAGACAACACAAAGATCTGCAACAGGGTTGATACACAAGGTGGGGTGGAAAGGATGAGAAGGGACTTAGCAAGATTGGAGAAATGGTCAAATCTATGACTGCTTAGATTCAATACAAAGAAGGGAAAAGTAATGCACCTGGGAAACAAAAGCCCTGGGGAAACAAAATCCCAGGGGAAGAGTACACAATCTGGGGTGAGACACTGAGAACAACAAAATTGGTAAGGGACCTGAGGGTAGTTATATCAGATGACCTAAAGATGCGCAAGCAATGTGAGAAAGCAGTAGGGAGGGCTGGGGGGGATTCTGGGATGCATAAGGAAAGGCATCACCAGTAGAAAACAGGAAGTTGTTATTCCTCTCTACAGACTGTTGGTGAGACCCCATCTGGAATACTGCATGCAGTTGTGGCAACCCCATCTCCACAAAGACATAGACAGGGTGGTGGCTGTCCAGAGGAGGCAGCCAAAATGGTGCAGGGTCTGCATCAGAAGACATATGAAGAAAGACTAAAGGAGCTTAAAGGGTACCTAAACAAGCAGTTTTTTAAAACTGTAAACTCCAAAATCTGGCTCCATAACAAGGTAAAGTAGAGGCTTCTGTTTACATTTATGCTAAAACTGCATTTATGTAAATAATATAAATGCAGTTTCATAGCTTTTGAAAATGTGAACATCAGCCTTTCACTTTCAAAAAACAGCCTTGGTTTCTCCCTAAGATGGCTGCCAAGTCTGTTAAATGGTGAGTCATGATGACATCATCTGAACCAAAGACAGAAACCCACATATATTTTATAGTGCTTACTAGTTCTTCTTTCCTCTTTGTTTTGAATTGTTGTACCAGAATGATCAACACCATGTATTAACTTGTAGATTATTTTGATCAGTACACAAGTTAGGCTATGATTTTGTTCATTTAGTTTACTTTAACTTGTGGAAAATGTTTTGCAATCCAGCTAACTTTTTCCTTGGCAAACTGCATTCCAGTACAACACTTCAATTACCTGATGATCTAGTGATTATGTGATGCACTGAATTTTGTTTTTTGTTAGCCAGGAGAGACACACTAAGCTGAAAGCTTGTTTACAGGTGTGGCCTGTGAGCACAAGGAAGTGTAATGACTTGTGCAGGGTCACAGAGCAGAGTACTGGTCTGGTTCAGTTCCAATGCCCATGCTGTCTTGTTAATCCACAAGAAAAAATTACTCACCTTAGTAATGTTGTTTCTTCTAATGGAGTCATGCTATATTATAGACATTAGCAGTTTGTTCCAGCTCTAGAACTGCCCCGGAGTGAAATGGTTAAAACCATTCCAAAATAGAATTTTGGCACGAGAGCAGCTCTATCTGTGTCATTTCAAACTTGAACTGTCAGATCTTTACGAGCCAAACTCACTAAGGTCTGTGTGGAAGCTGTAACCTACACTCAGCCAAATGGCTACCTAAATAATAACAACCATTGATGGTCCCAACACCCAAGACTCAAGTCAGGGACTAGAAATACTAACACCATTCTAATAATATGAAAATGGAACATAAGTATAATAAAACACACACACGTGTACACATACACACCCCCAAAGTCCCAAAGGGGACAAAATGCTAACAGGACATAAGTAATGCCCACACTAAGTTGCCCGCACCCCACCAAGTAGAGGTTCTGAGAGGGGCAGGTTGGGAAGGTTATAATATAGCAAGACTCCATTAGAAGAAACAACATTACTAAGGTGAGTAATTTTTCTTCAAACAACATGAAGTCTTGCTATATTATAGACATTAGCAGAATACACAGCAGTACCTCCATGGAGGAGGGCAGAACCCACTTAGGGAATAGGCTCTGAAGAACAGCTGTGCCAAACTGAGCATCTCTCCTGGCCTGGACATCCAGGGAGTAATGCTTTGTAAAAGCGTGCACCGTTTCCAAGTAGCAGCCTGGCAAATCTCTAATAAAGGGATATCTCTGGCAGCAGCTAGAGATGCAGCTGTACCCCTGGTAGAATGAGCCCTCAAACCGGGGGAAGGGGGCTCTGCCCACTTTCTGATAACAAAATTGGATACAAGAGACAATCCACCTGGCTATTGATCTCTTAGTGGCAGGTTTGCCTTTCCCAACTTCACCATAGGTAAGGAAAAGTTGGAGGAATCGAACCTGTGACCTTTGGTACGCCTATATAATAACTAAGAGCCTCTTAACATCCAGGTTGTGCAACCTCTTCTCACCCAAGAGGGTGATCAGTGAAAAATACTGGAAGGGAGATAGATTGATTAAGATGGAAATCTGAAACCACCTTAGGCAAAACTTCCTATTAGTCCTAAGGACTACCTTATCCCTGTGGAAAGAAATAAAGTCAGTCTCACTGACAAGGCTTGCAATTCACTTATGCGTCTGGCAGAAGTGATAGCCACTAGAAAAACAGTTTTCCAAGTTAGGTACTTAAGCTCTGCAGAAGACAGAGGTTCAAAGGGGTTGCATTAACTGGGCAATGCAAACATTAAGGTCCCAAGCAGGGGCCGGTTCCCGAAAGGGAGGATTAGTATGGAGTAATCCCTTAAAAAACTTGGAAAACACAGGATGAGAGGAAAGAAGGATGACTTTCCTGCTGACACAAAAGCAGACACAGCTGCCAAATGAACTCTCAGGGTAGCTGGTCTGAGACCCAAGGAATTAAGATGTACCATGTATTCTAACAAAATGGGCAATTCAGCAGATTCTGGGGAAATATTTTTCCCAGCACACCAAATGGAAAACCTTTTCCATTTAGAACTATAAGTAGCCCTAGTGGAAGGCTTTCTGGAAGCCTTTGGGATCTCAAGAACACCCTGAGAGAGGTGTAAATCAGCAACTCTAACTCCTCAAGAGCCAGGCCTTGAGGTTGAGGATTTGAGGTCCGGATACCAAACCCTTCCCTGGGCACAAGTCAACAGATTGTGATTCCTGGGAGGCACAGGGAAGATGGACTGTCAGAGACAGAAGGAGTGGGTACCAGGGCTGCCTGGCCCAATCCGGGCAATCAGAATCACCCTGCAAGGCTGAGATCTGATTTTGACTAGTACTTTGAATAGGAGAGGAAAGGGGGGAAAGGATAGAGGAACTTCCCCCCCCAATCCAGAAGAATGGCATCCAGGGGAACTGAGCCCAGCACTGGAGGCCTGCAACAGAACAGAGGAAGTTTGTGATTGTCTGGGGCTGGAAAAAGATCTATCTGAGGGATGCCCCACCTGGCAAAAACTATCCCCAGCACTTGAGGATCCAGGGACCATTCGTGATGGCCCTGGGAAATCCTGCTGAGGGCATCCACTAGGACATTGTCCTTCCCTGGAAGCTGAACTGCTGTGAGGGAAAGTGTTCAGGGAATAGGCCAGAGACCACAACTTCATTGCCTCGGTGCACAAGGCCGAAGACCGAGTGCCCCCCTGTTTGTTGATGTACCACATTGTTGTGGTGTTGTCTGTTCTGACTTGTATCACCTTGTCGTGGACAGATGCAGAAAAAGCTTGAAGAGCTAAAAAGACAGCTCTGAGTTCCAGAAAATTGATGTGGAGCAGAGATTCCTGGGGGGACCAAACTCCCTGAGTGGAAAGGTCGCCCATGTGGGCTCCCCAACCCAGAAGGGAAGCATCTGTAGTGAGAGTCAAGTCATGAGAAGGGGAAATGAAGGGACCCCCGCTCTTAAATTGCTCTGATCCTGCCACCACTGGAGAGCTAGGATCAAGGTTCGAGTCACTGGGACCAACTTGAAAGGGGTCTCTTCTCTGAGACCAAAAGGTTCTCAAGTGAAACTGAATGTCTCTCATCTGAAATCTGGCTCCCTGCACAACAGCT
Source organism: Neoceratodus forsteri (assembly GCA_016271365.2). Classification (NCBI taxonomy): domain Eukaryota; kingdom Metazoa; phylum Chordata; order Ceratodontiformes; family Ceratodontidae; genus Neoceratodus; species Neoceratodus forsteri. The sequence goes on from CM028132.1 coordinate 1,415,770,775, forward strand.
GTGGATGCAGCCATGTGCCCCAGGAGCTGCAGAAAGTGTCTTGCTGGTTGAGAGACCTGCAGAGTGAAGGAAGAGGCCAGAGCCACTAAATTCCTTACCCTTGCTGGGGGAAGAAAGGCTCTGGCTAGCTTTGTGTCCAATTCTGCCCCTATAAAGGTGAGTACCTGGACTGGTTCCAGAACCAACTTTGGTAGGTTTAGCATAAAACCCAGGGAGGTGAGAAGCTGCTGGGTGACCTGCAGGTGAGATTTTACCTGTTCTGGGGACTGGCCTACAATGAGCCAGTCGTCTAGATAGGGAAAAACAGCAATCCTCTGCCTCCTTAAGTGGGCCACTGCCACTGCTAGACACTTTGTGAATACCCTTGGAGCAGAGGTAAGGCCGAAGGGCATTGCTCTGAACTGGTAATGACCTGAGGGCAGTTCCAATCTGAGGTACTTTCGATGGGATCTTCTGATTAGGACATGGAAATAGGCATCCTTGAGGTCCAGGGAGGCTAGCCAGTCCCTGGCCTTAGGGAAGGTAAAATCATTGCCAGAGTTACCATTTTGAACTTTGGTTTCAAAGATGCTTGTTCAGATATCTGAGATCTAAATGGGCTGCCATTCGCCTGTCTTTTTGGGGTAAGGAAGTATCTGAATACAGACCCCTGCCCTGATGCAGGGAGGAACCCTTTCTACTGCTCTGAGAGCTAACAGGATGAGACCTCTGTTTCCAGAGCGAGAGTCTCTGAAGCACTTGCAGGTAAAAAGTCTGCTTCTCAACTTGGGAAACTTTTGAAGCTGAGAACCAGACCTGGCTTACTACTTCCAGAACCCACTTGTCTGAGGTTAAAGAGCCCAATTCTGACTGAAGTAAGCCAGCCTGCCCCCACTGGTACAGGAGAATCGGCCCTGGGCACCCCATCAGGTGCCTGTTTCACAGGAGCTTTAGGCTGGGGGTGGAGCAGGTCTGCCCACCCCTCGTCTGCCCTGCCTCTGAAGAAGCCCCTCTGAGCATAGGCAGAGGAGGCCTGAGTCTGGTAGAAAGGCCTGTGAAAGGCCTACACCTACCCCTGGGGCATGCCTTTGAGGAGTGGCTTGCAGCTCCTTAGCCTGGGCACTCTTGTAAGTAGTCCTATATTCATCCATCTTCTTCATGTAATTCTCTGTCTGCTCTCCAAACAGAGAATTTCCCACCACAGGAAAATCCATAGCCTTAGTCTGGGCATCCTGTGACAAACTAGTACACCTGAGCCAGGCCAACCTAAAAGCTACAGATGTGGCCATGACCCCAGAGGAAACATCATTAACATCCACAGCAGCATGAAACTGAACCTTAGAGGCTTCAATGCCATCAGCAGCCACCTGTTCTAGTTCACTAGCCAGCTGGCCATGGGCCTGCTTGGCCAATTGCATAACAGTATCCCATCTAGATTTCTGATACCTAGCTACATAAGCCATATAATTTGCTTGCCTGAGTCCCAGAGAGGCTGCCATATACTGTTTTTTGCCATGGCATCAATCTTCCTGGAATCCTTGTCAGGAGGATGTGAAGCCAAGGATTATTAGCTTTATCACTGGCAGCAGCCTGAACTACCCCAACATGACTGCATTGCTGAGAAAGGAATTCTGTATCAGAGGCCTGACAATGTATACCTTCTGTCCATCTTTTATCTACAGGAGGCACAGAATTAGGAGCTTTTAAAATTTTAATTGTTTGTTTCTTAAAGACTTATGTAAAGGAATAGACAATCTCCTAGACTCTGGAATATCCATCATTTCTACAAAATCAGGCTCCTCTTGCTCATCCACAGCCTCTTCTAAAGGAGGCTGGAGGTTTCAACAACTTTTATAAAACATAAAATGAGATGGGGACTCAGACAGCATAGGGGAGATTCTAAAGGTCTGTCTGGGAGATTTCGGTTCAATGGGCACACCCAGACCTTCCCAGCCACATTCATACTGTTCATAATCCTCCTCCCCTCCTCTGGTTCATAAAATTCCTCAATATCATAATTCTGAACCACTGGGACCGGACGAACCGACCTTTTAGCAGGTAGTGGTGGTTCGGACGGACTCTGAGACAGTGACTGGACAATTTGTATGGCTTTTGCTATCTCTGCAGCAGTTGGAGAAGGAATTTTGGACTCCAGACCTGCTGATTTTCTTGTTTTCTTTATTGGAATTGGTTCCTCAGAACCAGCTTTTCTTTTGCCCGAGGAAGTCTGGCCCTGGTCAGAGGGCACTCCCTCTGGTTCGGTTGGCACCGAACCGGGCTGGCCATCCGGGTCAGCGGACTTTTTGGCCTCTCGTTCCCTGAGCCTGCCCAATCTTTTTTCCAGGGTGGCTGCAGGGAAATTCTTACATACCTGGCAGTCTGACTGGAGGTGGTCAAACCCCAGACAATAAACACATGTGGTGTGTGGGTCAGCCTTGGCAAAGAGCGTCCCCACAAACATCACAGTGTTGAAACCAGTGGGCCCGTTTTTCTTTGGGTTTCTCAGACATAATGCCAGCCTAACCAAAAACTTGCCCTTTAACGGCAGTGCCAGGCAAGACACCACTTATCGTTCCTAACTGTGTCAATGGTATTGGAAAAACGTAATAAACTGCTTTTTAGAACCGATAGGAACGGAACCGCACTCTAAAATAGTACTTTTAGTTTTAAATGAGTTTTAACCACTGATCGGTTCAAAACCGAACCGATAACTTACAAGTTCCACACAGACAAAACCTTCATTTACTACGGTTACCACAGATAGAGCTTGAACCGAACGGTTTTGCGAGTTAAATAAAACTATTCTCAGTTAAATCCAACCAAGAAAACACTTTTTAAACCGAGAAATGAGCCGAGCAGAAGGAGAAATCTCCGGAGCGACTGTTCACTGAGGCGGAGTAAAGAATCTGACAGTTCAAGTTTGAAATGACACAGATAGAGCTGCTCTCGTGCCAAAATTCTATTTTGGAATGGTTTTAACCATTTCACTCCGGGGCAGTTCTAGAGCTGGAACAAACTGCTAATGTCTATAATATAGCAAGACTTCATGTTGTTTGAAACAAGGCTTTCTTTTTCCATGTGAACTCCCTGCACCTAGCCTGCCTTCTGTTGAACACCCCACAATCCATACCCTGTCCTTAGTACTGCCTGGTGCCACATATGTGCTTACAGTCTCATGAAGAGAATTATCATACCTCAGATTGTAATCTTGTACCTCAGAGAGTTGTGCAAACCTATATCAATATGCATCATCAGCTGGCACTGTTAAAAAGTGCCTCCCAAATCACTCTCCAGTCCACATTCTCAATGTTTGACTTCTGCTCCCACAGTAAACATTGAGTGGATCACCACCCTTCTGCACAGTGACAGTAGTATGTACAGTTCCCCTGTTGTGTTTTTTCCCACCTCATTAACCAACGACTAGGTCTTCCTGGAGGGCCAAGCAATAAGCATCATGACCCACCAGAAAAGCTGCTGTTCATGCCCTCATAAGGGCTGCACTTAGAATGGGTAACGATATTATTAGCAGGAGAGGCATACTAATACCGTGAGCAAATCCACCCGACTTCCATTGTTAGTCTAATCCTTTACCTGTTATCTGCAGAACCCCGCAGGACAGTTCCCAGCAATTCTTCTCCAGTACTTTTCTGTGCTGTACTCCACAATTCGAGTTGGCTGGCTACCACCCTACCAAATCTTGAATGAGCTATACACACCTCCCTCAATACTGTCCTAACAAACATCAACCCCCTCCCACCTGAGGGTAATCTCCCTATACTGAATTCAGATAACAGTTTAGGTGCAGCCCTGCCACTCTGAGTACTTGTCATCGCTGGCTACCCTCATCCACAGTCAGGTAGTGATCACGACGTTGGGAGCCCCACATTTCAGATCTCACAGTGATCTGCTCAACGTCCTCCTTCATATCTTCAACTCACCTGAATATAATTATACTGTGCTGGAATGGCCTCTTCAGTCCCTCTCTGGCATTCATTCTTCTCACCTGCACCCCACACCAAAAACTGGTGAGTTCACTAACCTTCTGCATCATGAATGTGGTTAGTACAGTCTCCCATGTTATTTTTACATATTAATAATAAACATGATCTTCTGGCAAGCCAGGCTGATAGCTGCCTTGCACAAGTGGAAAAATAGGCTTTTCTACCAATGTAAGATCTAAGCCACCTATGATTAGGCACTATTAAATGACATGCATAATGATGTGCACACCCATCATTTAATAGTGCCTAATCAAAGGCAGCATAGACCTTTTAAGGATAGGAAAGCCCATCATTCCCCTTGTTCCCTGTTGCTATCAGCCTGATTTACTGGAAAGATATGTTTATATTTGATATATCAAAATAAAACATGGACTCCACTACTTGCATTCATGATGTAGAAGGGTGATGAGCTCACCAGTTTTTGATGTGAGGAGGAATAGTGATGAATGAATACCAGAGGGGGACTGAGAAGGCCACTCTTGCAAGGTACTGCTATATTCAGGGAAGGGGAAGACATAGGAGAAAAATGTGAGCAGATTACTGTGAGAAATAAGATGTGGGCTGCCAGCAACTTGATCACTACCTGACCCCATTGTCCTGGCCAACATTCCCCTTCCCATAAAACTAGTTCATGCAATTGTCCAAAGCTGTGTGTGGATATTAATGTATGAAATGGCTGCCACTACATGTTCAGTCACTTCACTATCAGTCTAGTATTGCTTGTAAAACACTTTGGGATATAATGTGTATGAAAACCACTATACAAATGCTGATTCTTCTTCTTCTTATTATTTCCCATGGAAAAAGAAGACAAGACATGCATATATTTGAGTTTTGAGAAAGTATGAACTCTAACGTTGGACTGAACAAGAGCTTTGCTGCAAAAAAGTGGTGGCTCTAGGAGGTGGTGAAGGGTGTGGCTGCACCCCCCCCACACACACACACATAGTAATGTACTTGCATGCTGCTGCTGCTGCATTTCACTTTGTTGAAGAAGTCTGATTTATTGACTGTACAAATGTTTACATTCAAACTATGGATTACATTTGTAGGTTCTGTCAAAAACGTACTAGAAAAGAATAGCAGAAAATATAAAGGTTTAATAAACATTTTAAAAAGTACATATTAAGCATGCACACCACCCCAGCACCCCCATTGTAGCATCTTGGATCCACCATAGCCACTAGACCACCAGGTTATTCAAGATTTGTACTGCACTGTGGTTTGCCACAGAGAATGTCTGTTGGATTAAAACACAATTTCAGCATGATAAAGTAAACAAAATGAACAGAACCATAGCCTAACGTGTGTTATACAAAAAAATGCATATGGTTTTGACCTTTTGGGTGAAACAATTCTATACAAAGGGAAAAAATAACTAGTTAGCACTATACAGAGCCATATATCTTTCTGACTTTGGCTCAAATGATGTCATCACATAACACATTTGGCAGCCATTTTAGGAAGCAGGTAAGACAGTTTTTTTGAAATTAGAAGGCTGATTTTACAATATTCAAATGCTCTGGAACCACATTTAGGTAAATTATATATATGTAGTTTTAGCCTTAATGAAAACAGCAGCCTTACCTTTAGTCACCTACGGAGTCAGAGTTTTGAATAGTTTGTTGTCAAAATGTTGTTTAGGTATCCTTTAATATGTATAACCTTGAGGAAAGGAGGGAGAGGGGACATGATAAAAACTTTCAAGTACCTCAAGGGAATCAAAAAGTCCAAGAGGGTAGCATCTTTCAGAAAAAGAGATATGCAAGAACAAGGGGGCAGAATTTGAAGATGGGGGGGTGACTCAGAGGTAAGATGAGGAAGTATTTTTCACAGAGAGGGTTGTGGATACATAAAACAGCCTCCTTGAGGAGGTCATGGAGACAAAAATAGTGGGGGAATTCGAGGATGCATGGGACAGACATAAGGCAATTCTAGTGGGGGGGTAGGAGGAAGTAGGCTGTTGGTTAACTAGGCTCTATGGCTTATCCATTAGGTAAGGAAATGAGCAGACTTGGTGGGCCAAGCGGTCCTTATCTGCCATCAAATTCTGTGTTTCTATGAGCATGTGGTCTGGGGATTATATAGGCATGTACTTTAAACAGGCAGTTTGACATACTAGTCAGTGTGCAGAGCTGTGAACCCAGAAAACCAGGTTTGAATATCCCAGAACTGTCACCTACTATGTTATCTTGAGAAAAGCTTTAACTTTTTTCAATTAGTGATTTGCTTTCCAGACAACCTGCCAGGGAAAATATTAAGTCCTTTAAGATGTGGCAAATAGATTAACTTTTTTTTTTAAGACCTACTAATGCCTCACAGAAGCAGGTACTGTAACCCCCCACACACACACTTCAATAATTGTATTTGAGAAAATCTTTTTTTACCTCACTGATAAGTCTGATTTCTAAGAACATATAGGTTTTAATCAAACACAATGACAGCACATCGATGTTCACTAAAAATACCACCAACAGCTTAATGTGGTTCAATTTCAGTTGGTTACCATCTGTATCCCCCACCCCACCCCTGAAAAAGGGACTTCTAGTCTCAATGGGCCTACCTGGTCAACAAAATTCAATAAAAAATGTTGCTCTGAAGATCCCAGCCTTAGCATAAAAAAACAGACATGACAAAAAAATTGTTACAATCTTGCAATGTCAAATTTCTCAAATAATGCTGATGTGCTGTCATAGTGGTTTAAAACCTAAGTTACCAGACTTGTCAGCGAGTAAAAAAAAAAAATCTCAGATACTGTTACCAGCCTCAGATTACTATTACCTCAAATGCTGGTACCAGCAACCACAGGACAGTGCGGTTTAAGGTAACCACAGTGGAGGAGGAGGAGTCAGGCCATACAAGGATAAAGGTCCCAGAGTTCAAGAAGGCTAACTTGAAGGAGATGGGTAGAAATCTCAAAAGAGTCCTAGCAGCGGAAGCTACATGGTGAGATGTAGAAAAGCAGTGGACTAGACTCACGTGAGTTATAACAGAAGTAACAGGTCGCTGTGTCAAGATGCATAGCAAGAGTAAAAGACAGAAAAGGCCACTATTGTTTTCGAAGGTAGTGGCTGAGAAAGTAAAGGAAAAGAAAAGAGCCTTCAGAAGATACAAGGAAACACAAATGGACAAGAAAAGAACAATATCTGGAGAAGTAAAGGGAATCTGGGAAAATAATTAGGAGGGGAATAAACGGGGGCTGCAGCAGTGAGTAGGGAAATGGGCAGACTAGGTGGTCCATATGGTTCTTTATCTGCCGACAGAGTCTATGTTTCCATTATTGAAATGTACGTGGGGGATTTACAGTACCTGATTCTGAGCCCGAAATGTAAGGCATTAGTAAATGTTTGTATTTGTCATTGTCACATCTTAAGTATTTAATATTTACAGTTCAACTATAACATGAACATTCGTAGATATGGACAGCCAGAGCAGACATCTACTGCCTTTCCCATTACTGTTCAGCTGTGAAAGAAGTCGATAGCCAACATTTTTTAAACACAGAAGCAATACTGCTCCCAATAATTTAAAATACTACGTAGTAGGAGCTAACAAAACCCCCAATGTAATCTTGTCACATCCTTAGCCAGCTATCATACATCACAGCTGCTGAACTACGTGAAAGAAGTCTGTGGATGTCATCTGCTCTGGCTGTTGACATCTACCAACTTCTTTCACAAGTTCAGAGCCTGGAACCACTGATGTAAACCAGTATAGATGACTATGTAGATGGGGGGTGGGGCACTAAACAGGGATCCATTCTACCATAGAGCTAGTTTATAAAGGATGGTGTACCCATCCATCTTAAGGTGTTTACAGTGCATATGCATACTACAATGAAAGCCATCATTTATTGGTGTAATAATGGGGTACTAAACAGAGATGTGTCCTACCACAGAACTGGTTTATAATGGGTGGTGTGCCCACCCATCATCTTTCTGTGTCACAGTGCACTATTACAGCACTTCATAGTGCACGGTAAGCCAGCATGAATAGGTGAAATAATAAGGGGCAAAAGAGTCACTCAAGGCTATATACAAGGCACAGTCAGTATGCCTTAATGCTGCAAAGGGGTCATGAGCATCTGACTCAAGTGCCTAGCTATTCCTGTCAATGAATACTGATAGGTGTGGCAAGATATGCAATGAAAAGAAGACGGTCGATGAGTAAAGCAAGGGTTATTTTTACTTTTTTTTTCCTCCACTGCAGTTTGTCTATACTGGTGAAACCTGAATAAATAAACATACATACATACATGCAGCTGTTGTTACTCACATTTGGATGGATGCTTTACACATAATGAAGACAATCAAGTTACAGTTTGTTTTAAAATCATAGAATTCTCTAAAAACTATACTACATCCATTTAACAAAATCACCAAGATTAACCCTACTCTACCGCCTCGTCTCACCTTTAACGATGCCATTTCTGGCTGACCACCCTACCCCTAGCCATCCTAGGTTGGCCCACTATATAACTAACTCCATTCTTGAGCCTGCCAACCTTCCTTACTAGCTGCTCTTTCCTGTTAAATTACTGACTATTTTGCTGTATTTAAGTCTCAGTATTATAATACTGACTCTGTATATTAGTCTCAACTTTGTTTTTTTACTTACCTATGAAAATGTCTCAATGTCTTTCTGTATACCTTGTTTTATTGTATTTGTATGTGCAACACTGACTTGGAACCTTTGAAAACAAGTCCTTGACTCAAAGGTGTTTAAAAACAAATAAATAAATAAATAAAACCATACTCCTGCTGAGAAACACCCAGATACAAAACCAAGACCCTTATCCTTTTAGCAAAATAACAAAAAGCATCAAACTTCTTAGAAATTGGGCTTTTCATGTTCATTTTTGACTTTCTCGCTAAAGAGATCAGCCAGCACAAGAACACATAATCCTCTGTGTTCAATTTAGGGTTTCAGGATACAAAATAATGGCCTATCTTGCTACGTGCAACAAATTATCTGAAACTCAGCTGCTCAGACCGCATTCTGCCACCAGAAAAAGGAGTACATTTCCAATAGATGGATTTCACATTGCATTCATCCATAGGCTGTTTTAGAAGCTTGATATTTATGGGCAGTTTTAGAGGTTTCATATTGCACTCCCCCACCCACAAGTAACCAGTGTTACATTGCAGTTGTCTGTGCACAGACACCTCTGTTTATCACCTTTCCCTCTGACTCCCATTTGTCCCTCTGTTTATTTTATTTGCTGACACCTGCACATAGTACACTGCTTCCTGATCTTTCCCTAGTGTTCTCACTGTCTCACCACACCAGCCTTAGCTTAGCAGAACACATTTTCACTCTGAGGACCATCTGTAACTGACTTGCACTGCATTGCAATAGCTTGAAGATGAAGTGAAACCCACCTTGGTGGAGGTTTAGTTTAAACATCAGTATGCCAAATGACCTGTAAGTCACCAGTACAGTACAGTACAGTTGCTGGCTGAAACAAAGCCCCCATGGCAGTACTTGGTACCTTGAAGTTCCGCAGTAATACTCCCCACGAGTCACTCCGGCACCATGCTGTGTACCTGCTGCACCAGTGACCACAGTAGGTCTGACACTCGGACAAAGGACAAAAAGAGGAGGACGTTGGGTCCCGTCCAAGGGCCAGGCGGGGTGACTCATTAGCACTCTACTCATTTGACATTCATTTCAGATGAGATGTCCATCTGGACAGTGTGTATCAAAATTATATAATTAATAAATGCCACAAATTCAAATCCACTCTTAGTTAGGGAGACAGCGACTGGACCACAAGACAGATGCCATGCTCAGATCAGGTGATCAATCTCTGCATGAGGCTGCTTCATTGTCCCACCAATAGCTGCTGCACTCTTAGAGCTGCTAGTGCTTCAGAGGGCCAATCGCGAGTCGAACCCTGCGACTACTCTACCAGATAGGCAGTCAAGATAAGTAGCAGCAGTGCTCTGAGTCAAGACCATAACTCACCACCAATGCCTAACAGTGCCAAACACATGGACCCGGTTGGCCAAAATTTCCTCTCGGCAGTCGGCTCCACAGGCAGGCACCAGCCAGGATGCTCACTTCCCTCACAGTTAGGCAATTGTGCTGCCTGTATATCCATGGCACCTTCAGACCTTACCTTAGGGTTATGTACACCTGATAGGCTGCTGATGCACATATGACCTAAGATCAAATTACGGTCTCTCCTCCAAGCCCCTTCCAGGTTCCTCCTATCTCCAGTCTTCAATGTGCATCTGATTGAGGCTGCAGCACTTCCCCAAGCTCCAATGCAACTAGAGATAAGGTAAATATATTTTAATTTGTGACTATTGGCACAGACAGTACAAAATGTTGATCTTCCACAGAGAGGACCCAACGTAGGCTTTCTACAGGTGGAATTGTATCAAAATAATATATTACAATAGAATATAGTTATTGAAAGTTGTTTAGCTACAGTCAGCATTGTAACTTCTCACGTTTGGCTTGTGTCAGAATGTCCAGGTGATAAGATTAGCTGGAGGATTATAAGTATGAGTAATATCACCTATTCAGGCAAAAAAAAGGTGAATTAGTAGGGAACCCTCCCTTCTGAGCGAGGGCTTCCGGCAACAATACAGCACACATGTGCAATCCCTGCCCAAGCAATTGCATGGTGTGCAGCCATGCCAAAATGGTGATGGTTTTAATATTTATGCTCATCCATCCCCTTACATTTTGGACGGATGAAACAGTTGGCCCAGGATACCTCTACGGACCTCCCTCTCGCTCACTCCCTCTCTCTACAGTGGATCCCCCCCACTTCATACAGTCAGAATTAGAATGGAATTAAGATTCACGCCATGCGAGATCTAAATTCGGGCTGTCCCTTGCATGGCATGGTACAGAAAGACCTCCCCTACCTAGCGACTGTAGGCTTGAGCACTCTCAGGTAGGTAGCATGGGGAGGAATTAAATGGTGGCCAAAGGAGTACTCCGCCTCCTTCCTTCTCTTCTTCCCTGAATTTGGACCCTCTGAGCATGTACAGAGACGTTTCTGACATCCACATATGCGCAGTACCGTTCCGCCATCTTGGTACGGCAGACAAGCTTCAGATGACTCCGGAGCATGCGCGGAGATGGATCCTGACTTTCGCGCATCTGCAGTAGTCTTCCACCATCTTGGTAAGGTGGAGAGACTCCAGAGGGACTAGTGCATGCATGCAGGGTGCTGGTACCTAATGGATGCACACAAAAACGCACTCCATGGTGAGTGGAGCCAGGAAAGAGTACAAACTTCCCAAAAATGTTAGCGGGGCAAGGGAATCCACACGAACTAGACAACATTCATGAAACAGAGAGAGGGAGACAGAAACAAGGCCCAATATACATTGGGGCACATGTCAAACATTAAATATACTCTGGCACACACACATCAGAGATGGTGGGGGATACAGACTGTATAATGGTAATAATATCAAGAACAGCGAGGCATATATTTCAAGAGTCCCTTTGCTGTCTTTCAGATGCCAGCATCAAGGGAGTGTAGTGCTTGTGAGTTCCCCTTACTACCACACCAAAACAGGGCATTCTGCACAGCGTGCAAGTTGGACAGTCTCGAGCAGCAGATGGGGACTCAGGACTTTACTATGGCAGGGCCAAGCCACACTAGAAGAGACTGGCAAGTGGATTCAGCTACAATTGCTCTCCCAAAAGGCTATAGCAGCTATGATGGAGAGCCAGCAGACATTCATGCTGCAAGTTCTTGAATGATTGACCAGCATGAATAAACCCTCACTGATGCCCCCCCCCCGCATACAACACAGATTTTAAACAATGGAATGGCTAGAGAAAATACCCTGACACAGGCACCTGCCACCGCAACAAACCAGACCCTACTCAGTGAGCATGAGAACTCGGCAGAACATAATAACAATGACTGCACTGAGCCTGCATCAACTCAGGACAGCCAAAATGAGTCAGTGCATGACTCAGTGGCAGAGGACGCTCCCATTCCAGAGGTATCCTCCATTGCCACCAGGTTATTCTCACCCAAGAACATCACTGAGTTAATCCAGTGGATCCGGGCAACACTGGGGTTTGAGGCACCTCCTCCCCCTCCAGAGAGAGCACACTGGACCCAATGCTCCAGCCACCACCAAAAGTGGAAAATATCTTCCCAATATGCTCGACAGTAGCAGACATAATAACAAAGGAGTGGGAAACAACTGACCCCTTCAGGATCCCTGAAAAGTGATCCCTGGACAGGCTATACCCAGTACAGGAGGACAGCACAGAAATCTGGTGTATTGCCCCAAAGTTAGACCCAAGAATAGCAGAGCTAAATGAAAGAACCATCCTGGCAGCTGAGTGAACAGTGGCATTAAAGGACCCAGGGGACAAGAAAATTGAGGAATATCTTAAAAAGATATATGAGATGTCGGGACAGTCCATACGGGCATCCACCTCAGCAGCGTACACTGCCAGAGCCCAAATCCAGTGGCTAGAGGAGATAGGTAGAAAACTAACTCCAGACTCACAGGAGGCGGAGTTTCTAGAGCGGACAATGCAAGTAGCAAAATACTTGGGGGACCTGGCCATGGACTCACTTAAGATGGGTGCCAGGTCGGCAATGGTAACAAATGGGGCAAGGAGGTCCCTATGGCTGAAGCTATGGGAAGCAGACATGGAGTCTAAGATGAGATTACTTAAATTACCTTTCAAGGGAGACAGACTCTGCAGGAATGGCCTTCATGAATTCCTGAGATGGCGAGGTCAGGGGAAGGACTCTGATGGTGACAGAGACTCAGGTTCCTGCCATCCCACAGGACCTGGTATCATTCATTCCAATCATGACTGGATCACAGTCAACAGCTCCTTTCAGGCTAGAAAGGCACCCACCTTGCATAACAGGCTGACCTTCCTGACCAGGGGTCAAAACTCATACAGAGGTAGGAGTCACCCCCCCAAAGGGGAAAATTTCCCTCTCAAAGGGGAAGACCATTTAAAAGATTCTCCCAATGACTACCTCATAACCCTGCAAAGCACTGATCCCATCAACAAGTCTCGACCCTCCACTAGGTGGACACTTATAGCTGTTCAGTTCAATGTGGGCCTCAACAACGGCGGACAGATGGGTAAACAAGGTAGTAACAAGGGGTTATGCCATCGAGTTCAAGGAACTTCCAGACAGGAAGAGGGTAATAATCTCACCCATATCAAAAAGAAGATGCCCCCAAAGCAAGTTCAAAACATCCTGGATGTGCTCATAAGGGCAAATGCCATCCAGAGAGTCCCACAAGAAGAAACCAGCAGAGGAATATTTTCAGTCTTCTTGGTACCAAAAAAGACAGGAGAATACCACCCAGTCCTGGACTTAAAGTTTGTAAATCAGTTCATAACTCCAAAAAGATTCAAAATGGAGACAATAAGATCCACCTTGATCCCTCAGACCAGGAGATTTTCTATCCTCCGTGGACCTGAAGGATACATATCTACACATACCCATGCATCCGGCACACAGAAAATACCTCAGATTTCAGATACTGGGACAACAGTTCCAGTACAGAACCCTACCCTTCGGCCTAGCATCAGCACCATGGGTCTTCACCAAGGTGTCAATAATCCTGGCAGCAAAACTCAGGGAAGAGGGCATACACATCATCCCTTACCTAGATGACTGGCTGATCCAAACCAGGTCATACCGGGACTCGGAGGCAGCAACCAAACAAACACTACAAGCTCTGAGAGATCACAGCTGGGTGGTCAATCTAGCCAAGAGCTGCCTCACTCCATCCCAAAACATCGAACATCTAAGGGCACTAATCGACATCAAAACAAGCCTAGTGAGGCCCACAGAGGCATGCATCACAAACATAATATGGTTGACAAAGCAGCTCATAACCATGAACCAGCCAACAATAGCACAAATATACCAATTGCTGGGATGCATGTCCTCATGCATCAATCTGATCCCCTGGTTGAGGTTCCATATGTGACCACTACAGATGCGACTCCAGTATGGCTCACCAACTGAGGACAGCATGCACCAGAAGGTAAAACTGACCTACAAAGCAAGGTTGTCACTACAGTGGTGGACATGTATACACCACTTGAACAAAGGAAACCCACTTGAAATAATACACAATGTCACCATGGACACAGATGCCAGCCTGAGGGGCTGGAGGGCAATGTTGGGACACAGAACGGCCCAGGGAAGGTGGTCCCCCCAGGAGAAGAAGTTACCAATCAATGTGTTAGAACTACGGGCCATCCGCAATGCGCTGGTGTCATTCCAACCACAGATATCGCGATTATCTGTTTTGATATGCTCGGAAAACAAGGCAGCAGTAGCATACAACACCAAACAGCGTGAAACCAGGAGCATAGGGTTAATCTGAAATCAAACTCAATTTTGAACTGGGCCACTACACCTGACATGGTTTACCTACAGCTTCAACAGCGCTAGCGCAGACATCCCCTACAGCGACAGCTACAATGCCGACTGTTGGCACGGGGATGTCAGCATTCATAATCGGGGGGCTGCGCCCCCTGAATCCCCCCCACATCCCAGTCTCTAGGATTCTAACTCCGAGTCGGAGTTGGACCGGGGAGGGGGCAATCACCCAGTGAGGCTGTCCCGATTGACACACAGGCCACCACAATGACGGGTGGATTTTGCCTGATTCCTGTCGCTGTGGTGGTGTTTGCCATCGGGGAGTCGCTGTGGTGACAATACACTACCTGACACAGTTGACAGCCATAGACCTAGTAGGCAAACTGAACACTGCAGCAGACTGGCTGAGCTGGGAACAATTACACCCCGGAGAGTGGCAACTGCACCCAGACATAGTGGCACAGGTTTAGAGGAGATGAGGCAGGACAGCCATAGATCTAATGACAACAAACAAAAACAAACAGATGGACAAATTCTATTCCACATTCAGGGAACCACAATCCATGGGGGTGGACGCCCTATCAATCCCATGGTCCCATGATTACTCATACACCTTCCCAACCTTCCCACTACTCAACCAAGTACTCTCAAAAATTCACCAATTGCGGAGAATCATAATCCTGATTGGCCCTTACTGGCCACGATGGGCAGGGTTCACCACCATTGTGGTGATGGCATTTGACAGACTGACCTTACCAGCCTGCCCAGACATACTACTACAGGGACCAGTGACACACCCCAACCTCAAAAACTCACCCTCACGGCCTGGCTCCTGAAAGAGAGAGACTGTTGAACGCAGGTTATACAATGGGGTATGAAAATCCTGTAACTTCATTGGTCAAAACACATCACATGACCGTAGTATATCCTGCAATAACCCACGGCTGAGAAATGGCATTTATAAAAAACATACTTAAACACATTTTAAATGTATTTTACACATCGGTCCATTGTATAATCACAATAAGGCACTCCAGGGTGTGGGTTATTGGTGGATTTACCCATTTCTTTTGTGGTTAGGTCACTCAGCTGTGCCTCGTGACATGCCACAGCAGGCATTGGTAAATCCCCCAATAACCCACACCCTGTCATGCCTTATTATTTAAATATCACACAATGGTCATAGAGACCATGCTCCAGTCAAGGAAAAACTCAACCACTACGATATACTGGAGGTGGTAGAATTCCTTTTCCTCATGGTGCTACTCCAAATATATACCCCTGAATCCCCAACAATTTCTGAAATTTTACTATATCTTCAACAGGGACTCGACAAGGGCCTGGCCCCATCAACGCTGGGAGTACAACTATCAGCTATAGGTGCAGCAGCAGGAAGGATAGAGGGGGTTTATCCAGGATCACACCCAGACACCATGCACTTCCTCAGAGCAACAGCAAACATCCATCCCAGAACAAGAGCAAGCGTGCCCCCATGGGACCTCACATTGGTTCAGAACGCACTCACAAGATGCCCATTTGAACCAATAAGAGACATTGAGCTATACTGGTTGGGAATAAAAGTGGCATTCCTAGTAGCAATCTGTTTGACCCGCAGGGTCAGGGAACTGACAGCGCTATCCCACAAGGAATCATTCACGACATTCACACATCAAGGGGTCACACTTTGAATGGTTTCATCATTCATCCCCAAGATAAACTCCCAATTCCATACAAGTCATCCTATAGATTTGCCAAAGTTCTATAACAATCCCAACAACAACTCAGTAAGGACACTTCACATACTGGATGTCCAGAGAATGCTACGGATGTACATAGACTGAACTGCATCACTCAGACTTACAGAGAGACTATTTGTGATCACTGCAGGACATAAAAAGGGTGCTGCTGTAGCATGCAGGACAATAGCCACCTGGCTCAAAAGAGCAATCACGGACTCATACATGTCAAACAAGAAAGTACTGCCCATTGGAATAAAAGCACTCTCCACCAGAGCGATGTCAACATCATGGGTGGAGTGCAACTCCACAATGGCACAAGAGATTTGTTTGGCAGCCATGTGGTCCACCATCCACACGTTCACAAGACATTACAGACTGGACACCTCGCTACCAGTCAAGAGCACTTTTGAACATAAGGTACTGTTAACTGCCAATTGCCACACTGAGTCTATGAACATCTCCCCTCTCCCTAGTTATGAGGGCACTGCTTATTACTCACCCTAAGGTAAGGTATGGAGGTGCCATGGATATACAGGCAACACAATGGTAGTTTACTCACCTGGTAAAGGGGAATGTGTTACTGTATATCCTTGGCACCTTAGCCCTCCCAAGTGAGCTGGTGGCAAGACTATTAAAAAAAAGGGGGGTATACAGATATAACAGAGGAGTACCTCATCTTTCTTGCATGATTTATGATGATAATTATGAAACAGGCACTATCGCGACCCAAAAGAAACAAGGACATTCAGTGTAAACAAACATCTAGTTCCATTAAATCGTCTTTGTTGTGACACATCTGTCTCTGAGGTTCCATCACTCTATTTGTGCACATCAATTAACTATTCCTTTCACAGCTATGGAAGTATTGAAACTGGAGATAGGAGGAACCAGAAAGGGGCTTGGAGGAGAGACTGTAATTTGATCTTAGGTCACATGTGCATCAGCAGCCTATCAGGCGTACATAACCCCAAGGTAAGGTCTGGAGGTGCCATGGATACACAGTAACACAATCACCTTTACCAGGTGAGTAAACTACCATTGCTGCGGCAAGATGCTGATTGAAGTCTTCTTATCTTTGCTCATGAGACTCCGATCTCTTCTGCTTGACTGGCTGCAAAGGGATACATGCTTCATCTTGTTTGCTGCTGGGGCATTCAAACACGCTGCCCCTTACTTGTCACACCTCCTAGCTGACACCGCAGCCAATCACCATGTGAAGTACTCCAGTGGACCTGATTGAGAGCAGATATAACATCTGCTACTGAGCTAACACCCCCTCCCAAAAAGCTCTAAGGGCATTAAGGCAGGGTCAGAAAGCCCAAAAAAAGAAATGCTTCACAAAGGAAATCAGAGGACATGCTGACCGGCATTTTGTTATCCCCTGCTCCTATACTATACTGCTACTTAGGGAGGCAGTATAGCACAGTGGTTTAAGGCTCTGAGCTGCAAACCCAGAGACATGGGTTTGAATCCCACAGCCCAAACTTGCATACTGTGTGACCCTGAGCAAGTCACTTAACTTCCTTGTGCTCCCAGGTTGCACCTGTAAACAAGCTTTCAGCTTAACGTGCCACTCCTGGTTAAACAATCAGGGGAAAAAAAAAACTGTGTAAGTACGCCCTAGCATGCCTGGCGTCTCGGGGGCTACGCCTTGCAGTGAGGGGTCACTCCCTCATCGCAACAGTGAATTTCTTTCAAGTTGGTGGCACATTTCTAAATTTCTGTCATAGACAGCATGGTCATTCATTGGTGGCACACAGACGAGTCCACAAAAGCAGTCGCAGCACTGGCCACAACACTACCGCACCTCTGGAACCTGCTACTACCACAAGCTGCCACAAAATGTTTCTTGCGCATGAGCGCAAGCAAACATAAAAATGAATGGGACTATAACTAGGTCTGTAAAACATTTCACAAGAGATGGTAATTTAAATTACAGTAGTACATTAAGGGCTTGTAAACCTTCAACTCACAGAATCTTGCTGAATTCAAGTAAATATTGTTATTTTTACTTTGCACCGAAACTGGAAGTGAACGGACGCTTACTTCCAGTTTTGACTTAAAACCTGCCCCTCTAGCGAGCGGGGCATTTAATAGTGGCATTGCTACTGATATAGTGAACCTCTGGTGAGAGGTGGAGTAGTGCAGTGCACCAATATACTTTGATGTACCATTAATATATTTGTTTTAACTGTTGCTGTATTGTGTGGTACCATTTGCTTGTAACTGACTCTTCAGTGAATAGCAGAGCATTGCAGGAACCTGGAGGACTAGCAATAGGCTAGTATACCTCCTACCCCAAAACAACATCTCTCTGTTAAAAGCACTGTTGTCTGGTGGTTCTCTTGCCCTTTTAAGGGTTTGTAAACCTTCAACTCACAGAATCTTGCTGAATTTAAGTAAATATTGTTATTTTACTTTGTGCTGAAACCGAAGTAAACAGATGCTTACTTCCAGTTTTCAACCAAAAACCTGCCCTTAACGAGGTGGCGTGCATAGGGCCGTGCTCAGAGACTCATGCAGAGACACACGCGTTTGTGTGCGTCGGCTGTGTCCGCTGGGCACGCTGAAACTGCTGGCATTAAACAAACTTGGATAAGAAAATTTTAGCATATCCTCTACTTAGTAAATATACACCTTTAATAATGGAAAAAGAACTTAGTAAGTGTATGCAATGTTTGATGTATAGTGAGGGAAAGTATGGGAGCGAGTATGTATGTGCTAATTGCCATCAGATTACTACTCTTGAAGCAGAGATAGCGTTTCTGCTTAATATTAAACCAGTTTCTACTGATATTAGGGAACTGGAAAGTTACATTGATCTTATGGATGAACAACTTCATTCTAATGAACAATTTCCTTCACATTTAGGTAGCATTTCTATGCCTCCTGATGAGGAGGAGACAATTGTAAAGACTAGTACTAGTATACCTGTTGCCTCTGCCCCCTCTTATAAGGTGGATGATTATACGCCCTCTTCTCATGATAATGATGACTGGACCATTGTCACAATGCCTCTTAAAAAAAGGAGGGGTGGTCGAATACACAGTAGTGCCCCACTTGAAACTCGTAATAGGTTTGAGCAATTGACTGTATCAAATAATGAAGTGCTACATGATTTATCCTGTGTATCATCCTCTGTTGATAATAATGGTTTGAAAACACTTTTCAATCAGGAGTTAATGCCCATGAATATTTGTCCTAGTAAGTCTCAAGCTGCCAAATCAATACCTATTAAGTTAATCACTCCAGAGTGTGTTAAACAATCACCTGTTTCTGATTCTTGTCACTGTCTCAAAACAAGTGTTAGTCCTGGGAGATTCAATCATTAAGCAAATTGACAGGGCGGTATGCAATAGTGACAATAGCAACCGCACTTGTTCTAGCTTCCGTGGGGCCAGGGTATCTGACATTACCTCCATGATGCCTAAAAGTTTACAAAATGCGGGGGAAAATCCATTGGTTATCATACATGCCGGTGTTAATGATATAAACAACATCCCATTTAATCAGTTACAACAGGACTATGTGGAGTTATGTAACCTGTTACTTGATAGGGGATGCTGTGTATGTATACTGTATCTGAAATTCTACCTGTCCTGAGAGCAACATCTACCATGATGCAGAAAATCAAAGCCCTAAATGAATGGCTGAGAAAGTGGTGTTTTAAGCAGGATATACCCTGTATTATCCACTGGGAATCATTTTCAGATCGTTCTTCCTTGTTTTTCTGGGGCAGTTTACATCTCAGTCATAGGGGTAGTAAACTTATGGGGAAAAGTATCACTAACATAATAAATCATTGTTTAAACTAAAAACAATGGGGGAGAATGGGTTTATTTCCAAGTCTCTGAATACTTACCAAAATATTGTTACAACTAAATGTAAATTCCTAGCTTTGAATGCAAGATATTTAAACCAACTCAAATTAGCAGAACTCGAAGCCAAATGTAAAACTTTAAATATAGGTGTGGTGGGAGTAATTGAAACTTGGTGGGACACATCCTCAATTTGGTCCAGAGAAATTCCAGGTTATAGGTTATATCATAAAAACAGATTAGATAAGCAAGGCAGTGGAGTTTATATGTACATACAAAATAATATTCCTTCTTTTGAAGTGTGTTCTCCCTTTCCTTTTGAAAGTATATGGGTTAAAATCTTATAGAAGGAGTAATCCTATATAACTATTGGTAACATCTATCGACCTCCATCTGCAAATTCAGATTACACAACTGATATGTTTAAAGAAATTACACATTTTTCAGAATCTCAAGATACTGTAATATTTGGTGACTTTAACTTCCCTCATATTAACTGGGACTCATTCTCAGGACAGTCGTATGCCGAGAAAGGGCTAATAGATGTGGTAGTTAGTACTGGATTACAACAACTTGTTACTGAACCCACTCGAGGTCCTAATATTTTGGATCTATTATTTACTAACATAGAGCAACAAATCAGCAATTTACAAATTTGGGATCCACTTTGGACCAGTGATCATTCATCTATTCTTTTTGAAATTCAACAGTTTAAAACTACACAAAGGAAGTTATACTGTACAAAAAATTATAATAAAGCACATTTTTCTAAAATCAATGAATACTTACAAAACATAAACTGGGAATCTAATCTTAATTGTACAACACAACAAGCTTGGGACTTTTAAAAACATTGTACATTATTTGGAAAATACCTTTATTCCAAATAAGAGGAAATTTAATAATAAAGGGAAAATTCCCCTTGGTTCAACTAGACAATTAAAATCAGATTAAAATACAAATTAAACTTTTAGGAAACTTAAGAATAGTTCTGTTCCATTTAAAACTACTCTATTACATAAATACAGACTATCTGTGAAAAACTTAAAAAATTCTATTAAATTGGCAAAAAATAAGCTAGAATTTAAACTAGCTCACACAAAAGACTGTCACAAATCTCTTTTCTCCTACATAAATAGTAAAAAAAGGTGTATCAAGGACCATTGGTCCCACTATAATCAATTGCTCTTCTCTATCTGATATAGAAACCTTGAATCTCTTTAATAAGTACTTCTGTTCTGTCTTTTCTCAAAAATCACCTATTAGTATATTTAAAGTTCGCCACATAGATTATTATAGGTTCTATCCAACTGACATTATACAGGCTATCAAAAAACTAAAAAATCACCAATCTGATATCTTTTTACAATAATATAAGTACTCTACTAGATGTGGGTATCCCTACTGATGTAATTCTTTTGGACTTTAGTAGAGTGTTCGATAAAGTCTCACATGAAAAACTCATCACTAAAATGTACAATCTAGGTTTGTCACCTGATATTGTCAACTGGACTTTAAACTGGTTGACAAATCGTTCTCAGAGAATCAGAATTAATAATATCTTGTCTGATTCGGGTAGTGTGACAAGTGGTGTACCACAGGGGTCAGTCTTGGGACCAACATTGTTTAATCTCTTTATCAGTGATTTACAAACAGGGCCAAATAACTTCATGGTTAAATTTGCAGATGATACTAAATTGGGGGGCAAGGTCAATAATCAAGAAAATATTTCTGCATTAAAGAAGGATTTGGAAAAATTAACACTTTGGGCAAATGAAAATCTTATGCAGTTTAATCAAGACAAATGTTTAGTAGTGCATTTCAGTGTAAATAATCCAAAAACGATATATTATATAAACGGACTACCACTTCACTCATCAAATTGTGAAAAAGATGTAGGGATATATGTTAATAATAAACTTACATCAAATGATCACTGTGTTAGAACTGCTTGCATGACCAACAGACTTTTGAGGCAAATAAAATGCACTTTTGTTAATCGCACTGAACAATGCCTTATTCCATTGTATAGGGCATACATTAGACTGTATCTAGACTATAGCTCCCCTTTCTGGAATCCAAACCAAAAAGACATAGCAATTCTTGAACTGGTTCAAAGGAGAGTAACTAGAATGATTCCAAGATTAACAAACTTGGATTATCAGAACAGATTAAAAGCTACTGGTCTCTTCCCTCTTCAAACTAGAAGATTAAGAGGTGATATGCTTATGGTTTTTAATTTAATAAATTCACCAGATCTAATGGAAAAATGTGGTCTAACAATCTCCAAAAGGAGACATGTTCCGAGACTGCATAATAAACAGCTTGAAGTAAAAACTTATAAAACCAGCAAAAGGGGAAACTTTTTTCCAGTAAGAGCATCCATTTTATGCAACACCTTGCCACAAGAATTGGTAGAGGCAACTAGTGCCACTGTCTTTAAAAACAAATTAGATGTTTGGTTGAGGGATAATAGATAAATAATGTCCCACATAGTGTGGGGAACAGTCTCGATGGGCTCTGGCCTTCTTCTGTTCTTTCATACCAAGTAATACCAAGTAATGATACATTATTGTTTTTTAATTGCCAACTTTTACTAATTAGGAGATTCATCTGCTCCTTGAAGTGTTTTAGGCTTCAGTAATCAGTGATTTCTCTTTTAAAATAAGACATCCAGAATTCAGTTCAATTGAATAACTAGAGGCCATTCATTCATTTTGTTTCTGTCTAAATTGTAGTCATTCATTCATTGTATGGCCTATACCCACCCACCAACACTTGCATTTACTATAGGTCCACTGCATTGAAGTGCAAGCTGTCAGACTTTGCAGGGTTGTGACTTTTGCAGTCAGGTGGTGGGCTGGAATGAATGTAGTGTTAGCTAAAATATGTTTTCAGACAGTAAGAGACTGTTACATCACTGATTCTACTTTGGGCAAAGAGAATTTCTTAAATAAAAGGCTGTGATCTGGAAGACAGAAACACAAACATGATAAAAGACACAAAGTGAGAATAATGAATATTATTCTGCCCACATGATATATTAATGGCAGATTTCAATTATACAATTCAAGACAGGGATCCTGGTGGGACCTCGTTGGTGGGGAGGTGGGGGTGATTTTGTCAAACATCTTCTAACAAGCATTTATCAATGCCGAACATTCACTTACAGGTATTTGCAGTGGTGTTTGGCACTTGGACATGGCTTAAAAAAATGAGTGACAACGAAATAAAATAAGGAATACAAGTTTAACCATTGGTTCTCTCCCCTGAAGCAGGCAGCGTTAAGAGTATTGGTGTAAAATACTTTGTCTACAGAAGAACAAGTCTGCAACTCTGTTTGACAATATTGTGAGCATGCAGTATACCCACTGTTGGCTCCAACTATCTGGCAGAATCAAGTACCAGTCCTGCCTACTCACCAAAAAGTTCATAATGGATCTCTTGCCCCCTAATGTCAATTCTATCCTGACTCCCTATGATATCTTCCATCTCACCAGAAATTCGGAAAGGCTCACCTTTTCTGTTCCTCGCTGCCGCACTTCCCAATGGCAACAATCCTTCAGGACCAGAGCCCCTACATGGTTCAACTCACTGCCACCTGAAATTATCAACTGTATTACACTGGGCTCTTTCAAGCAACATCTTCACCAGCACCTCATTGCCAGTACCTCCTGTGGCTGCCTTTTATAATCCTATTCTAAGTCCCCTCCCCCCTGTTCCCTTTTACACCTCCACCCCCTTCTTCATGTCTCCCCTCTCTTTCTCTAATCTTACCCTCCTCCTATTCTACCCTGGCCCCAATCCCTCTGCCTCCTCTTTCTCCTCCTACTGCCCTTCCTCCTCCTCCTTCCGCCTTTTTTTTCCTCTCTGACTATTGCTCCCAAGCTTCCTGACCTCACCCTCCTTTCACTCACATACTTTACTCATTCCTGTCCAATCACTTATTCCTATATTGGTTCATTCTAGCCTCTCTCACCTTGCCAAAGTTGGTCCTCATGTGCTTTCTGCTCTTCCATTTTGTTTTTCTGATGCCCTGTTTAACCTAGTACCTGTTTGTGAACTCATCTAGACTTATCCTGTATAATCTAATTTATGTTCTCTAAATGTCCAGTACCTCATGACTATGATTGTGACTGACAATGCCACTGGCTGCAATGAATTGTATTTTCTAATTCTACTTGTGTAACTTACTTTACTTGTAACCATTAACTGTTTTTTCACTGACATGGAACCTTTGTAAATGAGCTTTGGCTCAAAGGTGCTTTCTGAAATATTAATAAATAAAATAAATAAAAATAAAACTTAATGTGCCTCCTTAGCTTGGAATCACTTTAACCTCACTGCTACAGGGACTGGAATGTACATTTTGCAGCAAAATGTATTCAAAGCTGATTTAGAAAAAAACATATGTGTGCATAAATCCCAGGTTGCAACAGTAGCCATGAACATGATGCCTTTTGCTCTGATGTAATACAAGTGCCCCTGTATATCATGCGTAAGCGACTCTGGTGGGACTTGAACCTGGCATTCATTTATCTCTAGTCAAGTAACAACTCTGTAAGCAGAGGACTGCAAAATAATGTTCTCTGTTGTGCCAGAAATCCACAGTACCACATGTCATTGTCACATTGTCTGTGATACATTTTGGATCACTGCATTGTGTTACTCCAGATCTAAGATTTGGACATGCTACCATTATTGTTTCACATGCTATTACCTTGAAACAGTGATGTAGCAATTTGCCATCATGACAAGTTCATACAATGGGTAAGAGTGGTCATGTCAGAATTTAACAAGCATTTGTCAATGCCGAATGTTTGCTTGCTGGTATTAGCATTAGAAATGCAGACGTTAGACAGATGCAGAATAGGAATGGCAGTGAAGTACTGAACTTCACATGAACCCCACCTCCATCCTACAGAGACGGACAGGATTTGGGGTAAGTTTTTGGGTCATCACCCATGACGGTCAAGCCATGTCACCTCACCCTATTCTGCAGACACTGACACGTGTTGAGCTGTGCCTTAGGGTGTTTTGCTTTACAGTCACCCCATTCCAGAAGGACATACATTGAAATGGGTGCAGCATAGGAGAATGGGGTGAAGTCTTGGGATGAAGAGTCCAAGGTACACCTCGATGCCTGTCAGTGGCTGGGGGGTGGGGGTGGGATGGCATGAGCAGTACAGTTGTCAATACAAAGGCACACCCTGATGCCTGTCTTTCTGTACAGGGTAGGACGTTATAGTTAGAAACTGTAATGCCTCGGGCATTTGTTGGTATTCACAGTACAAATTTTGAACATGGCCTTTTTGTGACCCCACCTCATGAAAGCATTTGGGACCTCTTGTCATAACCAGTGGCAGTGTGATTTTGTCAATATGTCCTGAAAACTGACTTCCAACAGTGACAGTGGCATTCTGCATCACATGTACGAAAACACAGATCAGGCAAGATGTGAAGAATGACAGCTGTACCATCCATAGGGAGGTATGAAGAGATGGCAGTGTTGAAAATGTGTAGTGGGAATATTAAAAATGCTTGCACTTCCGACCATATGTGGAAACCACGCAACGCATGTGCGTAACACAGTCATTTTATGGAGTTTCATCACCAGATTTTCAACATAGGCATTTAATGACCTGTGGTCATGAACAGTGTCACTATGATTTTTGTAATGTGTCCCAAACAGAGATTTCCCACAGCGACTGTGCCATTCTGTTCTGGAAGTGCGAAAACACATTTTGGCCAGGATGTGAAAAATGACAGGTGCACTGTTCATAAGGAGGTGTGGAAAAATGGCAATGTTGACAATCTGGAGTGATAATATTGCAAACATGCGAAGGTACGAGTGTGCATAGGAACTGCGCAATGCACGCTCGTAACACACTCATTTTATGAACTTTTCTCACCAAATTTTCAACATAGGCATTAGGACCTCTGCTAATGAACAGTGTCACTGTGATTTTCTTAATCCATCCCAAACATTGATTTCACACACTGACAGCGCCATTGGGTGCTACATGCGCGGAAACACATTTTGGGTGAGATGTGAAACATGACAGCTGTACTGCTCATAAGTAGGTGTGATAACATGGCAATGTTGGAAATCTGGAGTGCAAATGTTACAAATTTGTGAACTTACAAGCACGCGTAGGAACTGTACAATGCATGCTGGTAAAACAGTCAAAATTAAGGAATTTTTTCACCAAATTTGCAACATAGGCTTTTTGAGAGCCCACCTCATGAACACTGGCACTGTTGTTTCATTAATCGGTCCAGAAAGATGATTCCACGCAGTGACCGCAAAATCACCCTTCGGGCCCGATTAATGCCATGACAGTGACAGAATTCATGAGGAGGGGTCCCAAAAATCCCATGTTTAAAATTTGGTGCCAAAATTAAAAATTGCCCGAGATATGCACCAAAGTTGAAAAAACCCTATCTATCCCATTATACAGCTTACCGGCATTTTCTCAGTTCATGGTCAGCTTTGAAGAGTGCAGACATGTTCCCGGTCCACTGAAGATCGTCGCGCCAGACTCTGGAGGTAAGTATGGAGTGAGGGGGCGTGGGGAGGCATGGTGCACAGAGGGTGGGTGCGGGTTGTGGGAGGGGGGCCCTGGAGACTGTGAGGGACCATTTTCTTCTTTTCAGGTACAAAAAAAAAAAAGACAACACTGGACAGTTTTTACTTTACAGCAGCATTTGGAATGCTGGGGTGGGCTCCCAGCATGTCAAGGAAGTCTTTTGGGGGGGCAGCTGTAGCCGAGGGATTGGGCACCCCGTCGGTGCACAAGGAAACAGGGGGGCATTATGCTGACAGGGATTGGGCTCCCTTGTCGGCACAAAAGAACAGGGAGAGCACCATTGTGCCAGTGGGGATTGGGCACCCCCATTAGCACACAACAAAATGGGGAGGAACATCATGCCGATGAGGAGTGAGCTCCCCCATCGGCAGACAACAAAACCAGGGGGGGTTACATCATGCTGACCGGGAGTGGGCTCCCCCGTCGGCAGACAAAGACCGTTTGGGGGGCACATGCTGCCGAGGGGGATTGGGCACCCCTTTGGCACTGGAGCCACAGTGATATTGTTTGAGAACAGGGCGGTTTCGCACCGCCATGTTCACAAACAATATTACAGCAGCAACGTTTCACCCAGCAATGATGGGTTGCTCCCTCAATGCAGCAAATTGCTGATGCTGCAATGATGAGGTGGCCTGTGATTGCTGCGGTGAAAATATTACAACTTGGTGCAGCTGCTGGAAGCCAGTGTAATCAGCACACTGTGTCTCTATTGGTGCACCATGGCCAAGCCCCAAAATGCTGTGCCTCCCTTGGCTGCTACATTGCCGCGCCTCCCTAACCTGCTTCTCTCCTAAGCTGTCACATAATGTTTCTTGCACATGCATGCAAGCAAACATAAAAATATAGACTGGACTACATTAATACTGTACATGTATTAATCCAAATCTGAAATTAAAAAAATAAAGATGTAATGCCACTATCCTGCAGCTATTGGAGCCCCAACTCCCAGCAAGTAAGCATGATTTTCTCTAAATCTCTGTATTCCTTTGCTCTTTCAAATTGATTGCAGTGATCAACTTTGTTAACCCTGTGTTACAGATTTTTATCCTGAATATAACAGGGGGTAGTTTTAATGTGTTAATCTCTGCCCCGTCAAAATTTGAGGTACAAAATGAACTAATCACTAGCGTTATTTTTCATATGGATAACACTTCCCTGAACTAAAGTGGGCAAAGTTTAATTTTTTTTTCTTATTGCAGTAAACAACTAATCAGCAGCATCATGGACCCTGACTCATTCTCACACTCCATAGCATCATGTCTCATGTCCAAATCTCAGATCTGAAGTAAAGCCATCAAAAAAATGGAGAGCAATGAGTACCAATGCCCGTAGTCTGGGTAACAAGCTTCCTGAATTAGTGGCCTTGATGGAGGAGGAACATCTGGATATCGTGGCAGTCACAGAAACATGATACACACAAAACCATGACTGGGACGTAAACATACCAGGATACACTATCTACAGGAGGGACAGGGAGGGTAAAAGAGGAGGAGGAGTAGCTCTTTACATAAGGGAAGGAATCAAAGCAACAGAACAAAATGGTAAACAGGGAGGAGAAGAAGCACTGTGGGTAAATTTGGAGACAGGCAATGGCACCACAATCTGCACAGGGGTTGTATACAGACCCCCTTCTCAGGAGGAGGAAATGGACAAGGAAATGATAGAAAGTATACTTAGAATGGCAGAAAAAGAGGGGAGATATTGCTGATGGGTGATCTGAATATGCCAGATGTTAACTGGAGTGCAGTTGCAGCAGCCACTTCGAAGAGTGGGGTTATTCTAGATGCCCTACAGGGGGCATGCCTTAGACAACTAGTATTGGAGCCCACTCGAGAGGGAGCAATCTTAGACCTGGTTCTCTCAAATGGAGATGGAGGAGGATCACAGATGTAGAAGTGGGTAGCTATCTGGAACTAGCGACCATCGAACAGTATGGTTCACAATAAACACAGCAATAGAGTCAAGCCATACAAAGGCAAAAGTACTGGACTTTAGGAGGCTGACTTTGCCAAAATGGGTGAGTGCCTAAGGAATGCACTAGCAAATGGGCAGGAAGGAGGTGGAAGAACAATGGGGAATAATAAAAACTGCCATCACAGAGGTAATGAGCCTTTGTGTGAAGCAAATAAACAAAACAAAACTATGTAAGAAACCACTATGGTTCTCAAAGGAAGTGGCAGTGAAGGTTCAAGAGAAAAAGAAAGCATTCAGGAAGCACAAGGAATTGCAGAAGGAGCAAGACAGAGAACTGTATCAGTTAAAGCAAAAGGAAGCTGGGGAGGCAGTCAGAACAGCAAAGGCCCAAACCGAGGAAAAGATAGCCAACTCAGTTAAGAAGGGGGATAAAACCTTTTATAGGTACATCAGGGAGCGAAGGAAGACCAAGGGAAGGATAGTGAGGCTTAATAAAGGGAGGGATGGTGGGTAGGGAGACTGTGAAAAAGCAGAGATACTAAACAAATATTTTTGCTCAGTATTTAGAAGAGGAGGTACCTAAAACAAACAGTAGAAACACTCTGGATACAGAAGTTGATACCAGCCCATTTACAGAAGAAAGGGTTATGAAAGAACTCTTAAAACTGAAGGTGTACAAAGCAATGGGGCCTGATGGGATTCATCCCAGAATTCTAAAAGAACTAAGGGTAGAACTACTGACACCACTGACTACCCTCTTTAACAAATCATGGGAGGATGGGGTGGTACCCGAGGACTGGAGGAGGGCAGATGTGATTCCCTTCACAAAAGTGGAAGCAAGGCAGAAGCAGGAAACTACAGACCTGTTAGCTTAACCTCAGTGATAGGGAAAATGATGGAAGCACTTCTGCAGGAAAGAATTGTCGAGTATCTAGAAGCCAGAGGGGCACGGGACCCTAGGCAGCATGGATTCAGCGAAGGTCATGCCAGACGAATCTGATAGATTTCTTTGACTGGGTGACCAAAGTAGTAGATCAGGGAGGGCTGTGGACATGGCCTACCTAGACTTTAGCAAGGCATTTGACACAGTCCCACAAAGATTAATATACAAGTTAGCCAGCCTGGGAGTGGGTCCCAAGATAACAGCCTGGGTAAAGAATTGGCTGGAGAATAGGACACAGAGAGTAATAGTAAATGGAGTCCACTCAGAAGAAAGGGGGGTTACTAGTGGGGTACCGCATGGTTCAGTATTAGGACTGGTCCTCTTCAATGTCTTTATAAGCGACATTGCAGAGGGACTGGAAGGAAAAGTATGTCTCTTTGCAGATGACACAAAGATCTGCAACAGAGTTGATGCGCAAGGGGGGGTGGAAAGGATAAATCAAACAAGTTTGGCAAACACTCTTAAGTACAGAACAGGTAGGCTTTGTCCAGGGGAGATCAGCATCTGACCATTTAAGAACTCTCTTGCACATTTTTTGTACGGCCCAAAACTCTCAATCTCCCATGGCCCTAGTAGCCTTAGATGCCGAAAAGGCATTTGATCAAGTTAGCTGGGAATTTTTATGGGCTACTTTGAATACGATGGGTTTTCCAACACAATTTATTCAGTGGATCAAAGGCGATCTATAGTTCTCCTCCGCAAGAGTGTATTGCAATGGGTGTTCTCTCTAGATTTCCTTTACACTCCGGTACTGCGTCAGGGATGCCCTCTCTCACCCTACTTATTTAATCTTTATCTGGAACCTCTGCTAGCCCATATTAGATCCTCGCCTGCCATTACCGGTTGTGTTGTTGGCCAACAAACACTCACTATGTCAGTATTCGCAGACAACATTTTGTTACACCTATCGGATCCAGTCTGTTCTATTCAGGAAGCTCTGAAAATTATCAATCAATTCGGGGAGGTTTCCAACTACAAGTTGAATTTGACTAAATCCGAAATTTTCCGTTGAATTCCCTCTTATTTCATGTGGATGTAGCCCATTTGGGATGAAATGGGCATCGACCCCTGTAAATACCTGGGTATTTACCAGCCCGCGATACTACCATAATTAGGAAACTCAACCTTGACGATCTGCTAGACAGGATCCAAGGTGACCTCAACAGATGGACCAACCTTCCCCTGTCTTTAAGTAGTAGAATAAGTATAATCAAGATGAACATACTTCCACGTTTATTCTATCCCCCAAGTCTGCTTAATATTTGGCTACCTAAGGCCTTTTTCTGAAAAAATACATACCTTGGTTACCAAGTTTATCTGGAAAGATAAACAACCAAGGAGGGCTTGCTTCAAGTTATGTTTACCCAAGGCCAATGGTGGTCTTCGTTTGCCCAATTTCGAATTTTATTATTGGGCTAGCCACCTATCAAAAATGGGCAAATGGCTCTCCCCTTCTCCAAATACTTACGGCCTTTCTGGTTGCAGCTTGAGGTTAACTTGCTGAAGTCTCATAATATAGATCCTCACTCTGCATTTTACTGTAATCTCTCATCTCTTACCCCAATATGCGAGTCGGTAATCGGGATCTCAATTAAAGTTTTCAACCAGTATTGCTCCTCGGTTAATATACAAAATACCAAAGACCCCGCCCAACCGCTAGTTCTTAACCCCAATGTTAAGCTAGGTTCACATTGGCTGCTCTCCTCCTGGCTACCGCAAATTCGAGATTGTGTAGTGGACGACCTCTTTCTTCTGGATTCTATTGGCTCCTCTCGGGATCTGATGTCCAAGTTTAATATTCCTTCTCAGGCCATATTTAAAGTATTCCAGCTGAGGCACCTCATAGTTAGCTATTTTGGTCTGGTGAAAAGGACATCTAGTATATATCCTCTTTTAGATTTGCTTAAGTCCTGAGTCAACGAACCCCACTCCGTTGCTAAACTCTACTCACACCTCCTTCTCAGTAAAGCTCCGGATACTTTACCTGGTTCCAAGGTGTGGGATACGCTGCTTGGTTGTGCCCCCCATTCTTGGGCTCAGGTTTGGTCAGATTTACACCACTTTCTTTCTTTAGATAGGAATAAACTTACACAGTTTTATATAGTCAACAACATGTACTATACCCCAGTAAACTTAGTCAAGTTCGGGAAAATTAGTTCCCCTAAATGTACCAGATGCGGTACTGGCCAGGGGAATATCTTACACATATTTTGGGCCTGTGACAGAGTAGCTCCTTTGTGGCAACACATCCGAGATAACTTAAGTCCACTTTTGGGTCTACAAGACCTATTTACGCCTGAAATTTGTGTCTTAGGCATCTACTCCTCTATCAAGGTTAATGAAAGAAAATATCACATGGCCCTTATTTTGATGGCTGTCAAAAGGCTGGTCCTTCGTCACTGGGTTGACCAATCCGAAATTACCTATCAGGAATGGGTGGCAGAAATGTCACATAGTTTTAAAATCAAAAGTTGATTGCCAGCACCAGACATGATTTGCCTGCCTTTCATAAAAATGGGGTAAACTCTATGCCCTGTACCTTTCGGGTGACAAGACCTCAAGCTGTGACTCACCTTGGATGCTTCTCTCTTCACCTCTCTCCTTCTTTGTCTTTTTCTGCTTCCTTTCTTTCCCTTTTCTTCTTGGTGGCGGCATTCTCCGGGGGTGGGGTGGGAGAGGGAGGGTATAGGGGAGAGGTAGAGGTAGTTAGTGCCTGTTCCTTCATGTTTTACTATGTCTTTCACCATGTTGTACTTTGTTATGTTTGACAAAATGAATAAAGTTTAAATTTCAAAAAAAAAGAAGGGACTTGGCAAGGTTAGAGGAATGGTCAAATGTATGGCAGCTTAGATTCAATGCTAAGAAGTGCAAGGTAATGCACCTGAGAAACAAAAACCCAGGGGAAGAGTACACAATGGGGGGTGAGATACTAACAACAACAAAAATGGAAAGGGACCTGGGGGTAGTCATATCAGATGACCTAAAGGTGGGCAAGCAATGTGAGAGGGCAGCAAGGAGGGCTGGGGGGATACTGGGATGCATAAGGAGAGGCATCACCAGTAGAAAACAAGAAGTTATTATCCCTCTGTATAGACAGCTGGTCAGACCCCATCTGGGGTACTGCGTGCAGTTCTGGAGACCCAATCTGCTCAAAGACATAGACAGGATGAAAGCTGTCCAGAGGAGGGCAACTAAATGGTGCACAGTCTGCACCAGAAGACATATGAAGAGAGACTAAAGGAGCTTAATATGTATAGCCTCGAGGAAAGGAGGGAGAGGGGGGACATGATAGAAATGTTCAAGTACATCAAGGGAATCAACAAAGTCCAAGAGGGTAGCATCTTTCAAAAAAAGAGGTGTGCAAGAACAAGGGGGCACAATTTGAAGATGGGGGGGCTCAGAGGTAATGTAAGGAAGTATTTTTTCACAGAGAGGGTTGTGGATGCATGGAACGGCCTTCGAGGAGGTTGGAGTCAAAAACAGTGGTGGAATTCAAGCATGCATGGGACAGTCATAAGGCCATTCTAGGGGGTTGGGGTAGGAAGAAGTAGGCTGCTGGTTAACTAGGATCTGCAGCTTATCCAGTAGGTAGGGAAACGGGCAGACTGGGTGGGCCAAGCGGTCCTTATCTGCCATCAAATTCTATGTTTCTATGTTGAAGTAACAAAATGCAGTGATATGAAAAGTGTCACAGAAAACACGACAGTAAAATGTGGTACTGCAGATTTGTCGCATAGCACAAAACATTATTATGCAGTCTTACGTTATTACCAGGCTTCCGTTAAATGAATGCCAGGTTCAAACCCCTCCAGAGCCTCTTGCACATGATGGCCGGGGAACACATGTATTAGATCAGTGCTACTTTCATCATGTTCATGACTGCTGTTGCAACATGGGAATTATATAATCTGCTTTGAATATGTTTTGCTGTAGACAGTGTGTCCATGTTCCTGTAGCAGGGAGGATTAACTGATTACAAACTAAGGAGGCCCATTCTGTGAGTGGACAGTAAAAGCATGCAGATGGAATAACAGAACACAGTTTAAGGGATACTTAAACTCTATGTTCGTGCCTGAAACACCAATTGAAATGGATCCCAAAGTGAAGCAGAATAGACACTGTTATTGTACATAATGTGCCCCCTTAGCTTGGAATCACTTTAATCTCACAGCTATAGGAATATGGATACACATTTTACAGCAAAATGTATTCAAAGCAAATTCAAAAAATATTTGTTTGAATAGATTCCAGGTTACAGCAGTAGCAATGAACATGATGACAGTAGACCTGATGTAATACAAGTGCCACTGTATATCATGTGTAAGTGGCTCTGGTGTGGTTTGAACCTGGCATTCATTTATCTCTAGTCAGGTAACAACTTTGTAAGCAGAAAACTGCAAAATAATGTTTTCTCTTGTAGCAGAAATCTGCAGTACCACGTGTCATGGTCAAGTTGTCTGATGCATTTTGGATCACTGCATTGTGTTACTCCAGATCTGGGATTTGGACATGCTACCATTATTGTTTCACATGCTATTATCTTGAAACAGTGATGGAGTTATTTTTCCATCATGACAAGTTAATACAGTGGGTAAGAGTGGTCATTGTGGAATTTAAACATGTAGACTGGACTACATTAATACTGTACATGTATTGATCCAAATCTGAAATAAAAAAAAAAATAAAGATGTGATGCCACTATCCTGTAGCCACTGGAGCTCAACGCCCAGCAAGGAAGCATGATCTTCTCTAAATCTTTACATTCCTTTACTCTTTCAAATTAATCCCACTGATCAGCTTTGTTAACCCTGTGTTACAGATTTTTATCCTGAATATAACAGGGGTAGTTTTAACGTGTTAATCTCTTGTCAAAATTTGAGGCAATAAATGCACTAATCACTAGCATTATTTTTCATATGGCTAACATGTCCCTGACTCAATTGAAGTGGGCACTGTTTGATCTTGTTTTAATATTGCAGTAATCTCATTCATTATGGCAAGTAGCACTGTGAGGGACATGCAATGTGCACCACCTTGTTTTCCTATTCACTTCTTCCTTTTGTCCCCATGTATACTTAAAACATTCTATTTAGAAGACAGACTGAGTCCCATGTGTTTATTCTGTTTGGCATATTCTGTATTACTACACAAGGATTATAGATCCACCGTATGACTATAACTCAGTGAGTCATAAAACTTCAAGGATGTTATGTTACTGCAGTTTAGAAATGCTATGAAAATGAGTCATTCTCCAGCCCTCCTCTTGTCATACGGGTCTATTTATTTATTTTTTGTTGACCGGGTAAGTGCACTAGACAAATCCTGCCTATTTTCAGGCCCCAGGAGAGGGGATACAGATGAATGCCAACTGACCTGAACCAGATAAAGCTGTTGGTGATATTTTAGTGAATGAGGGAAATTTGGCCAGGACACCAGGAAATTTCCCTCTCTTTGAGAAGTGCCATGGGATCTTTAACATCCACCTGAACTACCACCAATCCAAGCAGATGGGACCTCGGTTTAACATCTCATCTGAGAGACAGCACCTCAGAAGTGCAGCACCCGTCTCATGCTGCACTACAGTGTCAGTACTGGGATATTAACCCAAGTGCCAGATGTGGGAACTGAATCCACAACCCTCTGATCTCCCAGCCTCAGAGGCAAGTGTGCTACCTACTGAGCCACTGACACTGCACTGTCTAATCAATAACTTTTGTAAAGCTTTTGTAACTTCAGTATAGCACAGTGGTTTAAGGCTCTAAGCTGTAAATCTGGTGATATCCAGCAGACCAGACCTGGGTTTGAATCGCACAGCTTCCACTTGCATACTGTGTGACCCTAAGCAAATCATTTAACTTCCCTGTGCTCCCAGGTCACACCTGTAAAAAAAGCTTTCAGCTTAGTGTGCTACTCCTGGTTAAACAACTAAAGAAAAAATAATTAGCAACTTTTGCATAGAGCCATGAGTGTATATTATTTGTGTGGAGGGTGGGAGAACAGCTGACAGGCATTCACAGGCTGTCAATGATTTTCTGCTTTGATCACATCTGATGAAAGAATTCAGTGTGTAGCTCTAGAGGTTGCTGGACAAGTTACTGTGGTTACATGGAATACTGGAAGTCAAAACCTTTATACTAGCTGTGTATTGGAGATCAAAAATGCACAAAGCAACAGAGTAAAACAACTTTGTTTCATGGTTATGTTTGCTATACATTTTATTCAGTGGTCCTGGTGACATGCCTGCTAGAGGTAACATTTAACTACTTAGTAACAGAACAAACTTTTTCAGCAGACATTTAAGTATCAAAAAAACATACACACTATAGCTAACAAGCTATTGAATAGTTTAAATGTGATACAAATTAAGAAAAAAAATAAGCTTATTGAGATTGACTGACTACAGATAAATGACTTGTTACTCAACACTGGATTCAGCAGGAGGAGATTGACTGCAGGGGTAATGATCCTGTTTCTACGTACATTAATCTAATAATAAAAATAAAAAGAAAAAAACACAAACAAAATCTAAAAACATAGGGGCTAGATTGCTGTTTTGCAATGTTTTCCCAAAAGTTACAATCTCACTTCGATGGCAACTGCACCACACACTAGGAACTCGGTATACTGTACATCAGACAATAGAGCTATCTACTAAACCTTTTTAATCAGATTGCATCTCAATATGCTGTTCCCATGATAGGTGTATTAACAAAAGGAGCAAGGGGGAGGGGCAGGAAGTTTCTCACATTAGTCTACCCACTCTCAGATGAAAGACACTTGCAATTAGACTGACTTGCTCCAACTGAAGCAGGAAAACATTGTAAAGTTTTACAATGGGAACGCTGCAGAGGTTGACTGCAATAAAATAAAGGGAAATGAGCATTCAGGATAATAGCTTTAGGGAATGAAGCCTGCATACCAGTCACACATGTTTAGAGCAACTTATGTTAATGAAATTATACAGCTGACAAAAATACTTGGGATTGTGTAGTTGTCAGAGGTTCCCCAACAGAGGTACATGCCCCCAAAAACTGTCCAAGGTTTGGAACAGTGCTCATCCAGGAATGAGCAGTCCTCCGATGGGCTTATCCGCTCCTCCCCATCTCTTTCCTAGCTGACTGGTTGTAAGTGTAAACTAAGGCCCTGTCCACACTACCACTTGCACCCAGTAATGGATGCAATCTGTTACAGCCGTGGAGCGGTGCAGTGCGTCACGCCTCGGCGGTGTCCGTTGCAGGACAGGCACCACGGTCCACATTGGGATCCGCGGACCATTACAGCGGTGCTCGATCCACAATGCAGCTCACGCTGTGCCTGGTGCCCTGCAGGGGCCATTACCGGCAGTCCACACTACCACTGGTAGCGTTACCAGGGTGGGACGGTTCATAACCGTTGTTGAAACCACCTCAGATGTGGTTTCAACAGCGGTTCTGATCTAAGCATCCTATAACGTTACAGGTGTAAATGCAACCTGTTACGGTAATGTTTTACACCCTCTGTAACATTACAGAGGCATAGTGTGGACAGGGCCTTAGTGAGAACAGTAGAAACAGTCCAGGGCTGTGCAAGTGCAGCAGTAGAAATCAAGGCTGGGCATTGCAGTTCAGGGGTAGAACGTCACTCGTATGTGGCTTATGGTGTTTTAAAATAAGATCTCAGTGTAGCAGGTAAAGTTCTTTGTAATCTAATATATTATCCTGCCCATTTGGGTGGTCAGTGGGCTGAAGCTGGTAAACAAAGCCATTGGCTTTCAGAAAGTTTGACTGCTGCCAAAGACAGTAAACAGCTGGAGCAGCACTCTTGTACTTCTGTAAGACTGACCAGACTAGTAAATTTCTTTCAATCAAGCCTTTGTTTACTAAGCGTGTAAAACCATGACAGTTACAGTGCTTATGTGAATCAATATACAAAAATTAAAAGCTTTCTGTAGTCTTACTGTCCTTGTGTCCCAATTCTGTTTTTTCCCATTGTTTCTATCTTCTTGTCTCAATTGAGCCAAGAACATAGAAAAAAATAAGGAAGAAAAAAACGGAGTCAGAACACAAGGACTGTAGGACCACAGAAAGCTTTTAATTTTTATGTTGTCTTGCACACACAGCGCAGACAACATATTGTGGTTGCTTCAGTGGAGAAGTAGGTTTTGGAGGTGTGGTCCTGCTGAAGCGAATGGTGCCACTGCTTTTTCTAGCTGGACTGTGTGGCGCCAATGGCATAGCATGCTCTCTATGACAGCAGTTGAGAAACGTGCCACCAACTTGAAAGAAATTTACCATCGCAATCAGTGAGTGACCCGGGGCAGTCCCTGATTGCAGCAGTGAATTACTGCTTGCCTTGTCTGGTTTCCCCTTCCAAGAAAGATGGCGGTGGCTTCCCCATCGCTTCTTACAGTGCCAACAAAAGCCAAAGGACTGCTGCCATTTCTCTCAGTGCCCCTGAAAGCTGACAAGGTGACCAATCCCCTTCAGGCATGCCCTCCAAATTAATTTGCCAATGGGGTGCCCAATCCCCATCAGAATGAATGCCCCACCCATTTCTTGTGTACCGAGGGTGCCCAATCCCCTCATCTCATTCCCCACTCTGCATGTGCTGACAGGTGTGCCCAATCCCTGTTGGCTACAGACCTCCCCATCAATCAGTTAGGTGTCATGCTGGGAGCCCACCCTGCGTGCAAAAGTACCTGCAAAAAAAGAAAACCTTCCTGCACTGTTTTTGGTTTTTAACCTGTAAAATTTAAAAATGGTCCCTCGTTGAGTTCGGTGTGCCCTCCCCCAACCCGCGCCCACCCTCTGCTCACCTCACCTCCTCACACCCCACTCTCATCCCATACTTACCTCTAGAGCCCGGCGCGATGATCTTCAGTGGACCGGGAACATGTCTGCACTTTTCAAAGCCGACCGTGAACTGAAGAAATGCCGATAAACTGCATAATGGCATAAATGGGGGAGTTTCAACTTAGGTGGATATCTCTGGCATTTTTTTGACTTTTGGCACCAAATTTTCAACATAGGGGCTTTGGGACCCTCCTCATGAATTCAGTCAGTGTCATGGTGTTATTCTGTCCCGAAAGGTGATTTTGTGGTCACTGTGCAGAATCACCTTTCGGGAATGAGTAAAGAAACAACAGTGTCACTGTTCATGGTGGCTTCCCAAAAGCCTGTGTTGCAAATTTAGTGAAAAATTCCCCAAACGAATGTGTTATGAGCGTGCATTACGCAGTTTCCACCGCACTCGTAACCCAAATTTGTAATATTTTCACTCCAGATTTTCAACATTGGTATTTTACACCTCCTTATGAACAGTACAGCTGTCTTTTTCACATCCTGGCGAAATGCGTTTCGCACTGCTGGTGCAGAATCTGAACATACGAACATACAAATTGCCAGCAGATACAGGCCATATGGTCTGTCTAGTCTGCTTCAGTGTGCAGCACTTCAGCCCATTAGACTGCAGTTCCTCCCATTAACTCTTACCCCCAACTTCCCCAGTATGTACTTTCCTGAACTTGCCACCCCTCTTGAAGCACCCACAGTCTGCACTGATATGAGTTGCTCAGGCAGTGCATTCCATCCTGTTACCACTCTTTCAGTGAAGTAGTGCCTCCTCCTTTCCCTCCTGAATCTGCCTCCCTTTAACTTCGGGAAGTGCCCTCTGGTATTTCTTCCATTCTGGAGAGTGAACCCATCCTGGAAGCTTACTCTGTTCATGCACTTCAGGTACTTGAAGGTCTCGATCATGTCCCCTCTCTTCTATCCTCCAGGGTATACATGTTGAGCTGTTTTAGTCTTTCCTCATAAGTTCTATGCCCCAACCCCTGGATCATCTTTGTTTCTCTTCCCTGCATTGCCTCCACTAGTTTTATATCCCTTTTCAAGTATGGGCACCAGAACTGCACACAGTACTCCAAGTGAGGCCTCACCAAGAACCTGTACAAGGGCAATATGACTTTGCTACATCTGGATGTAATCCCCTTTAGGCACCCTAGCATCCTGTTAGTCTAGCTGCTGCCTTTCTACAGTGGGCGAGTGGTTTAATTTCCCAGTCACCAGTACCCCAGATCCTTCTCCTCGTCGGATGTGGACAGTTTGATATCATCCATCCAGCAGCTGTATTCTGGGTTTTGGCTCTGAAATGCATCACCTTGCACTACTTGGCATTGAACCCAGGCTGCCAGGTGTCGACCTCTCTCTCGAGTCTTGCCAAGTCCTCCTGCAGTAATTTGTCACCCTCTTCCCCATCCACCTCAGCACAGATCTTGGTGTAACTGGCTAAGAGGCTGATCTTATTCTTGATCCCAACTGCTATATCTGTGATGAAAATGTTAAACAGTACTGGTCCCAGTACTGATCCCGTCAGACACCACTTGTCACTGCCCGGGGCTCTGATGCTTCTCCCCCCACAACTACCCTCTGTTGCCTGTCCCTCAGCCAGTTTTCTACCCATCAGGATAGCTTCCACCCTATACCAAGACTCCTCAACTTGCAGGACAACTTTCCATGTGGCACTGAATCGAAGGTCTTGCTGAAATCCAGGTAGGCTACATCTACCGTATGGCCCTCATCCAGTGCCCTCGTGACCCAGTTAAAAAAAATCAACCAAGTTTGTTTGACGGGATCTACCAGCAACAAACCCATGCTGTCTGTCACCTTGCAGATCATTATCCACAAGAAACTGCACCAGTCTTTCTTTGAGGATAGATTCCATCAGTTTCCCCACAATTGCGATGAGGCTCACTGGCCTGTAGTTCCCTGGTTTGTCCTTGGGCCCACCTTTGTGGAGAGGTACCATGTGTGCCTCCCTCCAGTCTCTGAGCACACATCCCATATTTAGCGAGGTGTTGAACAGATCCACCAGTAGCTCTGCCAGGACCTCTGCCAGCTCCCTCAGCCCCCTGGGATGTACACTGTCTGGCCCAGGTGCCTTGTCTACCCTCAGGGACCTAAGATCCTCCAGCACCCATTCCACCATGATGACCCCATTTGTGGTTGTCTCACCCCTCCATGCCTGTGCAACCTTTCCCTGCAGGAACAGACCCATCCCTCTCCCTTGTGAACACTGAACAGAAGTACTCATCAAGTACTTCTGCCTTCTCAGCCCCCTTACCCCCTTACCTACCCACCCACTGCCTTTCCTGATCCTAACTATTTGATCCTTGCACTTCCTCTTTTCCCTGATATATCTGAAGAAATCATTTTCCCCTTCCTTAATCCCCTGTGCTAATTTCATTTCTCTGGCTGCCTTTGCAGTCCTGACCGCTTCCATAGCACAGTTGCTGTGGGAAATCAGTGTTTGGGACTGATTAAGAAAATCACAGTGATAGTGTTCATGTGTGAAGGTCCTAAAATGCCTATGTTGAAAATTTGGTGACAAAAGTCCAGAAAACGACTATGTTACAAGCGTGCGTTGTGCAGTTTACACGCGCACTCATATCTTTGAGATTTTGTAATATTTTCACTTAACATTTTCAACATTGCCAATTTTGCACCCCTCCTTATGAACAGTACAGCTGTCATTTGTCAAATCCTGCCCGAAATGTGTTTCTACAACTGGCGCAATAATGGCGCGGTCACTGTGGGAAATCAAT
Organism: Neoceratodus forsteri; assembly: GCA_016271365.2. Classification (NCBI taxonomy): domain Eukaryota; kingdom Metazoa; phylum Chordata; order Ceratodontiformes; family Ceratodontidae; genus Neoceratodus; species Neoceratodus forsteri. The sequence goes on from CM028132.1 coordinate 1,415,811,694, forward strand.
GTTTAGGACAGATGAAGAAAATAATAGTAACAGTGTTCATGAGCAGAGGTCCCAAAATGTCTGTGTTGAAAATTTGGTGAAATAATTCCACTAAATGACAGTGTTACGAGTGTGCATTGTGCAGTTTCCACGTATGCTCATAAATTCAAGCATTTTTAATACTTTCACTCAAGATTTTCAACAGTGCCATCCCTTCACACCTACCTCTGAATGGTACAGCTGTCATTTTTCACATCCTGCCTGAACTGTGTTTTCCCACATCTGGCGCAGAATGGCATGGTTGCTGTGAGAAATCAACGTTAAGTGACAGATTAAAAATCACAGCGCCACTATTCATGAGCCGAGGTCCCAAACACTTTCATGAGGTGGGGGTCACAAAAAGGCTGTGTTGCAAATTTGTAGTGCAAATACCAACAAACAGCTGGGGCATTAGGGTTTCTAACCATAACGTCCCACCCTGTACAGATTGACAGGCATCAGGGGTGTGCCTTTGCATTGCCAGTTGTCATTCTCATGCCATGCCATCTCTTCCACCCTCAAGCCACCAACAGGCATCGAGGTGTGCCTTGGACTCTTGGTCCCACATTTCACCCATTCTCCTATGCTGCACCCATTTCAGTGTATGTCCTTATGAACAGGGGTGACTGTAAAGCCGAACACCCCAAGGCACTTGTCAGTGTCTGCAGGATAGGGTGAGGTAAAATGCCATGAGCGTTATGGCTAAGTGTGGTGAGTGTAAGGCCCGAGGACCCCAAGGCATAACGCGATACTTGTTGCACTCTGCAGGGTAGGGTGAGCTGAAATGCCGTGAATGTTATGGCCGACACCCAAAGGCACACCTCAGTACCTGTCAGTCTCTGTAGGGTGATGTGAGGTTGAGCTCTTTTTCATACTTCACTGCCATTCCTATTATGCATCTGTCCAGCTCCTGCACTACCAATGCCAATGTCAGCAAGACAACATTCGGCATTGACAAATGCTTGTTGTATACTGATTCACATAAGCACTGTAACTGCCACGGTTTTACACTTCTCAGGAAACAAAGGTTTGATTGAAAGAAATTTACTAGTCTGGTCATTCTTATAAAGGTAAAAGTGCTGCTCCAGCTGTTTACTGTCTTCAGCAGCAGGCAAACTTTTGAAAGTTAAATAGAACCTGAGATTTGTAAGAGTATATACTGAAGAGTGTATATTGCTATTTCTCAATAAAATTTTTTGTCTTGATTCCAATAAAAACAATTTTTTTATTTCTCATATACTGGAGGGCAATCGTAAATTAAGTGCAAATACAGTGCAAGAAAAGTTTGAGTGGGAGTTTGAGTTTGGTAATAAAACAAGCCAATACTCCTGGGCCCATATATTCAAAAGGGTTGCGAATGGTGCAACAGTGTTGCACCATGTGCAACCCACTGATGCACCCCAGCGTGATATTCAAATGGAAATTGCGCCTGGCACAAATCCTGAAGCGCCGGAGCACATCAGTAATGTATGCAGGCGCAGGTGGGGAAGGGTGTGTGCCCATGCATACTCTGCACAGCCCGATATTCAGCCCGGGATGTGTGGAGCCATGCATGCGCAACCCCTACCTGCTCCAGCACAAAGTTGATCCAAAAAAAAAAGGAACAACGGATGGCCACCCACAGGTGAGCTGCCGCATTGCAGGGTGCAACACGGCAGCTGCCACTTGTGGGTGGCCACCTGAGCTCCAGCTGCACCTCTGTGGTGGCGCCCCCTCCATGCCCAATCGCTGGCATCAGTTAAAAATAGAACAAACTCCTATAGCCCTGGTGGTCCAGTGGACTGCTCTCTGCCCCATCGCGGGCTGAAGTAATAAAGAAATATACCTCTATCCCTGGTGGTCCAGTGGACCTGTCTGCCTGATCGCGGGCTGAGGTAAAAAAGAAATACACCCCTATCCCTGGTGGTCCGGTGGACTGCTGCCCGCCCGATCACGGACTTCAGTAAAAATGGATGAATCCTATATCCCTGGTGGTCCAGTGGACCACTGCCCACCGATCACAGGCTTAAGTGTGAATAAAGGCATACTCCTATAACCCTGGTGGTCCAGTGGACTGAAGTCTGTCCGATCGTGGGCTTAAGTGTGAATAAAGGCATACTCCTATATCCCTGGTGGTCCAGTGGACAGAAGTCTGCCCATTCGCAGGCTCAAAGTATGAATAAAGGCGTGCTCCTATATCCCTGGTGGTCCAGTGGACTGAAGTCTGCCAGATCACGGGCTTAAGTGAACTAGTACCGACCCCATATCCCTGGTGGTTCAGCAGACCCCCCCTCCCCACCTGCCCACTGATCCCCACTGTCCTGCTCCCCCCAGTCAGTGGCGGGTGGCAACACCCACCAGCCCGCCACCCGAGACGACACCGTCAGTGGGGCTGAGCGCCCAATGGTCACAAGCGTGAGCCAATGGGCGTGCAGCCATACCGTACTATACATTCCAGATATGTGAATGAATCCATTCACATATCTGGAATGTGTAGTGGTATGGGTTGCAAGCCCATTGGCTCACGCCAGGGCCAATGAGCCGAGCAGCCCCACTGACGACGTGTCAATCGCGTGGGTGGTGGGTGGCAGGCGGGTAGGGTGCTGCCGCCCGCCACTGACTTGGGGGAGCGGTGGTGGGGATCAGTGGGCTGGTGGGAGGGGTGTCCGCTGAACCATCAGGGATATGGGGTCGGTACTAGTTCACTTAAGCCCACGATCGGGCAGACCTCGGTCCACTGGACCACCAGGGATATAGGAGTACTCTATTTATTCACACTTAAGTCCGTGATCGGTAGACTTCGGTCCACTGGACCACCAGGGATATAGGATTGATCTCATTTTTTACTTAGCCCACAATCTGATGGACAGCGGTCCACTGGACCACCAAGGACACAGGATTAATCTCATTTTTTACTTAGCCCGCGATCAGGTGGGCAGCGGTCCACTGGATCACCATGGATATAGGATTAATCTCATTGTTTACTTAGCCCGTGATCAGGTGGGCAGTGGTCCACTGGACCACCAGGGGTATAGGATTAATCTTTTTTTATTGCAGCCCGCGATAGGGTTGTGGGTCACATTGCTGCACTGCAGGGGGCATCAGTCTCCGACAGCTGCTGCCTGGCAGGCACCAGGCATAAGTTGCCGGGATCGTGCACCTGCATGCAATGAAGAGAATGACATGCAATGGCCACATTTGCACCTGTATGCCATTATGGCCCCATTTGCATGTCAACTTTGAATATCACGGTTGCTGCGCCTTGTGCAATGGAACTTGCGTAGCGTATCCCCATGCTCCACTCGGCCCACTGAGTGCTAGCGCGGTGCCAGTGCCACGCCTGCGGGTAGCCAGGGTATGATATTCAATGATGCTGAGCCATGGCGCGGCTCCGTTGAATATCGCCCAGTCACGCCCTCGCAGCCAAGTTGAGCTGCACCGGAAGCTGCGCCACAGCCTGGCGCGAGCTTGAATATCTGGGCCATGGTGAAAAAACCTTATATTCATAGAAGCAAACCCTTTCTATCACTTAACTAGCGCACACATGCAAAGTGCAAATGAAGTGCTGAAAAATTGGGCCAGTCCCTTTTGGTATTTGGAAAGTTTATTTTGTGAGGGGGTAGTTGTACTTGTGTGTGTTGTTCTGTACTGTTGTTAGCAGTTGCACCCCATTCACCCTGCACTGCTTTTATTGTGTGTGCTACTGGCACTGCCTCATAGTTCCTGACTGGAATGTTTCAACATACTCAACCCCAATGTGGATATCCCTGGCCCCTTCTCACCACCTGGTACTCAACTCCAGGTTTACACCAGACAAAAGCCAAATAGGATGTGCCCCTGGCCTGAGCAAGCACCTTAACACCCCAGTGCTCCCACCTGCCCACCAGTGGAAATGGGTAGAAGCAGGAGCCCACTGGAAATTAAAAGTTGCATATCAGCTGGCCTATACCGGGTAAAGATACTGCAAATTAAAATACACTTACTTAGTAGCACCTTCCTTCAAAATAAGTTGCACTGTATTGACAGGAGTCAACGTAATATGAATGAATATAAATGAACTATTTCTATATCAATTGGTAAATACCAAATTTTCTGAGGAATTATGCCTTATGATATGTTTTAGCTGAATGGAGTAAAACTCACATGCATAAGTAAGGCTAATATCATGGCACCTTACATCAGCACTGTAATAGGAAAAAAACAAGTTTTGTAGGAATTGCTGATGCTGTATGATTGAATCCATTTTAATGTAACCTTAGCAGTGAACCCGACTTCGATTATCCTGCCACTGTAACTGAGGTCCATTTTTACCTGCACTTTGTTGAGATAGTTGCACAAGTGTCTGAAGAATCTGACCACATACAAATCCACCACATCCTTTAAACTCTGCAAATTAGAAATCTGTACCACAGAAGTCCTGTCAGGAGCAGCCTCTGCTGTTCCACACTGCCTTCTGCTCAACGTCCACTATGTCTAAAACTTTAAATTAAGCCAAATTCAGTGTAGTGGGAAGTGATGGACAGTTTTTGTATGCTTACATCAGCCAACATCTGTGCATAAATCTATAAAAATACATTTACTGATACCTTATTTTTGTATATTCGAACTGCTGCTGTGGCTTAACAAAACAACGATTTTTACTTAAGTTTGATTGGATTGACAGGCTCACATTTTGTATTCCGTAGGGATTCCCCATAACTGGAAGGTCTCAATAAGTACAGTAAATTAGTAAAGGCGTTAAAGGTTTGTTCTTACATGTTTCTTGGAAGTAAGTGACCTATCCATTGTACATACAGTAGCTTGTAAAATACGCCACTTCCACAGCAGAACTTCAAATTAGAAATCTGTACCACATAAATCCTATCAGCAGCAGCCTCTGCTATTCCAAACTGCCTTCCGCTCAACTTGAACTACGTCTAAAACTCTAAATGAAGCCACATTCAGTATCGTGTGAAGGGATGCAATCGTTTTTGGGAGGACAGCAGCAGAGGGAGGAAGTGGGAGAGATTTCGTTTGCAACCAGTCTGACACAGAAGGGTGACATCAGTATGTTAAATGAAGACATGTTACCACCGCTGATTGCAGTGGTGGTTTTCTTTGAACTGAAGATCACTGCAGCTGAACTGCTGTTGTAGACAGCTCCAGCATCCATTGGTGTGGTAGGGTCATACCTGCTACATGGAGCACCACATTGCACAGGAGGGTCGCACACCTCCAAAAAGTTCTATTGTCCCAAAACATTCCTTGCGCATGCGCGCAAGCGAACATAAAAAAGGACATGTTTTGCTAGTACACTTTCACCTCTTTGTACAGTTCAGGTTTGAATGACTGTTTTCATTTGTCTCTGTTCCTTACAGAATGATAGATTAGTGTCTAATTGTACAGTATAATCATTATTTCTCATTATATGGAGTGTTTTAAGGATGATTTCCTGTCACTTACAATGGATTTTGGCTGAATACAGTATTTCTGCACTGAATCTGGGTGAGACAGAGCAGTGTGGATACTTGCAATTGCCATTAAATTGTGGCATAGAAGATGGACTCCACCTGGATAGAAGTGGTGATAGTTTGGTAAGCATAGAAGCTTCAAAGAAAGGTTCAGAGTTCTGTAGGCTTGCATACTCTGGTATCGCTGTGCAATGAGCTTATTTTGCCCAACATGTATTTTATACTTTTTTGTACTTGAAGCTGGAAAGCACATTTGAAAATTAAGTAGCTTTGGGGTGATATCAGGAGATTTTTTTATGAAATTATTTCCTGTCACTTACACTAGAGTTTAGCTGATTATGGTGTGTGTGTGTGTGTGTGTGTGTGTGTGTGTGTGCGCGCGTGTTTATGTGTAACATAGGTCTTAAAGAATTATAGGTCCCTCAGGTGACCCCTCTTTGTGAATATTATAGTATGCCAAATGTATATCCTGAAAACACCTTCATATACTTTGGATAGAAATATAAACTCTACAGTGTCTGCCCTTACTGTGAGGAGTTACATATTAAACGTAATCAAGTGGGTTTCGTTTTGTGGAGGTCTTTAAACATTGCAGTTGTGTGTGTTTTCATTAGGATTTTTACAGATTTTACCAGAAGAATGTATTTTATTTATTTTGGTTTTAATTATTTAGTCCAGCTGTGCTGCCCAAAATAAGCCTACAGCTCTGTAGACTGGAATGCATTCTAGAGAGCAGTGGGATTTGGTAAAAAAATAGTTTGAATGGTAGGCAGCCACTCTGTTTGGTAGCCCACAAATAAAAGTTCAATGCTGTCTGATTGCCCTCTCTATGGGCTTGAAAGCTCTAAACCAAGCAACCAGATGAACCAAGGGGTTGGGACTCCCACAGCAGTGATACTGGACAGGAAAGAGATAAGTGACTGAGCCACGAAGAAGAATTATGTGACAGGCTGTGGTCTCTCTCTCTCTCTCTCTTTCTCTGTCTTCCTCAGTGTGCAGGGTGTGCTGGTATCAGGGAAATGGGATCCTCTGTGATATATGCACCCAGTATAAGTTATTCATCATTCGGGAGCAGAGATAACAGAACATTGTTTCACTGCTAATCACCAATTTACAGTTTTTACGTTCGCTTGCGCGCATGCGCAAGGAATGTCTTGGGAGAATGGGACACTGTGGAGGTGTGCCCCTCTCCTGCAATTCCCTGCTCCATAGAGCAGGCATGGCAGTCTTGCACTACCTGAGCGGTGGTATTACAGCGGTGGTCTTCTCAAAGAAAACCACGCGTCATACACAGCACCGTGTCACGCCGCCTCCACATCATGCTACCCTTCCCCTGCATCACGCCACCCCTCAACCTTTGCTGCCACACTGGAGCCCACCCCAGCATGGCCAACGCCCCACGTCGTCTGCCGACGGGGTGCCCAACTCCCGCGGCTCCAGGCCCCCAGCCATCCTTCTGCCACGCTGAGAGTCCACACCAGCATGGCAAATGTCCAGTCCCAGCATCCTGTGCTGAGCGGGGTGCCCAATCCCCGTCAGCTCCATGCCCCCAGCCATCCTTCTGCCATGCTGGGAGCCCACCCCAGCATGGTAAAGTCCAGTCTCCAGCGTCCTGTGCTGACGGGGTGCCCAAGTCCCCGTCAGCTCCACAGCCCTCCCAGCCATCTTTGTGCCATGCTGGGAGCCCACCCCAGTGTGGTAAACATACCACGCCGTGCTTTTTTTTTTTTTAAATCTGTAAATCGAAAATGGTCCCAGGGCGCTTCTCCCAGGCCCCTTCCCACAACCCGCACCCACCCATTGCGCACCCCTTCTCCACACCCCCACCCCATACTTACCTCCAGAGCTTGGCGTGATGATCTTGGTGGACCTGGAACACGTCTGCACTCTTCAAAGCCGACCTGAACTGAGGAAATGCTGGTAAGCTGTATAATGGGCTAGACAGGGGTTTTCAACGATGTGCATATCTGAGGCATTTTGGGAATTTTGCACCAAATTTTCAACATGGGGTTTTTGGGACCCCTTCTCATGAATGATGTCACTGTCATGGTGTTATTCAGGCCCAAATGGTGATTTCGCAGTCACTGCGCAGTCACTGCGCGAAATCACCCTTCGGGCCCGAACAACACCATGACAGTGACATCATTCCTGAGAAAGGGTCCAAAACCCCATATTGAAAATTGAGCAAAAATTCCAAAATGACTGTTTTACAAGCACGCGTTGCGCAGTTCCTACGCAGCCTCGTAAGTTCGCGAATTTTCAATATTTTTACTCCAGATTTTCAACATTGCCATTTTACCACACCAACTTATGAGTAGTACAGCTGTCAATTTTCACATCTCACCCAAAACATGTTTCCGCCCATGTAGCACACAATGTCTCAGTCGGTGTGCGAAATCAATGTATGGGACACATTAAGAAAATCACAGTGACACTGTTCATGAGCAGAGGTCTTAAAATGGTTATGTTGAAAATTTGGTGAAAAAATTCCTAAAAATGACTGTTTCACGAGCGTGCATTGCGCGAGTTCCTACGCAGGCTCGTAAGTTTGCGAATTTGCAATATTTCACTCCAGATTTTCAACATTGCCATTTTACCACACCTCCTTATGAGCAGTATAGCTGTCATTTTTCACATCCTGCCCAAAACGTGTTTCCACCCATGTAGCGCACAATGGCGCAGTCGGTGTGTGAAATCAATGTATGGGACACATTAAGAAAATCACAGTGACACTGTTCATGAGCAGAGGTCTTAAAATGGCTATGTTGAAAATTTGGTGAAAAAAATTCCTAAAAATGACTGTTTTACAAGCGTGCATTACGCCAGTTCCTCGCCGCGCTTTCGTAAGTTTCTTGATTTCCAATATTTGCACTCAATGACTTCCAAATACCTAAACAGCACATAGAAGCAAGCAACATTCAGCACTGACAAATGCTTGTACTTCTTTGTCACTGATTTTTTTAAGCCATGTCCAAGTGCCAAATACCACTGCAAATACCTGCAAGCGAATGTTCGGCATTGACAAATGCTTGTTGTTAATACTACAGCTGGGTGCCTCTGGTGCCTCTCTCTCTCTCTCTCTCTCTCTCTCTCTCTCTTTCTCTCTCTCCTCCATCTTTGTGATTATCTGGCAAGTGCCTAGTGTTTCTGCAGGTGTTCACGGGCGTGCAGCAAAAGTAAATAAAAACTTATTTGACTTAGTGTTCGCAGTTTTTTTTCCAGTGTATTTCCTACCTATTAATTATTGACCTACTCAGCACAAAAGGGCTATTTTTGAGGTGATCTGTTTACTTCACATACATTGACGTGTCGTTAGTTCATTACAGTGATACATTCTACCCCACCTCCCATCCACACAACCAAATAGCAAACGCAACTTTTTTTTTCTAAGTCTGATGCATTTGTGCTTCCTAAAGTAGCATAAGTGTCTCAGATTGCATCAGTTTGCACAAAGCAAGTATCGAGGACACTGTAAGTGCAGGTCCTGCCAGTGTTTACAGTTGTATGCGGGGAGGGTGTGTGGAAGTAAGAGCATTCTAGGACATAGCATAAGATCATGGTGGGGAGGGTAGGGTGGTGGTCAATGAGGGCTGGTATTACTCCCAAAATCAGCCGTTTTTCATGTCCACCTATAGTAATCCATGCAGTCTTGTCACAGTCTCCACTTGATCATGTCTAGCATTAGCTGTTCAGGCAAGATTTCCTTTCAGATGTTAAGATAATTAGTGTGTGTGTGTGTGTGTGTGTGTGTGTGCCTGTGTGGTAATGGGGGCGGGGGGCAAAACTGCAACAAGACTTATATTTATGTTAACACCGTATTTCAGTACATTACAAACTTTTATGATGATAAGTCTAAACACCCAGTCATGTGCGAAAACAGTAGAGTTAATGCATAGCTGTGCCATCTAAACACTACTGCCCACAGAAAAGTCAATGCAAATGAGGCAACGCAAGGGATAGCCTCCCTACCACCATTACCTCTAAACCGCTTGATCAATCAAAATGCAAAGACAATATTAGTCCACTGACAGGGTAAGTGGATACAACCAAGCATGCTCAGTTACTGTCACACTTCAGGTTTTGAGCCTTCAAATAGCTGACCGAGATCACTGCTGAGCACTAAGAACCTTACATGATGTTGATTTTTATAAAACATTTTACACTGATGTCATTTCTTATTGAAATCCACTTGCTCATCCCAAGATACAGGGCCCAGCAGATGTCAGGTACACTGAATTGAGAGATCATTCAGCTAGGTCCTGCAAGCAACAGTCCAACTAAAGGGGTGAGGTGCAATGGAAGGATGACCAAACAGTACTGTAAATTTTGATTAAGTAGACCATTTTCCCGGCCTGTGTATTTTTAAGTTCTCCCTATGTTTTATTTTCTATTGCCCAAGTCATGGGTCAAGCTTTCATATTTGCAACCATTACTAACGTCTGTCCCTTTATACAGATTCCTGCTAATGGTGCAAAATGACTCAGTTAAGACTACTCTCCTACATTAAGTCAGGCACTCTCCAACCCTGATTATCCCCTATTTGGCAAAATTAATTGATGCTACATACCACTAAGGAATGAGCATATGACAATCAAGAAGCAAAGAGCATGGGTAAACATCAGGTTGCAGCAATTACCAAATCCAGTAGAAGCAGCTGAGTGGCAATTGCCTTTCTCAAAAACAAAACAAAACATTGGTGTAACCTCAACTGCAATGTCCTTGATCCCCCACAAAAAAAGCATAATCTTTCAAATCAGGATACCACTGAAAATGTGATGAAGACAACAAGTTTGAGAGAATTTGTTTTTCTCTCAGTGATAATCGTTAGGTCGAAATTTATGGAGCAAGATCCTACGACATGAACAAACATAGAAACATAGAATTTGATGGCAGATAAGGACTGTTTGGCCCACCTAGTCTGCCCTTTTCCCTACCTAACGGATCAGCTGCAGATCTTTGTTAACCTACAGCCTATTTCCTCCTACCTCCCCACTAGAATTGCCTTATGTCTGTTCCATGCATTCTTGAATTCCCCCACTGTTTTTGACTCCACTACCTCCTCAGGAAGGCTGTTCCATGTATCCACAACCCTCTCCATGAATAAAATACTTCTTCACATTACCTCTGAGTCGTCCCCCCTCTATCTTCAAATTGTGCCCCCTTGTTCTTGCACATCTCTTTTTCTGAAAGATGCTACTCTCTTGGACTTTGTTGATTCCCTTAAAAGGTGACCTGCAAACTTATGCCTGCAGCTCGCTCCCAACCCACATACCTTTGTTAGCAGTGGCGGGAGTCTGAAGATGCTTTCGGGAACATTTTCTAAATATTTCTTACATTTTAAAATCTTGCTGAAACTTTTCATCGAATACGGAAGTGGTGGCTGTGCCCTGTTCGAGCAGGTGCAAGTTTATCGGTGATTCTACCCAGTTTGTGATGTTTTAAACACCATAGGGCTCTCTGGAGCAGTGGGGAGGGGGGGCTTAAAATGCTTATTTTATTACTTTCGTGGGGTCTTGATGTTTAAATTAGTATCTACAGCAGTGACCTGTTACGGTGTTGCTGTAGATATTAATTTAAGCATCAAGACCCCAGCAAAAGTAATAAAATAAGCATTTTAAGACCCCCTCCCCTGCTGCTCCATAGAGCCCTATGGTGTTTAAAATGTCACAAAACTGGGTGAATACCCAGGTAAACTTACACTCACCAATCGACACAGCCATCATTCTCTCCGTATTTTCTGAAAAATTTCAGAAAGATTTTAAAATGTAAGAAATATTTAGAAAATTTTCCCGGAAGCAGACCCAGACTCCTGCCACCGCTAACAAAGGTATGTGGGATGGGAGAGGGCTGCAGGCATAACTTTGCAGGTTACTTTTAAGGTACTGTACTTGAACATTTCTGTCATGTCCCTCCCCTCTCCCTCCTCTCTTCGAGGGTATACATATTAAGGTCCTTTAACCTCTCTTCATATGTCTGCTGGTGTAGACCCTGCACCATTTTAGTTGCCGTCCTCTGGACAGCCTCCATCCTATCTATGTCCTTGCAGAGATGGAGTCTCCAGAACTGCATGCAGTACTCCAGATGGGGTCTCATCAACTGTCTGTACAGAGGGATAACAACTTCCTGTTCTCTACTGGTGATGCCTCTCCATATGCATCCCAGTATTCCATCAGCCCTCCTTACTGCCTTCTCACATTGTTTCCCTACCTTAAGGTCATCTGAACAGGTACTGAAGATGAATACTCAGTGTGGATGGACAGAGTCCAACAAATAAATGTTAGTTCTACCAACAAATTAAAAAGGAAAAAATGTCAGAATGTGCTACTGAAGGGTTAGCGCCACAATATACACAGACATGGTAAATTAAATAAAATAAGGTACCTGAAAAAAAAAAAGAACAGGTGTGCAATCTATAACACAAAAGGTAGAGTAAGTGTATGGGGTGGGGGCAGATTTTTGGGTGATGAAATTGGACTAACAAAACCATTCAAATCACACCAGGATTTCACTTTATAGGTACTTGTTAATTACTTATGAACTAAATACCTACATTTTCCAAATAGTCTAGTACAGTGTCAGTCTCAGCTGCTCATCACACCGCAGCACTCTCTATGAGAATTACTCATGAGTGAGCAAAGTGCACATCAAATAATTGTAAAACATAATGTGGTGTCTCAACCACTTATAAACAAACACCGATATAGGATGGTTGGCGAGCAGACCGCCAAAGATACAAACTGAAAACTAAGAAAAACAGATTGGGTATAGGACAGCATATACATGAATCACAATCTGTAATTGAGACTACCACCTGGTTTAGATTAATTGAGTCTGTTTGTAATAATAGACATTCACTTTAACACATGCAGTGTCAAGACAGTGTCCTCGACCGGAGATTGAAAGTTATTTTTCTTAATCTTTACTTTTTATTCTATAGATGTGGTAGTATTCCTGCCACTTGTTAATAACAGTGGAAGTGGCAATAAGATGAGTGGAAGTGCAGTGTGCCTAAACAAAATAATATTATGCCAAAAAATACCATTTGTCGCAACAATCAGGGACTGCCTGGCATCGCAGCGTCAGCTTCTCATCTCCATGCAAACTATTCAGAAGGGAGCGAGAGGTTGACGCTGCAATGATGGGGTACTCCCTGAATTGCTATGGCCAAATTGTTTCAAGTTGGTGGCACGCTTGCAAACTAGTGTCACTGCCAGCATGTGCTTGCATTGATGACACACAGCCAAGCCCACAAAAGCAGTGGTGGCATTGGCAGCAACAGTGCCGCACCTCCACAACCCACTTCTCTCCTAAGCTGCCACAATATGTTTCTTGCGCATGCACACAAGCAAACATAAAAAAGAGGCAGGGTTTTTTATTTGCCTACTACTGTCCCAAATACTTGGTTGCTTACAGACTTGGGATATAACCCCAGAAATAAGTAAACAGGCAGGGTTTGTGACTACAGATACTTCCTAACCTACCTACGTGGGTACCACCATAGAATAATAAATCATCATGCTTATTATTTAGGCCTACAACTGAATTAAAGTACAACATCATCCAAAACAAAATGAGTCGTGATATAAGGTCTTTGTTTAATATGGGAACAGTAGGCAAAGTTCAAGAATAAGTTCTTGATCAGCATCCCCTCCATCTTTGAATGAGACTATGTGCACAGACATAGTAAATGATAATGATGCATCTTGTATTGAGCGAACAAGTGAGACAGCAGGTCATAGAGTTGACAGTATCAATACTGACAGCACTACTAGTGCATGCATTGAACAGTCTTGTACTACCCGCTCTATTGAGGTAGGCTTGTCCAAGGCCTTTCCGGCACCTGACCTTGGTGATAACCCCACTACTGATCTTGGCAGTAAAGAGAAAAGACCCACTCAGCCTATGACTAATTTCAGTACCAACATTTATGGAGGTAAAGACAGGGCTTTAGCCATCACTGATACAAAGATTTCTGTTGGTTGAAATACAGCTGTGAAAAACAAAGTGCATACTGCTTTGCATGTAGATGCTTCATGCATGGGCAGGGATGTGCTGATGAAGCATTTACTAAACAAGGAATTCAGAACTGGAAAAAGGCACTGGAGAAATGCAGGGCACACACATCAAGTCACTCTCATGGAAGTGCAATGGCTGCTTGGTCTGCATATAAGTGCACACAGGAAACAGGTAACATCATGGTACAGGTAAACAAGGGCAAGATTAAAGAAATTCAACAAAGAAGGGATTACATGAAAAGACTAGTAGAAGTCACTCTGCATTTGGGTCAGCTAGGGATAGCTTTCCATGGTCATGAGGGTGAGACAAGTGTTAATAAATGAAACTTCAGGGAGACTTTAGATTTGATTAAAAAGTTTGATTGAGTTCTCCAAGTTAATGAGTCCATCCCATCAAATGCAACATATATGTCATCTAAATCACAGAACAGTCTGATTCAGTGCTCTGCATCCTGTATTGCAGATGCAATTGTGCAAGAAGCCAAAAATGCTAAATTTGTATCAGTCTTATGTGATGACTCTCGAGACATTTCATATCAGGAACAAATGAGTATATGTGTCAGATGTTCATAACCATAAATCTGTCAAACATTTTCTATGTTTTGTTAAAGTCTCAGAACTGGATGCAAGGGGATTGTGTAGTAACATTAATGAACCTTGAAAAAAGTTGGTATCTTTGAGCCAGTTGTTACTTTTGCAGCCCAATCTTATGACGGTGCAAGTGTCACGAGTGACCATCTCAATGGTGTTCAGGAACTCTCCAAAAAGGATCACCCTCATGCTGTGTATGTTCACTGTTATGCACATAGGTTCATTCTAACACTTGTGGATTCATGTCAGTGCATTCCCAAAGTAAAAGATTTCTTTGAATTGGTGCAATGCTTGCATACATTCTTTTCAACATCTGTAGTGCACAGTGACAAACTGAAACAGATACAAGAAGAAATGGAACTTGACAGAACAGTCAAGGTCACAGTGCTGAGCAGCACCAGGTGGGGATGTCAGAAAAGAGCTATGAGAGCACTGAAGCATACATATGAATTCTTAATCTCTTATCTATCGCAATGTAACCATGGAAATACACCCAAAGCACTGGGACTTTACAACTTCTTGATGTCATTCAACACTGCCTTTTGTCTTTTCCTGTTTGATCACATTCTTGGATTTGGAGAAGGACTCCACAACCTACTACAGACTGAAGATCTGGATCTAGCCAATGCTGGCATTGCAGTAGAAGCATTTATTAATATTCTGGTTTCCTTCCAAATGAAGACAAATGTAAAGAATTACTCTGTGAAGTAACAGCATTTGCTGTGCCACTTAGGATAGCTCCGATGCTGCAACAGAACAAAGGACCCATCCACTGCATACCCATCGCTAGTTGCTCATTTCGATGTATATGTCATTGACAGAATAGTTAGGAAACAGCAGCCAGTCATGTCAGAAACAGATTACAGAACAAAAATTTTCTAACCAGTGTTAGATAACATGATTTTGGAATTGAGACAGCGATTCTCAAAAGAGGGGGTAGACCTACTGAAAGTAGTTCATGCTTTGAAAGCAACAAGTCCTTTATTTTTAGATAAGACAACACTAAATGTAATGTGCAATCATTATGGAGTACAACTTCTGGAAGAAGAATTGTTTGTAGCACAAAGGTTTATTGAAAGGTTGCCTGCTGAAAACTCCTCACAGAGCATTTCTTCATTGCTTGACACACTGCCACTGGCTATGTTTCCTGGCATCCACCAGTTGGGTACTATTGCACTTATCATACTCATCACTACATGTTCATGTGAACGATCCTTAAGTGCTCTAAAATGAATAAAAACATACCTGAGAAACAAAATAGGTCAAGACAGACTAACTGGTCATGCTACATTAGCAACGGAAGGTGAGACCACAAAAAGTAATAAATGTAAGGGAACATTATTTAACCAGGAGTATCACACTAAGCTGAAGCTTGTTTCCAGATGTGACCTGGGAGCACAGGGAAGTTACGTGACATGCTCAGGATCACACAGTATGCACCTAGGTGACTGTGGGATTTATACCCAGGTCTCTAGATCTGCAGCTCAGAGCCTTAACCTACTGCACTATATTACCTCCTTGTAGATGCCTTTTAGATGAAGTAATTGACAGATCTGCCAAGTTGTTAAACAGACGTGTTGGTCTTTTGTGTCCTGCTACAGCCAGCACTGCAGAAAATCCCTAAATTATATGACAGGATCTAATAGTTCATAAGCTAGGCTGGCTATCCCTGACCAATCACCTAAACTTTGGTATGGGGTGCCTTGTGAGCAAAGTGATCAGCACCGGCACCCCACTGGGGCTGGCTCAGCTTCTCTCCCCAGCTGACCACTCTTCTAGCCCCTAAGGTCCCAGGACCCAGGGATACTAAATGGGATACTCAAGGAAGGTCATAATTCCACTATACAAGACACTAGTGAGGCTCCACCCTGGGTACACTGTACAGTTCTGGAGACCTTACCTATGTAAGGACATAGACAGGATAGAGAAGGTTCAGAGGAGGCAACAAAGATGGTGCATGGATTGCATCACAAGTCCCATGAGGACAGGTTTGAGAACTGAACATGTACTCCCTGGAGAAAAGGAGGAGAGGGATATGATAGAGACATGCAAGTATCTTACAGGGAGGAACAGGGTGCAGGAATACACTATTTTAAGCAAAAAGATATTCCAGGACTAGAGGCATGGGATGAAGTTGGAAGGAGGATGATTCAGAGGAAGCGTAAGGAAGAATTATTTCTTCACAGAACAGGTGGTGGACAAGTGGAACACCCTGCCAGAGGAAGTGATGGGGGCTGAAACAATCACGGGATTTAAGAATGCATGGGATAGACATAAAGGAATTCTGGAGGTCAGGGGCAACAGACTTCTTGGAAAACATAAACTGAACTTACAAGCTCAAATGGGCAGACTGGGTGGGCCATAGGCCCTTATCTGCCGACACTGTCTATGTATCTATGTATCTATACACAATAGGCAAATACAACTCTTTTTGGATAGCTTGCAGCTTCTACATCTTTCTAATCAGGACATGCAAGTTTAGATGAACCCTATTCCATTCAAGAGATTCAGAAAGTGCTGTCTTCTTTAAAATCAGGAAAATCTCCAAGGAAGATGGTTTTCCTGTAGATTTTTATAAATAACTCTCTAATACTCTCTGTCCTCTGCTTTTCAGTGTCTTTCCTGGAAGCAACAATAAAAGATAAACTTCCTCCCACAATGACTGAAGCTATCATCACTGTTCTACCAAAAGGACAAAGATCCATCTGTCCCATCCAGCTATAGACTGAGTTCATTGCTTAATATGGATGGAAAAATCTTTGCTAAACTTTAACCTTTCATTTAGAGCCATTAATCTCAAAGTTAGTTCACAGCTCCCAAGCCGGCTTCTTTAAGAACAGACCTGGCTCTGGCCATCTTTGCTCATTATTTAACTTAATATATAAAACTAAAACTCTTAAGTCACCTGCAGCTGCCATCGCTATTGATTTCGAAAAAGCCTTTGATTCTTTAAATTGGAATTATCTATACCAAGTTTTATCCCAATTTGATATCACTAGTAATTTCTGTGCCTGGATTAAACTACTATCTACCTTACCTTCAGCATGAATTCTTACTAATTCCATTCTTTCTTCATCCTTTCAACTGGAAAGAGATACCAGGCAAGGCTGCCCCTTATCACCATTACTGTTCATCCTTGCCATGGAACCTCTGTCTGCTTACCTTTGACAATCTAGCATTATTAAAGCTATTCCTATTGGTAATTCTCATTACACCTCACTTTCTTACACAGATGATCTCCTAATCTTGCTGGAAAATCTTGAAGAAGGCAGGGCAAGCATTAGTTAATTTACTTAACAAATTTACCTCACTTTCTGGTCTGGCTTTAAATTGTAACAAATCTGAAACATTACCCTTAAACAACCATTGCAAACCCTTTATGAATACTCCCCTGGGTTTCCGCTGGGCACCTCAAGGCCTCACATATCTTGGCATCCAAATCACTCCCAAGCTAGACAAAATATGGGATGAAAATCTCTCCCCCTTGCTAGCTAATATTAAGTCTACACTAGGCAGATGGAAACTACTTAATCCATCTTTTAACAGGAAAATATCTGCCATTGAAATGTTAATTTCTCCCAAAATACTATATCTCTTTGCTTATATTCCCTTAATCCTCTCTTCCAACGTTTTAGTCAAACTTGACAAGCTAATCGGTAATTTCATCTGGGATGGCAAAACTCCCAAGATTTAGCCATAATAAACTCTGCTCACATTTGTCGAGAGGTGGTTTTGGGCTTCCTTGGTTTCAAGCCTACTTATGGACTTTTTGAGCAGTTCAAACCATCAAGTGGTTTTGCAAACCAACTGCCAAATCACCATTATGGGTTACTGTGGAAGCCTTGCAACGTCCTGGCAATGTTCCTACCTCCCACATTTACAGTACTCTTCCCCCTAATTTAAAATCCCATCCTACCATTGCAGCATCAATAGTCTATTGGAAATTAACTCACAAACACCTCAAATCTAACCCAACACCTCTTGCCTATGCTCCCACTTGGGGTAACCAAGCCATCTCCTTGAGAATCACTCAATTTTTGCCACATCTGGAAAAATTGGTATATTCTTCCTGAGTGACGTACTTGAAAAGCACAACCTAAAGCTAAAACCTTTTTTATACCTTTTTAACCTTTGGAGAATTACCAAATATGGCTTTTGGAAATATTTACAGCTCCGTACCGCATGCAACTCTTATTTTCATCATCTGTCCAAACAATCCCTATACAACCAGCACATCTCTCATTGGATTAATGCATTATCTAACTTGAACAGTGCCATTTATAAAGATATCAGAGACAATTTACTGGACCAATCTGTTACTGCAAAAAATAAATAAAGTACACTTTTAAACTATAACATAACAGATTTACAATGGCACAGATGCTGGTTCTTTTGTCATAAAACATTTAAGGACGTGTGCAGTTCACTTATACAGACTAAAATTCTTTGCTTGTAGTATAGAACCCCAGTGATATTACAACAAATGGGTCTAATGAACAATAACAATTGCTGGTGCCTTAACTCTCCTAACGGGGACTTACTTCATATCCCATGGTATTGCACCCCTTATAAATAAACTCTGTCAGAATATTCATCATTTTGCAAACAAAGTGATTGGTTGCAACTTTATATTAGACCCTAAACATTTTATACTGGGCATCTTTCATTTTCCTAATAATATAATATCCCGCACACAACATAGATGGTTGAACATATTATTTCTTCAAGTTAAGCACCTCATACGTATGCATTGGAAATCTGTTATTATTCCTAATCTCTCAGACATTCTCAAGAACCTATCTCAATATGCTTCCCTAGATCGCATGATCTATATTACTTCTGGCTGACTAATGGAATACAATAAATGTTGGCAGGACTATTTTAAATATCTAGAATCTTCCAATTATTTTAGTAACTAAAGAATGGATTGACATATATTGTAGTTGTCAACTTATTATTATCTGATACATCATAACTAAGGCTGTAAGTTTTTCACGGTAAAAATCGGCATATTTCATGGTATTTCACGGTACTGCAAGTCGCAACTCTGGATATGGTGCAAACGGGACTGCAAGGTCAGTAAAATGACTCCGTGCTTCTTGTCCCAAGCACGGGTTGATGCGATACGAAGGGCGGGCTGTGTAAACCCAAATGCAGCAGCTGGATCAATGCATTTAGTAGCCTGAGGCAGTTGAGTAATAAAGGACCCCCCAGCCCCACAGTCACATAAGTACTGCAGAAACCAGCTAAATCCTATCCCTCCAACTCACAGTCAGATATCTAGTTTGGCAGAGTGCTTTTCTGAACAAATCGTCGATTTTGCACATTTGACACTATGTCAGAGAGAACAGCAGTTTCCACGGCAGAAAGAAAAAAAAGCGCCAATTTCACGGTAATCGTGAAATCCGTGCCCTCCGTGAATTTATTACAGCCTTAATCATAACTGTTGTTGTCTCTCTCAGTTTATGTCCCATTTTTCCCCTTCTTCTTCACTTGTTAACAGTAATTTGAATGCTTTTGTTATTCATGAATAACTCTCCACTCTTCTTATATGTTATACAGCATAGAAATACCCTTTATACTATAACATATGCATAACTAGATCATATAATGTCTCTCTTCCATTCTACATTTTTTCATTCTATCCTTGAATGTTTATTGTACAAACACAATCAGTCCTACTGTTGCAAGTATACCTTAAAGCCTTTATAACACAGTCTTTAAAAATACAGAATGCATATGCTTTTGTACATGCCAATATGCTGTTCATGTAAGCTTGTTAATTCATGTATTTGGAAGATGTCTGTCCTCCTTTTTAAATAACTCAATAAAAAGATAAACTACATAAAATGCACAATTTGCAACCAAATTATTCATAATTTCTTGCAGGAGCAAATAACGTGGTTACCATCACATGTGTAGCCCCAGGCATCATTTGACTTGGAAAAAACATTGTTAATCTTTTCTCTCTGTGTTTGTGAGCACTTCATTCTCAGACAAAGGCACTAAACCAGCTATGTTCTGGCTCTGTACTTCAGGTGACCTGCCTGCTGTGTATTTCAGGGTTTTATATACATAAAGCCCCTATGCTTGTTTTGCTGCAGATTTCATAGAAGATGCTTCTAAATTACACCATTGGTTTTTGGCACCAAAGTCTTCAAACTTTCTTCAAGGGGTAAATAAACCCCCGTCCCCCCATTCCCAGGCAACATTTGGTTTGAGGGGATAAGGAAACTTGTTCAGCAGTGTTTGTGTTTGGGAGCTCTTGAGTCTAAGACTAAGGCAGTACACCAGGTATGTTCCACTTCCCTGGTTCAAGTCACCTGCTTTGTTTCTCAGAATTTCAGCTACAAAATCTGTATACTTGTCTTGCTGCAGATTTTGCAGAAAATACTTCTAAGACACATAATTTTGCACCAAATTCTTCAAAAGTTCTTACGGGGGGTAATTCCCCCCGGACCCCCTTATTGGATGCAATCACTGATGGGGCCATGTGCACCCTCCGTCTTCTTGAATCCTGCTGATGGCACTGGATATGAACATACAGCAGCTGTTAACATTTGCAGATGCACTTCCAAGATCAAACATCATGTATTTTTTCTAGTTTAACAAATGATTCAAATTTAGTAAACAGAAGTTCTTTAGTGAACAGATAAGTGATTTCAATCAAACGGCAAACTACAGCTCTGTCTTTTACTTCTGCTTCTCTTATTGCATGTTCTATTTGTGTAGTTTTGTATATAGAGGCAACTGATTCTGGTGTTTGGTTGAGTGTAACAGCTTGTTTATGAGCATCACATTGGCTGTGTTTTGCAACATTGTCTGTTTTCAGAGCTGTACCTGGGATACCAGTGATGAATCTTGCACTAAAATGTCTGCAGTACTTTAACTGGTCTGCCCAATTATCACACAGGGAACATTTTACGTGGTCTATGAA
This sequence comes from Neoceratodus forsteri, assembly GCA_016271365.2. Lineage (NCBI taxonomy): Eukaryota > Metazoa > Chordata > Ceratodontiformes > Ceratodontidae > Neoceratodus > Neoceratodus forsteri. Next base: position 1,415,832,684 of record CM028132.1, read on the forward strand.
CTCACCACCATTGTCTGTTTCATACACTAACCTTTTGTTGCGGTGATCAATCTCCTTTTCCTTTTTTCTACAGTGTGCCTCCTTACTTTTGTGGTGCTGGCTGCCATGGTTGCTGTCTATTCTGAGTTCACTTAACTGTGTAACACTTCTTATTTTTGTTACAATAAAACACAAATACTTGAACAGTTATGTGCTTCTTTTCCAGTGTGTAAAACATTTGTCCTTATGACTAGTGTTGTCAGAACTAGTTCATCAGAGATTTGAACCCTCCTCGAACCCTGGTGTTCAAGTTCTAACTTAGAACTTGAACACTAAAAGATTCGCAAAAGGGTTCGAATCTGAGTTCCCCAACTCCGGGATGTCTTTTCTTGGTCCCAGCTGATGACTTGTGTGTGGGAGGAGGAACATCCCAGTAGGCAGCCCGATGTGGGGAGTGCGGGGTATGTGTGGGGAGGGCGCGCGTCCCAGCAGGCAACCCGCGTGGTGGGGGGTGCAGCAGCAACAGTGTTGTTGGGGCTGCCAGAATCTGCCGTGAGTTCTCTCATGCTTTGCACTTGCGAAGCATACTTGCACTCAAGTGAAGTCATCCTCACTACCTGACCATTTACTAGGTGGTCAGGTGGGGGTCGAGTAAGCTGCACAAGCCGCGGGATCTGTGAAGGGTATTTAGGCGGATGCAAGCCCCGAGAGCGCGATTTGGATCCTGATGATTTCAGGAGGCAGCAGCAGCCTGAGCAATACTGGAGCGTACCGCAGCCAGCATTCTTGCTCGATACTTAGGTCAGAGCCCAGGTTGGTGTGGCCACAATCGGACTGCAGCATTTGCTAGTTGCTGCAGTGCTTACCTGAATTATTTAAAAATTCCCAGTCCATCATCCATTTTCCTGCGAAAAGGGCTAAGCAAATGTTGAAAAGTTCGAGGGGAGGGAAGGAGGCAGAGCCCAGGCCGAGAGTCCGAGAATGAGAAAGGCTGAAAAGGCTCAATAAATTAACGGTAGGGTGTGGGACTAGGGGAGGTTCAGGTAGAGGGACTAATCAGGAATTGGGAAGGGATCGATCAATATCAGGAGAGAGAATAAAAAAAATACAGAAAGAAGAACCTTTGTGAATGTGATTGTGAAACTGCAGCACTGCACAGTGCACACTCAGCAGCTGCCAGCAACAAGCATATAACAAGGGGGGAAAAAAAAGGCAAATACATTTGTCAGGACAGAGTATAAGGACTGTGCCCAAGCTCATTGTGCTGTGCTGCTAAGGGGGATCCTCCTCTTGACTTTCACCCTCAAAATTCCAGTCCTTATTAGTCCTTATACAACAGCACAAGGCACTGGCAGTAAGGCACTGACTGAAGGCAGGCATTAATTTATTTTGACACCTCTCCTCTGTGTGTGTGTGTGAGACTTCTACTTCTCCACTCCTGAATCCCTGTGTTGTGTATGTGACTCCCTGCTCCCATCTCCAGAGTTGTGTGCTGTTATTACCCTTACATGACAGAAGCTTATTAATATAATTCTAATTCCCTGTGTTGTGTGTTATCTATGTATGGGACTCCATCTCCTGTGGTCAGCCCGTCACCCTGCTGCTGTGTGCCCCTTGACGGCACTGTACCCTACCCAGTGTGTGTTACAGAGAGAAGCCCAGTGGTCAGTTGCATGTTGGTATTACCCTTACATGACAGAAGGGTAGAAATATAATTCTCATTCCCTGAGTTGTGTGTTATGTATGTGACTCCATCTCCTGTGGTCAGCCCATCACCCTGCTGCTGTGTGCCCCTTGACTGCACTGTACCCTACCCAGTGTGTGTTACAGAGAGAAGCCCAGTGGCCAGTTGTGTGTTGGTATTACCCCTACATGACAGAAGCATAGAAATATAATTCTCATTCCCTGAGTTGTGTATGTGACTCCATCTCCTGTGGTCAGCCCATCACCCTGCTGCTGTGTGCCCCTTGACTGCACTGTACCCTACCCAGTGTGTGTTACAGAGAGAAGGCCAGTGGCTATTTGTGTGTTGGTATTACCCTTACATGATAGAAGCGTAGAAATATAATTCTCATTCCCTGAGTTGTGTATGTGACTCCATCTCCTGTGGTCAGCCCATCACCCTGCTGCTGTGTGCCCCTTGACTGCACTGTACCTTTCCCAGTATGTGTTACTGCGTGAAGCCCAGTAGCCAGTTGTGTGGTGGAATTATCCTTAAATACACGACAGAAGCCTAAAAATATATTTCCCCGTTGGGAGGAGAGACAGAAAAATCTCTTTCCTCGGTTTGTGTGTGTAACTCCATCTCTTGTGGTCAGCCCATCACCCTGCTGCTGTGCGCCCCTTGACTGCTATGTGTATGCCTATGTCCAGCAGCCCAATCATTCTGTAAGGCTTGAACCTGGGATCCTTTAGTTGCAAACCGTCATATTCTTTAATTACTTTCAGTCTACTGCATCACAGTGTCGCACAACCAAAATAAAATTTTGGAGTTGTAGCCAGCGATCACAGATCACATTGCTTTCTTACACAGGAATTGTGTGGGTGTGTTCACTGCAGTATACTGGTACTGTTATGGCTGACACCAACATAGATGAAGCATCTGGTGCTGGTGTTGGAGCAGGTGTTGGCGGTAGTGGTAATCCTGGTGCTAGCAGAAATAACCAAAATGTTTCTTGTGATAAAAATTCAAGAAACAGCAAAAGAGCAGCAGTGAAGTGTGGTAAAGGGGGACCTTTTAAGAAAACATGTACAGCTGCTGGGGTCACACGGAGAGGCACCATGAGGTATGCCATTCATGCTGTAAAGATCCCGGTGACTAGCAGCAATAATGCAAGTGAGTCCCTCTCTGGCTCAGACAGTAGCTCTTTGTCTCAGTCTGACACTGTTGCGTCTTGCGACATATCATTACTTCCTCAACAAAGTGAAATGAGCAAGTCTGCTGACAATGAATCAGGTAGTGCAATTGCAAATACATCCAGCACTGTTGGCAATGAAAAGGACATATCCATTGAATCTACCACTTCTGTGTTGGCCAGCAATGAAAATCCATCAGAGTCTTCTGCCCACTCTTCTAGCACCAATGAGCATGTCCCGGTTCTGTTAGGACAGGTGAAAGAGGCTAAACAGTCTTTAGCTATCTTCCTAGCACTCGAACAAAATCTGTCACATCTGAGGTGTGGAATTATTTCTCTGTCAGTAAAACTGATCCATGCAGAGCAATTTGTTCCTGTGTAAACAGAGTGTAAGCCGTGGTAAAGTTATGTCATGCCTTGGCACTACAGCTCTCAAACGCCATCTGAAAAAGCATTCAGTTTTCTTGATCGTCCAAAACCCATGTCCTCCATCTTCCAGACCGCGCATGAGAAGGGTTAGGAGGAATCTGAAATGGATACTGAATTGTCTGAACTTGATGCAGACAGAACCAGTGCCAGCCCTAGGATCACTGTTACCACCAATGCCAGCACCATTAGTACCAGTTGCACATCCAGTGATGGCACTGAATGTATAAGTCCTAGTCCACCATCTCTGCGTCCATCTGCCCATCGAAGCACGGTGTGTAATAAACCAGCAGGGACATGTTGCAAACAGCTAACACTGTCTCAAGCATTTGAAAGGAAGAATACCTTTACTAAAAATCATCCAAAGACCCTTCATCTTAATCACAGAATTGGTGAACTGTTAGCTGGAGCCCTTCTCCCATACTCTTTGGTAGATCATGAGGATTTTAGGGAGCTCTTGAAACTAGCAGAGTCACGTTACAAAGTTCCTCATCGAAGGTACTTTTCCTATGTTGAAATATCAAACATTTATCAGGCTTTAAAAGCGACAGTGATGCTTGCACTTAAAACTGCAGAGGGTGGGGTTATTCATGTCATAACAGATATGCGGACCAGCACTCAAAACATAGACTACATGTCCCTTACCGCTCATTGGGTCACGTTTTCTTGTGGTTCTTTAAAAACAAAGACACCCCAGAAGATGGCGCTTCTGCATATAAAGTAATTTGGGCAAAGTCATACTGCTGCAAACATCTTGCAGGAACTAAATGACCTCCTTGATGAATGGGTTTATTCTCACGGTCTAAAATGTGGTTTCATAGTAAGTGACAATGGAGCCAACATCTTGAAAGTCGTACACGATGGAGGATTTATGCATGCTTCTTGCTTTGCACATTGCTTACATTTAATTGTCACGGGATTTCTCAGCAATGAAACACAAGTGGATGGTATGATTGCTGTTTGCAAAAAAATTGTGACTCACTTTTCACGTTCAACCAAGGCTATACAGACGTTGTCCGAACTGCAGAAAAAAACACAAGCTGCCCAGCAAAAGCTGATTCAAACTGTTTCCACTCAGAACTCAATGCTTTATATGCTGCAGCACCTCTTGGAGCAAAAGCAAGCTGTACATGAGTATTGCCCCAGTTACATTATAGGAGATGGCATTATGCTGTCTGTGCTGCAGTGGAAATTAATGGAGACAGTGTGCTGCATCCTAGCTCCTTTGAGACAGCTACAAGGGACATGTCTTCTGAAGGCGCATCTGTGAGTCAGGTTATCCCACTCATAATGCTGATTTCACATCATCTTAATGTTCTAAATCTACAAATAGAAAAGACAGATATGAAGCTCAGACAACATGTCACCTGTATCATGGGAATCTCGTAAACAGAATGAGCGAGCGCTTCAAAACCAATGACAAATTAGTTGCAATGACGAAATCAAAACTCTACATCCTTGCAACTCTCTTAGATCCCAGGTTCAAGGCTATACATCTTCCAAAAACAGATGATATAGAGCAGTACAACTGTTTGTTGCTAGATGAGCTGCAGCACTCACAGGAGTCAAACACAGACATGCACAGTACCCTCAGGTTGTCATCACCACAACATGCAGGTTCATCTTCACAAAGGGATACAGAACTGAAAAAGTCACCAAACATTAACAGTAGTTGTTCCACAACTGCCACTTCTTCAACCCTTAGTAGCAAGCTAAATCTGTGGCAAAACCTTTCCCAAATTGCTGCCATACCAGCTTATGCTGATTCCTCTTCTGAACGGTCTCTGTCCATCATGGTAGACAGTTACCTGCAAGAACTGCCTATTCCTATTGATGCATGCCCTTTTGAATACTGGAGATCAAAAAAGTCGATTTGGACAGAGCTGTATGATGAAGCCTGTAAATATCTTGGTTGTCCTGCAACAAGTGTCTCTTCAGAATGCATGTTTAGTACAGCTGGCAATATTGTGACAGACACCAGAAATAGGTTGCTGCCAGAAAATGTGCACATGTTAACTTTTATTAAAGTTAATAAGTCAAGATTTTCGTATCCCTACAAGAGTATACAAACTGATCCTGAAGTGATTGATGTTGTGGATGTTGATGGTGATGACAACTCAGATGGTGGTGGCTGGTAAATACTGTGTGGGACAGAGTCTCTCTGCACCAAAAAGGAAACTTTTACAGACTGTGATGACTTTGGTTGTCTCTCTCCTTTCTCGATCTACTACCTTGGGCTATATAACCCCCAAAACTTTCACCATTTCAAACTGCTTTGTAGCTAGGGTCTAAAGTCAACGAGTGTTATATACAGGGCAATTTTAACATCAGTGGGAACAGGCCCAAATTTGGCATAAAAGGGACACTGTCATGCCAATCATTTCTGTATCATTTTATTTATTGTTCTGTGACTTTGTGGTGCATCAGTATGGGCTGGGACAGGAGACGGTCTATTTTTCAATTTTAAAGAGGACACAACAATGAGTTCTAATTGGTAGCTGTTTATTATTTTTTCAGTTACAGAAATGTTAGCCATAAACCAAAATGATCCAAATGTAACTTATCTTACTGAATAAAAAATTATGGGAAAAACTGTATTTTGATATTTTGTATTGTTATGTTTCTGTGGGCAGCATCCTGTTATAACTCTCTTCTGGGAAACAGAGTCATCTGGAGTTTTACCTATGTCATGGTTGAGCACATATTCTGTAAGCATAGGTCTCATACCACAATAGCTTGTGTTTAACATTCTGTTGTACACAGACCATGGCATAATAGCAACGACTCTCAAATTACTGGTTCCATAAAGAGGACTGTACAGAATGTTGTCCATAAGAGAAATCAATTGAAAAGACAGTTTTCACAGAAGTGTTGCTTATTAAGGAAGTTCAGTATGGCTCATTTGGAGGCAAGAGTTTCATTTTTCTTGAGTATGCATGTGGCAGTTTTAGCATTTGGGGGGGGAGGGTGGAATTGGTGCTGGAGGGTGGGAAAGGGCTGGAGGTTGGTTTAACAAGGATGCAAGAGGGAGAAAGATGGCATGGATGCTAGTACATGGGTGATGGTTGGGAGACTGGGTTTTAACATGGGTGAGGGATGGAGAAGGGTGACATGAATGGTAGTTCATGACTAAGTGTGGGGATAGTTTAAACATTTGGGTGAGGGAGGAGGGTGGAATACATGCTTAGGGGGTGAGGGTTGTGGGTTGGTTTTAAAATGGGCGTAGGGGTGGTATGGGTGCTACTGCACAGATGAGGGTGGTGGAAGAAAAGTGGAATGGGTGATGGGGTGAAAGGTGAGTGTTATTTTAGCCTTTCGTTTACAGATTCATGATCGGCTGGGGATGGTGAGGAAAAAGATGATGACAGACCGAACCTACTATAGATATTATATATATATATATATATATATTTTTTATTATTAAATACATTGCAAACTGCTGCCACCTAGCACAATTGTCCTGTCCCCTTTAAAAAGAATAAAGGAATCAGAAAAAAGAAAATCTGCATCAGCAGTTTTCACAGAATGTGACCTATCATAAAGTGTTTTTGCTTTACAAGTAGTGATAATTTCATACATAATGGGGTTGACAGACACTGTCTCTTAAACATCACATGCCAACTGCTGAAGCTACATTAAATGTTCCTTAAGTTAGTATGTGGTGGAAACCACTTTTTTATTTACGTGACTGAAATACAGATTTTATTGACGTATCAGCTGCAAAAATGCATCATCTTAGAAAGTTGTATCTATTACTTCAATTTGCCAACAAGAATGTTGGTATATATATGCATTATCTTAGAAAATTGTATGCATTTTTTGCCAGTAACAATGACTGGCATATTTTTTTTATTCAAATATCTTGACTGACTACGTGATGACATAATATGTTTTGCAACAGTTCCATGTGCTGTGGCTACAGTACCTTGGTTTGACTTTGTTATAAAAGCTTTCTTTTAAATATAGCAACTTTTGATTTACTCATTTAAAACACAAAGCAGCGAATAGCTGAGATTCGGTAATATCAGTTATTTTTTCCAACAATTCATGACGATGAGTATATATAACTGAGTACATAAATGACTAATGTGCCTTTTTCTTTCACTAAGGAACTATGATGCAGCTGCAGCAAGAAAACTTTTAACATATGGAGGTGGGTGGGCCTGTTACATATTAAGTTGCTGGCTTTAGCAAACAGAAGAAACCATAGATAAACCTAGTCTTATTCCTATCAATGTCACACATGATCATTTCTCTCCCCTTATATTAAACAGTTTTTCATTTACATGTATTTCATTACTATCTTCATTACTGGCAGCACAATTAAAAAATATGGTTTGAGTTCTAAAAAGTTCTAAAAAAGATTAGAACCCTAGAACTGTTTCAAAAGTTCTAGACTAGAACTAGAACCCAGGGCTTCAGAGGGTTCTGACAACCCTACTTATGACACTCTTTAAGTATTACCAACAATAATAAAACAAGTTTTGAACAATTATTGTGTGTGTTGATTCTTTCTGTGTAAAATAATCTGTTCTAACTACTGCAAAGACATCCACTGAGTCTTGAATCAGGCAACTGAACAGTTGTCCTGTGGTGGGTGGGGGAGGAACTGATGCTAGGATAATAAATCAGTACCCAGTACTGCTACTAGGTCTGCACTTACAACACTGCAGAAGGTGCAGGGCAGATGACCAAATTTGGGATGGGAGATGGGGACACTTGTATGAGCCTCTAACTTAAATGGTCAGTCAAATGTCTGCTGTGTGCAACACTGCAGAGCTTTGCAGAGCACACAGATCTGGGGTGGGGTGGGAGGGGCACTTGATTGAGCCTCTAACTAAATGGTCAGTCTTACCTTTTACTGTAACAGCACACTGCAGAGCTGTCCAGGGTAGATGACCAATGGTGGTGGTGGGGGGGCTGACTACCTCTAACTTAACTGGTCAGTCTTACCTTTACTGTAACAGCACTCTACAGAGCTGTCCAGGGTAGATGACCAATGGTGGTGGTGGGGGGGCTGACTACCTCTAACTTAAATGGTCAGTCTTACCTTTTACTGAAACAGCACTCTGCAGAGCTGTCCAGGGTAGATGACCAATGGTGGTGGTGGGGGGGCTGACTACCTCTAACTTAAATGGTCAGTCTTACCTTTACTGAAACAGTACTCTGCAGAGCTGTCCAGGGTAGATGACCAATGGTGGTGGGGTGGCTGACTACCTCTAACTAAATGGTCAGTCTTACCTTTTACTGAAACAGCACTCTGCAGAGCTGTCCAGAGTAGATGACCAATGGTGGTGGTGGTGGGGGGGCTGACTACCTCTAACTTAAATGGTCAGTCTTACCTTTTACTGAAACAGCACTCTGCAGAGCTGTCCAGAGTAGATGACCAATGGTGGTGGTGGTGGGGGGGGCTGACTACCTCTAACTTAAATGGTATAGTAGTAATAAACACCTGAAGCAGTGCTGCACAAAAGTCTGCAGAGCTGTCCACAACCAAATTGTGGGGTGCACCTGGGTGTGGGGAGGGAGGACTGAACTGTCCACTAAAACACAGTTACCTGAATGTGTGTGTTGTTGTAATAACTAGTATTAAACAATAGAACCCACTGACTGCTGCCTGTCTTGTTCCAGGTGGCCAGCTCCTCCCCCAAAAATGTGTTCTTTCAGGCAGAGTGCTAACTGGCACTTGGCAAACAACATGCAGTAGTTCACAATGAACAAGTTAGTCCAAATCAATTATTTTTTTTTTGTTGTTGTTTAGCCAGGTATAGCACACTAAGCTGAAAGCTTTTTTACAGGAGTGACCTGGGAGCACAAGGAGGTTAAGTGACCTGCTCAGGGTCACATAGTATGCAAGTGGAAGCTGTGGAATTCAAACCCAGGTCTGGTCTGCTGGATGTCACCAGATTTGCAGCTCAGAGCCTTAGACCACTGCGCTATATTGCCTCCAATTATAGTCCAGGTTAGTCAGCAAATCTTCTTGGCTTAGTTTTAAAATGCGTGAAAAAATAACTGTCATGCTACAACAGTGTTTTTTTTCCAGACAGATCTGTGCACTGCTCCCGGGCCAGCCCGTTCTACTTTTCCCAGACTCCTCTACTGTCTGACTCATTTCTCTGAGTGCCCAACTTCTTCTCCCTCTTGAATCTGCTGTCTTTAGTCCCTGCTGTTGCACTCAGCACCTGTGCTCTTTCAGTCCAGCTTACTTTTTGAGCTCTCTTGTCTGACTTAAACAAACACAATGACAAGATGTCAGTGTTCCCTGCCCCAACCTCAATACTATGCACATGACCCTGAACTGAAACATCCCCAGATGTTCATCGGATCATACCCCAAAAGTTACCCTCCTTACCTTGTCTCTGGACCCTGAACTGAAACATCCCCAGATGTTCATCGGATCATACCCCAAAAGTTACCCTCCTTACCTTGTCTCTGGATAATGGTCATAGTCCAGCTTTGCTGGCTACTGCCAGGCTTGAACCACTGGCAACCCCTGCAAAATAAACACGGGATGGTTACATTCTGATCGCCTGCTTAGCTCAAAATTAACACAGCAAAATGATGTGTGACTTAGACTTACCACAGGGCCACCAGTGAGTAACAGGGTGGGTCTCTTCAAGTTCAGTAGTACATGATGGCTCTCTGGGAAGTCACCAGAACTGGTTTACAAGCTGCAGCACTCACCTGTTGGGCTGAAAAGTAAAACATAATTAATATTTTGGCCACTCAACTCAGACTCACAAACTTTAATAAACTCCTAAAAAACTCCCGATCATCCCCCACCCCCAGTTACAAGACTAGTCATGGGCAGGCCAAAACACTAGAGTGGCGAGGATACATCCCAAGTGCACTGCTTTGTGCACAACTTTGTGGGATAGGAGGGCCACAACTTCTAGATGAAGAAGCATGGGGTCAAAGACTAGAGTGGACAATGATGGCTTTGCACTTGGCCTCAACAAGTCCACAGTACTCACTTGACTGCCTAGGTTAATTCCCCTGAGTTTCATAGGGGCATTTGGGCAGAGTAGACTTAGTGCCACACTTGCCTCAGAAAGAGCACTGCTCACAGAAAAATCTGTAAAAATGCCCCCCCTTCAGCTGTAGTGGGGGCAACTCACTAGGGCTGATCTGCTGCACACCTGTCCAGGGACTGAACACTGTGTTGATACTTCTGGCATGGCAGTGTGTATGGGTCAGTTATTCCTCCTCTTCCTGGTGACCCAACACACACTCCTTGAGTCCACCCCACCCCACGATTGACTGTTTAAATGCCCAGGCAGGCAAGGCTTGACACTTGCCCTGGCCTTGATGAAAAATAAAAACATTTCAGGAGGCACAGGCACTGTGCACACTCAGACAAGTTGCCAGATAATTCTGTGGGACCATGATCAGGAACATGATGGGCCACATTGACTCCCACGGGTGAGCCAGGGCCCAATAAGTTTTGATGACTTCTTGCAGTTGAGGTAGCCCCTGCAAGCTTTCACAGAACTACAGGTCAGCCTGACTATCCATGAGTGAGTTAAAAAAAAAAATGATAGCCAATCTGCTTGTCAGTCACTTGGGTCAGAATGCTTCCTGTCCCACCAGAGATCATGGATGAGCTGGTCTAAATCATCTGCCTAAGCTGCCTGGACACAAACAATTATCAGGTTGTTAAACTGCTCCATGGTTCACCAAACTAAGCTTGCCCACATTGTTAGCCTCCCCTTCTGAGGCCTACCAGATGACCCGCAGTTTCTGTACAACATATATCAGGTACAGAAGACTCCCAATCAGACAGTTTGCCTCCCCCCAGCCCACCCATGGAGTGTCTCCACAATTTTCCTGGATCATCACCATTGAAACCGGGGTCCCTGTGCCGACCCTCATAAAAATTGTGCATCCATTGTCAAAGAATTAGCTCCCCGATCCAACTCCTGCTGCACACACCAACTGACCTAACAGTTCGTCAGCCGAGCCGGTCACAAAAACATATCAAGTCAGCCATTGAAACCATGCCTGGGCACACTCTCCTGGTCAGATCACATGCATCGTGAACAACAATGAGGAGGTTAGTGCCACTCATGCCAAGCTGTGTGGGTCCCCTCCGTGGCCTCCGTATAAGCAGCTGCTGTTGGGGATCCAGGGCTTGGTTCATTTGTATATTCTGATCACCTGCTAGCCTTAACTGTGGACTTACAGCATGAAGGACGGCCATTCTCAACTTTTGGTCAGCTAAGGAGCAAGGGCTAGGTGTTGGGACTCAGTCACTGACCTGACCAGACCAGGAGTGCAGAATAGGGGCGTGGCTTGGACCCGGAGATGATAGCTGCTTGAATCACTCACTCTGCCCCTGCCCAGTGAATAACTGAGATTTAAACGCAATCATGCTGGACTGAAGGCTTGTTTTTTTTTTGCGCAACTTTATCCTTCCCTGTCCCTGTCTCCATTTCAGGAAGTTCTTCGGGGTTAGCTGCACCTTTGCTACGCTTGTTGTACTGCTTGGATATCAGCCCTCTTTGTCTCGTTAGGCTGCAATAGGCCTGGGCATGGTCTCTAAGGCAAGTAATAGTATCTTTATTGAATTAAGCAGCAGTACCTCACCTACCTCACTTCTCCCACTCAAAACTCTAAATCGGGTGCTGATTGCGAATAGGTGTGCGATACCCTAACGGCTTCCAACAGTAGCTTGCTTTTCTACGATCCCCTAGCTATACATCACTGAGTATTCCAAGGTGATGGATCTGCTCAGCAGGGATGAAGATGGAGCTGTTGCCCAGTGCCCCCTGGCCCTCCTGAACAAGCGCACATGGGGGATGCTCTTGGGCACATTACCAAGCTGCTTGAAATGCTGTTTTCCAGGGTAGATACGATCGGTGCATCCCCGGCAGGCAACATTGCCGATGTCCGGAGGCTTGAGGACCAACACAATGTGCTAGAGCAGCGAGCAGAAGAGCTGGAGGATCAACACTTAAATGTTCTGCATAAACTTAAGGAACATGAGGATAAACTGGCCCGACTATGGCATAGAGCAGAGGAACAAGAAAACCGTAGCAGGGGCAATAATGTTCAGATCATCAGAGTGCCAGAGGGAACCGAGGGCCCAAATATTGAAAAGTTCTTAAATGAATGGATCCCTCAGCTACTAGGGGAATGTTGGAAGGAGCCAGTAGGAGTTGAGCGAGCACATCGAATCACTGGCAACCCAAATAATTGAAAGGCCCTCGGACTATAATTGCATATTTACAACGCATCTCAGTCAAAAAACGGCTACTGAGGGCTACAAGGAACTTGGGGAGATAACGTGGAGAGGAAACATTATATCTTTCTACAGGGATTTTTCACAGGAGGTTGCGACTAAACGTAAAGCATACAACCCACTGAAGAAGATCTTAAATGGGAACTCAATACAGTATCGCTTCAAGGGCCTATCTGCACTGCAGAGATCGAAAAACAGCCAGAATCTCCTCAAGATGCTGAAGCCTTGATTCAAAGCCATTGGCTGAATCTGCTGGCAGGAACTACATCTCCCAGAAGCCTCTGGGAGCCAAGGGACCGAATAGAGCAAGGAACCAGTAAAAAAGGTAACGCTGTCCCAGGGAATAACAGTCGCAGCCAGACTGGCCCACCTCATAAAGTCTCTTCCACACATAGGCAGCTCTGGGCTCCATCCATTGTAGGGACCAGACACTCATCGGCTCATACAAACCAAAATATAACTGGTACCAGTCAACAGCCTAAGCCAATACACCCAGTGGATCAATCCCTCCCAGCGAGGCAGCGGCCACGCTCAAGAAGCCCTCATGCTAGAGGGTTGGAAAAAGCCTCCGAGTCTCCGCCTGCAAATCTCCTTAAGGCTGACCTGATGGCAACAGATCAAGGACTACAGCTAGCCGGTGCTGATGACCCACCTGTGGATCCATCGGAGGACCCAGTCCCCCTTGACTGGGCTACGGTGATGGAGGAGAGTGAAGCGAAGCTGCTGCAAGTGCTGGCCTATTGAAACCTGGACTAAAAAGTTTTGCAGAAGCCGTAGCTAAGCCTTGTAATCCTGACAAGATAGACTCACTACATGAAAATGGGGAATCCTGGAAGGAACAGGGTAAATAAGCTGTTTTTTTTTTTTTTATATACATACTCCATTGTTGGTTTCTGTTTAAACTGGGCCCCCAGATCGATGGATTGGGCAAGTGGATTTACCCAGCCCCTCTCATTTTACCCTTGATAGGAGTAGTTCCTGTGAATTCCTGTCATATAAATTACATCTCTACCCACGTTTCTAGTGAACTGCAGGCTGCTAGTCTCTCTTCCAGACAGTCGAGGGCATAGTTTGGACTTGCCTGGCACTCACCCCCTGCACCATGTGTTCCACTCTCCCGTCTCCCTTCACTGCAAGGCCAGGTTTGACCTGTATCTATCCATCGGTAGAGTGCTACAATTATGCAGTTCTAGCCCATGGAATGGGCATCTATTTCTAGATGCTGCCCAAGACTTACAGCGAATAAGGCACCTATATGTTGCAGATTGAGCTCTTCCATTTAAAGGGCACCCTGCTCTGCACGTTCCTTTCTCTTTTTTTTTTTTTTTTATCGGCGATCCCTGAAACAATCTTCCCAACATTCTGATACACTACTGCCCTTGCCAGCCATTGGTGGCTGGGTATGTCCTGAATGGTTTGACAGGTATCCCCCCCCTTTTTTTTTCTCCCCTTGGCAAGCAAACCCAGCCTGCTCACAGCTGGCTGGCTGTGCCCCCTCCCATCCCTCGTGGCTTGGGGAAGGCGCAGTCGCTGGCTTATCTCGACTCTTTTGGGGTAGCTCTCATGTCCAGGTACATGGAGTTGTGCTGGGACAGATCACATTCATTTGGTGTGACCTCTCCATCTCACGCTATTCCTTTTGGTGTCTGAAGCAGTGTGGCTTAAGGGCTACTTTACATAGATACATAGACAGTGTCGGCAGATAAGGGCCTATGGCCCACCCAGTCTGCCCATTTGAGCTTGTAAGTTCAGTTTTTTTCCTAGAAGTCTGTTGCCCCTTACCCCTGACCTCCAGAATTCCTTTATGTCTATCCCATGCATTCTTAAATCCGTGATTGTTTCAGCCCCCACCACTTCCTCTGGCAGGGTGTTCCACTTGTCCACCACCCGTTCTGTGAAGAAATTCTTTCTCATGTTTCCTCTGAATTGTCCTCCCTCCAACTTCATCCCATGCCCTCTTGTTCTGGAACATCTTTTTCGCTTAAAAATAGTGTTTTCCTGCACCCTGTTCCTCCCTGTAAGATACTTGTATGTCTCTATCATATCCCTCTCTCCTCCTCTCCTCCAGGGAGTACATGTTCAGTTCCTTCAACCTGTCTTCATAGGACTTGTGATGCAATCCATGCACCATCTTTGTTGCCCTCCTCTGAACCTTCTCTACCCTATCTATGTCCTTACGTAGGTATGGTCTCCAGAACTGTACACTGTACTCCAGATGGGGCCTCACTAGTGTCTTGTATAGCGAATTATGACCTCCTTTTCCTGCTGGTGATGCCCCTGCCTATACATCCCAGCATCCTATTTGCTTTACCTGCTGTCTTGTCACACTGTTTCCCTACCTTGAGGTCATCAGAGATGACAATCCCAAGATCCCTTTCCTGCTTGGTGCATGCTATATCCTCACCCCAACTGTTATATTGTGCCAGGGTTTTTGTGCCCCATATGCATTATCTTGCACTTCTTTGCATTGAATTTCAACTGCCAAACCCCTGACCATTCTTCAAGTTTCTGCAGGTCGCTTCTCATTCTGTCTACACCCTCTGGTGTGTCTACTCTGTTACAGAGCTTTGTGTCATCAGCGAACAGTGAAATTCTACCTTCTAGGTCCTGCTCAATGTCACTGATGAAGATGTTGAATAGGACCGGTCCCAGCACTGATCCCTGTGGTACCCCACTGGTCACTCTTCCCTCTGTAGAGTGACAGACATTTACCACCACCTCTGTGTCCTGCCACCCAGCCAGTTACCTACCCACCACACTACTGTCCTGCCCACACCCATATTCCCAAGTTTGTGTAATAGTCTTCTATGTGGCACAGTGTCAAAGGCCTTGCTGAAGTCCAGATAGGCCATGTCCACTGCCCTCCCTGATCCACCTCCTAGTCACCCAGTCAAAAATTCAATGAGGTTGGTCTGACATGACCTCCCCTGGTGAAACCATGCTGCTTTGGGTTCTGTAGTCCATTAACAACCAGATGTTCCACCAATCTCTCCTTCAGTAGTGCTTCCATGATCTTCCCACTACCGAGGTGAGGCTGACTGGTCTGTAGCTCCCTGCTTCCTCTTTGTTCCCACTTTTGTGTAAGGGGACTACATCTGCTGTCCTCCAGTCTTTGGGTACCTCCCCTGTTTCCAGTGATCGACTAAACAGGATAGCCAGAGGTTCAGCCACCAACTCTCTTCGTTCTTTAAGGACCCTTGGGTGCACCCCATCTGGCCCCATTGCTTTATCAACTCTTATTGCTTCCAGTTCCTTCAGGACCCTTTCTCGTGTAAAGGGACTTGTGTCCATTTCTGCACCATTCTCACCCCTTGTACTCCCTTCAGACCCATTACCCTCCTCTTCCTCAGTAAAGACTGAGCAGAAATAATGTTCAATATGTCAGCCCTACTTTAGCCCTTCTCACACGCATAACCCAGCACCAATAACTAAGTTGCTGTTGTTATTGATTAGAAATTTGAACTCTGCTTGTTGCTACATAGCTATATATTGTTAAATTAAGTAGTACCTACTGTTATATAATCTGTGTGCTTTCTTTGGTCTGTTCAGGCTTTCTCTCAGTTAAAGACAGGATCACTAGACACTGTCATCTCTTTTCTTCTTATTCAACATTTACCCTTTGAAGTTATCTTCTGTTCATATCTCGGCACAGGCTCCTAGCTGGGGACCCTTTCTCCCTCCTCCTTTTTTGCCTCTTCTGCTACTGCTGGTTGGGTGAGTACCTCATTCTCTACTAAGTGCCCATTGGTGGACTGCAATGGTTTTGACCCCTGCTGCGCCACGCGGCTGGGAATGTGTCTCCTGGAATGTGTGGGGGCTGAATCACTTGGCAAAAACGCACCAAAGTTTTGCAGTTTTTGAATTCCATGTGTGCAGATATAGCCCTACTCCAGAAGACGCATCTTATGAGTCACGCGGTGCAATGGTTAAGAAAGCTTTGGGTAGGGACTGTACTGACTAGTTGTGCCTCCATGAAATCCAGAGGTGTGACCATACTGCTGAGAAAATCCGGACCCTGGACAGCTGAGGCCCAATGTCAGGATTTGCAAGGGAGGTGGATAGTGGCTAAACTATGGTATCCTGGAGGCAAGTTCATAATAGCCAATGTCTATGGTTATAACAATGATGCAGGAGAAGTATATTCGGATCTGATTCAGGCCTTCACTGACCTCTCCGCTGCTGAGGTGACATCCCAATTCTTCTAGGAAGAGACCATAGCCTGGTGAAAGACATCTTTCTGGATAAATCCATCCCTACACCCCAATCCCATCCAAAAGTTCTAGACACTTTAAATACTTTAATGTCAGAATGGGGGTTAGGTGACCCATGGAGGCTTACCCATCCAGAAGGACGGGACTATACCTTCTTCTCCAGTGTCCGTAGGACACATAGCAGGCTCGACTTCTGGCTAGCTAACTATGCAGCTATGCCTATGGTGGGCTCCCCTACTATTGGTAGTATACTTGTATCAGACAATGCGCCAATAACGATTACATTCCTTCCTCCGGGACAAAGTTCACCCTCTACAAGGTGAAGATGCAATCTGCTACTGTTGCAGGACGCAACGTTTCGAGACTATCTGAAGAAGGAGGCCCACTCATTTTCTCTATCAATACCCCCCCGGGGAAACTTGCACGACCACAGTTTGGGAAGGTTTTTAAGGCCATTCTTCGATGGTGAATTATCTCTTTCCCAGCGACCAAAAACAAAGAAAGGGCAAGACAAATAAGAGAGATGCAGGACGAGCATACCCACTTGGAAAAACGGTTTAAGTTGTTTACCTCTAACCCACTTAACTCTTCTCTTTTGGATGACATCACAGGTTTAAAATATAAAATCAACATATTGTTAAACAGAAAAGTGGAGTGGCAACTAACTAGGGCTAAGCATAAGACATGGGAGGAAGGAGATGGGGGGGGGAACTGTTAGCATATTCCCTGCAGAAACAACAAGCCTTCTCTAGAATTCTCGCTCTCAAAAACAAACTGGGTAAGGTTGCAATGGCGTCTAAGACTATTAATGAGGTTATGAAAAAGTACTACTAAGAACTCGATCAGTCTCAGAACCTCTTCTCAGAGGATGAGCTGGCCCAGCGGCTGCAGCTTTTTTCCCAAGCGGTGCAACTTCCTCGACTCTCAGAGGAGCAAGTCCATTCCTTGGACGCCCCAATTAGTCAAGATGAACTCCATTTATCCCTATCTCGAATGTCTAAAGGTAAAGCTCCAGGACCTGATGGGATGTCAGTTGAGCTATACCAGTTGCTGCAAGATGAGATCACCATTCCTCTCTTGGGTGCTCTTCAGGAGGCACAGAGTAATGGTATATCACCCCCCCCACCATGCGTGAAGCACTTATCACGCTAATCCCTAAAAAGTCCTCTGACAGTTTGATGTGTTCAGACTACAGGCCCATATCACTCCTCTCGGTAGACACCAAGTTACTGGCCAAAGTTTTGGCATCCAGATTGTCCCAATCCTTTCAAATTTGGTTCACCCCTCACAAGCAGGGTTTTCAAAGGGGAAATCGAGCACTGATGAGCCTCAGATTTAATACTTTTCAGCAATGTTATGAGATTTGAGCCCTGCCAATGCCACTAATAATAATTTACATAGAAACATAGAATTTGATGGCAGATAAGGACCACTTGACCCACCTAGTCTGCCCATTTTCACTACCTGTTTCATACACTGCTGATCCTAAACGGTCTGCAGCTTAGCCTCTCATTCCTATCACTAGAGTTCCTTTATGTCTGTCCCATGCGTTTTTGAATTCCTCTATCCTTTTTGCCCCTACAACCTCTGCCAGGAGCCTGTTTCATGGATCCACCACCCTTTCCCTGAAAAAAATACTTTCTCGCATTACCCCTAAGTCTATCCCCAATTTTTTTTATCATGGTCCCCTGTTCTTGAACATCTTTTTCTCTTTAAAGATGCTGCCCTCTTGTAACTTATTTATACTCTTGAGGTATTTGAAACTCTCTGTCATGTCCTCCCTCTCTCTCATCTCCTCCAGGGAATGCATATTGAGATCCTCCACTCTCCCGTTGTATGACTTTTGGCGCTGCCCCTGCACTATTTTTGTCACCCTTCTCTGAACCACTTCAACTCTGTCTGTGTTTTTCCAGAGGTGCATTCTCCAGAACTGGACACAGTACTCTAGATAAGATCTCACCAATGTTCTATATAATGGCATCACCACCTCCTCCCTCCTGCAGTAGATACCTCTCCCTATGCAACCCAGCACCCCACTGGCTCTCTTCACAGTCTTCTCACATTATTCAATAACCTTTAAATCATCAGATATGATTACTCCTAGGTCCCTTTCCTGTTTGGTGGTCATCAGCACCTCCCGCACCCCCATCATGTACTTCTCTCTCTGCATTGCTATGCCCCAAGTGAATGATGTTGCACTTCTTTGTATTGAATTGCAAAATTGCAAAAAAATGGCAAACTACTTTAAACTGAGATCTCTTCTAACCCATCTTCAGTGAGCCAAACAAGATCTTAAGATGATGTTTGAAACAAGCACGGGCTGTCCTTGAACATGCCTTGCTTTCTCTCTCATTCTCTCAAAATGGTTTCTGTTGTAATTACATAGATACATAGATGTTGTTGGCAGATAAGGGTTTTGTGGCCCATCTAGTCTGCCCTATCCCTCTTTCTAATGCTTAAGGTACCCTAGATGCTACAAGTTCCCCCCCTTCACCCTAGCTTAATAATTCCCATGTGCCTATCCCACGAATTCTTGAACCCCTGAACCATGGCAGCCCCCACCACTTCCTGAGGGAGACTGTTCCATCTCTCCACCACCCTTTCAGTGAAGTAGAATTTCGTCAAGTTTCCCCTAAGTTTTCCCCCTTTTAGTCTAATGCTGTGCTCCCTTGTTCTGCTAATTCCCTTCATGTGAAAGATGCTCCCCTCTGGTACCCTGTTGATCCCCTTCAGATAATTGACAATACCTGTGTTTGAGCTCCTGTTCCTTGCATAAATGCACATGTAAGCCCTCCTTCCCAGAGCTTAGGGGTCCCAGGTAGTAATGTCTTTGTGGAAGGAGCATTCACAGCATGAAACCACAGAATGTCCTTACTGGGATGGCTGACATTGATTGGAGGTCAACAGTGCATGGGATGCAGGCTTCTTCTGGTGCTGGGCTGCAATCAGACTTGGGTAAGAAGCCACAAATGGTTCAATAAAAATGACTGACATCCACATGAGACATCTACACAGAAGTAAAATGGGGGTTCCATTTAATCAGCAACAAAGCACTCCATCGTGGTAACTCACTTAAACATTTGATCTGCAGTCGTGATGCAGGGGGTCAAGAAGGTTGCTAGTGTCTTCAGCGGCCACTATGGCTCCACTAACATTGGGTGGCATTTACTTGGGCTGGGTAGCCACTTAACATTCAGGCAGCTTACTTTGGGCTGAGATGTCCTTAGAAATCTTGGCAGCAGGCAGAACCTATTTCTTTCTCATTCACATGGCTCCATCTCTACACTGATCCATTTGACTCACAGCAGCAAGCTTTGAAACAGGGTGCCACTTCTCTCTCATACTTCTGCTCAAAAGTTAGGCTGTGGCAGATGACTCTACCCTTGGCATCAGTGGGACTTCCACAGCATGGCTGCCACAACCAGGTTGGCATCTTGAACTACGGTGCTGTCTCTCTCTTTCTCTATACATACTTTCTCTACAGAATTGGGGCCACGCGAGTGACTTCACTCTTAAAATTGTAGGAAAATATACCACTGGGGCTGCCACAACCAGGTTGGCATCTTGGACTGTGGATCTGTTGTTGTCCCTCTTTGTTTCAGGCTCCAAACGGTTCACCTCATGGACATATGGGCATGGCTATAGCCCTCCGGTCTGCACAGTGGACTCCCCTCTGGTCTCTCTCGCTCTCTCTCTCAGTGGCCACATACAATGTATAGGATCTACAGGCAGACTGGATGGGCCTAGTGGTCCTTATCTGCTGACAATTTCTATGTTTCTATGTTTCCCTGTCTCTCTCTCTCTCTGTCACACACACAGCAGGATTACATGCAGGCTGCACCATTATTTCAGGGCTCAGAAATCTCTGCTCTCAAACCCTCTTTTTCTCTGAACACAGAGCTCTTTCTGTGCTGCTGGGGGGGATTTTGAAGGAGCTATGCCACGGGTACCCTGCAGGCCAGGCTGGTGGCAACCACCACATCACTCGCCAAACTTCTGGATGGGCAACCTGGGAAACCTCCATATCCCCTGAGACTGAGCAATCTGACCTGCTCTCCTGCAACTCAGGGGTAGGGCAACAGACTTCCTGAAAAACATAAACTGAACCTTACAAACTTAAATGGGCAGACTGGGTGGGCCATAGGCCCTTATCTGCCGACACTGTCTATGTATCTATGTAACTCTTCCACCCAGACCCCTTCTTACTGCTGGGTTCTTCCTGCGCTATGTCCCCTTTCTGGTGCCAAAACCCAAAATATATACTCCTGTACACCAACGGTAACCTTCAACCAGCAGGAGCTCCCACCAGCATGACGGAGGGGAATTAATCATTTAATCACTGGACCAAAGAGACCTAAAGTGCACAGAACATCTACACACCATGGGGGGGGGGTTACTCACAAGAGAAATGGGTTAGCTACCTTGTAACTGCTGCATAATGTGTACTATAATAATAATACTTGTTTATTTTTATTCATGAGAAACAGATTGAGTCGGGGACTCGTTTACAATGGTTTCCAATGGCTCACCAGCATCAACACTGCAGCTGTGTTGATTGCGGCCTTACTTTACCACATCTATCTATATTTTTGCATGTTTTTGTTCTTGTGTATTTTGTCTCTTCACCCATGTTGCACTGTACACTTAGGCTCCTATCCAGTGCTGACCCTGCAGAGAAGTAAGGGTTGGGGGGCATACTGCTCTGTTTAATGCTGTCCTTTGCATGCCTGCTTACAAGTGTATTTCTGGTCTCTAATAAAAAAAAATCCACAGTTGGTATCAGAGTGCAGTTACACAATATTTGTAAAAAAATAATTCAGGGACTTACTTTTTTTATTTCTTTCTGACTACATTTGCTTTAAAGAAAAAAATACTCACCTTGGTAATGTTGTTTCTTCTAATGGAGTCTTGCTATATTATGACAATTGCAGTTTGTCCCACCATTAGAACTGCTCCGGAGGTGAAAGGGTTAACTACCATTCTAAGAAGTTTTTGCCTAAGGTGGTTTCAGATTTCCACCTTAACCAGTCTGTCTCCCTTCCAGTGTTCTTCACTGACCATTCCTCCTCTGGTGAGAGGAGGCTGCACAGCTTAGATGTTAAGAGGGCCCTTAGTTACTATATAGAGCGTACCAAGGGTCATAGGTTCGAATCCCTCCAACTTTTTCTCACTTATGGTGAGGTTGGGAAAGGTAAACCTGCCACTAAGAGATACATTGCCAGGTGGATTGTCTCTTGCATCCAATTTTGTTATCAAAAACTGGGAAAGGTTCCCCCTTCAGGCCTGAGGTCTCACTCTACCAGAGGTACAGCTGCGTCTATAGCTGCTGCCAGAGACATCCCTATCTTAGAGATATGTCAAGCAGCTACCTGGAAAACGGTACACACTTTCACCAAGCATTACTCCTTGGATATCCAGGCCAGGAGGGATGCTAGATTTGGCACAGCCGTGCTTCAGAGCCTATTCCCTAAGTAGGTTCTGTCCCTCCTCCATGGAGGTACTGCTGTGTAGTCTGCAATTGTCATAAAATAGCAAGACTTCATGTTGTTTGAAGAAAAAATTACTCACCTTAGTAATGTTGTTTCTTCTAATGGAGTCTTGCTATATTATGACCTCCCCCCCAGCCTGCCCCTCTCATAACTTCTACTTGGGTATGGGGTGGGCAGTCCAGTGTAGGCACGGTTTATGCCCATTTGTTTTTCACCCCTTTTGGGGTTTTGGGGTGTGGTGTTTTATTCTACCTTATTTTATTGTGTTCTGGTTCCCTGACTTGAGTCTATGTGTTGGGACCAGGAATATGTGTTCATATTTAGGTAGCCAGTTGGCTAGTGTGGGTTACAGCTTCCACACAGAACCTTAGTGAGTTTTTGCTCGTAAAGATCTGACAGTTTCAGTTTGAAATTATACAGACAGAGCTTCTCTAACCGAGCTCGTGCTCCAAACTCCATTCTTAGAATGGTAGTTAACCCTTTCACCTCCGGAGCTGTTCTAATGGTGGGACAAACTGCAATTGTCATAATATAGCAAGACTTCATGTTGTTTGAAACATGACTTTTCTTCTTCATACTTCATCTACTGATATTGCTCAGTCCTGCCATGAAATCACAGTCCTCATGACACCTCAGTCAGTTGTCATAGAAGAGATTCTGATGTTCCAAACAGAGGGTTATGACTTCAGGGTGTGATAAACTGCAACAACGGATGAAGCTGAAAAAGATAAAAGGGCATAAAACTTGGTTTCATGAATTGTCTTTTGTCTTCAGGTCCCTTCCTTGTTATCAAATAAGTGCTGATTACAATGTCTACATTCTGTGAATCTCAATTTGTACATAATATTCTATCTATTGACGAGGAACCAATGAGCTTCTTAAGCTCAAAGGTGTATCCAATATAATAAATAAATAATCTAGAAATGAATAATATTGTCTGGCCATATAGACTAGAGGTTAGTACAGTCAGCTGTGAATGAGATTGGTACATCCAGCAGGCTTGGGTTTGATTCCCACTACCTCCACTTGCATATTTTGTGACCCTCAGCAAGTCACTAAACATCCCTGTGTGCCCTGGACACACCTGAAAATGAGCCAGTGTGCCTTTCCAGGTAATAAAATTGTAGAATAAAATATGCATAAATAAAATAGAGTGTCACCAGATTTTTTTTTCTGATAGGTTAGATGATTTCAACCCTGTCAGTGCTGTCAGTAAGTATATTACAAAAAGTTTGAAAATTACTTTAAACTGAGGTAGTTAATAAACCACCTCTTATATCTGTCTGAGCTAAAGCAAGATCTCAAGGCTGATGTTCGAAAACACTGAGGGATGTGTTTGCTAACAGTCCTTCTATCTCCCCCTCTCTCCCTCTCTTGCAAAGTTTGTGACGTAATTGGCAGCACCTGTGTTTGAGGTATTGTTTAGTGCATAAAGGCACAGAACAAGTAGGCTATTTACCCGATTTCTAATAAGTGCTGACTGTGACACTTGGACAGCTGGTCCTGATCACTGTATCATTTTTTGTAATATAAAAATGTGTTATGGACTGTCTCTCATGAGAAATGCTGAAACAGCATGTGAGTATCACACACACACACACACACACACACACACACACACACACACACACTCACATATACACACAGGTTTTAGATACAAGGTGTTACCTGGAAGGCCAGAAGCTAAGTACAGACTAGAACAGGCCTTAATCAAGGATCTCCCTTGTATCTAAGTTAATTATAGCTGTAGTGGCTAAGAGGGAAATTGTAAACTTTTATGGCATTAAGGGGAAGAGTGCAGGAATTATGTGACACTGTTGCAAAGTCATAAATGCTTTGATGTCTGTGTGAGAGAGGATACTGCTTTTAGATGAAAGGAAATTTACAGACTTGATTGGGGAGGTCACATGGGGAAAGGAGTTTCTGCTGATGTAATCTTAATGATCTTACCATCTAATATGATAAAATATCCTGGGTGTATGATTTTTCATAACCAGAGGAGGAGCTAGGTGACCTCACACAAAGAGGTGGGCAAAGCTAACTTTTAAACAAGAATTATGTTTTCTTTCAGAGACTTCTAGCTAGACTCTGACAAAGAAACATCTTTGAGCACTTTATGCAAGTATACAGGTAGAGAGAGACAAAATCTAAGTACTGTAGTAGGAATTGCACTGTTAAAACCTTGTTCTTTTAAAAGATTGTATGGTTCTTGTGATAAATGGTTCTGTATTTTATGTTTACATATTTTTTATCTATTTTAGTACAGCTCTGTTTTTAGATCCTACTTGGTCTGTCTTCGATTTCTTTTCTTTAACAAGTGGAGCATATATGGTTAAAGCAGACACTGTGCATAAGCTTGAATGGTGATACCAAACTGGAAAAGGTAAGATTAATCTGAGGTCTTTATTAGAGTTTTTAAGGGTTCATTTCTGTACACCTGGTTAGGTGCCCATAGGCAAAGATATCTGGACCCCGAAGACAGAATTATCTGAGCCTGTGCATTGGGTATGCTAGCAAGAGGTTCACAGTTTGAATCCTTCCATAACTGAGACCAAAGGTTGATTTGAACCCACAAAACAGACAGAAGGTTTACCCTGTTTCTGTTAACTGTTCACAAGACTACGCTTGGAGGTTGGCCCTTTGGAAGTAGAGGGTTGACCTGCTGAGTGGGTTTGTGACAGATTGGTTGGCAGCAGTGTGGATAATTTTTGGTATTACGAGCTTTTTTTGTTCAGTGTGTCAGCTTGAGACCATCAGCTCACTTGCAAAGAAAGAAAAAGGCAGAGTTTTATTTTAAAAGGCAACAGAACTATATCACTTGGCGTATAGTCAAGTTCCTACCTGTTTTATTTTTTTTCCCTAAAGTGCAAGTCAGAGTAGTAGTAGTAGTTAAGGAGGATGGCTTCCACCTACAGCAGACACACTGTAGACTACTTAAGGCAGTTGTACGGGGACAGAGAAGTCCCGTTTGAGGTGAAAGCCAGCAAGCGGAACCTCATAGATGCCCTGATGGTAGCAGATACCCAGAGCAGTGAGTCACAGGCCATGACTGAAAAGGACCAAACCTCGAGTGTGGCAGGGCTAGCAGCCAGTGCAGTGTCCAGATCCAATGAGGAGGGCAACAGAGCCACTGTCAGTGAAGGGCCACTGCAGCAGGGGAAGGTCACCAGTATCCTGTATCCAGAAGTACTCAGACTGCAAATTGAGTTGTGCAGAATGGTGCTGGAGTTCCAGAGAAGAGAAGCATGAACAGCGAGCTGCAGAGGAGAAGAGGGAGCAAGAATGCCATGAGGCAGGGGAGAACACCATGAGAGGCAGAGAGAACACAAAGAGGCAGAGTGAGAATGCCAAGAGGCAGAGTGAAAATGCCAAGAGGCAGACCAGGAACAACGGGAGGTAGACCATAAGGAGCATGAGTGCCACCGAGCTACAGAGGAGAAGAGAGAGTGAGAACACTGAGACAAAGACCATGAGGAGCAGGAGCTCCAGAGGCAACATGAACTGGAAAAACTACGACTCCAACCAGTAGCACTAGAGCAGGTAAGTGGCTTGAGTTTAACTGGGATTACAGGACTGGGTTACAAATTGAATTCCAAATTAATAGCTGAATTTAAAGGGGAGAATATGGATGCCTTTTAAATTCTTTTGAAAAAGTTTGCATTCAGGCTAAAATTCCTAGAGAGTCCTGGAGCTTCCAGCTATCCCTGCTACTTGCCGGGAAAGCTCGGGATGCATTGGGTCAAATGGACAATGAGGGCAGTGTTGATTATAGCAAAGTTAAAGCTGCACTGTTAAAGAAATTTAAATTAACTGCTGAATCATACAGAGCTAAATTCCGAAAGCCCAGGAGAAGCCCTGACATAAGCTACGAGGAGCTAGCCACAAAACAATGTCAGTTTTTAAAATGTTGTTGGGAAGGAATTGAGGCAAACTCTGTTGCTAAAATTGAAAATGTGATTAGTTAGAACAGTTTTTCTGGGTGTGCCCAGCACAGCTGAAAACCTGGCTGGAGGACCGAAATCCCAAAACAGTGCAAGAGGCTGCTGAACTCTCGGACCACTATGCCAAGAGCAGACCTGCTCTGAGAGTGAATGGGGCAGGCATGGCAGTGCAGAAAGGGAAAAACTCAACTTCAGGGCAGCTAAAACCCTCAATGCCTCCACTGAAACTGGAATATTGCCAGACAATGTCCCAAAAGAATGAGCAATAATATGCAGAATGGTACTAGAAAAGGAGTGAGTTGTTTGTGTGTCCCTGGCAGCATGCCTGTGAACATGAGGGAACACATGCACCCAGTCATGGTGAATGGTGTACAGACGCAAGGGTTATGGGACACAGGGGCATCCTTTACCTTGGTAAAGGGGGATCTAGTAGAGCCTGGTCAGCTTATACCTAAGAAATACATCACTGTACAGGACTTTACTCGTAAGGCAAAAACATTGCCCCTTGCTAGTGTTCTCCTAGACTGGGGTGAAACAGGGGGAACTGTGCAACAGGTGGCTGTAGTCAAAACATTAGCAGTGGATGTGATCCTGGGCAACAATCTCAAATAGGAGATGGTATGTGCAGTTACCCGTAGCCAAGCAGCAAGGGAAAATTGTAGTTCCCTGAACCCTGCAAAAACCATTGTGGAAAGCACTGAGAGGCTGGTTCCCCAGCCTGTATCTCCAGATGGAGAGACTAATGAAAAGGGGATATAAATTTCCCCCACAGCAAGTAGCCACACAGCTACAGAGGGTTACTCTGAAGATGGAGGTTTGACTCTTTGTCAGAGGGTTGGGATTGACAGTGATCCTGAGTGCCCTGATGCTAGTGCTAGGGACCCTAGTTTAGCAACTGGAGGGGAGCTGTCCCATGCCTTGGGAATGTGTGAGGGCTCCGCAGCTGCTCAGAGAAGTGACCCTAGTTTAGAGAATCTGAGGGCTTGGGCAGACTTGGACACACAGGAGGTGATGGCAGACACAAGATTTATTGGGAAAATGGACTTATGTATACTCAGGCTGTGCAGACAGAGGGAGGGATGCTAGGCAGGCAGCTTGTCATTCCCCAAAGGTATCATGAGCAGTTGC
Source organism: Neoceratodus forsteri (assembly GCA_016271365.2). Lineage (NCBI taxonomy): Eukaryota > Metazoa > Chordata > Ceratodontiformes > Ceratodontidae > Neoceratodus > Neoceratodus forsteri. The sequence goes on from CM028132.1 coordinate 1,415,859,954, forward strand.
TCAAGATTGCACATGATATTCCCTTGTCTGGTCATCTGGGAATCACACGCACTATGCAGCAGTTGGCCCAGAATTTCTATTGGCCTAACTTCACCCAGCAGGTGAAGGAGTATTGTAGGTCTTGTCACTGGTGCCAAGAAATAGGGAAGGTGGGCAAGAAAACCCAAGCCACCCTGATTCCATTGCCCATAGTGGAGGAGCCATTCCAGAGGGTGGGAATGGATATTGTGGTGCCTTTAAATACCCCCAGCTCCTCAGGGAAGAGATTCATCCTGACTGTGGTGGATTATGCCACTCGGTACCCAGAGACAGTTCCCTGTCCTCGCTTAGGACAGACAAAGTGGCAGATGCCTTACTTGGGATTTTCTCCCGTGTTGGGTTTCCGCAGGAGGTTATCACTGATTGAGGAGGTTCCTTCATGTCAGACCTGATGAAATGTTTATGGGAGAAGTGTGGTGTGGTGCAGAGATGCACAACACCGTATCACCAACAAGCCAGTGGTCTTGTGGAAAGATTCAATAGTACCATAAAGTCAATGCTCTGGGTGTTTTCTGAACAGCATGGGAGGGACTAGGAGAAATACCTTCCCCACCTGTTGTTTGCATACAGGGAGGTACCCCAAGAGTCAACAGGATTTTCCCCCTTATAACGCTTATATGGATGCGGATACATGGGCCCCTAGACTTGATCTGAGAGGACTAGGAAGGCAAGCACACCACCCAGGAACTCCCATTGTGGATTACATCTTTAGGTTTAGGAAAGGCTGAAGGAGCTTATGGAGACAGCCCAGAGCAACCTGGTAGCTACCCAACAGAAACAAAAAGTGTGATACGACCGCAGAGCCAGAGCTCGCTCACACAAGGTGGGTCTTCAGGTGATGCTACCTCTGGCTAGAAGCTGCAACATTGGACTTAAGATTTGTAAGAAAGCGAGTTGTGCTCACAACAAAGGGAGGTGAACCTTACAATTTACAATTGTCTTTGGTTTGAAGCAGTTTCCTTAGGAAAGTTAATATTCTTCAGGTGAAGGATACTTCTAACTGAAGGTTGAAATAAGGAACTTAGAATTATCAGAAAAGGCAGTCTTTCAATCAACAGAGGGAGGTGGAGCTTGCTTTACTTTTGTTACAATTGTTAAGATTTTACTGTTTTCTGTGTTTCTGCCCTTTTGCACAGCTGATGTGTTTTGGGGCTGACTGTTTTCAGAGCACAAGTCACCAGGCTGTTTTGGGGCTGGGGAGGTTTACCTGTGTCTGACTTGGATGTTTGGATTTTTCTCTGTTTGATTAGCAGGGTATTTTCTCTGTCAAATTGTTGTGTATGGCATCTTGCTGACAGGAAGGCACTCATCATAGCGGTAGGTCAGAGCTTTTAGCTGATTGTTTCATGAGGGCACAGTTTAGGCCCAAACCCTTTCCACCCCTCACCCCACCCACCCCTGGAAATAGTTCATTTATACCCGGGGTTCTGACATCATTTCCTCAAGAAGGTAAGGTGCATATCACTGTCATATCCTCTCTTGCACACTGCACTGACAATATAAGCATACACATTATATAAATACATATATTTCTATATAACACACCAATCACACACAAACACACACACAGGGACAGGAAGCGCATCCTCAGGATCACGAGAACAGCTGCACGGGAGTCTGAGCTGGATGTCATTGTCCACCTAGTGACAAATGACTTGGCTCAACATGAGATTAGAGCAGTGCAGAAGGACTTTTAGAACTGGGAGGGGTCTAAGGCAAGACACACACAGTAGCCTTCTCAGAGGTGCTGCCTGTAAATGGCATGAGTGAGGCAAGGGTACTATGCACCATGCAGTTTAATGAGTGGTTGAAAAATGGTGTGGAGCACAGGGTTTGGCTTCATTGGGGACTGGGGTTCCACCTGGAGGGACACCAGCCTATACTGGCAGCATGGTCTGCATCTGTCCAGGAAGGAACAAGTCTTTTGAGCAATCGGGTTTAAATGCTTCATTGGCAAGCTTTTAAATTAGTCAAGGGGAGGCACTGATGAGCAGCAGGAAAATCCCAGCCTCCCTACAAAACAGGGTACTAAATGAGAAAAAGACCGAGGTAGAAAGGTCAGTGGGGATGCTGCAACAGAAAGTAAAGCCATCAAAAATGGAGAGCAATGAGTACCAATGCACATAGTCTGAGTAACAAGCTTCCTGAATTAGTGGTCTTGATGGAGGAGGAACATCTGATATCGTGGCAGTCACAGAAACATGGTTTGCACAAAACCATGACTGGGACATAAACATACCAGGATACACTATCTACAGGAGGGACAGGGAGGGTAAAAGAGGAGGAGGAGTAGCTCTTTACATAAGGGAAGGAATCAAAGTAACAGAACAAAAGAGAAAACAGGGAGGAGAAGAAGCACTGTGGGTCAATTTGGAGACCAGCAATGGCACCACAATCTGCACAGGGGTTGTATACAGACCCCCTTCTCAGGGGGAGGAAATGGACAAGGAAATGATAGAAAGTATACTTAGTATGGTGAAAAAAGGGGAGATATTGCTAATGGGTGATCTGAATATGCCAGATGTTAACTGGAGTGCAGTTGCCACAGCCACTTCGAAGAGTGGGGTTATTCTAGATGCCCTACAGGGGGCATGCCTTAGACAACTAGTATTGGAACCCACTCAAGAGGGAGCAATCTTAGACCTGGTCCTCTCAAATGGAGATGTAGAGAGGATCACAGATGTAGAAGTGGGTAGGCATCTGGGAACTAGCGACCATCGAACAGTATGGTTCACAATAAACACAGCAATATAGTCAAGCCATACAAAAGGAAAAGTAATGGATTTCAGGAGGGCTGACTTTTCCAAAATGGGCGAGTGCCTAAGGAATGCACTAGCAAATGGGCAGGAAGGAGGGGTCGAAGAGCAATGGGGAATAATAAAAACTGCCATCACAGAGGTAACAAGCATTTGTGTGAAGCAAATAAACAAAACAAAATGATGTAAGAAACCACTATGGTTCTCAGAGGAGGTGGCAGTGAAGGTTCAAGAGAAAAAGAAAGCATTCACAAAGTACAAGGAATCACAGAATAAGCAGGACAGATAATTGTATCAGTTAAAGCAAAAGGAAGCTGGGAAGGCAGTCAGAACAGCAAAGGCCTGAACTGAGGAAAAGATAGCCAACTCAGTTAAGAAGGGGGATGAACCCTTTTTTAGGTACATCAGGGAGTGAAGGAAGACTAAGGGAGGGATAGTGAGGCTTAATAAAGGGGAGGGGTGGGCAGAGGCTGACTGTGAAAAGGCAGAGATAATAAACAAATATTTTTGCTCAGTATTTACAAATGAAGAGGGGGAGGTACCTAAAACAAACAATTGAAACACTCTGGATACAGAAGCTGATACCAGCCCATTTACAGAAGAAAGGGTTCAGAAAGAACTCTTAAAACAGAAGGTGGATAAAGCAATGGGGCCTGATGGGATTCATCCCAGAATTCTAAAAGAACTAAGGGTAGAACTAGTGACACCACTGCCTACCCTCTTTAACAAATCATGGGAGGATGGGGTGGTACCTGAGGACTGGAGGAGGGCCGATGTGATTCCTCTTCACAAAAGTGGGAGCACGGCAGAAGCGGGAAACTACAGACCAGTTAGTTTAACCTCAGTGATAGGGAAAATGATGGAATCACTTCTGAAGGAAAGAATTGTCGAGTACCTAGAGGCCAGAGGGGCACAGGACCCAAGGCAGCATGGATTCACAGCAGGAAGGTCATGCCAGATGAATCTAATAGATTTCTTTGACTGGGTGACCAAAGTAGTAGATCAGGAGGGCTGTGGACATGGCCTACCTAGACTTTAGCAAGGCATTTGACTCAGTCCCACACAAAAGATTAATATACAAGTTAACCAGCCTGGGAGTGGTCCCAAGATGATAGCCTGGGTAAAGAATTGGCTGGAGAATAGGACACAGAGGGTAATAGTAAATGGAGTCCACTCTGAAGAAAGGGGATTACTAGTGGGGTGCTGCAGGGTTCAGTATTAGGACCGGTCCTCTTCAATGTCTTTGTAAGTGACATTGCGGGACTGGAAGGAAAAGTATGTCTCGTTGCAGATGACACAAAGATCTGCAACAGAGTTGATGCACAAGGTGGGGTGGAAAGGATGAGAAGGGACTTGGCAAGGTTAGAGGAATGGTCAAATGTATGGCAGCTTAGATTTAATGCTAAGAAGTGCAAGGTAATGCACCTGGGAAACAAAAACCCAGGGGAAGAGTACACAATGGGGGGTGAGATACTAACAACAAAAAAATTGGAAAGGGACCTGGGGGTAGTCATAACAGATGACTTAAAGGTGGGCAAGCAATGTGAGACGGCAGTAAGGAGGGCTGGAGGGATACTGGGATGCATAGGGAGAGGCATCACCAGTAGAAAACAGGAAGTTGTACAGACAGCTGGTGAGACCCCATCTGGAGTACTGTGTGCAGTTCTGGAGAATCAATCTCTGCAAGGACATAGACAAGATGGAAGCTGTCCAGAAGAGGGCAACTAAAATGGTGCAGGGTCTGCAGCAGAAGACATATGAAGAGAGACTAAAGGAGCTTAATATGTATAGCCTCAAGGAAAGGAGGAGAGGGACATGATAGAAACTTCCAAGTACCTCAAGGGAATCAACAAAGTCCAAGAGGGTAGCATCTTTCAAAAAAAGAGGTGTGCAAGAACAAGGGGGCACAATTTGAAGATGGGGGAGCTCAGAGGTAATGTAAGGAAGTATTTTTTCACAGAGAGGGTTGTGGATGCATGGAATGGCCTTCTGGAGGAGGTTGTGGAGTCAAAAACAGTGATTGAATTCAAGCATGCATGGGACAGCAATAAGGCAATTCTAGGGGGTGGGGGTAGAAAGAAGTAGGTTGTTGGTTAACTAGGATCTGCAGCTTATCCATTAGGTAGGGAAATGGGCAGCCTGGGTGGGCCAAGCGGTCTTTATCTGCCGTCAAATTCTGTGTTTCTATGTCAGGAAGTCATGGTCTTATTCTGGTCTGGAAAGGCAAGCTGCAGGCTGAGTAAGCAGGACCGTACTAAGTGATTAGGAAGGTAAATGACGTGAACTACATTGTGAAGTTACCTGACCGAAGACAGACAGAAAGGATGTAACATGTCAACATGATGAAGCCATATGCAAATAAGGCTGACATGGTGTTTGCAGTGTGTAGTCCTGGGGAGGGGAAGGACAAAGAAGACCCCCTTCTGGACTTGCTGGAAGAAAGTAAGTGGGAGTCCTCTGTGGAGGCAGTAAAATTGTCTTCCCAGTTGTCCCCAGACCAGATCCAGAAAGTAAGGAAGGTTTTAGAAGACTTTGCTCCACTGTTTAGCACCAAGCCTGGACTAACCCCCTTAGTGGCGCACAATGTGGAGACAGGGACACAGACACCCATATGGCAGACAGCATATCGGGTATCAGAGGCTGTCCAAAAGGACATTAGGAGGGAAGTGGAGGAGATGCTGGATTTAGGAGTAATCCAGAGATCCCACAGCCCCTGGGCCTCACCCATAGTCCTTGTGCCCAAGCCAGATGGCTCTACTCATTTCTGTGTGGGCTATCGTGGACTGAATGCAGTCATGAAGTCAGACGCCCACCTGATGTCCCAGACAGACAAACTCCTGGACAAGTTGGAGGGGGTGACCTACCTTATGACGATGGACCTGACCAAAGGGTATTGGCAGGTAGAGCTGACAGACAGAGCTAGGGAGAGGTCGGCCTTCATCACTCCAATAGGCTTATTTGAGTTTAAAGTAATGCCGTTCGGAATGAAGAATGCCCTGGCCACTTTGCAAAAGTTTGTGAACCAGGTATTAAATGGTGCTGAGGAGTACACCGTGGTATACCTGGATGACATTGCCATCTTTAGTATCAGCTGGGAGAAAAACCTATCCCACCTTAGGGAAGTGCCGGGCAGGATAACAAGGGCCGGACTCACTGTTACAGCCGTGAAGTGCCAGGTGACCATGGGAGAAGTGGCATACCTCAGGCATGTGGTAGGCTGAGGACAGCTCCATCCTAACCAAATGAAGATAGAGATAATCCAGGCATGGCCCAGACCAGAAACACAAAAGCAGGTCAGGAGTTTTCTAGGGACAGCAGGGTACTACAGAAAATTTGTACCTAATTATTGTGCTCTGGCTGCTCCCCTGTCTGACCTGACAAGGAAAAGGAGGACAAAGAAAATTAGCTGGGGCCCAGCCTGTGAGGAAGCCTTTTCCAAACTAAAGGAGGCACTGTGCAGTGCTCCTGTTTTGATGAGTCCTGACTATAGCAAAACCTTTATAGTTCAGACTGATGCCTCAGACTTCCGTATTGGGGCAGTACTGAGTCAGACATCCAGTCAAGGGAGGGATCACCCAATAGCATGCCTGAGTAAAAAGTTACTTCCCAGGGAGCAGGCAACTCCACGGTGGAAAAAGAATGTCTTGCCATAGTGTGGGCCTAAAGAAATTAGAGCCATACTTATATGGGCAGCATTTTGTGGTACAGACTGACCACAACCCCCTGGTTTGGCTGACACAGATGGGGGAAAACAATGGTAAATTGCTAATATAGACTCTTGCTTTGCAAAGGTATGATATGACAATTCTACATAGGGCTGGAGCCAAAAATCAGAACTCTGATGGGCTGTCTAGTGTCTATGAGGAGTGAACTAATTTGGGAAGCTCATCCCATGCAGGGGATAGAGCCCCCAAATTCATTCTAGGTGGGGAGAAATTGTGACACTTGGACAGCTGGTTCTGATCACTGTATCATTTTTTGTAATATGAAAATGTGTTATAGACTGTCTCTCATAAGAAATGCTGAAACAGCATGTGAGTATCACACACACACACACACGCACACACACACACACACAGGTTTTAGATACAAGGTGTTACCTGGAAGGCCAGACACTAATTACAGACTAGAACAGGCCTTAATCAAGAATCTTATTTTTATCTAAGTTAATTTTAGCTGTAGTGGCTAAGAGAGAAATAAACTTTTATGGCGTTAAGGGAAGAGTACAAAAATGATGTGACACTGTTGCGAAGTCATAAATGCTTTGATGTCTGTGTGAGAGGATACTGCTTATAGATGAAAGGAAATTTACAGACTTAATTGGGGAAGTCACATGGGGAAAGGAGTTTCTGCTGATGTAACCTTAATTATCTTACCTTCTAATATGATAAAATATCCTGGGTGTATGATTTTTCATAACCAGAGGAGGAGCTAGGTGACTTCACGCAAAGAGGTGGGCAAAGCCAGCTTTTAAACAAGAATTCTGTTTTCCTTCAGAGACTTCTATCTAGACTCTGACAAAGAAACATCTTTGAGCACTTTAAGCAAGTATACAGTTAGAGAGAGACAAAATCTAAGTACTGTAGTAGGAATTGCACTGTTAAAACCTTGTTCTTTTAAAAGACTGCACAGTTCTTGTGATAAATGATTCTGTATTTTAGGTTTTACATATTTTTATCTATTTTAGTAAAACTCTAGTTTTAGAGCCACTTGGTCTGTCTGTGATTTCTTTTTTTTAACAAGTGGAGTATATATATGGTTAAATCAGACACTGTGCTTAAGCTTGAATGGTGATACCAAACTGGAAAAAGGTAAGATTAATCTGAGGTCTTTATTAGAGTTTTTAAGGGTTCATTTCTGTACACCTGGTTAGGTGCCCATAGGCAAAGATATCTGGCCCCCAAAGACAGAATTATCTGAGCCTGTGCATTGGGTACATGAGCAAAAGGTTCACAGTTTGAATCCCTCCAGAACTGAGACCAAAGGTTGAATCTAACCCACAAAACAGACAGGAGGGTTACCCTGTTTCTGTTAACTGTTCACAAGACTATGCTCGGAGGTTGGGCCTTTATGAGTAGAGGGCTGACCTGCTGAGTGGGTTTGTGACAGTGACTATAATGTGTAGGATAGGGTGTTCCAGCTAAGATGCAGTGCAAAGAAGTCCAAGACCATGCACTTGAGGCACAGAAGTCCATGGGAGGAGTACACGATTGGGGGAGAGGTACTGACAGCCACCACACAGGAAAGATACCTTGGAATAATCATATCTGATGATCTAAAGGTTACCAAACAATGTGAGAAGGCTGTGAGGAAAGGCAGTGGAATGCTGGGGTGCATAGGGGGAGGTATCTCCAGCAGAAGGAAGGAGGTGGTGATGCCAATGTATAGAACTTTGGTGAGACCTCATCTAGAGTACTGTGTCCAGTTCTAGAGGCTGTATCTCCAGAAGGACATAGATAGAGTAGAAACAGTTCAGAGAAGGGCAACCAAAATGGTGCAGGGCTGCACAAAAGTCATATGAAGGGAGACTGGAGGATCTCAATCTGTATTCCCTGGAGGAGAGGAGAGGAGAGGAGAGGAGAGGAGAGGAGAGGGAAATATGATAGAGACTTTCAAATACCTCAAGGGTGTAAACAAAGTACAAGAGGGTAACATCTTTAAAAAAAAAAGAAAAAGATGTTCAAGAACAAGAGGCCATGATATGAAAACAGAGGGGGGGTAGACTTAGGGGTAATGTGAGAGAGTAGTTTTTCCCAGAAAAGGTGGTGGATCTGTGGAACAGCCTCCTGGCAGAGGTTGTGAGGCAAAAACCGTAGGGGAATTCAAAATTGCGTGGGACAGACATAAAGGAACTCTAGCAATAGGAAGGAGAGGGTAGGGCCACCTAACATTTAGGATCTGTGATATATGAAACACGTAGAAAAAATGGGCAGACAATGTAGGCCAAGTGGTCCTTATCTGCCATCCAATTCTTTGTTTCTATGGATAAATATATGATGCAAGACAGGACATCAGTGTTGTTTGATGACACCCGTGAGTAGCGTATGGTGTATCTGCCTGTTTTTGGTGCTGAGATTTGAACACACAGTCTCAGGATATTGGTTTTCAGCCAGCCAATGGTGCTGGAGTTTGAACTCACAGCCTCAGGGTACTGGCTATTGGCCAGCCAGGGGTACTTGAATCTGGAACCACAGCCTCAGGGTATTGGTTATCAGTCAGTCAGTGGTGCTGGATTTTAGATCCACAACACCAGAATACTGGTTATCAGCCTGTCAGGGGTGCTGGAATTTGGACCTGCAACCTCAGGGTATTGGTTATATTAGCTAGCCAGTGGTGTTGGAAGTTGGATCCATAAAGAACAATTATGGAAGAACTTACCATAACCGTAGATCTTCGAGAGGAGCTCTTGCAGCAGGCAATAACCATAAGGACTGAGTCGCCAGGCACTAGGACCACACGGAAAATGTCTAGCTAGTAGTATTCAGCAGGGGACCTATAGTATAAAAGGGGCGGTCACCCAGCCCATCCCTACTTGTCCCACTGGAGACCCCAGTGTGTACGGAAATTGGAGAACTAAGGAGGTTCCTCTTAACAGAGGAAAACAGAAAAGCTGTAATGGAGAAAAAGCAATCAGGGAGAAAGAGGGAGGGAATGCAGTGCCTGCTGCAAAAGCTCCTCTCAAAGATTTACTATTATGGTAAGTTCTTGCATAACTGTACTCTTATTTTGAGGGTGCTCTTGCAGTAGGCAATAAGCATAAGGACTGAATCCCAAGCAGTAGAGGAATAGACTCAGTCAACTGGGAAGAGGAGGACAACAGCAGTCATAGGAACTTTATGACTGGATACCCTGGAGGAATGCAAGATTGAAACTGGCTCTGGAGACAATGTCCAAACTGCAATGTTTAACAAAAGTATGGACAGAACTCCAAGTGGTGGCTGTGCAAATGTCTGCAGCAGACACACTTCTGAAGGAGGCAGTGGAGGCATCCATACCCCTGGTAGAATGACCTTTGACCTGGCCTGGCAAAGGCCTTTTGTACTTGTGGTAGTAGTAAACAATGCAATTAGCTAGCCACTTAGATAAACACTGTTTGGAAACAGGAGCCCCTTCTTTCCTGTGGGGCAAACAAAACAAACAACTGGTCAGATTTTCTGAAAGGGCGGGTGCACTCCAGATAGAAACGAAGCACCCAATAAACATCTAGAGTATGAAGTAAAGCCTCCCCCTGATTTGAATACTCAGGAAAATACACAGGCAGGTGGAGGGATTGGCATGTAACACCATTTTTACATGGATAGAAACCCTTTGGTTTTGGAGGTAACCGAGTCAAAGGGGATCCTCCCTTTTTAAATTCAATGTGGACCAATAGATCCTTGATGCTTTGTCCTTTCCAAAATGAAATTAAGGGACCATTTAATTCAGTTTCTCTGAGGTCTCAATCTGTCTCTAACAGATGCTAATTTTGTTCTATTACACTGTGAATATCCATTGATGCTGGACCATAGGTGGAAACAAAGCAACTCTGTTCCCTCTCATTAGTCTTTTCCCTGTACTGTAATAAAGACTATCAATTGAGGCCACTCGATCCAATGCCTTATTTAATATCAATTCTGAGTAGCTCCTTTCTCTTAATCTATGAAAGAGTTCATCCTTTGCTCCTAAAAAATCAATTTCAGTAGAGCAAATGTGTTTCAGCCTGATAAGTGACTGTATGATAAACTCTCGATTAGATGCTTAGGGCGCGAGCTGTGTGCATGTAGGAAGGTACTGCCAGCAGCGCACTTCCTGAAACTGGCTAGCTGTACAAGCTCATTAGGTAGACCTTTCAATGTGCTATCTAAAAAGTCTGTCTCACTATCATCACACTTAGAGGTGAAGCAAAGGTCTATGGTGTTGTTATTAATGTATTCCAAGAACTGGGGCTACCTCTGAGCTTGGACCATCCCAGATTATTGATATATTATCAATAAATCGCAAATACTTAACCGTCCTGGGAAGAAAGGGATTCCTTTTCGGATCAAAAATTGCCCCCCCCAACCCATAAACAGGTTCACACAGGAGGGGACAACTGACAAACCCATTGCCATTCCTTGTTTTTAAAGAAAATACTGCCCATTAAACATCAAATAATTACTTTTAAGAATTAGATCAAGGCTAATGTAATGAAAGTTACAGGATACGAAGGGTTGACATTTTAGAATTTGTTCTATTGCCCCAATACCTGTTTAGTGTTGTATTATTGTGTAGAGAGATACCACATCTACCACCAACCAAAGGTAGGTATCTCTCAAACAACATTTTTAACTCTTTCAAGACAGCTGTTGTATCTTTAATATGCAATTTTAAATGTACTACCTCATGCTGTAGGTAGCCATCCATACATGCTGCCAGAGGTTTGAAAAGGAGCCATTACCAGAAATTATTGGGCAGCCGGTGGGTGTTCTGCATTTTATGCAGTTTGGGGTGTGATGGAATACAGGAATTACAGGCTTTTCTACATTTAATGCTTTGCTTTCTAAATTAGTAATCCAGCTTTCTTCCTCTGCTAATTCTAGGATGGATTTTAGCTTTGCTTTGAAGTCGGATTTATAGAGAGTTTCTGATAGGTCAGTGGATCCATTAATTGTCTAAATGCTTCCTTGCAATATTCCTCCCCCTGATCAAAAATGACCACATTTCCACCTTTACCAGATGGTTTTATTTCTATATTGATCATTAATTAAATCTCTTTTAAAGCAACTCTCTCTACTTCTGATAAATTGTCCAATTGTTTTCTCTCTTTCAAACACTCAATTGTTTGTTGATTTCTTTAAGTACTACTTCCTAGAATACTTTAATGCTTTCACTGCTTGTTTGTGGAGTGATAAAAGTTGACCAGATTCTAGCAGGAGGCTTCTTAGCACTTAAAGGGGAATTCTCCCATAGTTTCATGGCCATATTTTCCCAACTCCTTATGCGTAACTGTTGTGTGCCTCCTCCAGTTGCCAGCAGTCCTATTGCTGTCCAAATCTAGATTATAAATAAAAAGATACAGCCCCCAGAAGTTATCAATGTGTTTGTCCTCCATTTTACCATCAGTGCTGCTGGAGAATGATGTCATCAGAGCAACAGATAATGGTGCTGTACTAAATGCTGTTCCACCAGTAAACAGAACCCACAATGTTTGGTTCCCCACTTGAGTAATGGGGAACTCTTTAAGTGTTGTGCACATCCTGAAGTGCAGGTCTAATAGGAACTAGGACCGTATTAGTGTGATGCACTGATTTGACATGTATATACAGTATGCCTGTAAGGAAGTGCCTGTATGTGTTGTACTAATGTTTCTGTTAGCAAAAACAGTTTACCCAATAAATGATTCTGGGTACAACAAGAGTCTTAAGTGGTATTATATTGCTGTTGTATTATGTTCTGTGTGTGTTAGCATTCTCTGTTTTGATGACACCAGCAGTGAGACACAATCTTGCAAAAATGCCCCTTTCCGTTTGTAACTAGGCAGTCCGTGATTGGATTGCTGATATAAGGCAATAAAGAGTTCAGCTATATCAAGGAATAGGTTACCAGGACATCAGTTGCAGCATATGGAAGAAGGGTAAGCTAATGGTTAAAGCACAGGCACAAGAACTGGGAAACTCTGGTTCACATCCTACTAAAGTCCCTTACTCTCTGTGAAATTTTAAACAATTCACTTTATAAAGTAAGTGATCTAGCTCTCCACTTTCAGGCTGCTGAAAGGGGGGTGTATAATTTGTGCAAAGGAGGAATTCAGTCGTGTGTGATCCTTTGGGGAAACTCTCAGGCCTACCTTGTAAACAAATCTTCTCAAAGGTGTTGACCTGGTGCAGTACTGATTGACTCATTGACTGCTAGATTGACTGTTTGATTGTCTGACTGATTCTTTCTGCTGCTTTCCACAACATGTTGCAACTGTTTCACAGAGAGAAATGAGCAGTACAAAGAAATTCTGTTTCCTGTGAATGAAATACTATTAGATGTATTATTTGCTTTGCAGTTGCAGTATTAAGGCTACAAGTACCACTCCATGTGTGAGGTGCATGACAGAACTGTCTTAAGCCATTGCAAACTTAAACTAAAATCAGGATAGAGAGCACTGATACCCTTATGTGTACTTCTGCACTGTTGCTGCAGTGACATCAGGGAATGGGAGGGGCTGTATTAAAAATGACCCATTTGCATGTAAATGGAGGCTTGCTTGACATTTTACTACCTTGTGTCAGAGCCTCAAACTCTAGATATGTGTTACAACAGCAGAAATGACTGATCTCTTATTGACATATGTACAGTACTTGATGTAATAAATACATCAGACATATCCAAATCAGAAATATACAGTAGTTTTCTCCTTTAATTTGTGCATTCTGTCTCTGCCATTATCTATTTCAGAACCTGATGTTACATCTAACTCTCTCCCCTCACTAGATGTTAAATTAATATCATGTGAAAACAACAATTCTAATAGCTCTTGATCTGTTAAGTTATTCAAAAGATTCCCCCACCCCCAAAACTCCTCTCTCTTAAATAATGCTCATGTTCTGTGACACTGCCTTCAACTACATGATGAGAAGCAAAATGTTTTTTTTTTTCTAATTAAGCTTTCTGAAAAGCTTAAATAAATCACAATATAGTTCAATCTCATTTAAACCACGAACTGGGACAACATAAAGCCCATGACAAAGTACCTGTAATTGTGCTTCTACAAAAACCTGTTTAGTGAGATTAACAACAGTCAGTCCAGAATTAGAGTCAATTTGTAGTACATCTTCTCTTACATGTCATGATTTTCCCCGTCTCCCTCGTTGTGTCATTTTTTTTTTTTTTTTTACATTTGTCTGACTGGGGGGCCCCCTGCATATAATCTCTTGAGTCTTCACTTGAAAAACGCACATTTTGTGATGAAGAAGTAGAGGGAGTCACTGAACTTGAACAGTGCTGTATTACGACCTCGTGATCTTGGTCTGCCTGTTGATTGAGATCTAAATTGATTCTCCCATTTGTACACATTATTTTTGATGTAATCTTTTTCATCTCGTGTCAGTTTTTTTTCTTTCAATCAGTTCTTTTTCCCATTTTTTAACTTTTTCATTTAATTTTGCATGAAGTTCTTTTATATAGGCTGTATCAGTAAAAGTTGATAATTGCTCGTGTAAAGCATCAATTCCCTTTAATAGAAGTGCCCGTTGGTATTCATCTTTAGCAATTTGTATTTTTGTTTACTCTTCTGAACAATTTTTTTAAACTTTTTCCCATTAATCAAGATAGTGTAAGTTTTCAAGACCACAAGCTGGCATTTTCGTTAATCTAAGTCCCCTCAGAATCCAGATTTATTCCAGGTCTTTTTTTAAAGACCAAATGTTATAATGCAATGCAGTCTCCTTCATGACAACTTTCTTAAGCTTATTAAATGCTGTGTGTATACTTGCCATTTCCGTGTCAGTCGATGTAGCTGATGTTTCAGGTATTTTGAGTCAAATTCAGACTGTGGCTCAGGTGGTTGCCAACTTAATGCTGTTGAGGAAAACGCCATCCCCTTTTGTTTCTTTCGAGCCAAGTATTGCTCAGAATCTTTAAGCGTTCTCACCTCCAGAAGGTAGTGGATCCAAATTTCAGTGTGGTTTCTCAAACTCAGCCTTTAACACCAGTTGCCTGCTCTGATCTCACCTCCAAAATGACATGCAGAACAAAAATGGAAAACCAGAGGGGAGATCACAATGAAGTCGGGTGCTGGGAAATAGTGTAATGAAAGTAAATGAAAACTGCACTCCAGGCACATTTGAGCCTGAAGCTCAGAAATCCTCCAAGCCAAAGTATCGGCAACTAAAAACAATGCTTTCCATGACACAAAGCACAGCTCGCAGCTTGTGGCAGGTTCAAAGGGAGGAAGAGTGAGGTTCTCCAAAATAAACAAATTCTATGGCAGGACTGGGTCCTTAATGAGAGGTTTCAAATGGTGAATACCCCACAGAAAGGTGCAAGACAGGTCCAGTCGGGCAATATTTTTGCTATCAATGGGTGCATGGTATGCAGAGATGGCGGAGAGGTTCACCTCGATAGAGGAGTAACACAGACTTGAGTCTGAGAGGGAAAGGAGGTACTCCAGGATGAGATTCCCTAGGCCAGTGAAGGGATCCAAATGCCGGGCAGTAACCCAGATGGAGAATCACTTCCACTTCATGGCATATGTGGCTCTGGTGGAAGGCTTCCTGGTGGCCACTAGAACATCAGCCACCCTAGAGGAAACCCCAAATTGCATGATGGCCAAGTCTGAATGAGTCATGCATGGAGATGAAGAGACTTGAGGTCCAGGTGAATCACAGCACCCTGGTCCTGTGAGAGCAGGTCAGAGGAAAGGGACAGGGGATGTGGAGGTTCTACTGCCAGCTGTTGCAACAATGGTAACCAAATCTGTTGTGGCCAGTAGGGAGCTATCAGAATCATGTCCGCTCTCTTTGATTGCAGCTTGACAAGAACTCTCTACAGAAGTGGAAAAGGAGGAAGGCATACAGAAACCTCCCTGTCCAACAGAAGGACAGCACGTCTCACCAGAAAATAACAGGCCCTTGATTTAGCGAGCAGAATTTGGGCAGTTTTGCATTGAGTGGGATGCAAAGAGGTCCAACTCGGGATAACCCCACCTGTCGAAGAGACCCTCAATCATGAAGAACATTAGCTCTCACTCATGTGTTTTTGTCCTGGTCTGGCTTAGGCTGTTGGCCAGGACACCTGGAACATGATCTGTCATGAGAACCAGGTCATATTCTATGGCCAAACTCTCATGGCTTCCCTGCACAAGGTGTATGAGTAAGTCCCCCCTTCTTTTTAAGATAATAGACTACTGACATGTTGTCCATCTGAATCAGGAGACAGTCCGGGAGAAGATGAGTCTCTAAGGCCCAAAAGGCAAGAAGGATTGCTTGCATCTCAAGCATGTTGATGTGGAGATACTGCTCTTGCTGAGACCAGGTCCTTTGGGTCTGACGGTCTGTCTGGTGGGTAACCCAGCCCAGACAGGGTGCGTCTGTCTTAAAAGCCTGATTTGGAGATTCTGCACGGAAGGAAACTCCTCTGAGGAGGTAGCAGGGTTCATCCACCAAGATGGTGTTTGCTGCACAGGCTTGGATACAATGATCTCTTGTTCCAAGTTGTCTATCGCTGGTCCCATTGAACTCATAGAGTCCACTGAGGCACCCTCATGTGCAGGCAGGCAAGCAGAACAGTGATTATGGCTGCCACCATGTGCCGCAAGAGCCTGAGTAATGACTGGGCCAGGACATGGCATGGCGAAAACACCAATTGGGACTGTGCTCTCAGGTGGTCTTCTCTGTTTAGAGCAGCAAGGCCTTGCCCTGAGCCGAATACAAGATTGCTCCAATGAACTGCAGTCTTTGACTTGGCCAGAGGGAGGACTCAGACAGGTTCAGGGTGATGTCCAGCATCTAAAACAAACTGAAAGTGATTTCTATTGTCTGGAGCAGCTGGCATCTGGAGGGGGCTGTGAGGAACCAATCGTTGAGGTAGGGAAAGACATAAAGACTCTGTCTCCTGAGGGCTGCAGTCACTACTACCAGGCACTTAGTGAAGACTTGAGGTTCCAAGGAAAGGCCAAAGGGTAGGGCCCTGAACTGGTAGTGGTTCCCCTGGAAGCAAAAGCGTAGGAACTTCCTGTGGGGCTGGAAGACCTGGATGTGGAGGTAGGCATCTTGCATGTCCAGGGAGCAGAGCCAATCTCCTTGATGAAGAAGGGGGAGAAGACCCTGAAGGGTAACCATCCTGAAGTGTTTGTATTCTATAAACAAATTCAAGTAGCTGAGATCCAGAACTGGTCTCAGATTGCCAGTCTTCTTTGGGACCAAGAAGAAATGCGAATGGAAACCCTTTCCCCTTTGATTTAAGAAAACAGGTTTTATGGTCTCCTTGCTCAGAAATGCCTGGATATCCTCCTGGATAAGGACAATGTGATCTGGAGAGTAGTGGGAGTGCAAGGGAGGGTTGTCTGGGTGTATCTCTTGAAATTCAAGAGTATGTTTCCTTTCTACTAGTTGAAGCACCCACTGATCCAAGGTAATTCTGTGCCATCTGTCCAGGTAAAGGTAGAAGTGACCACATATCACCTCACCCAAAGCTTCTTCTGGGATGGTGGTCAGGCAAGGAGTCATGCTCAATTACCTGGAATGGATGAGTGGCAGGGGAAGACCTAGGGGCTCTAGGGGCTGAGGTTCCTGTCACCTAGGAGTGGGCCTTATGATTGAAGTCTCCTCTGGGCTGCTGTCCCCAGGGCTGCTGATGCTGGTTCCTCTGAAAGAACTGACACTGTTGGGGCTTTGGAACAGTACAAAGAATGTACCAACTTTAGGGCCTGGCCAGATTCCTGCAGGTGGAAGATAATGCTCACCAAAAAGAACAGACCCCTAAAGGGAGCATTAAGGATTTGGCTTGTACATCAAGAGCAAAGCCAGAAACCCTAAGCCAAAAATGGCAGTGAATACAAATGCCAAGGCTGCCACCTTTCTGACCACATCTGCAGTATCGCATGACACCTTAGGACATGATTTCCAACGTCCGACTCTGACTTCAGAAGTTGGGTCAACTAGACTTAGTAGGATCTTCTAGGAGGGTTTGCACCAATTCCAGAGCTTTGTTCCAAAGAGCATTCTGGTATTGGACCATGTGGGCTAGGAAGTTCAATGTCTGAATGGCCAAAGTGACTGAGGCGTAGACCTTCTTAATCAAGAAGTCCACCTGTCTAGATTCCTTATCTGGAGGGTGGATGTTGAAGTGCCTGGGTCTTTTAGTACAGTGGTGAGCAGACTACAATACGATGGGCTGACAGTGCAACACTGCGCCTTACTGCTTGATGCAGCCGGTGAAAAATTTTTAAAAAGTATCTCTACAAGTGCTTTTGGGAAGACACACCTGTTCTTATGATTCACATTTATTTGTAATAAAATGACCATTTTTGAGTATATTTCAGCCTACAGGCATTTTTTTTGTTCTTGAAGTGCTGAACTTAGCTTCTCCATGGTGGGAGCATGTTGTGGTACAATTTGATTAAGCTTCCAGGTATGTGCACTGAATGCTACACCGCACTCCTGTATGTGTAGTTTTTAAGACATACAGGAACTTGAAGAAAAAGAAGGAAAGATGTTAACTTGTGACAATAACAAATTGAGGTCGAAATGAGATAAAAATGGTAGTTGACTAGAAGCAGGAGTCTGTGGAGGTTCTATCTGTGGGGGTCGATGGTGGGAAAAGAACTGGGGATGAGCTAGGGGACTGCCCCTTTTATACTACGGGTTGGACATTGGCATGCCGACGTCGGGGTGGTCCCCCACTGAATACTGCTAGCTAGAGGTTTTCCATGTGGTCCTAGCACCTGATGAATCAGTCCTTACGGTTATTACCTGCTACAAGAGCCCCCTTGAAGTAAGATAACCAGGATACTGGTTATCAGTTAGCCAGTAGTGCTGGAACTTAGAACCACAACCTGAGGGTATTGGATATATCAGCCATCCAGTGGTGCTGGAATTTGGATACACAACACCAGGATACTGGTTATCAGTCAGCCAATGCTGCTTGAATTTAGACCTACAACCTCAGGGTTCTGTGTATCTCATCCCAATAATGATGATGAAATTCAAGCCCATACCTTTAGTGAACTGAACTTCTTAGCCTGCCAATTGTGTTGAGATTTGAATCTAACCTCAGGATACTGTAGATCCCTGCCACACCGTCTACCACAAATTAAACTGTTCAGAAGGTCTGTATACTACTGCATGTGCTGGCGATTCTCACAAGTTAATTCCCATTATTGCCTTCCCCCTCCTCACCTCCTCTTCCATTCAATTATTCCCTTTTGCTGTTTCCTACCCTTCATTCTTCCCTTTCACTAATTCCTACCTCCCCCCTCCCCCCTTTTGATCCCTTACACCACCCACCCTTTCCTATATTTAACCTCACCCACCTTTTAGGTGCCTGCACTCTGTCCCTCTTACTATCACTTATTCTTCCCCTGTCAACCCCTTACGAGGTTAACATCCCAGAGAAGTAGGCCCATTTTGGCTTCCATCTACCCCAACCCCTTCCCTTATTCTGACAAAATCTGACAAAGTTCTGACTCTTGCTACCCCCAAGTGTTATAAAGCAAATAGATCTGTGTTGAAAATCCTGTGTGTGTGTTTATGACTACGTAACTGAGTACTAATAATGGTACGAATGGAAACATAATAATTATAAAGATTAACTGTGTGTATATGTAAATGGATTTATTGTATCTAATCTATACATGATTGCAAGTACTGCCTGAATATCACACAATATGTTTGCTGTTGCCTTACTGTTTCTCTGTAAAGACCTAGCTCAGCTCTATGTATATTTTTATCTGATTCTGTATTCAGTATTGTATTCCCTCTACTCTTCCTCCCAGGAGGCATCTGGAAATGAGCTATTCTAGCTCAGTAAGATACAGGTTCAGTTGACCACTGTCGTGTAAGTACTCGACCCTACTACCCTATCCCCAACCGACCACACACCAACAGGCATCGGGTGTGCCATGTGGTCATCAGGCCCAACTCTCACCTCATTCCATGTGTAAACAAGCTGACATGGTACAGTATAGTATAGGAGAATGGGGTAAGGGTTAGGTCTGATGACCCTATGGCACACTCCAATGCCTCTTGGTGTGTGTGGACGGTGGTGTTGGTGGGGGAATCAGTTGGTAGGGTTGTTAACTGAGTTTTGAATGGATTAATATTTCTTCACCAAGCCTTCAAAAGGCACATCAGTGACCAAAGGGCTTTGTACCTTTAAAATTTCAGCCCACAACATACAGCCATTTCTGAGATCCTGATGACAAAGAAATGTTAAAAAAAAAAACCTGATTGTTTTGTTTTCAACACATTATATCTCAGAAACCACTTGATGAATTCCAATCACTTTTGGCAGGGCAAGGCTTGTGACCACGAGGAATATGCATGCCAAATTCCATACCAAACTGTTGAACGATGCCAAAGTTATTAACCCTGAAAGTTTGAACATTAACATCTGTAATATAGTGCCACGGTGGTGGCACTATAGATTAGGGTTGAGTAGCCACTTTAATGCAAAACCGCAAATTTTACATCTTAATAACTTTGCCACCATATGACGGATTTGTCTGACATTTTGCCTGCGTGGTCTGGCTCTATTGATCTCTGCATCTGGCAAGTTGCGTTACGGTCGGATATATGGTTGCGGAGCTACGGAATGCAAAAAAAAAAGCAAAAAAACTGATGTTTTGCACATTTCTTTGCTTGCTCCCACAGCCTGCATGGTTTGTTCGTTCTGTCCGAAAATGTCTGGGCACATGCAGCCTTGGTCACCGATGTGCATTTCGAAGATTTGGTGAACAAATATTAAACTGTTCAAAAGTTATTCAAAAAACAAATTTCCCATTATAGTCAATGGGAAAAGTTAGCAACAATCACAAAACTTTTGTGAGAGGCTGTTTTTACAATCGCAAATTGCCCTTTTACTTTCATTAGTTGGCCGTCTTGTTCATAGTTAGTGACACAGAAAAATGCCTGGCATTTAAAATTGGGACCCTCTAGGTAAACACTGATTGCTGTGTTTACCTAGTCGAGTCCTGAGGATGCTAGCCTTATCTTTTTTGGGGGGGTTGAAAACCCCAGAAATATATTTTTTAACTTTTTGAGAAAAATACTTTCACAAAATACTTTCACAAATGTGAATGTTTCGTGATTTTTTTTGTGAAACTTTCGTGATTTGTGAAAGTATGAAACTTTCATGATTTGCGAAAGTATTTTGTGAAAGTATGTTGAAATAACTGAAAATTTTTGCCAACCTTCTGCAACCAAATTGTTGGGTCTTCTGGGCTGAAATGTGCAGGGTAGCAAGCCCTGGTCCCACATATGTGCCTTTCAGTGGTTTGGTGCCAAAATCTTCAAGGGGCCCAAAGTTACAGCATTCCAAAGTTGAGCAATTTCCCTGAGGTTAACATTGCGGTACTCATCACACCTTTCGGTGCCCGTATCTCTAAAACGAAGCAAGATGTGGATTTTTCACTACTGACAGCTAGGTCCACCTTTAGATGAACTAACCTGCTGAAACAAGTTTGGAAATAGTAGATGATACCTGCAGTGGAATTTTTTATCTACTTTCTACGGTTACAGAGATATTGGCAAAAACATGTTCCAAGGGTGGCTTTCCAGTGCTTTCCATTGCCTGTAGCTCATAAATGATGTGAGATATGGGTTCAGTCTACCCGTTGTCACGTGAAGTACTCAACCCTACCACCCGCTCCCAACTGTCCACACACCAACAGGCATCGGAGTGTGCCATGGGGTCATCATGCCCTCCTCATACCCCATTTCATGTGTAAAAAGCTGACAGAGTACAGTATAGTATAAGAGAATGGGATGAGGATTAGGTCTGATGACCCTATGGAACACCCCAATGCCTCATGGTGTGTGTGTGTGTGTGTGTGTGTGAGTGTGAGTGAGTGTGTGTGTGTGTGTGTGTGTGTGTGTGTGTGTGTGTGTGTGTGGATGGTGGTGGTGGGGGGCATTTTGCAGGGTTGTTAACTAACTTTTGAAGGATTATTATTTCTTCATCAAACTTTCAAAAGGCACATCAGTGACCCAAGGGCTTTGTACCCTTAAAATTTCAGCCCACAACATAAAGCCATTTCTGAGATTCAGGATGACAAATAAATGTCAAAAAACCCCAATTGTTCTGTTTTTCAACACGCTATATCTCAGACACCACTCAATGAATTCTGACCACATTTGGCAGGGCAAGACACCTACCCATGGGGAATATGCATGCCAAAGTTCATGCCAAACCATTGAACGACTCCAAAGACATTAACCCTCAAAGTTTGAATGTTAACGTCTGTATTATAGTGCCTAGGTAGTGGCACTATAGTTAGGGCTGAATAGCCACTTTAATGCAGAAGCTCAACTTGCCCATTTCTGCATAACATCATATTATAAGTAGTAAAACACATGTATTGGTGGGAGTGGGGCCTTTCATTCCCCGCACTCCCACCAGGTTGCCCATTACTGCTTAACAATATACATCTGACATAGCTTTTGAATTTTCCTATACCTAATAATGGGATGTTGTAGTGCACAAAAAGATGTGATCATGATTATTTTCGCAGTGCACATACAAATCTTCCCATTGACTCTAACGGGAGACAAAATGGCATCAATTTTGAATGGAACAAGATTTTTCATGAAATCTTCAAAAGGTGCCAGTGCAGCCCAGGACCCATACAGACAACCAAATTTGAACCCACTCAAATTTGTGCTTTAGTTATTTTGTTATTTATTTAGGAAATCGAATTGACCCTTTGAGTCATAGACTCGCTTCCAAAGACTCCACGTCAGAATAAAACATAGACATTCATACAGTACATACACAGAATAAATGTGGGTGGGCAATCATACAGAATATAAGTACAATGAGCACGGGTTAATGCCTATACATTTGGTAGCTAAAACAGGGCAGAGCTATCAACATATAAAACAATGTGATCGTGATCATATTAAATTTTTTGTGGCAAAACATTTTGTCACAATAAAAACATTGGAAAACCACCAAACCACTAAAACACACACCTGTGGGATCAGGGCTTGGCTTGGTTCAAAAGTTTTCAAAGTCAAAAATTTGACGTTTAACATAGAACCCTAACTGTAATGCGACACAAAAAATACTATAACTTTTGAACGGAACAATACTTTCTCACGAAATCTTCATAAGGGACCAGTGCACCCCAGGAATGATGCAGACAAGCCAATCTGAACCCACTCAAATGCATTCTTCAGTATGTAATAGGTGGACAAAAAAAATCACAACTTTGAGGCTTTACCACTTTTTTGAGTGCGCTAAGATCCCATAACAGTACATCCAACCGACCCAAACATTCCGGCATCCAGAGATCTATGATAAGTCTTTCCATATTCTGAATTTCAGGCACATCACATACATGGTTAAATAGTTATAGCAGTGAAATATTTGACGTTTAACATAGAAATGGCTACACAACCCTATCTGTAATGGGACACAAAAGTGCTATAACTTTGAAGGGAACAATATTTTATCAAGAGCTCTTTGAAAGGCACCACTGCAGCCTAGGTCCCATGCAGACAACACAATTGGAACCCACTCAAGTGCATTGTTCAGTGCATAGTAGGTGGACAAAGAAATAGCAACTTTAGGTTTTTCCTTTTTCAGTGCACTACAATTCCTCAACCATATATTCAACTGACAGGAAAATTTCCAGATCCGAGATCTATGATCAATCTTTCCACATTCCAAATGTCAGACAAATCGGACAAATGGTTCAAAAGTTTTAAAAGTCCAAAATATGATGTTTAACATAGAAATGGCTACACAACCCTAACTGAAATGGGACACATAAATGCTACAACTTTTGAACAGAGCAATATTTTGTCACAAAATCTTTGAAAGACACCAGTGCAGCCTAGAATCCATGCAGACAACCCATTTTGAACCAGCTCAAATGCATTCTTCAGTACATAATAGGAGGACAAAAAAATCACAACTTGCGGCTATTTCACTTTTGCACACTCACGGTTCCATAACCGTACAATCCACGAACACAATAATTTCCAGATCCGGACATCTATGATAAGTCTTTTGACATTCCAAATTCCAGGCAAATCACACAAATGGTTCGAAAGTTATAAAAGTGAAAAAATGAAATTTCAAAACTTTGGAGTGTGGTAACTATGAGCCTGCTGAATTTCTACACACCGAACCACTGAAAGGCACATCCTTGACACTAGGGCTTCCTACCCTGAACATTTCAGGGCAATAGCACAATCCACCTTGCTACAATTAATAGACAAAAAAAAGCAACAGATATAATGGGGATGTGATCGCGATCAAAATATGTGATCGCAATCATATTAAATGTTTTCATGGCAAAAATATGTTGTCATGATAAAAACATTGGAAAAAAACACCAAAAGGCACATGTGTGGGATCGGGGCTTGGCACTCTGCAAATTTCAGCCCAGGAGCACAATCCACTGGCACAATGAAGTGACAAAGAAAGAAACACCTCGGACAATGTTGTGGAGAAATGTTGCCATGGCAACAAAAATGTTGCCACGGCAGCAAAAATCTGTTTGAGCTTTTCTATACCTTATATAGAGATGTTGTCATGCACCAAAAAATGTGATTGCAATTGTTTTCACAGTACACATAAGTTTTCCCATTGACTATAATAGGAGTCAAAACATGGCATAACTTTTAAACGGAACAAGATTTTTTCACAAAATCTTCAAAGAGCACAAGTGCAGCCCAGGACCCATGCAGACAGCCCAATGTGAAGCAACTCAAATGCATTCTTCAGTGCATTATGGGTGTACAAATAAAATGGAAAGTTGGGGATTTTTCACTTATTGAGCGTGCTATAATTCCACAACTGTACATCCAACTGACACTAAATATTCCAGATCTTGAGATCTATGATAAATCTGTCCACATTCCAAATTTCAGGCAAAGTGGACAAACAGTTCAAAAGTTATAATAGTACAAAATCCAATGTTTAACATAGAGATCACTACACAACCCTAACTGTAATGCATAGAAACACAGAAACATAGACTTTGACGGCAGATGAGGACTGCTAGGCCCATCTAGTCTGCCCATTTCTCTACCTACAGGATAGGCCGCAGATCCTATTTAACTAACAGCCTATTTCTTCCTACCCCCCACAAGAATTGCCTTATGTCTGTCCCATGCATTTTTGAATTCTCCCACAGTTTTATACCCCACAGCCTCCTCAGGAAGGCTGTTCCATGCATCCACTACCTCTCTGTGAAGTAATACTTCCTCACATTGCCCCTGAACCACCCTCCTTCTATCTTTAAATTGTGTCCCCTTGTTCTTGCAAGTCTCTTTTCTGAAAACTACCCTCTTGGACTTTGTTGATTCCACTGAGGTACTTAAAAGTTTCTATCATGTCCCCTCTCCTTCTTTCCTCAAAGGTATACATATTAAGCTCCTTAGTCTCTCCTCATACGGCTTCTCTTGCAGACCCTGCACCATTTTAGTTGCCCTCCTCTGGACTGCCTCTATCCTGTCTATGTCCTTGCAGAGATGGGGTCTCCAGAACTGGACATAGTACTCCAGATGGGGTCTCATCAACTGTCTCTACAGAGGGATAACAACTTCCTGTTTTCTGCTGCTGATGCCTCTCCCTATACATCCTAGTATACCCCCAGCCCTCCCTACTGCCTTCTCACATTGCTTGCTAACCTTAAGGTCATCTGATATGATTACCCCCAGGTCCCTTTCCTCTTTTGTTGTTGTTACTACCTCCCCACCCATTGTGTATTCTTCCCTTGGGTTCTTGTTTCCCAGGTGCATTATTTTGCACTTCTTTGCATTGAATCCTAGCTGCCATACTTCGACCATTCCTCCAACCTTTCCAAGTCCTTTTCATCCTTTCCACGCCTCCTTGTGTATCAACCCTGTTGCAGATTTTGTGTCATCTGCAAAAGGCATACTTTTCCTTCCAGTCCCTCTGCAATGTCACTGATGAAGACATTAAAAGGGCCAATGTGAACCCTGCGGTACCTAGTAACCCCCTTTCTTCAGAATGGACTCCAAAATGCGACACAAAAAATACTATAACTTTTGAACGGAACAATATTTTTTCACAATTTTTGAAAGGCACCAGTGCACCCCAGGACCCATGCAGACAACCAAATTTTAACCCACTCAAATGCATTATTCACTACATAATAGATGGACAAAAATAGCAACTTTTGCACTTTACCACTTTTTGAACGCGCTACGATTCCACAACTGTACATGCGACCAACACAAAACTTTCCACAGTTGGAGATCTATGATAAATCTCACCTCATTCCAAATTTCAGGCAAATCAGACAAATGGTTAAGAACATATAACATTGCAAAATGTGATGTTTAACATGGAAATGGGTACACAACCCTAATTGTAATGGGACACAAAAAATGCTATAACTTTTGAATGGAGCAATATTTTGTCATGAAGCCTTTGAAAGCCACCACTGCAGCCCAGGGCCAATGCAGACAACCCAATCTGAACCCACTCAAATGCATTCTTCAGTACATAATGAGTGGACAAAGAAATCGCAACTTTGGAGCTTTTCCACTTTTTGAGCACGCTACAACTCCACAACTGTACATGCGACCGAAATAAAAATTTCCACATCCAGAGACCTATGATAAATCTTGCCACATTACAAATTTCAGGCAAATCGAACAATCGGTTCAAAAGTTATGACAGGACAACATTTGACATTTAACAAAATATTCAAAAGGCACCAGTGCAGCCCAGGACCCATTGAGACAACCCAATTTGAACCCACTCAAATGCATTCTTCAGTGCATTATAGGTGCACAAAGAAATCACAACTTAGGGATTTTCCACTTCTTTGAGTGCACTACTATTCCGAAACCGTACATCCCACCGGCATGAACATTTTCACAGCCAGAGCTCTATGATGAATCTTTCTATAATCCAAATTGCAGGCAAATCACACAAACGGTTCAAAAGTTATTAAAGTGCAAAAAAAATAAATTTTCAAATTTTGCAGTGGTGTAACTATGGGTCTGTTGAATTTTTACACACTGAACCACTGAAAGGCACATCCATGGCACTAGGGCTTCCTACCCTGAATACAAACCATAATCTTATGGGAAAAATGTCAACTATGTCATTGAATATCTCTGCAACTAATTAATTCCCCAACACCTAAGCAGCATAATTCATATCTCTAGGACATCCCCTCAACACCCTGCACATTTCAAGTAAAAAGACCAAACCGTTATTGAGATATGCAATTTTAAAGTTTTTAAACCTTTAAAATGTTTTAGTTTGTGAGAAAATCTTCAACCACGAGCTTCAGCCATGAGCTAACAAAATCTTCAGCTGTGAGGGGACATCTGGTTGTCTCAACTAAGGCCATCTGGTCATCCCTAGGGTCATCTGGTCTTACCCATGGACATCTGGTCATGAAAATCTGGCTATCTGGTTGTCCCCTCGCAGAAGAAGCTCACGAATGAATATCGTCTCACGGCTGAAAAATTTGCAGGCCCGCAAATGAAGATCGTTAGCGAGCCACGACCAAAGAATTTTAGTTTTTAAAAGTCTATTTTTTGACAGAACTGAAGCAAACCAAAGGCATGGCTTGACAGAGGGTCCCCTGAGCTAAACCTATGCCTCACTTCCGTCAAAAGTCACCCGTGCAGTAAAATGTAGCATTGTTTCCGACCACAAAGTAAAACAAATGGTTGACCTTGCAAAAAAAAAAATTCTGGTGGCTGAAAATTTTTTGGCCACAAGCCTGCAAATTCTTTGACCGTGAGGGAAGACCAGATGGCCAGAACCCCATTCTTCTTTCTCAAAATATACATATACATTTTCCCATAGGATATAATGGGAACTTAAAACTTTTGAATGGATTAATATTTGTTCACCAAACAAAAAGTGGCATGTTCCTTGACCCAAGTGCTTTCTACATCCCAAGTTGCAGACCAATCAACCACACGGTGGCCACCCAGCGCCACAGGCATAAAAATGCGCAAAACTGGCGAAAAGTGCATTTTGTGGCACTTCACTGCACAAAAAACATATGTCTGACCAAAATGCAAATTGGTAAATCAAGAGATCTACCATATGACACGGTGTATTCCAAATTGTGTGCAAATTTGTTGAATGGTTGCAAAGTTATTAACGTGCAAAGTTTGAGGTTTAACATTAAAGTGCCTACTCAACCCGAAATATAGGGGCAAAACTTTTTGCAAAAAACTCTATTAATGCATCAGTTAGGGTTGTTTCCAAAGCAACAAAAGTGTGGAAATGCAATGTTAGGGTTACCAGACCCTGACCCCCTGACCACCCCACCCCCTATCCTCCACAGACCAACAGATGCCGTGGTGTGCCATGGGGTTGTGTGGCCTAACTCTCACCCCATTCAAAATGTAAAGAAGATGGCATGCTATAGTAAATGAGAATGTGGTGAGAGTTAGGCCACATGACCCCATGGCACACCTCTGCATCTGTTAGTCTGTGGAGGATGGGGGGGGTCAGGATCTGGTAACCCTAACATCGCATTTCCACACTTTTTTTGCTGTGGAAACAATCCTAAATGATGCATTAACAGAGTTTTTTGCAATGAATTTCTCTCTTTTTTGAGAAAGTGTAATATAAATAGTAAATGATATGTGTTTGTGGGAGCGCATGCCCTCCAGGCCCTGTGCTCACACTTACACATAAGTATGGATCCCTACAGCAGCCCTATAGGGCAAGGAAGCCTTGTAACATTAATTTGCCCATAACTGGGGAAGTATACCAGCTAGTGCAAAAATTAAAGTGTGGTTGTAATCATGAGAGTGACTAGTTCCTGCAACATGAAGTTGACCGAATCCATTGTGTCCGAAATAGGGGTGGCAAAAAGCACTCTGAATACAAAGTCTGTGGGCATAATAGTGGCCCTCAGACATGAAAATGAGCAATTGGAACAGTAAATCGCAAATATCTCATGAACCGCACAAGGTAGAAAAAAAATTCAAATGCCATGGGTTTCATGACCTTCCAACCTAGTTCTGAACTTAGTCCCCTGTTAGAAAGGACTAAGAAATTTTGCAAGGAAAAGTCTGTATCTCGAACCGTTTTCGAGATATGGGCCCCGAAAGGCATCTCGGATGCCCCAATGTTATCCTATGGGAAAATGTCTGAACTTTGGAGTGCTGTAACTTTGGTCCCCTGTAAGCAAAAATTGATCCTAATAAAAAATTCTGATTAGATTATAAAGAATCATTGCACTCAACCATAAAAAAATGTAAAATTTGGAAATACCATAAAATATTTGGATATAACTTTAGTAAGTATTCAAAACAACCTAAAGTCAATTTTGACCATGCAAAATAGAAAATTAAAAAATTAGTAGGCAATTGACAGAAGTTATTTCTCTCTTTATAGGGGTGGATTAAAACTTTAAAGATAATGGCCCTTCCACATTTCATTTTTACAATGCAGTTATAGGTTCCCTCTCAACCACCTGGTTTGCGGACGTAAGAGGAGTTTTTTCAAAATGTTTGCTGAGAGGGGGAACCTTGCCTAGAGTGGAAGCAATTAATAATACCTAAACACTTGGAATGATCTTGTTGTCCAGATTTGGACATTAATAATGTGAGTTATCAATTTAAAATCTTATGAGAATGGGCATTCCATTTCAACTCTAAACATAATTTGGAACAGAAACTGCTGGTTTTAGAATGGAAAACGAACATAAAGGGCCAGGTATTCAAAACTTTGCCCCGGGGCTAAATTAGCACTGCCTGCACGGGCAAACTTAGCCTGGAGCAAAAAGCAAGCTATATTCAAAAGGAATAGCCCGGTGCAAAACAAGCTGAATATAGCATGCAAAAGGAAGCCGGGCAAACAAGGCCAGGATTGCAGGGCAAAAATAACCTGGGAATAAGACAGCACTGAATATAGCAACTGGGAAGTGCACACTGCTACTGCAGCTCATTAGACCCTGGAGAAAGCCAGTGTTGCAGGTGGACAACATTGTATGTGATTGCAAAGAGATGTCTCACATCTACTGCAAACAACAATGTAAGCCACACACTGCAGAACTGTGCTATGCTGAAGTGAGGTTTGCCCGGGGCTAACCTGATTGCACAGTGCTAACACATTAGCCCATTGCAAACTGGTTAGCCTGGGGCAAACAGAAGCTATATTCATTGCTCCCATGCAAATAAGCCTACTTAGGTAATCCATGGGCAAACAGGTACATTTGCATCTCATTAAGTGCTGCTTAGCATACATTACCATGCAGTTTGCCGGTGCTACTGCATGGAGCAAACTCCCCTTTTGGTTGGGATGGGAGTACAGGCTGGATGCTGCAGGCCAAGTCATGCCCACAGCATCCCCTGTTGGTCGAAATAGAAGCACAGGCTGGAAGCAGCAGGAACTGTGTGCTGGCAGGCACAGTTAGTGCATACAACACACCCATGCATCTGTGCAAGCAGAACCTGTGTATGTGTGTGTATGTATGTATATATATATATATATATATATATATATATATACACACACACACAAAGGGGGTGAGTGGTAAATGAGTGTGATAAATTATGTTATTTCAATAGCGTGTGATAAATATAAGACCTGACATTTATCACACCCGCGCAAAGCCTCACAAAGCTGAGCATACCGCGGAAAGCTGCGCAAATGGTACATTTTGCAACAATGAGGCCCCCATTGTATATATCGGATACATGATGAGCACTCGTGTGATATGGGAAATATGTTCAGTCCTGTACAGTGACCTCTGAAACCTCACCCGTGGCTTTGCCACTCGTGAGTTCAGAGGTCACTCTAGAGGAGTGAAAATATTTTTCATTTCACACTCATGCCCATCATGTATCCCCTATATATATATATATATAGATATATAGCTATACAGATCGATAGCTACACACAGACACACTGCCCGTGGCCACACATGCCCTGGAGGATACCCCCAACAACAGGTACCCCACTGCAGTAGTCGGGTGAAACACAGTGGGTGGACTCAATGCACAGGACAGGCATAAGGCAAACCTTCTGGGGGCGTAGGCCATAGGCTGCAGGTTCACTAGGATATGCAGTATGTCCATTAGATAGGGAACAGGCAGACTGGCTGGGCCAGGCAGTCCTTCCCTACCATCACAGTCCCTGTTCCCATCTGTGCCTGTTACATACTCTACCCTGGTAGGCAAGTGTCTCCCCAAGCACAATCCCAGACCCCATAGCGCGGTATATGAATATTTTCCCTGGTAGTCTAGTGGTCCTCCCACCCCCAGCATGAATCCCGACCCCTGGTACATATAAAATTGTATTCTTCCCTGGTAGTCTAGTGGTCCCCCACCCCCAGAATCCTGACCCCTGGTACATGTAGAAATTGTATTATTTCCTGGTAGTCTAGTGGTCCTCCCACCCCCCAGCACGAATCCGACCCCGGTACATGCAAATATTGTATTTTCCTAGTAGTCCAGTGGTCCCCCACCTCCCAGCATGAATCCACCCCCTGGTACATGTAGAAATTGTATTTTCCTGGTAGTCTAGTGGTCCCCCCACCTGGCAGTGACACTCTCACTCATCCCAATGACAAGCCACAAAGAGAGCCAGTGACCAGCTCTGCCCTCCTCTCACCACCACGGCTGGCCACCACCTACGGTATGCATGAGCACTATGGAAATGAATGAGCAATCGAGCTGATTCATTTCTGTAGTGCTCATGCATACTGCAGTTGGCGTCCGGCTGTGGTGATGAAAGGAGGGCAGAGCCGATCGCCGGCTCTCTTTGTGGCATGTCATTGGGATGAGCGAGGGTGTCACCGACAGGTGGGGGGACCACTAGACTACCAGGGAAAACTACAAATTCTACATGTAACGGGGTTGGGATTCATACTGGGGGTGGGGACCACTAGACTACCAGGGAAAAATACAATTTCTACATGTATGGGGGCCAGATTTGTGCTGGGGGAGTGGGGGGACCACTAGACTACCAGGGAGATTCTTGATATACCAAGGCAATTGGGGTCCATGATGTGGGGAGGGCACCACCGCATTACCACCAGCTTTTTTCTGGCAGTATCTAGTGCCGTGCTACAGGTTGCATTAATGCCTGTAGCGCGGCGCTACACCTTTGAATATGCCATGCTGCTGGCATTCCTGGGCATTCCCCTATCCACGTCCCTGCATACCATTATATATTAGTGTTGATGCTACCACACAGCGCCGGCGCTAATAGGGCTTTTGAATTTTGCAGCCTCGTGCAAATCCAGCACTCTTCCAGCGCTACAGACTTGCACTAGGTGCAAAGGTTTGAATATTTGGCCCAAAGAATATTATATTCAACTGACAAAAGACATTTAAAGTTAACCCAACTTTAAATGCTTCAATTTGGACATTATTTATGTAGATTTCTTAAGGAACTATATCCGTGGCTTCATCTCAATATTTGGGTAGTAGTTTATTCTAGTCAGAGTGTATCAGAGGAAAATGTTTGGCTCTGAGTAAATTAAGAGTTCAGATATGTGCTCAATTACGGTAATATTTGAAATGAAAATGTTGTTCTATTTCAAGATTTAAACAATTATGTTTACCCTCCATAAATATAACTTTCTTAAACTATCTTGCCTTAGAAAATAAATTCAGACACTTGCTTAAATATTTTAATGTTGATCTAAACTTGAATTTGGAGGGTACTTTGGAAGAACATAATGCAATTTAAAACAAGTTACACAGAAGATATTACAAATATATATATATATATATATATATATATAAAATAACCTGAAAATTCAAAAAAAAAAAGATCCTTAGGAAAATACATACAAGAAATGGTACATGGAATGAACACTGATTTGAAAGAGCAACAGTGGAAACAAATTGTATGTCAAGTCTAATAAAAATTATACATATGCACAAAACAAAGTAATACAAAAATACAGATAATATGTATTTTACCTCAAAAATAATTCATAAAATTGGTAATTCAGGTAGAGGTTATGTGTTGGCATGATTGTGGAACTAAGCTTTACTTATATCATTGCGTATGGGGTGTCCATTTATTTGAAAATGGTGGGACCCATACAGTTAAATTATTAGCAAAATTACTAAATAGATATATTCTATGTGACATTAAGTTATTGATCTTTAAAGATACTTTAATGGTAAATTTTAATAAACTGGAATAAAATATTTTTGTTTTGGGAACAATGATACCAAAGAGATTACTTCTTGAGAAATGGAATTCCCAAGTAATTAATGAACTTGAGACACAGCAAATGTTGGTTTATGTTTTACAAAACAGTCTCCTTTAGAAATCTATTGTGCCAGCCCAGTGATGCTGAGGGGTGAGGCATTGGACACCACAACTCGTGCCACGCCGGCAACCCGGGTTTGGAAATGAGACCGGGTCATCGGGGGTTGGCTGGGGAGGACTGGAATTGAGCGTCCGTAGACTGATCTCCTATTCCTGGGGTGAGCTAGGGAACTTCACTGCACTGTAGTGGGCCCTGGGGATGCTCAGGGGCACTACTAGCATCGGTGACAATAGAGGGAGAGCACAGCGGATGTCGGCATGTTGTGCCTGGACGTCATTGCACATCCATGCTCCAGGGGCCAATTGGAGGAAAAAATGGCTCCACGCAACCGTGCAGCTTGATGGCTGCCATCCGAGCCACCCGATGGACTTTAGTGGAGTCCTGTTGGGGAGGGTCTGGAGCTGTCCTGGCTGGTAGAGGCAGAGGGGAGCCCTGCAGCAGGATGGCATGATGGCCATCCCAGATCCTCCTGGGTGCAGTTTGAGCTACCCAGCTCTCTGGGCAGGCAGAGCCAGCGGCTGGATGCCCCAAGCTGGAGTGTGCCGCAGTGGGAGTTAAAAATAGTCGTGATAAAAAAAAAAAAATCTATTGTATGACATTATTGAAACCAATGATATTTCCAGAGCCTCATAGAAAGAAAAAGAAAAAAAAGTCACCATTACTTAGCTTTTAAAGAAAAAGATTGAATAGATTAAACGTGTACTCTTTTATAAAGAATCTGGATTGTATAGAATCTACACACATAAAAGAATGAAGTATACTAGTTTGTTCTCATTATGGATATGAGGGGGTGGAAAGTTTTTTGTGTTTTGGTCACAGGTGTTATTTTTTCTTTCTTTTTTGTGATGTATAATATGTCTAAGTGCTTATGATGTGACTGTTTAAATTTATAATTAAATAAAACTGTATTTAAAACAAGCAGAACATACATTAGTGAGTTTAAGCAAGCATAATTTTACAGTTGCAAAAATGAGTTAGATCACTGTTCATTATATCCCTGGTA
Source organism: Neoceratodus forsteri (assembly GCA_016271365.2). Lineage (NCBI taxonomy): Eukaryota > Metazoa > Chordata > Ceratodontiformes > Ceratodontidae > Neoceratodus > Neoceratodus forsteri. The sequence goes on from CM028132.1 coordinate 1,415,893,672, forward strand.
ATACATTTTGAAACCTGTGTCCTATTCACTCTCCTTCCTCAGTAAGAGCTTTAATCTGCCCCACCCTTTTCAGGACTTCAACAAATTCAAGTTCAATAAATTTTAAGTGCTTTGGATCCGAGCCATGTGTTACACAGAAGTGTTCTTTCACAGGGCTATCTCTTTTGCTATTTATTATAGACCTTACATGTTCTTGAATCTTGGTCTTTAACTTTCTTATGCTACTCCCAACATACATACAACAGGTTCCATGGACGCTACAACACATATACAGCAAACATGAGGAATTATCTCATGGTTGCCCTGGTTCCAGTATTGGCATCAGCGAATTCTTTGCAGGGGCTATCATACTTACAGATGTTGCACCTGTGACATTTGAGAAAGACCCTGTGGGTTTTCAGGGAGTCATGATATTCCGTCCATAGCACCCCATCACAGTATAGCCTAGAGGTGTTATAGTAATGAGCTGTGAATGAGCTTGATGCATCATGCATTCTACAGACCTGGGTTAATTCCCACAACCTCCACTTGCATACTGTGTGACCCTGAGCATGTCCTTAACCTCCCTAGTGCTCCCAGGTGACTCCTGACAGGCCTTGTGCCTAATAGGCCATACCAGTTACCAAAAGAATAAAATAATAAATAAAAATTGAATTGGCTGTGAACCAACTTGTCACTCACTAGCTGCTTTAATGAAAGTGATTCTTTGCCTAACTCCAACTGTTTCTGCTACTGCTTCATCAACCAGTAGTGTTGGGCAGCTATTGTAGATGAGATTACCAATCTTGCCTGACCAATTGTGGAATTCTGTAATCAGTCACTGGACCAAACTTGCATTTCTCCCTGTTTCTATAACTCCCACGTACTAAAACCTGGTCCTTTCTAGTGTCTTGGCTCTGTTTCTAGAATCCTGTAACAGTTCAGTACTGTACACCCTGTTCTTATACATCCTCTCTATTTCATCTTCTTGAGTATCAAAAGCTTCAGTGGCACTGCAGTTACATCTAACTCTCAAAAACTGGCTATAGAGGATTGAGGTTTTCAATGCTTTTGGGGAAATGCTCAGCTCTCGGCAGAATTAGTTGTGGTTGCTTCTGTGAAGTACTGGGTTTCAATAATAACCTTTTTTTCACAATCCTCTTTTAGAGTGAGGCCCAGGAAACTCAGGTTGTTCTTGTAAACTGTGTGTAAGAACCTGCAATTCTGATTGTTATTATTTAGCTATTATGCGAACAAGTCTATTTCGATTGTATCCCCGATTGTATCCCCCTCCCATGTGAACACAATATCATCAATGCAATGGAACCAGGATCTACTCTACTTTATAATAATGGGGATTAACATCAGGGTTCATCAGTAACGTCTCCTGCCATTGGACAAGGATGCCCTTTGGTCCTAGGACTCCGCCTCCTTTGAAAGTGACTCCCCTCCTGTACCTTGTTCACTCCCCATGAGGTACTTGTAAGGTTTCTGTCATATCCCCTTTCACTCTCCTCTCTTCTAGGGTGTACACGTTGAGATCTCTCAGTCTGTCCTCATAGGGCTTTTGATGCAACCCCTGCATCATTTTAGTTGCCCTCCTCTATACTGTCTTCACCCTATGTCTTTTCTAAGGTGCAGCTTTCAGAACTGGACACAATACTCCAGGTAGGGTCTCACCAGTGACCGATGCAGTGGTAACACCTCCTTCCTCCTGCTGGTGATACCACTTCCTGTGTATACCAACATCCCACTGGACCCACCCCCTGCTTTGTCACAGTGCTCTGCCACTTTGAAGTCCTCAGATATTATAGCCCCACGGTCCCTTTCCTGCTTAGTGACTGTCAATACCTCCCCCATACTCATCTCCTGTGTTTCTGTGCCCTAAGTGAGTACAGCTTTCTGTGTAATCTGCAAAAAGGCGTACTGTACCTTCCCTTCCAGTTCTTCTGCAGTGTCACTTATGAAGACACCGAAGAGGACCGATCCCAGTACTGAGTCCTGCAGCACCCTGTTGGTCACTCTCCCTCCATAGAGTGAGTGTCATTCACCACCACCCTCTGCTGCCTATCCATTAACTTTGGATCCCCCAGACTGCTCAATTTCCTTATCAACCTCCTGCGTGGCAGTGCTGAAAGCCTTGCTAAAGTCCAAATAGGCCATATCTACCAACCTCCATGATCTGTTTCCCTGCCCACACAGTTGAAGAAATCAATCAGATTTGTCTGGCGTGACATCCCTCCATGAGTCTATGATGTCTTTGGTCTTGTAGCCCATTAGATTCAAGGTACTCTACTAACTTCTCCTTTAACAGGGTTTCCATTAATTTCCCCATCACTGATGTGAGACTGGCTAGCCAATAGTTCTTAACCTCCTCCCTGTTGCCACTCATATGGAGTAGAACCACACCTGCTCTCCCCAGTCCTCCGGAATCATGCCTGTTTCCAGTGAGCTGTTGAATAAGGTCATCAGTGGTGCAGCAAGAGCTTCTCACTTTCCTTTAGTACCCTTGGGTGTATCCCATCTATTCCCATGACTCTGTTCACTTTCAGATCTCCAAGTCCCTTAAGGACTCTTTCCTCTGAGAATGGACTCATGTTCACCCCCCACAATTGTTCCTGCTGCTCCGTAGTAGTCCATCTTCCCTTTCTCCACTATGAAGACTGAGCAGAAGTACCTGTTCAGGATGGCAGCTTTTTCCTGCTCCTCTACTGTGCAGTCTCCCACTGCTGCCCTCCTTACCCTCACTATCCCTCCACCTTGTTTTCCTCTTCACACTTACGTACCTGAAGAAAGCCTTATCCCCTTTTGCTAACCCCTTGGATGTCCTTTCCTCTGCCTGTGCCTTTGCTCACCTCACTGCCTTACCCGTTTTCCTTTGTTTTGCTTGGTACACCTCCCTGATGTCCCCCCTCTGTTTCATTATATCTCCTGAATGCCAGCTTTTGCCCTTTACCACTGTGGTCACCTCCTTAGAGTACCATAATGATATTTGTTCCCCTTTTGCTTTTGTGCACTTTACATAGAGGCTGGTTGACTTATGCCCTCCCTTACTTTTCCCCAATGTTCTTCTACCTTTCCCTGACAGTCATCTCCTACTATGCAGTTTCTGATGCAGCCCCCATTCCTTTAAAATCCACCCCTAAAGTCCTGTATCCTTATCTTCATGTGGTTTTCTTATGCACACATCTTAATATTGAACTACATTGTACAGTGATCACTGGTCCCCAAGGAACTGCCCATCATGACATCTGCAGTACTGTCCCTATTAGAAAGCACCATGTCAAGCACTGCCCCATCCCTACTGGGTTTGCTGACCAGCTGCCTGACTCCCCTTGTAGGGAAGTCAGGATGGCCCTGCTCCTTGCCGAAGATACAGCTGGAAGGCTCTAATCCAAATGTGGAAGACTGAAGTTACCAAGTAACAGCACCTCCCTCTGTTATAAATTTAGCTAAGGGCCACAGATGGTACTATTCACAGAGACCCTCTGCTACCCAGTCAGGCAGAAACTCTTAAATCATGTAGTAGTAATGTTTATTTATACAGGATAAGAAAGGCAACTTCTAAACACCATTAGGGCTGCAAAAGCCCTCTTTACAAGGTGCACCTGTTTGATGTCAATTTAAACAATGGTTACACATTTAACAATACAATATCATAAAATACAACAAACAGAAAACACATGCATAACACAGTCTAGAGGCATCATTATATGTACAATGCTGAATGATCTATTACATAAACAACGGAAAGACAACTCCTGCTTCATTTCTGTATTAAATTTAACTATAGTCATGTCTTTATTTTTAAAAACAGGTGAAAGTTAATTCCAGGTTATAGTGGCTTTATACTGGAAGGCCATTGTTACAAATCTGGTTTTATTTTTTGGAACTACAAAAGCTCTCGCCCCTTTTCTTCATAAATTAAACTGATGGGAGGGGCTAATAAGCCTATCTGCGAAGCCAAGAGGAAAACCAGACTTATGAATTTTGTAAACTAAGTTTGTCCAGATTTTTTGTCTTCTGAGTTGTAAAGAAGTCCAATTTAGCTTTAAATACATGGAACAATGGTGGGTGTCAAATTTACATCCTAATACAAACTGAGCCAATCTATTATAACATATAACAAGCTTATGAAGTGCTGTTTTGTTGGCACTGGAGTCAACTTGACTCCCATGGTCAAGCAATGGTATTATTAGTTGATTTGCTATAGTTAATCTATCTTTAGTACTCAGACAATTTGTTACTCTCCTCAGTGCACCTATCCTGGAATGAATGCTTTTAACTAATCCATATATATGTTTTTCAAAGGAAAGTTTTTGATCTGTATGCACCCCTAGATACTTATAAGTTGAAACCTGGGTTAAACAACTACCATTTACAGTATAAATTTGCAAAATACCATCATTAGATTTGTTCTTAGAAATATCAGTACCAAATAGCATGGTCTGGGTCTTTTTGGCATTTAAAATAAGGTTTGAGGAAGTAAACCAGTTTTGTAAAATATTAAAGTCTGACTGCAGCTTAGTTTCAACCTCTCTAAGACTGATCCCACAGAAACCCAGACGGTGTCGTCAGCATGGAGCCTAATAAAGGTTGATTGTATTTGACTGGGAAGTTCATTTATGTAAATAATAAACAACAAGGTTCCTAGTATGGACCCTTGCGGGACACCATGGGTCACTGGGAGGAGTTTAGAACGTATACCCTCCACCACTACCCGCTGCGATCTATTTTCTAAGTATGAATGGAACCATTTTAATGGTTCTTCTGCTAAACCTACTTGTTTCAGTCTATGTATTAATATAGAATGATCAACCAGGTTGAAGGCTTTTGATAGGTCGACGAACACCGCACCCACGGATCTTGACTCCCCAAGTGAGGACGATACTAGATCTATAAAATCCATGAGTGCGGTGCCCATTGACATACCCCCTCTAAAACCTGATTGAAATATGTTTAACTTATTATATTTTTCAAGATAATTGATAAGTTGACTATAGACCAGTCTCTCCAACAATTTTGAAAAAATAGATAATAGAGCAATTGACCTATAATTTGTTGACCCCAAATCAAAGCCCCCTTTGTGTACAGGCACAATTTTAGCCTGTTTCCAGGAGCCAGGAAAGCTACCATCCAACAAAGTCTTATTTAAGAGGTCAGTTAATGGTTGAGCCACCTCAAAAACAGAGTGCTTCAGGAATCTTATTTCAACGTCATCAAGCCCATTAGCCTTATTTGATTGTCTGTTGACATGAAACGTATGTCTGCAAGTGTGCGAGGGGTGCTGCTATTTGGCTTATTGACCTGTATGGAGCTGTTTATGTCTAATAAAAGCTTTTTTATCCTGATCTTAGAGGTCTTTTTGTTCTGCTTGGTGGGGTGGCCCGACTTAACGGTTTGTTCTTGGTGCATTTTTGTTGTGGCACCCACATTGCAATGAGTGGCCACCTGTTTTGTTTTTTTCTTGTGTGGTTTCCTTTTCGGTAGGCACTGTTGTGGTGGACTTCTGCTCCTGTGTGAATAAATGGCAGCAGGAGGTACAGCAAATTCAGGTGCAGCCAGTAGCACCCCTATGGTATTTCGTGAGTATACCAGAAATGAAAATCTGAATGATAGCACACATATGACCTATGATTCAGAAAAGCATGCTATGGGTGATGATATCGGGGTTTTTGTGGATTCCTTGTTTTTTAAAACAGGAGATATCAATCCATTGTTGGTTAATACTACAAAGGTAGCTGACTCTGTAAATGAAAGGCCAATTAATAATTCTGCACGGATGCCTTTTTCCATTAAGGAAGCATTTTTTCAATTAGAGAGGCTGGCACTTAAAGCTCAGCGTTTGTATTGGCCAAAAGTTACTATGACGGCCTGTCTAGAAGTTAACAGAGCACCCCGAGGATTAAGATTTAATAAACAGCCTGGCCAACTGGCAAATTCATTGTTTGGATTATAGTGCAGGACTAATTAAGATAATTCTGGCTGATGGTGACAAACAGGAGAAAGAGGTTAAGGCACTTATCCTGGAAAAAGAGTCACAGGTGCAGCAATTTGATCAAGATCCTGAGTATGCTTTTTATAGAGAGAGATTAAAATCTGTAATTAACAAGCATGATGTTAGAATTAAAAAAGTTAAATAAACCAAGTTTGAGCAAGACAGGAGAGATTATTTGGAAGGTCAAATTTTTGATTGGAGCAATAAAATGGATCGTCCTAGTGTTAAATCGATTCTTAAGAGACCCAAATTTCCTGCTAATGTGGACACCTATACAAGTGGTTCAGGTTCTGACTTGGAGCTAGATAATATACAAATTTCTATAGAAAAGAATCAAGATATGGTAGGACAAAGGGAAGAAGGTGCGTTGGGTCCTTTTTTTAGTCAACAATCAGGAGGCATCAGATACGCCGCCACTCAATCAGCAGGGCTTACGAGCCCCATTAATATTACCACCCTCCCCTATAGCCCAGTTGGTACAAGTATTGCAGCAGGGGGAAAAAGGAAAAATGAACAGCTATCCGCATCTGCCAGAGGTACCAGAACACATGGTTTACCACGGAGGAGTCCGTGTTTTGTGAAATCAGAAATGCAGGACATGGAGAGGTACCGGGGGCAAGGGTAGAAAAGTATATGCCAAGGCAGATGGAATAAAGGATGGAACAGGGGCTTCCAGAATGGGAGGGGCAGGCAGTGTAACTAGATGTACCTCCAGATTTGTTTTCAGATTCATTAGTAGTGAATATTTCGGATCATGTTTTGACTGATTATGAGAAAAGAGTTTTACAAAAGGGCCTTAACTTTGTTCCTACTACATATATGAATAAGTTTAAGGTTATGATGGATTTACAAAAATTCACCAGGAAGCTGGATCTTCGGGCTGTGTTTTTTCACAGAACTCAGGAGGAAGAAAGAGAAGAAGAAAAAGTAGAACATGTGTTTAGAAAACCTTCGACTTATTTACCTCCAAAAATTGCGATCATCAATACTTTCCATAAAGCCTGTGAGTGAGACATTATGCAGCTTTTCTCCAGTCATCCTACGATGAGATTCAATAATTGCAGTAGACAAGAAAGAGAGGCCATTAAGGGACTACAGGAGAATTCATCTATTGCTATTAAAAAGGCAGACAAAGGTGGAGCAATAGTAGTTCAAGATAAAGTTAAGTATCAGCAGGAACTGCTTAGTCAACTTAATAATAGTGAATTTTATTCTAAACTGTCTAAAGATATTACATTGGAGTGCAAAAAATGCATTGATGTGTATCTGTATGAAATATTTATGAATGGTGTTATTACTAAACAAACATTTGATTTTCTGACAGTAGAGTTTCCTGTCCGTCCAACTTTTTATGGGCTGCCAAAGACTCATAAAAATCTTTGGGAGCCACCAGCTAGACTGATAGTGGCTTCCATTGGGTCAGTTTCAGACCCTTAGGCTCGTTTTGTGGATCAGCATATTCGGAATATAGTTCCTATGTGGCATGTGCATGTTAGGGATACTGCTCAGGTGATTCAGCGATTACAGAATCTTAGGGTTGAAAAGAATGATATATTGGCTACCCTAGATATAAATGCTTTATATACACATATCCCCAGTGAGGAGGGTATGGATGCCCTTGGAGAAGTTCTGGTGGAACATACTGAACATGCTGATCCATTTTTTGAATGCCTCCTGGGGTTGATTGATTTGCTGTTGAAAAGTAATGTTTTTGTATTTAATAATGACTTTTTTCTTCAGATTAAGGGAACGGCAATGGGGGCTTTGCCCCCAACTATGCCAATATATATCTTATGCAGTGGGAAAAGAAATTTATTTTTTCAGATCAAAATCTATTTTGTACCCAGTTAGCCTTCTATATTCATTTTATTGACGATATATTTGTTATCTGGAAGGGGTCTTTATCATCTTTTGATGAATGTGTACAGTATATGGAAGGTATGAATTCTAATTTGTTTTTCTAAACAGACAGGAATTGCACAGATAGATTTTTTAGATTTATGTATTTTTAAAAATGAGGAGGGAGGGCTGGATACAAAATTGTTTATTAAATCCACAGCCAGAAATTCTGTTACAGTATGACAGCTGTCACCCTAGGCATATAGTCTAGAACATTCCAAAAGGACAGATGATGCGCCTTAGGAGGAATATCTCCTGTCCAATACAGTTTGAGAATGATGCTAGACATCTGATACAGAAATTTGAAAATCAAGGTTATAATAGATCCGATCTGTTTAAAATAAAAGAAAATGTGGGACAGATGGATTGAGTTAAGTTGTTAAATAAGGATTTTCTGCTGTTAATTCTAAAGTTAAACCAGTGTTAAATTTCATTACAGAATACACTCCGTGCAGTGTTCAGATTGGGGAAATTTTGAGAAAGCACTGGGATTTATTAAAGTTGGAACCGAAATTGGATATAGAGAAAGTTGGACCCCCCAGATGATCTATAAGAAGGGTCAGAATTTGGCAGGTCTTGTAACCAAGAGTCATTTTCAAGCACAACAGGACACTGACAAATGAAAATTACCAGGAGGGACTTTTCCATGTGGAAACTGTTCATTTTGTACCCACATACAGAGGGGATCTGTGTTTCAACATCCAGTGACTGGTAAAAATATGTCAATAGAATTTTATAAATTGCTCTTTGACTTATGTTGTGTATATAGCTGTTTGTAGCTGTAAGGATTTTTATATTGGTAAAACTAAGAGGATTTTAAGAACTGAATTCTAGAACACCTTAGTATTTCTAATTGTGATGTTAATAATGCCTTAGCTGCACATGTTGTGAACAAAGGAACAGGACATTTCTTGAAGTTTCAGGGATTAAAACAAATGTTTTTTAATATATGGGGGGGGTGATCTGGACAACAAACTATTGCAGATAGAAAGTAAATGGCAATGCCTTTTGGCAGCTCACAAGGGAAAGGGTTTAAATGCAGCCTTTAGTATTGTTCCTTTTTTGAAAGATAGATAGAAGTCATTATTGATTGCTCTAAGTTATGTGTATGTTTGGGTTTCTTATGTTATGTCAGTGCTTTTCTGTTTTTATCGCTCCATTTTTGTTTTTTGTTTTTTTAATTGTGTGCATTTATATAGACGTTTGTATAATGTGGGTGATAAATTGTTTCTGTACAATGTGGGTGATAAATTGCTGTATTAGTACTGGGATGGGGTTTGTTATAATGTGATTAGAGTTACCTGCAAATTAATTGTTACGTCTTTTTATTGGCGTTTTTATTGGGGCTAGTCCTTGTAAGGATACCTATAAAATGAGGTAATCTGCATTCAACATTTATGCATTGATAACCGCCTGTTGACATGATACAGTACGCATATATCTGCAAGTGTGCAAGGGTGCTGCTATTTGGCTTATTGACCTGTATGGAGCTGTTTATGTCTAATAAAGCTTTTTATAAACCTAACTTAGAGGTCTTTTGTTCCGCTTGGTGGGGTGGCCCGACTTAACGTTTTTTTCTTGGTGCATTTTTGTTGTGGCACCCACATTGCAACGAGTGGCCACCTGTTTTTTTTGTTTGTTTGTTTGTTTTTAATTTGATTGTAACTCATTCATTTCTCTTATGACATCTTTCTTGGCTATGATTTTAAATCTAAAGACAGGAACTTTTTTTGGTCAACTTGAATATTTTTGGTTTCAGATTTGAGATGTCCTATATTTTTCCTACTAGGAATGTCTAAATCATGGAGTTCAGTAAAATATATGTTTTAAAATATTAGCTGCACTATAGGATTCTGTGGTACTCCATTTTCAGTGACCTTTATGCCCTTTGAATTTACTGATGAGTTTGAGAGATATTTGAATACAGCCCAGTATTTCTTGGGATCTTTTGTTTCATTAATCTTATGGGTATAATATGGAGCTTTACTTTCCTAACCTTGAGTAATTTTATTCCTTATCTTTTAAAATGATACCACACTATCTGATTTAAGGATTTATTTGCTTTCCTCCATAACTGTTTTTTTGTAGAATTAATTGTTTTAATTTATCATTCATCCAAGGTAAGTGACATGCTTTCTTCACTTTCTTTTTATAGGGAGCACGCATATTACATACTTCTAAAAACATTTTTGTGAATTCCTCTACAGCCATGTCTAAATCGGGAATAAGGGAAATCCTATACCACTTTTGTTGTGGCATTTGAAGCTGAAAGAGTTGTTTAATGTATTTTCCGTAACATCTCTTTTCATTTATAACAGGTCCTTGTGGGTGGAAATCAATTAGTTCTGTTCTGATGGTACAAGATACAAACATAGAAACATAGAAACATAGAAGTTGACGGCAGATAAGGACCGCAAGGCCCATCCAGTCTGCCCATTTCTTTTTCTACCTTATAAATGTACCATCGGCCTTTGCTCTGTCAGTGACCTATCTATTCATAGTCATTTGTATTGCTCCCTTATGCCTATCCATGCCTGTTTGAAGCCCTGCACTGTATTCATAGCCACCACTTCTTGTGGTAAGCCATTCCATGCATCTACCACCCTTTCTGTGAAAAAATTTCCACATTCCCCTTAATCGGCCTCCTCTAATCTCATGCTGTGTCCTCTTGTCCTGCTATTTTTCTTATATTTAAACATGTTAGACTCTTTCACCTTGTTTATGCCCTTAAGGTGTTTAAATGTCTCGATCATATCACCTCTCTCCTCCTTTGCTCAAGGGTATACATATTGAGCTCCGTTAATCTGTCCTTATATGTCTTCTGATGCAGTCCCTGCACCATTTTGGTTGCCTTCTCTGGACTGCCTCAATTTGATTAATGTCCTTGTGAAGGTGTGGCCTCCAATACTGCCTAGTACTCAGATGGGGCCTAACCATATGTATGTACAGAGGATTATTACCTCCCTCTTCGACTTGTGATACCCTACTAATCACCCCTAACACCCCCTAGCCTTACCTACTGCTTTAGAGGTCTGCTTGGATGATTTTAGGTCATCAGTGATGATGATGCCCAAGTCTCTTTCTTCCTTTGTGACTGCTAGCAACTCCCTCCCAGCCTATAAGTGGCTTCAGGGTTTCTCTTCCCTATGTGCATGATTTTGCACTTCTTTGCATTAAATCCAGTTGCCACTCTTCTGACCATTTTGCTAGTTTATCCAGATCTCTTCTCATTCTGCCCACCCCATCTGGATCATCTACTCTGTTGCAGATCTTGGTGTCATCTGCAAACAGACAAGCCTTACCCTCTAGTCCATCTGCGAGGTCACTAATGAAGATGTTGAATAGGACTGGCCCCAGGACTGATCCTGAGTACCCCACTTGTGACTTGCATCTCTTCTGACTGTATGCCATTACCACCTCTCTGTTTTCTGCCAGTCCAGCCAGTTTGCCACCCAGTTGACCAACTTCTGACCACGAGCCTACCTAGCTTATTTATCAATCTTCTATGTGGAACAGTGTCAAAAGCTTTGCTGAAGTCAAGGTGGCGACATCAACTGCTCCCTTGGTCCACCACTCTGGTTACCCAGTCAAAGAAATCTATGAGATTAGTTTGACAGGACCTTCCTTTGTAAACCCATGCTGTCTTGGATCCTGTGCCCTATGGATTCCAGGTGTTGCACTATCCTTTCCTTAAGGAGTGCCTCCATAATCTTGCCCACTACTGAGGTAAGACTGACGGTCTGGTTCCCGCCTCCTCCCTGCTACCACTCTTGTGGAGTGGGATCACATGAGCCTTTCTCCAGTCTTCTGGGACCTCTCCTGTGCTCGAGACTCACTAAACAATTCTGCTAATGGCTCTGCCAGTTCCTCCTTTAGCTCCTTAAGTACCCTGGGATGTATGCCATCAGGTCCCATTGCCTTATCCACCCTGAGCTTAGCAAGCTCTTGTAGGACCCTTTCTTTTGTGAAGAGTAGTGCTCACCTCCCTCCCCTGTGTCCATGATGCTGAGCTGTGGGCCCTGCCCTACCTTCTCTTCAGTAAATACTGAGCAAAAGTATCTATTTAGGATAGATGCCTTTACAGGGTCCTCCTCCTCACATGCTCCCTTTTCTCCATTAAGCTTAGCAATACCCCTCTGGACTTTCTCCTTTCACTAATTGTATCTATAGAAAGTCTTGTCACCTTCTTTTACTGTTCGTCTAGTGTTTCCTCAGTTTGGGACTTTGCCTGCCTTACTGCCTTACCTGCTTCCTTAGGGCAGTTTGGTATGCCTCCCTATCTTCATCCCGCTGTGTTCCCTATATATTTTCTGAAGGCCAGCCTTTTGGCTCTGACCTTTTCTGCTATATTTGAGAACCAAAGTGGTTTCCTTCTTCTTTTGCACTTCCTTTTCTGTCTAACACAATGGGATGTTGCTTCAAGTATTGTATCCTTAATGCTTGCCCACTTTGCCTGTACCTCCTCACCTGTGTTTCTTTTTGCCAGGGCTAGCTTAACTCTGTTGGCCATCTTATCAAAGTCAGCTCCTCTGAAGTCCCATATTTTTGCCTTGGAATGGGATGATTTAGATGTAGTAGCCAAATTGAACCATACCATGTGATGGTCACTGGCCCCCAGGTGACCTTCTACCTGGAGATCTGTGATCCCTTCTTTGTTAGTCAGTACTAGATCTAGGATAGCCCTGTCTCTAGTGGGTTGCTGTACCAGTTGTTTGAGGCCCTCCTGCAGGAATCCACTATGAGTCTAGTTCTGGCAGATGTTCCTGCTGGTATTGACCAATCTGTATCTGGCATGTTGAAGTCTCCATTATCAGAACCTCCCTTTAGCTGTCATGTTTTGTATATCTTCTAACAGTAATGTGTCTATGTCCTCCCTCTGGTCTGGGGGCCTGTAGACAACCCCAGTTCTTATGGCTGTCCATTACCTGTTTCCAGGGTGACCCACAGTTCTTCTGGCTCCTTATGTGTATTCTGAATTTCTGTAGCTTTGATATTTTCATTAACATACAGGGCCACCCCTCCCCCCCTTTTTGCACCTCGGTCTCTTCTGAACAATACATATCCAGGTACTGAAGTCTCCCAAGTGTGGTTACTGGTAAACCACGTCTCACTAATTGCTACTATGTCCAGTTTAGCCTCTGACATTATTGCCTGCAGGTCTGGGATCTTATTTCCCAGGCTGTGAGCATTTGTGTACATGATTTTCCATTGGCCAGATTTTGGTGTGTTAGTTGTTGGGTGAAGTTTGGCATTACCCCTGTGCATCGTATGGGGAGACAAACCTTTTTTTCTTACCTGGTGATGCAAATGAATGGCAAACACGCTGAATTCCTGTTTGACCACTAGCTGAGGGGGGAGGGGTGTTCTTCCCATTCGACGTATGGGGTGCTGCACCCCTCTCCCCATTTGCTAGTTTAAATATTCTGCAAAGACGTCAAACTTCTGCCCCAATGCACTGACTCCCTCTTTAGTCAGATGCAGTCCATCAAATTTAAAGAACTTTCGCTCCCAGAACTGTTGCCAGTTCCCTACAAATCTGTGTCCTTTTTCCTGGCACCAGTCCTTGAGCCACGTGTTTAGCTCCCCTATCTCCCCCTTCTCTGACCTTCCGTCCATCTGCTCCCTTCTCCCAGACTGGCAGGATCTCAGAGAAGGAGATGCCAGACGAAATAGATGATAGTTTGTCACCCAGCCTAGTCAGGTGTTCCTTGGTCTCCACAACTGACCGGCTGGCAAGATCATTAGTCCCTATGTGTACTAGGACATCAATGTTTTCTCCTGCTTTGTGAACAATTTGCTAATGCGTCAGTGTCTCTCCATGCTGATGTACCTGGGAGACATCTGACCATCACCCTGGCTGGAGATGGGTATCAACTCCCGAATCATGGAGTCTCCTATGATCAGAAGTTTTTGGATTTCCTTTCTGCTTGTTTAGTTTTGGTTCCTGATTTGGGTGAGTATTGTTGTGCTAGCTCCTGTGCGCAGTGTCCTGCTCTGCAGGTGTCTTCTGCCTCTTTATTTGATTTCAGAGATAGAGGCAGATACCTGTTCTGTAGTGTTTATATGGTTTTGGAGGTAATGTGTTGGAGAGCAGAGAGTGATGGGGCACCTGATTTGCTCCTCTAACCACCTGCCAACCTCCTGGACCAACTACCCTCTGCGGTCGAGGTTTTTCTGTTGGATGCTGGGGAAATGGCGGGTGGTTCTTATAATGTATTTCCTCTTCAATATGAAATTTGAGGCGTGCAATCTCTGCCCATGCTGCCGGAGCTGAGACCTAAGATCTCAAAGGCCCAGCATGTAGGACAGTGTCCTAAATCCTGTAAGACTGTCCTTCTGAAAATTGTTCCACAGTACCTGCAGTTAATGAAATCCATTCCAAATAAGTTGCTGGGTTTGTAACCTAGTCAGAGTAATTAGAAGGAAAAAAATGCAAGTAATGGTTTAATTGTGCTTTGTTTAACTTGTTATAACAAGTTAAATTACTAGTGCCCTGTAAATGAGATCACCTTGTGGAGGCCCCACTGATTCGCCCCTTCCTGTTCTGCCACAGGAAATGTTACAACTGTGGTACCCTATAAAAGGAGTGTAGTGTGGGGTGGTTGGCTGGGCCCTTCCCCTGCCAAAAAAGAAGAACCACGGACGAGAAAGAACAAGGAGGTAAGAGCAGAAACAATCAGTCAACAACAAATGCAGTAACCTGAAAGCTTATCCTAATGTTAGATAAAACTGTAAAACCTGTAAAGCACCACCTGTAATAATTTCAGAAGATATACCCTGTAAGAAACACTTTGCTCCAGAGAAAAATAAAGCAGTAACAGAAGATATACCTTGCAAAGACAATTTGAATCAGAAGATTACAGCAGTAATCTGTTAGCACACACCTGTAGGCACACCTTGTAATAATGCAGAAGAAGGTATACCAGCAACAACAATTTGAATCAGAGAAAAAATAAAGCAATGAAATGTTAGCAACAAACAGTAGCAATCCCTGTGAGTAAAAATTAAAAACACCACCACACAGTAAATCTGCTTAGCCAAACTAAGTCTTAATCCTTCTCCCTTGCTCTGGTAAGTTTTTCTACTCTGCCTTTCAAGCAGTCTTAGAAGGAAAGAGCTCAGGTGAAGCTAGGTGCCTTGGCCAGCAAACCAAGTCTTCTACAACGCTATGGTCTCCCAAATATGGGGGCAAACATGTGTTTCTAAAACCACAATACCAGGTGACAAAAAAATTAGGTTTAATATGTTTCCAGGACTATCTATTTTTCTCTTCCTGGTCGAAGTTGTTACCATTTGTTTCAAATTTAAGATCTGGAATGATTCCTCCAGTTTTTGACCTCTCTTGCCCCTCCCAGGGCAGCGTTTAAGTCACCCACTAAAACTATTTTCTTATCCCTAACGTGTAGCCCTATAACATCAGCCAGCTTCTTAAAGTGGATAGTTTTAATTTTTTTTGGGGGTAAACTACACCAATAACAAGATCAGTAGAAAAAATATAAACTAATAGGCATTCCATATCTTTTATGTTACCTGAGTGTGTAACTTTAGAATGCCTCAATGTATGGTTTAAATATAATATTATCCCCTTCCCTGGGCCCTTTTATCACTTCTATGAGTATAATATTCATTTAAGGCTATTTCTTTATTGTCATTTTTCTTTCCTAACCAAGTTTCTGACAGGCCAATAATTTCATTTTTTTCCATTTGGCCCATACCCAAAACAAATCTCTTTTATTTACCAGGCTACATGCATTATCATGCATGATTTTATTAGCCTAGGTTCTGGTCCAGGGTTTGTTTCGATGTCTCCACTGAGTGCCAGAGCCACAGGAACCCATCAATTAGATTTACCAATTGGCCTGTTCAAAGTTAAGTCAAGCTTCACCTGGTGAGCCTTGAGATAAAAGTTTGCCAGGATGAAGGGATTTCTTCTTCTGACCAGGCCATTTCCATTTTTAATACAGTTGTTTTGAGTGTGAAGACTCTGGTGGAGCTGGCACTTCAGACCTGTTGTTATTGAAAAGAGATGTTACAGAAAATACAATAAACAACTCTTTCAGCTTCAAATGTCACAACAACAGTAGTATAGGAATTTCCTTATTCCCGATTTGTGCTCATTAAAAGCACTGGCTAACCTCCTGTTACCACTGTCCATATTAGATGCAATGTTTTGGGCTCTTGACCCCTGCCAATTGTTAATCAGGCTCCACAATGTGTTAGGATTCCTATAACTATCTTTGTGAAGTTCACAAGTAAACCATGACAAGGTACTCCCACTGAAACCCAAATCAGCCATTCTAACCATGAGTATGCTGTGATCCACAATGTCAAAGGCCCAGGATATGTCAACAAAAACTGTGCCAATATACTGACCACTCTCAACAGCCAAGTTGATATTGATGAGGACCCTTGACACAGCGGAGGCAGTAATGTGGCCACAGCAAAAACCTTATTGATAATTATCCAAGTGGCCACTAATGGTCAGGTACTGAGACAGATAGTTATACATCTGACACTCCATAAGCTTAGAGATGACAAATTGCAACAAAACTGGGCAATAACTGCCAACGTTTTCCAATTGCCCCTCCCCCATCCCTCATGGAGCAGTACAACACTGGCAATTTTCAAAAGCTTAGGGACATAGTTCAACACAAATGAATGGTATAGAAACATAGAAACATAGAGGTTGATGACAGATAAGGACCACAAGGCCCATCCAGTCTGCCCATTTCTTTTTCTACCTTAAAAATGTGCCATCGGCTTTTGTTCTGTCAGTGGCCTATCTATTCATACTCATCTGTATTGCTCCCTTATGCCTATCCCATGCCTGTTTGAAGCCCTGCACTGTATTCATAGCCACCACTTCCTGAGGTAGGCCATTCCATGCATCCACCACTCTTTTTGTGAAAAAGAATTTCCTCACATTCCCCCTTAATCAGCCTCCCTCTATTCTCATGCTGTGTCCACTTGTATTGCTATTTTTCTTAAATTAAAACATGTTAGACTCTTTCACCTTGTTAATTCCCTTAAGGTGTTTGAATGTTTCGATCATATCACCTCTCTCCCTCCTTTGCTCAAGGGTATACATATTGAGCTCCGTTAATCTGTCCTCATATGTCTTCTGATGCAGTCCCTGCACCATTTTGGTTGCCCTTCTCTGGACTGCCTAAATTTGGTTATTGTCCTTGTGAAGGTGTGGCCTCCAGTACTGCATGCAGTACTTCAGATGGGGCCTAACCTGTGTCTTGTAAAGAGGGAGATTATTACCTCCCTCTTACGACTTGTGATACCCCTACTAATACACCCTAACATCCTCCCCCTAGCCTTACCTACTGCTTTAGAGGTCTGCTTGGATTATTTCAGGTCATTGGTGATGATGATGCCCAAGTCTCTTTCTTCCTTTGTGACTGCCAGCAACTCCCCCTCCCAGCCTATAGGTGGTTTCAGGGTTTCTCTTCCCTATATGCATGATCTTGCACTTCTTTGCATTAAATCCCAGTTGCCACTCTTCTGACCATTTTGCTAGTTTATCCAGATCTCTTCTCATTCTGCCCACCCCATCTGGATCATCTACTCTGTTGCAGATCTTGGTGTCATCTGCAAACAGACAAACCTTACCCTCTAGTCCATCTGTAATGTCACTAATGAAGATATTGAAGAGGACTGGCCCCAGGACTGATCCCTGAGGTACCCCACTTGTGACTTGCATCTCTTCTGACTGTATACCATTTACCACCACTCTCTGTTTTCTGCCTGTCAACCAGTTTGCCACCCAGTTGACCAACTTCTGACCCACCCAGAGCCTACCCAGCTTATTTATCAATCTTCTATGTGGAACAGTGTCAAAAGCTTTTCTGAAGTCAAGGTAGGTGACATCAACTGCTCCCCCTTAGTCCACCACTCTGGTTACCCAGTCAAAGAAATCTATGAGATGAGTTTGACAGGACCTTCCTTTTGTAAACCCATGCTGTCTTGGATCCTGTGCCCCTATGGATTCCAGGTGTTGCACTATCCTTTCCTTAAGCAGTGCCTCCATAATCTTGCCCACTACTGAGGTAAGGCTGACTGGTCTGTAGTTCCCTGCCTCCTCCCTGCTACCACTCTTGTGGAGCAGGATCACATGAGCCCTTCTCCAGTTTTCTGGGACCTCTCTTTCTCAGAGACTCACTAAACAGTTCTGCTAATGGCTCTGCTAGTTCCACCCTTAGCTCCTTAAGTACCCTGGGATGTATGCCATCGGGTCCCATTGCCTTGTCCACCCTGAGCTTAGCGAGCTCTTGTAGGACCCTTTCTTTTGTGAAGGAATAGTGCTCACCTCCCTCCCCCTGTGTCCATGGTGCTGAGCTGTGGGCCCTGCCCTACCTTCTCTTCAGTAAATACTGAGCAAAAGTATCTATTTAGGATAGATGCTTTTACAGGGTCCTCCTCCTCACATGCCCCCTTTTCTCCTTTGAGCATAGCAATACCCCCTCTGGACTTCCTCCTTTCACTAATGTATCTATAGAAAGTCTTGTCACCTTCTTTTACTGTTCATGCTAGTGTTTCCTCAGTTTGGGACTTTGCCTGCCTTACTGCCTTCCCCGCTTCCCTTAGGGCAGTTTGGTATGCCTCCCTATCTTCATCCTGTGGTGTTCCCTTATATTTCCTGAAGGCCAGCCTTTTGGCTCTGACCTTTTCTGCTACTGTATTTGAAAACCAAAGTGGTTTCCTTCTTCTTTTGCACTTCCTTTTCTGTCTAACACAATGGGATGTTGCTTCAAGTATTGCATCCTTAATGCTTGCCCACTTTGCCTGTAACCCTCACCTGTGTTTCTTTTTGCCAGGGCTAGCTTAACTCTGTTGGCCATCTTATCAAAGTCAGCTTCTCTGAAGTCCCATATTTTGCCTTGGAATGGGATGATTTAGATGTAGTGGCCAAATTGAACCATACAAATGTGATGGTCACTGGCCCCCAGGTGACCTTCTACCTGGAGATCTGTGATCCCTTCCCTGTTAGTCAGTACTAGATCTAGGATAGCCCTGTCTCTTGTGGGTTGTTGTACCAGTTGTTTGAGGCCCTCCCCCTTCAGGGACTCCACCATGTGTCTAGTTCTGGCAGATGTTTCTGCTGGTATTGACCAATCTGTATCCGGCATGTTGAAGTCTCCCACTATCAGAACCTCCTTTAGCTGTCATGTTTTGTATATCTTCTAACAGTAATGTGTCTATGTCCTCCCCTGGTCTGGGGCCTGTAGACAACCCCAGTTCTTATGGCTGTCCCATTTCCTGTTTCAGGGTGACCCACAGTTCTTCTGGCTCCTTATGTGTATTCTGAATTTCTGTAGCTTTGATATTTTCATTGACATACAGGGCCACTCCACCCCTTTTGCACCTCTGTCTCTTCTGAACAGTACATAGCCAGGTACTGAAGTCTCCCAAGTGTGGTTACTGGTAAACCACATCTCACTAATTGCTACTATGTCCAGTTTAGCCACTGATATTATTGCCTGCAGGTCTGGGATCTTATTTCCCAGGCTGTGAGCATTTGTGTACATGATTTTCCATTGGCTAGATTTCAGTGTGTTAGTTGTTGGGTGAGGTTTGGCATTTCCCCTGTGCGTCATATGGGGAGACGGACCTTTTTTCTTACC
Organism: Neoceratodus forsteri; assembly: GCA_016271365.2. Lineage (NCBI taxonomy): Eukaryota > Metazoa > Chordata > Ceratodontiformes > Ceratodontidae > Neoceratodus > Neoceratodus forsteri. Next base: position 1,415,913,178 of record CM028132.1, read on the forward strand.
TGGTGATGCAAATCAACTGCAAACATGCTGAATCCCTATTTGACCACTAGCTGAGGGGGGAGGGGTGTTCTTCCATTCGACGTATGGGGTGCTGCACCCCTCTCCCCATTTGCTAGTTTAAATATTCTGCAAAGATATCAAACTTCTGCCCCAATGCACTGACTCCCTCCTTAGTCAGATGCAGTCCATCAAATTTAAAGAACTTTCGCTCCCAGAACTGTTGCCAGTTCCCTACAAATCTGTATCCTTTTTCCTGGCACCAGCCCTTGAGCCACATGTTTAGCTCCCCTATCTCCCATTCTCTGACCTTCCGTCCATCTGCCCCTCTCCCAGACTGGCAGGATCTCAGAGAAGGAGATGTCAGATGAAATGGATGACAGTTTGTCATCCAGCCTGGTCAGGTGTTCCTTGGTCTCCACAACTGACTGACTGGCGAGATCATTAGTCCCTATGTGTACCAGGACATCAATGTTTTCTCCTGCTTTGTGAACAATTTTAGCAATGCGGTCAGTGTCTCTCCACGCTGATGTACCTGGGAGACATCTGACCATTACCCCTAGCTGTAGATGGATATCAACTCCCCAAATCATGGAGTCTCCTATGATCAGAAGTTTTTTTTGGATTTCCTTTTTGCTTTTTTTGTTTTGGTTCCTGATTTGGGTGAGTTTTGTTGTGCTAGCTCTGTGCTGCAGTGTCCTGCTCTGCAGTGTCCTCTGCCCCTTTGTTTGATTTCAGAGATAGAGGCAGATACATGTTTGTAGTGTTTATATGGTTTTTGGAGGTAATATGTTGGAGAGCACAGAGTGATGGGGCACCTGATTTGTCCCCTCCTAACCACCTGCCAACCTCCTGGACCAACTACCCTCTGCAGTCAAGGTTCTTCTGTTGGATGTTGGGGAAATGGCAAGTGGTTCTTATAATGTATTCCTCTTGAATATGAAATTTGAGGCATGCAATCTCTGCCCATGCTGCCCGGAGCTGAGCCCTAAGATTTCCAATGGCCCAGCATGTAGGACAGTGTCCTAAATCCTGTAAGACTGTCCTTCTGAAAAGTGTTCTGCAGTACCTACAGTTAATGATATCCATTCCAGATAAGTTGATGGGTTTATAACCCGGTCAGAGTAATCAGAAGGAAGAAAATGCAAGTAATGGTTTGATTTTGTGTTTTGTTTTTGTATAACTTGTTATAACAAGTTAAATTACTAGTTCCCCTGTAAATGAGCTCACCTTGTGGATGCCCCACTGATCCTCCCCTTCCTGCTTTGTCACAGAAAATGTCACAGCTGTGGTACCCTATAAAAGGAGTGTAGTGTGGGGTGGTTGGGGATGGGGATGGGTGGCTCGGCCCTTCCCCTGATGAAAAAGAACCACGGATGAAAGAACAAGGAGGTAAGAGCAGAAACAATCAGTCAACAACAAATGCAGTAACCCTGAAAGCTTATCCTAATGTTAGATAAAACTGTTAAACCTGTAAAGCACCACCTGTAATAATTTCAGAGAAGATATATCCTGTAAGAAACACTTTGCTACAGAGGAAAATAAAGCAGGAACAGAGGATATACCTTGCAAAAGACAATTTGAATCAGAAGATTACAGCAGCAATCTGTTAGCACACACCTGTAGGCACACCTTGTAATAATGCAGAAGTAAGTATACCAGCAACAACAATCTGAATCAGAGAAAAATAAAGCAATGAAATGTTAGCAACAAACAGTAGCAATCTCTGTGAGTACAAAATAAAAACAACACCACACAGTAAACCTGCTTAGCCAAAAGAAGTCTTAATCCAGTTCCCTTGTTCTGGTAAGGTTCTCTGCTCTGTCCTGTCAAGCAATCTTAGAAGGAAAGATCTCAGGTGAAGCTAGGTGCCTTGGCCAGCAAACCAAGTCTTCTACCTCCTGAGACAGATAGTTATACTGTACATCTGACACTCCATCAATAGATATGTTAGTGAGACATTGATCTCATGAGCCCCATCTTTTAATAGCCATGGGGTAAGATCATCAGGTCTGCAGCATTTACTGGTATTCAGCATGCAATAAGGTAAGTACTGTAACTGATCAAGGATATCTGTCTCAATAATGACCTTAAACTGAAAGGTCATAGTTTCTCAATGACTGCCATCAGGCACATACACATAAGAGAATGATTGCCTGAATACTGGACATACTGTAAGTAAAGCGACACTGTCAACCTTTTCTGCATCACATGATTTTTAGGTAAAAACTCACATTTTATGATTGCGTACCTTCTCTAAAACTCATCGATGTTGCTGATTGTTTGAGCTGCCTCCTTGTTTATTAGATCTAAAATGTATGGTAATGTATAGTTATACCCATCCTTGTTATGTTTCAAATCATTGAACTACTCTTATTGCATACTTTCTGAATATTGGAAACACCCTCAAACAGTGCAGTCGCTCATGATACAATAGTCTCTTCTACCTCACTGCATAATGAGTAGCTAGATTGGTTGAGATGTTCCCAGAGTCCAGGAAAGATGCAGTGGAGTTGGTCAAGAAATGTAAAAAAACATGTTTGTGTGTGTGGTAACACCAGTATAGTGGGTATTTCAGTTTGTCACTTTAAAAAGAAAAAGTGATCTGAATCAAACTACCAGCTGCCTAACAGTCTCTATAGAATGTGAAGAATCATAAAGTGTGCTTTTAAACTAGGGTCGCTTTGAGGCTAAGGGGTTGACAGTGTCCCATTAAAGTTATTTTATAAATGGCAAGGATAAATTCAGTGACCTCATTGGATGACAGCTGTTAAATGACCATGTGTTTAAAATACTAGTGATGCACAGTCAGAAACTGGATCTTATTATGAAGACTGTAAACCACATTACCTACAATGAGCTTTTTTTATAAGCGCAATAAGCCAGTCCAGGGTATGCATTAAAGGATTAAGGATGCATTTCCCATAGGTGTAAAGACACTCAGCCTTCAGCCTCGTGCCTTAATACGCCCCTGGGGCATACACTGTAATCCTTTAATGCACACCCCATTCTGACTTACTGCTTATATATTAGTTCCTTTGGGTCAATTCACAGAACAATTCACAGGCTCCAATAATATGCTCATTAAAAGCACTGGCTAATCTCCTGTTGCCACTGTCCATATTAGATGCAATGTTTTGGGCTCTTGACCCCTGCCGGTTGTTAATCAGGCTCCACAATGTGTTAGGATTCCTATAACTATCTTTGTGAAAGACTGAATAAAAAAAACCTCTTATTTATTTATTTTATTTATTTTATTTATTTATTTCAATCTAGGATTACAATACCTTTGAGCTGAGGCTCTTTTACAAAGGTTCCATGTCAGCGTGTGCACCAGTCATCATTTTTAGTTACAAACATAAAGTCACTGACTTACAGACATATAATCACCAGTACAAAGACTTGAGCTATGAGCAAGACAAGGGAGGAGGGGGGTCGGAGATCGAGGGGGTAGGAGGCAGAGGGTAAGGGAGTATGGAGGTGGGTGGGGCGGGGCAGAAGTGGAGATACGGGGGAGGTGGGCGAGGTGGAGACAGAGCAGCCAGGGGGCTTGTTGAGGGAATATGCCAGGTAAGGTGTTAGGGGTGCAAAGACTGATTGTAAGTGCTGGGTGCTGGGGCATGTGCAGCTGGAATGGTGGAAATGTTAAGATAGGCAATCGCAGGATACAAGCAGTGAGAGTGCAGCTTGGACTTGAAAAGGCCGAGTGTTGGAGCGGTCACTATGTCACTGCCAAGAGAGTTGAGCCAGTCGGATGCCCGATAGGCAAATGATCTTTGTCCTTGGGTCGTGCGACAACGTGGGTTATGTAGTAGATGGAAATTGGATCTCCTTGTAGTGACATTCCTATGTCTAGGCTTAAGGAGGGCACTGACACCAGGTGGGGCAAGTCTCATTATGATTTTCTTGGCCGTGATGCAGGTTTGGTATTTTATGCGTTTGTCCAGTTGAAGCCATCCGGATTGGGAATAAAGGTCACATGCGTGGGTATGGTGATGTGAGCCAGTGATGAGATGACAGGCCTTATTCAGGGAGGTTATGAAACGTTTGAGAGCAGTGGTAGTTGCAGACCCATATATGATAAGACCATAGTCTATGATGCTGACAATGGAGCTTTGACTGCCACTGACAGTGCTTCTGGGGTTAGGTGTTTCCTGTGCCGGAATAATATGCCTAACCTTGCATTGGCAGACTTTGCCACATTTCTAATATGGACAGCGTATGAGAGGTGGGGATCAAGGGTGATGCCAAGGTACTTGAACGATTGTGTTTGCTCTAGGATGGCTCCTTGTTCGGTTGCAATGGAGAGGTGGAGTTGTTTGTTTTTGTTGTGGGGGCTGCAAAAGACCATAGACTTGTTTTTTTTCTGATTGAGAAGCAGTTTATGATTTAGGAACCAGGATTCGATGGAGGAGAAGGCCCGCTGAAGTTTATTTTGTAATTAGTTTGGATCAGGGTCCGAGGTGAGGATCACAGCATCGTCGGCGTAGAGAATTATTTGTTCTGGGCAGCTGTCTGGTAGTGAGTTTAAGAATTGACTGAAGAGGAGGGGTCCCAGAATGGAGCCCTGGGGGACTCCCAAGCAGACCGGTCTAGGGTCCGAGAGTGTATCAGCGATTCTTACTGTTTGGGACCGTTCTTCAAGGTAGCTCTTAAACCAGCCAATGGTGTTGGTTGACAGCCCAGTGTTCTGAAGCTGGACAAGTAGGAGGCAGTGATTGACGTGTCAAGGCTTTAGTTAAGTCAATGTAGATTGAGTTTGTAGTTCACCGGAATCAAGTGCGCGCAGGGATTGTGCCGGTGAATTCAAGTAGGCTGTGAAGGTGCTATGACCTTTGCGGAACCCGTGTTGTTGCTTGCACAGGATGTTGTACATATCCAGGTATTCTGTGAGCTGGTCCAAGATGATGCGTTCTAGTGTCTTGGAGAGTGGGGGTAGTAGGGAGATAGGTCTGTAGTTATCGTGGGCAGTTTTGTCACCACTTTTATGGACTGGGGTGACAGTGGCAGATTTCCATCTGTCGGGGAACTGGCTAAGGCTGAGGGAGAGGTTGAAAATTCTGGTCAGAGGACTAAGCACTTCTTCAAGTGTGAGAGACAGGATTTTGAGATCGAGGGAGTCATTACTGAATTTTGATTTACCAAGGGCTATGGTAACATATTTGTGTACTTGGTGAGCCTTGACTGCTTTGAAGTAGAAGCAGGGGGAGCTGGTGGGAGTAGTGTTCATTGCAGATGGGGGGCTACACCATCTTTGAAGTAGTCCTGAGGTAGGACAGCGCTGAGGTCGGTAAAGGCTTTGTTAAAGGTATCCACAATGGTTTTTGGGTTGAGGGTTGTGGTTCCGTTGATGTTGAGTATTGATGGGGGTTTGGGTGATTCTCAGTGAGTTCCTTTATGTTCTTCCAGAATTCTCCATTGCCCCAGGAGTTTGTGAGGGCATGCTTATAGTAGGTGGACTTCATTTGTCGGATGGTTTTGGTGCAGTCATTGTGGGCACGCTTGTAGTTTTGGATGTCGCTTGCCTTCAGAGTTTCTGGCCACCTCCCATAGGTGGTCTCTTGTTTTAGCATCCTGAGGAGGTCACCTGTGAGCCAAGGGTTACTCAGTGATTTGACTTTTGCGTTTAATAGGAGCATATGTGTCACAGGCCACAGTGAAGATGTTTATGAAGTGGTCAAGGGCAGTGTTTACATTGGCTGCCTTGAAGATAGGGGACCAGTCTTGGTGGAGAAGGTGGGATTTGAGTCGAGGAAGGTGACCACTGGGTAGAACTCTGGTGGTGATTGTTTTTGGTGGTTGTTTGATGAATTTATTTGACCAGGTGCAGCTAACAGGGGAGTGATCACTGAGAGAGTCAGGGAGGACATTAGTGTTAGATATCCACGATGGGTGACTGGTAAGGATCCAGTCCAAGAGTGTACAGGTGCCAGTCCTGTAATTTTTCCTGGTTGGTGAGTCAACCATTTGTGTGAGGTTCGCCGCAGCAATGGTATCCCTCTGTGCACCAGCATCGGCCGCAGGCCAGTTAATGTTGAAGTCACCTAGGAGGATGGATTCGGTGTCTGGTGGCAGTGACTTTACAAAGTCAAGAACAGCTGTTAGACCAGTTCCCTGTTCTTTGGGAGGGATGTAGATGGTGGCAACAGTGAAGGTTTTGTTTTGGGCACCAAGGAGGATTCTCACTGGCAGTATCTGAGCAGTTGTGGGTTGGATTGAGGTAATGATGTGGTGCCCTTGTATGGAGTCTTTTAGGTAGAGAGCGCAGCCCCCACCTCTTTTGGAGAGGCGATCCAGCCTAAAGACGCTAGCCAGGAAAGCTGGATTGCATGGTCTCGGTATTGATGGCGTGAGCCAGGTTTCACAACTGCAGGATGTCAGGGCAGTGTTGGCTGTGAAGGCCTGTGGGCATACATTTTAGGAAGGAGGCTGCAGATGTTGATTGATATGAATGAGAGGGCATCCAAGGCTTGCTCAGATTAGTGGCTTTAGAGAAGAATGGGCCAGGGTTTGGGGTGCAAGGCTCGACAGCATTAGGAGAAAGAGGAGGACTACCATTAAGGAGCTGCTGCATAGTTCTTTAAAGGAATGTTTTCACCTGCTGGCATCTCGGGAAGTTGCTGAGCATCAACGATAGTGGGTGAGGGTAAGCATAGACAGGGGGGCCAGAGTGGAGGGCTAGGACCAGTGTGGGTGTAGGACAGTTTCATGGTGGTAGGATGGACCATGGGCAGGGGGCAGTGACCAGTGTGCAGCGTGCCTATGTGGAGGAAGGATGTAGGAATGTGGAAGCTGTGGGGGGGGAAGCAGGCTTTTGGGGAGTGCAGTAGGGGAGGAAGACAGGCAAGAAGAAATAGAATAGGGGGTAGAGAACGGTGGAGGCGCATGATTAAAGTATGATTCGGGGTTCAGGGAAATCTTACCCGGTTTGAGAGGATCTCGAAGGTGGGAAGGAAGGAAGGTATATAGCAAGTGAAGAAACTGTGTCTTTCAGAGGGTAGACTTTATTTTTTTCTTTTTTCTTTTTTTCAAATGAAAGAACAAGAATCCCTCTAGTGGCAGGTCTGTATAACCTGCTAATGAAAAACTAGCCACTTAAAAAAAAACAAAAAAAAAACCTCCTATTACAGTGCTCCCAGATCTACGGGGATTCCCGTATTTTACGGGGTTTCAGGGCTCAAAGCAGGCACGGAAGGAATTCGTCATTTTAAAAATATAATGGAGAAATTGCACCCGCTTGCCGTCATCACTTTAAATCTGGGGAAAGTTACAGCAAGAGTCTTGGAGTTCATCCGGATCAATTCCCAGACATGACTTGATTACCACACAAGCCTGCCCTAATTGTTCAGAGACCCCAGTCATGCTCGATCACGCACTGACTGTGGTCTCTGATTGGCTGTGCTGCAAGTGTTTGATGCAGAGTGCTGCCCGGGAATATTTAAACTGGCTACCAGTGCTTTAATTCCTGCTTCGGAGTTCACTTTAGTATTTATTGCCGCCACTGCTGAAGAAAGAAGAGAGAGAGGGGAGATATCGGCCCCGTATGTCCACAGCTCACCGCCTCAGCCTGCCATGTGTTTTTGGCATTTGTTTCACCGACCTGGGACCCCAGTATCCGAGAGAGCAGAGCTACGATGAATTTCATCGGTTTTAATTTCGCAGCAGCCAGAGACGACAAGGAGAGAGACCAGCCTGTTGCCTTGAATTCAGAAAATAATTTTTTAAAATGACCCCACCGCACCGAGAGGACCCTGAGAGAGACGAGCCTGATCAGATCCTGAGCTGCTTTCTTGGCTTCTCACCAGACGATCATTTGCAAAAAAAAGGTAAAAAAAAATATTAATAACCTCTCTCTGAGTCTGGCCTGGCATAAAATTAAATCGAGCTACTAGCTGAAACCTCTATGAATCTGTGCTGCTTTGGCTGAGAGAGGTTGAGGAGGGAGATTTGTTAGTTTTTAATGTCATTTTTAATGTTTAACATGTGTCCTCCCTAAGTGTCCAGGGGACAGTGTGTACTTGGAGGTTGAGGAGATAATTAGTTTTTTAAACATGAATATTAACAGAAAAACTCCCATTCACATTGGAGGATGAAAAAATAATTCAGGTACCAAACCTGTCTCCGAGGTAATCCTAATGCGTCAATGATCTGCTGCTGCTTTGGCTGGGCCATGTACTTGGGGAGGTCGCGGAGATAAGTTTGAATCATGCGTCACTGTTGGCTGCTTTGGGGGAGGTGGAGGAGATGACTTTTTTAAATTCTTCCTATAATTGTGAATCATGCTTTAGCCCAGTGGAGGAGAGATGATGTGCAGCATGGTCAGGGAGCCAGTCTCCCGACTTGGAGAACTATAGTGTACCCTGTGTTGTTCAAGGATGTTTTGGTAGAATATTAGTTGTAACTCTGGCTGTGTAGCTTATTATTTTCAGGTGGACATTGATGTGCGATCGGATAGTTACCTGGGAGGATGCCTGGGAAGCTGTCAAGATATTTTAGCAATTTTTTCTGGTTTGGGGTTGGAATATTTTGCATATCCATAAAAATATATAACATGCAGACTTTAATAAGCTGATGGTAATGTTCTTAATAAACGAGATGGGCAGAAGGCACGGGGGGGTACTTGGTCTAAGGCTCACAGATCGTTTTAACCCTCTATGCCTGTTGGTAGAAGAGGGGAGTGTGAGGGGGGGGTGTTGCTGATGTAGCTGCGAGAGGGATGGATAGGAAGGGAGAAGGGGGCAAGAAGCAGGGATAGAAAATGAGCATGCAGGAAAATCTACAGGAATTTCACCAAAGTTTTACAGGGAAAATGCAGGAAAAATTAGGGTCTTCTGCAGGAAAATGCTTTGGCCGATCTGGGAGCACTGCTATTACACACTTGAAATGTGCGTAGTTCTACCTAAAATCTATTTGTAAAAGTGATAAGCCCAGGTAGCAAAGCAGGGGAAAAGTCCTGGCCAATCATAGCGGGTTTGCTGGGCCTAGTGCACGCACTCCTTCCAAGGAGCTGCAGGCGGTGCCCTAGTCTTGGTCGGTGGCTGTCTGGGTGCCGGCCGACTGTGGGGGAGCTGAAGCAGCCCCATTCAAGGGCAGGCAGCTGGAGAGAAGAAAAAATGGCAGGGTTTAAATAGCATGGAGGTAGGATAGCTTTAGTGTGAGCAGTTTAGCAGGACAAAGGAAAGTTAGACTTTTCGGAGCCAAGGCACAGTGCTTGGAAGGGGGGGTGCATAAAGAGCAGGAAACAGAAGTGTAAGCACTTTAAATTACTAGTAGAAATTACAATCCAGCTAATACAGTTGAAAACCTCCTATTACACACTTGAAATGTGCGTAGTTCTACCTAAAAACTATTTGTAAAAAGTGACAAAGCAGGTGGCAAAGCAGGGGAAAAGTCCTGGCCAATCAGAGTGGGTTTGCTGGAAGCGCCCATTGCCGTACCTTCCAAGGAGCTGCAGGCGGGTGTCCTAGTCTAGGTCAGTGGCTGTCTGGGTGCCGGCCGACCGTGGGGGAGCTGAAGCAGCCCCATTCAAAGGCAGGCAGCTTCCAAGGAGCTGCAGGCGGGTGTCCTAGTCTCGGTCGGTGGCTGTCTGGGTGCTGGCCGATCATGGGAGAGCTGAAGCAGCCCCATTCAAGGGCAAGCAGCTTCCAAGGAGCTGCAGGCGGGTGTCCTAGTCTCGGTCGGTGGCTGTCTGGGTGCCGACCGACCGTGGGGGAGCTGAGCAGCCCCGTTCAAGGGCAGGCAGCTGGAGAGAAGAAAAAATGGCAGGGTTTAAATAGCATGGAGGTAGGATAACTTTAGTGTGAGCAGTTTAGCAGGACAAAGGAAAGTTAGACTTTTCGGAGCCAAGGCAGAGTGCTTGGATGGGGGGGCATAAAGAGCAGGAAACAGAAGAACTGTAAGCACTTTAAATTACTAGTAGAAATTACAATCCAGCTAATACAGTTGAAAACCTCCTATTACACACTTGAAATGTGCGTAGTTCTATCTAAAAACTATTCGTAAAAAGTGACAAAACAGGTGGCAAAGCAGGGGAAAAGTCCTGGCCAATCAAAGCGGGTTTGCTGGAAGTGCCTGTTGCCGTTCCTTCCAAGGAGCTGCAGGCGGGTGTCCTAATCTCAGTCGGTGGCTGTCTAGGTGCCGGCCAACCATGGGGGAGCTGAAGCAGCCCCGTTCAAGGGCAGGCAGCTTCCAAGGAGCTGCAGGCGGGTGTCCTAGTCTCGGTCGGTGGCTGTCTGGGTGCCGGCCGACTGTGGGGGAGCTGAAGCAGCCCCGTTCAAGGGCAGGCAGCTTCCAAGGAGCTGCAGGTGGGTGTCCTAGTCTCAGTCGGTGACTGTCTGGGTGCCGGCCGACCGTGGGGGAGCGGAACAAACCATTTACATTTTTTTCCCCAAAGATTTCTATAACACTCCCCATCATTTTAAAGTGTGCACTTTACACCAAGCCCTCTTCTTATCTTTATGCAGCTTATAAATATGGAAGCAGACCTGAGAGCTGAGTAGGCTTTAACCTTCCTGGTCATGTAGTGAGCATACTTGTCACAGAGTCTTAAACTCTGAAACAGAATACAACCAGGCATGCCAGCTCAAGTCAGTGCCACTCAATCATTCCGAGGCCAAGATTACAAATGACAGGAAACAGAACCAAACTTCTTAAAAGTTGTAAATTTAACTCATCCAAAGGTGGTACAAAAAAAATGAAAATACAACATGGCATCTATTTTTGAGGGGCGAAAAAAAACAGGTTCAGCAAATAGAAGCCCCTGGAACTTTTCCAGTTCTAATGTTTAGAACTGAATAGAACCCCCATCTTAAAACAGTTTAAAGATGTCAGCTGCTCTTTAAAGTAACACTGTCAGTGCTTTGCTTGCATTTTTAATGTTGTGCTAAAATAGTATCTGCAGCCATATATATTAATAGCCTCTCACATAAATTGCCAGCAGTACTAAAATGATCATTTTCCTTTGGTGTGTCTGATTTTATGCCTTTTCCTGTCCCATCTAGAACTCCAGCAGACTCGCTCTGTACTGTATATGCAAGAGCAACATGGTGTCAGAGCTCCCAAAACTCATGCATGGATGAGTTTGACTTTTAAACTGATATGAGCCAATGGTGTTAGATAGTGTCCTGAGTGCCCAAACATACTGATTTGTAAAACTGAAAGCTGTAACATCATTAGTTTTATATTTGGAACATTAAGCTGTGACTCGGGCATGCCCATTGGACACTGGCCCCTATTTGCAAATCCCTTTGGCTCATGTCAGTTCTCAAAAGTCAAACTCATACATGGATGGGTTTTTGGGTATTCTGGTGCCATATTGGTCATGCACATGCAATACAGAGTAGTCTACCAGAGTTTAAGATGGGACAGGAAAAAGGCATAAAATCAAGTACAGCAAAAGAAAATGATCATTTTAGCACTGCTGGTATTTTATGGGAGGATGCTAGTAATATATACAATATATATATAGCTGTAGATACCGTTTTAGCAGGACACTAAAAACAAGTGTCCCTTTAAGGAGCTAGAAATGCAAATCAGTACAGAGCATGTGACTCAGATGATTAATATGTAAATGAGTACACAGCATGTGACTCAATTAGATGATTAATATGCAAATCAATTCAAATTCATGTATTTGTAAAGAAGTTTGAAAACCAAAGTCTTCTAAGACCTTTTTTCATGTCAAATTACATCTAAAAAACCTTTGCACATTTTTACTGGCTGACTGGGGGCAGGTACACATCACTAAGTTGAGACCCTCAACTACTGGAGAGGAAGGGCGAGCAGACTTCTTGGCATTCATCCAATCCCTGCCAGCAGGTGGAGGAGCACTGGTGGAAGCAGCCCAACCAGAGGAAGGGTACAAATGTGGTGGCTGGGAACACTGGGGTGAGGGAGCAGGTGAACCAGAGAAAAAGGTAGAAAAACAGAATTGTATTGAAATGACAGGTCACACCTTAGAGTGTATTTTATGACAGCCTTCAGGAGGAGTATCCTGTCCACATCCTGCACAGCTGGAATCTGCTCTTCTGGTGCAATACTGATGATCTCCTGATAGAGGGAGTCCTGGATGTTCTGATCCTTAGCCAGGTGGTAAAGGGTCCAGGATAAGGTGTTGGAAGTCTGTGGGACAAAAGCAGCCAGTCTTAAATGTCACTCGGGAGACACTGATTGTACTGTACTGGTGGGAGAATGACAATACAAATGTAGTAATAACTCTAAAGATACTGCAAGGAACTTTTACTCTCAGTCATCCTGTTTCTTGACTACATGAAAGTTAATACAGTTTTGTGTTTGTAACTCATAGTTTATCTCCTGATATTTTTCCAGTCAAAGCCTGCAAATGCCAGGAGAGCATTTAAAATGCAATTTAGGGTAGAAGATGAAAGAAAATTATGTTACAAACTAGTCAGTTTCTCTTTTTTTTTTTTTTTGCTCCACAGCCTGCACTCTTCAGCTGCCTCATACTCCCAGCCCCGTCACCCCCTTCTCCAAGACTTACCTCTCAACTCCTTGTTCCTTCCTGGCTTAGCCCGCAGGGTCGGGCCGACGGGGATGGACCATGCCCCCCACCGAAGGTCATGCTCGATCTGGAGTCAAGGTGCTAAGGTCGGTGGTGTGTCTGTGGAGTGGGACCGGTCTCATTCTGCCGGCTGCAGGGTCTTTCCTTGTTTTCTTTCTGCCTCAAGATGTCAAGCAGTCATGAACTGCATGATGCACACATCGAGGTGCATAATACATCCAACTTTGTCAGCGTCTCCTCCTGACTTGAGCCCTGCTTGCACCACCACCTGTGAACACCCAGGTGGCGGTAGTGAGCAACAGCTCAACACTCCCCTCCCCACAGAGCAGGAGAGCATCCTCTGGGATGCTTGTTCCTCCTCCCTCTGGCCAGCCCCAATGACTTGAGTTCATTCCTGAACATGGGTCACCGGCAATGTGAGCAATAGCGCTACCGTTCTGCCAATGGGCTGGCACAACTACTTAGTTTCTAACAAAATAATGTACAGTATTACCAAAACCTAGAGGTTAGAGTGATGAGCTTGGTACATCCAGCAGACTTGGATTTGATTCCCACAACCTCCACTTGCATACTGTGTCAGTCTGAGCAAGTCACTTCCAACCCAGTGTTCTCAGGTCACCCCTGAAAACTGGCATTGTGCCTGGTCGGCCTTACCTGGTTACCAAAGAATAAATGCAAAAAAAATATATATATATATATATATATATATATATCCAGATGAGCGAACTGCTTTGCACCCCTAGAGGAGGCTCAGGTACCTGATTTCACTGAGGAGGACTCTGACTCAGTCATAGGACAGGGTAAAGATGGTGTGATGGCACCTTGGGGAGGCTTAGCAACTCAGAGATGGTAGAAGCTGTGAGATTAAGGGAGCCACTAGGGAAAAGCAACCACAACTCCATTTGGTTCAAACTGGCCCTTGGGGACAGAAAACCCCAATCAAGAGCAGAGGTCCTTCATTTCAGAAGGGTGGACATCGGGTTGATGGAGTTGGTTCAGGACAAGTTAATTGGGTTGGACAGCATAGGAGGTGTGGAGATGAGCTAGGGGCAATAAAGGGGGCTCTTCTCAAGGCATTTGGGTCATGTATGAGAATGGTAACCAAAAGTAACAAGTGCAAGATACCATTACGGGTCTCAGCAAAGGTCAGGGAAGCAGTGAGGGCCAGAAAAAAGGCTTTCACCTGGTACAAAGAAAAGCAGGGGGGGGAGGAAGAATCGGTAGAATAAATACTGAGAAATAAAGAGGAAAAGAGGGCTGTTATGGAGGCAAAAGAAGACACTGAGCTGTGTATTGTGGAGGGGGTCAAGAGAGGAGAAAAACAGTTCTTCTGGTATATTAGAGAAAAAAGGAAAAAAGGAGGGGGCTTGTTAGGCTATCCAAGGCGGGGTAGGGTGATTGATGAGGATGTGCAAAAGGCTGCAGTTCTAAATGGTTACTACTGCTCTGTCTTCATAAGGGAAGACAGCAGGCCCTTGCCAGAGATTGGCATCAAAGCAGCCATAAAGGGGGTCCCAGAGATGAGGTAGCCAGTGTATATACATGCCAAAAAAGTCCAGAAAGGGCTAGCCGCCCTAAAGATAGTTAGGGCCCAAGGACTAGATAAGATTTTATTTATTTAGTTTTTGCTGACCAAGTGCACTAGACAAATCCTGCCTATTTTCAGGCACGACCCGGGGGAGGGGAATACAAATGAATGCCTACTGACCTTGCCAGATAAGCTGTTGGTGTTATTTTTAGTGAATGAGGGAAATTTGGCCAGGACACTGGGGAAATTCCCCAACTCTTTTCGATAAGTGCCATGGGATCTTTAACATCCACCTGAACTACCACCGATCCAGGCAGATGGGACCTCAGTTTAACGTCTCATCTGAAAGACGGCGCCTCAGAAGTGCAGCACCCCTCTCATGCTACACAACAGTGTCAGCATAAGATGCATCCATGGGTGCTCAGGGAACTGGTGGCAGAACTGGCTGAACCCCTGCTAGGACTGTTTAACATCTCATTATAAATGGGGGTAGTTCTGAAGGACTGGAGGGTGCAGACGTAGTTCCACTCCATAAGTGTGGGGACAATGGATAAACAGGGAACTACAGACCTGTCAGTCTTACATATGTAGAAGGGAAGCTGATGGAGTTACTGGTCAAGGAGGACCTTGTGGACTACCTGGACACAATGACCCCAGGATGGTAAACAGAATGGGTTTGTGGCAGGAGGTCTTGTCAAACTAACCAGATAGTTTTCTTTGACTCGGTGATAAGATTATTGAATAGGGGTCATGGTGTAGATTTTCTATGCTTCTAATTCAGCAAGGCTTTTGACTCTGTGCCTCACAGATGATTGTTGAAGAAGATGGAGGATCTGAGTGTGGCTAGAGATATAGTAACATGAGTAGGTAGCTGGCTAAAGGGGAGGCAGCAGAGGGTTGTGGTTAACAGAGACAAATCAGAAGAGAGGGAGGTTACATAGAAACATAGATTTTGAAGGCAGATAAGGGCCACATGGCCCACCCAGTCTGCCCATTTCCCTACCTATTGGATAAGCTGCAGATCCTAGTTAACAAACAGCCTACTTCTTCCTACCCCCAACTCACGAGTGGAGTACCAAAGAGATCTGACCCATGCCTGGTCCTCTTCAATATGTTCATCAGTGACATTGGAGAAGGAATCTGGGGCAGTTTGTGTTTCTTCACAGGTGACACTAAGCTCTGTGAGAGGGTGGATAGTGATGAGGGAATCAGGAAGATACAGAGTGACCTGAAAGATCAGAGAGGTGGTCTGTAGTTTGGCAGTTGAAATTCAGTGCTAAAAAGTGCAAGGTGATGCACCTAGGGGGGTGTCAGGTCAATATGCTGCTGATAGAATACAGCAACAAGAACCATGCTGTGTAATGCACATAACCATTTAGAGCAACAGAGGTATAATAGCAGTAGTGAACTAACGCTACCCCTGTCACTGTCTGGGGAGTAGATGAATGGCTGAAGAAGCCTCTGGTGCTGTGCCTGGTCAAGCTGCTCTTGTTGTGGAGTGGCTAAGGCACAAGCACCTGGTGTAGTGGAAGACCTGGGGATCAGGGTTTGGTTCCTCTCTCCCGATATATATATATTATATATATATATATATATATATATATATATATATATGTATATATATGTATATATGTATATATATGTATATAGTATGTATATATATATGTATATGTATCTATATATGTATATATATATATATATATATACTGTATGTGTGTGTGTGTATACATATATATATATATATATGTATATATGTATATATGTATATGTATTTATACAATAGGGGTGAGACAAATGAGTAGTGGATAAATCCATGTATCTTACACATAGTGATGTAAATCCTGGTAGAATATCACACTGTGATTTTTTTACCAGAAATATTATCACAGTGTGATAATATTTTACATTTATACATATTGTGCTTACCTCACAGGCTGATATTATCACTGTGCTGATGTCAGGCTGAAACCCTGCCTAAAACTGTCACTGTCCTGATCACTTAATTACATCATGATCAATCAGAAAACTCAGCTGTACTCTGCTGCCTTCAGCACTCATGAGTATCCAGAGCTCACTTTGCAGGAGTGACAGTATTTTTCCATATCACACTCCTGCCCATCATGTATCCCATATGTGGATAGTAAGCAATAACACACGATGAGTGTGGTTTATCGCCTGATGGGCGCCCAGGGGTGTACTAAGGCACGAGGCGCTTGGCGAGTGCCTTATACCACTAGTGCTCTTATCTCGATAAACCACACCTCGGAGTGTGTTATTGCTTTTATAAATGGGCTGATAAGTAACTAGTTCATTATAAAAATAAAAATAAAAAATAAAATTAGTAAAAAGATGTAAAGTGAGGTTTAAAATATTGAGTAAAAAATAGTCCCTCATTTGTCCACATTTAGAAAGAAGGTACTGGTCAAATTATTTGTTTTTCTCTCCTGACAATGTATTTGTAACTGAGAGAGAGTCTCATCATATTGTATTGCTGTGACACTTACTGTGCTTACTAGTTTGAACTGTAATTTTGATTAAAATAAGCTCGCCATCATTGTGGTTCAAGTTGCGCGAGCCCATCACAGTTATTGGTGGCACAGCATGACGTAGTCATTGGGGCTGACATTGAAAACATTCATTTTCACAAACACTACATTATCTACAAGACACTATACGAGGGGGCAACCTGCAGTTTTGTACAGAACGAGACACGCAGTACAACAGAGCCGATCGAGGGAGACTGGGAGCGGCATGTCCCTCAGGAGCCTCCGTAAACAACGTTTGAAGTGGTTTACGTTTATTACAGTCAGGTTTTCGAGGTAGCGCTCCTGTTTCTGGACAAAACTGCAGGTTACTTTTTTATATTATACTGGTATCCTGTAGATGAAATGGAGTGTTTTTGTGGCAAATTGATGTTTTATATTGCCCATTTGTTTGATAGCACGCCATGCTGGCACGCTGATGTGGTGATGAGCTCGCAACCATTTTGTATGCGGTTAGGCTACATTTAATCCGAAATTTGGAAAAAGTGTTTAAAAAGTTTTGCTGTTGTTGATCTATAATTACAGGTTTTCTTATGTTGTGAAAGAGGCAGAGGTAGGCAGACCGGAGCTAGGTCACAGCGGGATGGCCGCTGTAGCTGTGCCAGGCTTTGTTTCTGTTTTCAGCAGGCACAGCTCACTGATCCTGTGCTGTTGTTGAGCTGGGGAATGAAGGGTAGTGCCGGTTGCTACAATACCAGGGATTAAGGACACGGCTAGGGGGGTGAAACAGCCAATCAGTGGCTTCGTTTTTTTTGCCCATTTTATAAATATATATATATATATGTATGTATGTATGTATATATGTATATATGTATATATGGCTCAGAAACAAAGTTTCTCTCCTCCTGAGTTATACCTTATCCCCATGGTCCACACCCCCTCAGAGTTGATTACAATTCTGGGTGATGTGGGAGGTGAAGCCCCCCACATTGGGGGGGGTGCTGGGCAGAGCCCCCCGCAGAAACAAACATTCTATATTTTTCCCCGTTGGTTTCTGTGGTGTGCACAGCATTTTGTCACGGTTGGTGTTTTTACCACAGCATTTTGCTTGCGGCATTGTTTGCTGCACTGTTTTTGTTTGAGGGGGTTTTGACCCCGTGGCCACCTAGGGAACAAGAACCCCTGGATATTTATACAGCCCACACTTGTAAAATGGAACTAGTGTCTCCATTATAGAGAGACAGGGTTCCAGACCCCAAACAAAAGTGCTGGCTTTTAAATTTATTTGTCTTTTCATTACTTGCAGAAACAGCCACTGTGTGCAACTTGACTTCACTCTCAGTGCCATAGTGGAGCACGCGCTTGGCCATTTCCACAGAAAGCCACACACGCGGTGGCTGTTTCAAAATAAATGTAGCAAGCATGCTCAAATCCCTGACCCGGTTCTGCAACATAGTGGAGAAAAGAAAAAGCACACCAGCTACATGAACACCAACAGTAAAGCCCCTGACTCAGTTCTGCAATGGAGTCGAGAAATGAAATAGCACACCTGCTCTGCTCTATAAAATCTGTTTTTACTTTTAGCGCATCTAACAATTGTACTCACATTTTAAAACAGCAGTGCTTGGCTGCACTTACTGAACACCCCCTTTCACTCCCAATGCACTCGAATCCTCACATATACCAAAATACTAGCACTACTGGACAACAGACCAATGACAGGGCAGAGCAAGCATCAGCAACACAATAAAAGAACAAGCACAACGTGTGAAGAGGGAACCAACATGTAGCAGCAGCACCACCTTCTTGACAGAATACAAATTGTGGACTTTTCTAATCACTATATCTCCACATAAATGTAAAAAAAAATCCCACTTTTTTCTATTTTTTTATGTTGCCCTGGTTGTATTCAGAGATTGTGTCCCTACCACATTTCAAGATTCTGCATCCCTGCCACATTCTGAGATTGCATGCCCCCCCAACATTCTCAAATTATGCACCACCTTGATATGCCATAGCTTTGTCCATTGCTGTATTCCAAAATCATCTCCTGCACTTTCTAAATTACAGTAACATACATCTGAACATTCTGGAAATGCAAGCACTGTATCCAACCCTACCCTTGTTTTTTTTTTTTTGTTTGTTTGTTTTTTGTCAAATGAGTTACTATAACTACAGTTTCTTAAACCTGGAGAAATAAATCCTGTAAGGTTTCTGACAGAGAAGACTACACTGTGAGCTCTGGTTATGACATCATCAGTAGCTCTTCACTGATACTGGCTTTTTACAGCTGCGTGGGCGGAGCTCCACAGGCGTTTTGCTGTCACTGTAGAGGAACAGCAGGTCACATCCAGAACATGACCCTGTGTTCTCCTACAGTGGTGCAGCAACCTGTGGACAGTACTGATCCTTCTATATTGAAGCTCCCTCCACTGCCTTAGCCATAAAAACATCCTTCAAAACTGTGCATGCGAGTTTCGTTGTTGACACTATGTTTTGAATGACACAATCACACGCTCTGACAGCTGTGCCATCTGCTCCAAAACCACTGCTGATGCCACCGCCTGATAACACCACCACCGCCACTCTGATATCAGTCCTGCTGCCGCTCCCACACCCCAACAGGTAAGAGCTCTACGCAGCTGTATCGGCCCTGACCAGAGTTTGTTAGAACAGGGAGTGAAATCAGAGTTACAAAATGACTTGTAACTTTAAAAGCGGACAGGAATTGATTACTTATGTGCAGCTGTCTGAAATGTCTCTATTTTCATAAATTGCATTCATACCTCTAAAGGATACATGTTTAACTGTGCCAGAATAAAAGCTGAAGCTGTCAGTTGTGTTTTATATTGTTTTCTTTGCATGGACAACATTCTGTGCAGTTCCTTTCATGGAACCAGAATTTGAGTTTGACTGTCACTTCATGGTTTGAGAAATGTGAGCATGAACTTATCAGTACAGTGCCCACAGTTCTAAAACCATTAAGTGACATAGTCAAAACTCCAATCAATGATGTCATGGATTGCCAAAGTATGCAGCCTACTTCCAGAAGTCTTGACCCGGGCCCTGCATGTCTAATTTTGGGGTGTGTAGATGTCATCGGACATGTCTTGGCAGAAATAGTCTGGTGTTCCTTAAACTTAGGTGAGTTTCTGAACTCCCTAAAGGAGGCAGTGGTTACACCGCTCCTTAAAAAATCTTCTCTGGACCCAGACTGTTCTGCCAACTACAGGCCAATCTCTAACCTTCCCTTTCTTGGGAAGTTGATAGAGAAAGTAGTTGCTCTTCAGTTAGACAACCATTTGACCATCCATGACATCTATGATTCCCTCCAGTCTGGTTTTCAGAAGAGGCATAGTATGGAGACCACTCTGTTTCGGGTGTTCAATGATCTTCTGATTGCTAGAGATCAGAAGTGTCATTCAGTCTTGGTCCTTCTTGATATCTCTTCAGCCTTTGACACCGTGGACCATGGGGGGCTGCTTGAGTGCCTGAGAGATATTTGTGGCTTATCAGGTACAGTTCTCAGCTGTTTAAATCCTTCCTCACTGGCAGAACTCAGAGAGTGGTGTCGGGGATTTATTCCTCAGCCTCATTCTCTCTGCCATGTGGGGTTCCTCAGGGCTCTGTACTGTCCCCTATGTTGTTTGCGGTGTATTTGCTGCCATTGGGAGACATTGTAAGATGGTATGGGCTGTGGTTTCACTGTTATGCAGATGATACCCAGCTCTACCTGTCGTTTGTCCCCGACCAGGATAGTGCAGTCTCTGTCTTTAATAGCTGCCTCATGGAGCTCCAGGACTGGATGTGGGCTAGCTGGCTAAGGTTGAACCCTGGAAAGACTGAGGTGTTGGTGGTGGAACCAGGTCGTGGGACAGAGAGGATGGGAGGGCAGTCTGCCTTCAGACTTTGGCTAGCGAGTAGCCAGCTCCCGCCCTCTGTTCAGGTGCAGAATCTGGGCGTGATATTTGATGAAGGGCTGACACCTCGTTCGCAGGTGTCAGCTGTAGTCGAATCCTCTTTTTACCATCTGAGGAATATCACCCGATTAAGCACCTTGTTCCATCCCATGATCTTCCAATGCTGATCTATGCCTTTGTGACCTCCCGCCTTGACTACTGTAACTCCCTATATCTAGGGCTTCCAGGGGTTGACATCTGCCACTTGCAGCTGGTGCAGAACACTGCAGCCAGGTTACTGGTCAGGGTTTCCCAGACCAGTCATATTACTCCTGTGCTGCACGAACTGCACTGGCTGCCAGTTCAGTGGCAGATCACCTTTAAGATCGGTTTACTGAACTTTAAGGCCCTTCATGGTCAGGGTCCTGGCTACCTGCAAGAGCTCCTGGTCCCTTCAACTCCTCCGCTCAGCTGACGAGGGATTGCTAGAGGTTCCCAAGGTTTTTATTAAGGACATCTGGTGCGAGAGCTTTTAGTTACGCAGCTCCGACCCTGTGGAAATATCTACCTCATCGGATTAGAGAGTGCCTGACCCTCGAGAGCTTCAAGATGGCATTAAAAACGTATTTATTTAACCTTGCATTTGATGATTAGTATTTTATGATTCACTGTTGTATTTTATTCTTTTATCTATGTTTTAATTCTGTACAGCACTTTGATACATGTTGAATTGTGCTTCATAAATAAATTTTATTATTATTATTTATTATAAATATAAAAAAATGCAATTTGTTTTTCGTGCTTCCCAGCCCACTTTGTCCACTCTGCGGGGGCCGGGAGGCCAATTATGTTAAGATATCAGTTCAACTCCAGCAACAGAGAATTAAAAAAAAAAGAGGCATACTTTACTGTCACACTGATCAGCTCCATTTGGCCACGTCACAGGGGCTGGAAAAGCAAATGATTTACTTTCACTGCATGTCTGGCAGAATATAGGCATGTGGCAGAGATGATTTTAAAAGAAACCAGCAGCAGCTTAGATTTATGCTCCCTGGTCCCACATAGCCAGCTTGGGGGGGAGCCAGGTGAGCGAAGCAGTCAGCACCGTGTGAGCAAAAATCATTTAGGACTACCGAGGAGGACTGCACTAATGGGCACAGATACAGAAAGTAAGGCTGCACCAGGATTTTTTTCTTTAGCTTACACCAAGACAAATGTAAGAGATAGCTGCAAGGTGTTGACCACAACAGGGAGGCTATTGTCTGTCCAAGTGATACCAGTTAGTGGTGCACTGCACCATTCCAAGGGAAACACAGGTTAATATACCGAGCTGGACTCTCCTTTCCTGGGTGGGCCAGTGGGACGTGAAGCACAATGCAGAGGCATCCTGTCCTGATCCCAGGGAGAGGAAGATATAGTACATGCTCCAATGCATAGGTCTGCAGCTTGCACGGACTCCCCTGTCCTGCCCCTGTCCTAGGCCAGCACAGTATAACACAATGTAGAGGCATCATATCTTGATCCCAGGGGAGAGGATGATACATGCTCCAATGCACAGGTTTGTAGCCTGAGTGGACTTCACTGTCCTGGGCCAGCATGGTGTGGGCACAAAACAAAGGCATCATATCCTGATCCAGCGGGGAAGTGTGATGAGTCCTCCCCCTGCACCACCCCATGGGAACATAAGCTTGTAACCCAAATGCCTTGCTCTGGGTCAAACTGTTATAGGTTACAATGTAGAGACATCAAGTTCTGATCCCGAGGGAGGATTATGTGTGCTCCACTGCACAATCCCATGGGAAACATGAGTTTTATCCTGAACCTGACTTCCCTGTCTTTGGTCAGTGGAGTGTAGGGTGCAGTGTGGAAGCATCATTCCCTGATCCACAGGGCGGGTGATGTGTGTTGCACTGACCCATCCTATGGGAGACACAGGTTCATATCCTGAGTCCAACTCCCCAGTTGGCGCAGGCCTGGGCCAGTGAGTGTGGGACACAATACGTAAGCATCATGTCCTGGTCCAGGTGGTGGGTGTGATGTGTACTCTGATGCTTGAGTGGAGTGCATCCTATGGTGGGAAGCGATGACGTCCTTGATGTCATGGGTGACCACAAGATGTTAGCAACCATCCACCAATCAGAGTACTTGGCCAAGGGGCATAGTCTTTGGCCAGTGAGTTGGGACAGTAAAGAGTCTGAAAACCATCACTCATGCGAGTATGACAGTACCAGTATCCACCCACCACTGATGCCATAATACCACCACTTTTATTATTATGGTTCCTCTGTGGCTAATAGAATGAGGGTTGTATGTCAGGGCCACACTGTTGGGTGTGTGTGAAAATTATTAAAATTTGTGTAGCACCAGGTTGTGCATTTGAGAATGAAGGGGGTGTCTCTTAGAGTGCCGAGGACACAATTTTTTTTCCATATACAGTTTCTGGGTTTTTACGGGTTTTCTCCCGGCCCGTAAACCCATGCATCCTCGACATAGTGTGTATGTATGCCATTTGGGATGCCCTTCCCTTCCAGTCTCACCATTAACCACCTGCGCTGGCACGAATCTCCATTCAGTGGTGGTGGAACTATGGGCGGATGACCCACCCTTACAGGAGAGAAGAAACCTACACTCAATCCTGCTCCTACCCTCCCCAGTGCCAGCAGCCCAGTGACCTGAGATTGCTGGGTTGCTGACATAGCATGAGGTGTGGCGTCCAGCACCTCAACCCTCAGTGCCACTGGGCCTGCCTTAGGGACACAACCTTAAAAAGCACCATTAGATCAACCCATGGTATGGTGGACCACTGGCTGTTCCAAACCCAGGTGTGACAGGGACCCTGCACCTGATTTTACAAAAAGTGGGGTCCAAGTGCCAAAGTCCTCAGGTTTGCTGCAAGCTGACAGCTGCACTGCAAAACCAGTGCATGAGAAACAGGCTAGCAGCAGCAGGAGCCAGTCTCCCTGGTGGCTGGTGGGTTACCTGGGGCATGCCCTGGCTCATTGGTGGGGGGCGACAGGAGGACTGATTAGGGAAGGGGGTGGCATCTGCCCCCAACTGGGGGAAAAAGCATAACCACCACCTGCAGTGCAGGTCTGTGGGGGTGCAGATGCAGCAGCACCACTATTGGGGGCAAGGGGTCCCAGGCTCATACCTGTCATGGCCACCAGCCCTTCCAGCAGTGGTCTGGCAGGTGTTAGGAGCTCTGAAGGCACCTTCCTCGGAGAGGCACAGGATCACCCCTACCCAGAGATGTCTCCTGGAGTGGTGCACAGCGGGTTACATCAGACCCAGGCTCCATGCGCCCATGGCATTGCTTGCAAAATCCCACTTTAAAGGATATTGCAGCACTTCCCCAGTGAAGGCCCCCCTTCTGCCATGGTGCACTGGTGTGGCCATTGCAAGAATGGTGCAAATCCAGTTGGCACAAGAAGTCTCCCTAGTGGTGCAGGGTGCCTTCTAAAATCTGGACTGGCCCAAGGTGTGGCTCAAGAAGCCCTTTGCTCCATGTCTCCTTGACACAATCCCCTTATGCCAGTCCAGATCATTTTAAAATCAGGCCCCAGGTTTCCAGCTGCTTGGGTGGCATAACTGGTAGAGCAGTGGAATGGAATGCAGAGGGACCTAGGTTCAAATTCCAGCTATTGCCTTTCATTTGTTCTTATGTCTGTTTGTAAGTCACATACAGTATATTCACATTGCATCATTGTGAAATAAATGCCTCAGTAACCCAGTACATAAGTCCTTGTGACCTCTGCCAGTCTCTGACCCTCAAGGCTCCATGCCTCTGGAGTCCTCATTCTATATCTGAATGTTTGTGGTTATCCACCATGAAGTGGGACCACTGTGGGGCAGATAGCTGGATGTTAGAGTAGACATATAAGGTAGCCTCCACACTCAAGTATATACTACCACACAACTACCTCAGATCCCAATATTTGACCAGAGCCATTATAGGCCCCATATACTGCCCACAACCACTATCTCTCTTCAGTATTTGCTCTACAAATTTTCTTAACCTACTTTCCAACTTACAGCTATTACATTCCAGTATCTGTATGCAAGGCCCTAGAATTCTCTTACAGAATTTTCGCTAGAACTTGCAATCTCACAAGAACTTCTGCAGTGCCGCAGAATTTACTCTTCTGGTGATTTTTATTAATATTTCTGTTTATACATAGAATCTGGTTCCCTCTCCTTTTATATCCAAACCCTCCCATAAGTTCAGAATGTGATGTTATCATTGCTATATCATACATTAGCTAATGAAATGACTGCATTCTGCAACAGAAATGAACAGTCACTTATCTACCACAGCCCCACTGCCAGAGACAGTGGCACAGCACATCATGCATGGTGATATTTGCTCAACCTGCACTACAGCCTAATACAATTCTCAGTCTTACATTGTTGCACTAGGGCCAACTTAAACAAAACCGTGTCAATAGCACAGACCTGTTAAGTCCATACCTCACTTTGTACAAACCTATTTGTGCCTTTAAGGTATAGAGATGCTATCTGAAATGAATAACTGGCAAAATGAATTTAACTGTCTAAATTTTGAAGACAAATAAAGAAATTATGCCCAGAAAAGTGAAATATAATAATGTGTAGACCTGTTGAAAGAATAGACCTGTTAAATGAATAATTGCACTGTACTATTTTTGCCAGGGTTATTGATTACATAGTCATTAGTTGATAGAATCACCTAAAAGTTATTGAGAAATATTGTGTGCAGGGACAGCTGTTGGGCCAGAGGATAGCATGCTGTGTTTCCGTGCGGCAACTCGGGTTCAGACATTAGCTCTGGAGCTGGCTGGGCAGCACAAGGATTGGTGGAACACATCACTGCTCGGAGCCTGGGAAGGTATGGTGCAGTGTTCTGTCACATGGTGGACACATTGTGATGTGCCGGGAGCTGTATCTTGCAATTGGTTCACATGTGTTACAGCCTGATGGTGTTATGCAGTGTGTCAGGAAAGCAGGTTGACATGAAATATGAGTTTTGCAATAACTCCTCTATTCCATTTCAATGGGACCTGTATGAATGATCGATGCAAGTTCATGAAATTAAAAATATATATATATATATATATACACACACATACACACACACACACATATAGTATCTCTGTCACTCTCACCAACAATAATAGCCAGTATTGTATGTATGTTATAGATTGCATATAAATATATAAGTGATACACAGTGGGAACCTCATGAATGGTGTAGAAAGCACATACAAATATATAAGTGATAGACAGTGGAAACCTCATTAGGGGGATAGATAGCATGCATATAGAAATACCTTATTTATCACATAAGATCCCCTCTGCATATGTCATTTATGCAACAGGCTAGGACCTTAAGGGAGAGACATTTGTTTTGCTTTTTTAGACATAGAATTATTTTTATAAGTCTGTTATTTTTGAACTAGTGTTACTGTGCTTTCCACCATACTGATTGCTATAACCACTGCCATGAAAGTGAAGTCAGAATGACAAGCTGACACTGTGATGTGGTAGTTTGTTAGTGCCACAGAACTTCCACAGAAATTACAAACCACCACCACAGAAGTTCTGCGGCAAATAGTAGTCTTGCCGCAGAACTTGGTCCCATTGTGCCGCAGAAAAGTAGGGGCCCTGTCTATATGCAATCAACTCACACCCCAGTAGCTGGCTCTGTACTACTCTGTAGTGAAGTGAGGATTTGTTCTGGAATAGATAATGGGTATGAGGTGGTTATGGAGCAAATACTGAGGTGTGGTGGTAGTTGTGGGCAGATACAGACATACAGTATGGGATGGTTTACACAGATAATAGGATGTGGTGCAGTTGTATGGCAGATACCAGGATGAAGGTGGTTTCAGTGAAGTACCATAGTGTTAGGGTCATTAACAGAAACAATAATGAATGTAGGCTATTGGTAAATACATTGATGGGTTAATTATAGTACAGTTACTGGGGTGTGACCGTATATTGTATAATTTTGAACCTGATACTGGAATGTGGGTAACTGAGGGGCAGATACTGTAATTTGGTGTATTTAGTAGTATGTTGTGTACTAGTTTAGAGCAGATTATGGGGTATGGAGCAGTTGTGAGACAGATATGGGGTGAGCCATAGTTGCTGGGCAGATACCACAGTGTGGGGGTACAGTAGTTATGGGGCAGAAAGAGCAGTGAGGGATAGTTGCAGGGCATATACTTGGGCATGGGGTAGTTGTAGAGCAGAATGCTGGGTAAGCATGTTAGGTATTTGAGCCAGCAATTACACTGGAAATGAGAAACTGAACACCACAAAACTAGGTTTATTAAATAACACATATACTGCATTAGCATCGGCAGCCTAGCTTTCAGGTACAAGAAATTATCAGTTACCTTTCTGGGAGAATGAACCAGATAGGCATGGAGGCTTCAGCACTTCATTTTGGGAATTGTAGGTCATCCCAGGGGGAAGGTAAATGATCCTTACTTGTACTTGAAAACTGATCCAAGGTGGGACCCCTTTGAAATGAGATGGCACAGATATGCCAATGTGATGGAAAAGCTACAGATAGCTTCAAGTGCAAGAGTATTGCCAGACTGGGGAGGTAGGTGGGGCAGATATTTATTTATTTGTTTAGTTACTTTATGTATATGCTCCCCCTTCCTGCCTCTTCCCTCTGCCACCAGCACACTGACACATCATGAGTCTCCAAGGCAACCCCACAGCTGTCGTCCCCTCCTTACCTGGAGCCCAGTGACTGAGGTCATCCCTGATGGAGCCGTGGCTGTATCCCCACGCATGGATGAGGTGAGCAGGTCTTGCCTCAATTCTGCAGTTTTGTTGGGATACTGGGCAATAGGATAGGCAGGGGAGTTCTGGATTGGTGCTGAGTACTCTGTCATCCTAGTGTGTTGGGGCCATTTTTCTGATTTTCTCTGGAGGCATGATGTGTGATTTGATGTCAGGGTGCATACGCCAACGTCCATCATGCCTCCCCCTCCAAGTCTGAACTGGTGATCAAGGTGCCGCCGGCTTCCACCAAAGGCCAGACAAGTGCCAAGTCTTATCCCACTCCCCCACCCCGGAGATGGCAAGCGGTCCCATGGATGCTCCAGCCTTCTACCCAGACAGCCATCCAACTCCTGGGCTCATTCCTGAACCTGGATCACTGACATCACTAGCAGTAGAGCTAACACTGCACCGGCAGGCCAACCCAAGGAGGGGAAGATATTAAGGTATGGGGTAGCTGCAGGGCAGAGTATATGGTAGCTGCAGAAGTGTTACTAAAGTGAGGGTAGCAATGGGGCAGATATTATTGTGTGGGGTAGTAGCAGGGAAGAATATTGGCTAGTTGTGAGTGCTACTAGAGTGGAAATGATAGGGCAGATTTTTGGGTTTGGGGTAGTTGCAGGAAAGAATACTGGGTTACTGTGTGTGTGTGTTATTAGAGGCTGGGTAGTTGTGGGATCAATATTGGGTAGTGGGGTATTTGCAAGGCAGAATACTGGGTAACTGCACGAGTGTTACTAGGATGGGGTAGTTGTGGGGCAAATATTAGGGTGTGTGGTAGTCACAGGGCAGAATATTGGGTAGCTGCAATGGTGTGAACAGAGTGACTGTAGCTGTGGGGCAGACAATGTAGTGGGTGTAGTTGCAGGGCAGTATATTGGGATGTTTTGAGAGTGCTATTACTGTCAGGTAGCTGTGGGGCAGATATTGTATTGTAGGATAGTTGCAGGGCAGAATCTTGGTTTACTGAGAATGTGTAATAACTAGAGTTGTGGTAGTTCTGGAACAGATGTTGGGTAGTGGGTATTTGCAGGGCAGAATATTGGGTAATTGCAAAAAGGTTACTACTGCAGGGGTTGTTTTGGGTTAAATATTGGGACATAGGCACAAGACCCAGAGGAGCAGGCTGAGGTACTAAATGAGTACTTCACCTCAGTTTTCACCAGGGAAAATGGGGATGCTGCATCATACATGGGAGGAGACAGAGATAATGAGGGGGGCCCTACCCATCGGCAGGTCTGGGGAGAGGGGGCATCACTGGCAGGTGGGGAGGGCTAAGCAGGAGAAGAGGTACTGGAAGTGGAAATCACAGCAGAGAGAGTGAGGGAAGCCCTCAGCTCCTTTAAGACGGAGAAAGCACCGGGCCGGATAAATTACATCCTAGAGTGCTGAAGGAACTTGCAGATGTCCTGGCGAAACCCTGGCAGAGCTTTTCACCACCTCTGAGGACAGGGTGGGTCCCCAAGACTGGAAGGTGGCACATGTAGTGCCTATCCACAAGGGGGATCAAGGAGGTGGCAGGGAACTACAGGCCTGTCAGCCTGACATCAGTGGTGGGCAAGGTGATGGAGGGCATTGTCAAGGAGAGGCTAGGGGGCCCTGGATAAGTCAGGGTGCCTGGACGATAGACAGCATGGATTCATCCCGGGAAATTGTGTCAGACAAAGCTTGGTGGAGTTCTATGACTGGGTGACAATGCCTTGGACCTGGGTAGACCAGTGGATGTCCTCTTTCTAGACTTCAGCAAGGCATTTGACTCTGTTCTCCTGGGCCTGTTGGATAAACTAGGAGAAATGGGGTGAAACCAGATGATCCGATGGATAGGCAATTGGCTCCAGGACCGGACCCAGAGGGTCGTAGTTGGTGGGATAATCCTTCCCAAGGAGGGTCATTAGTGGGGTCCCACAGGATCAGTCCTTGGGCCCTTCTGTTCAATGCCCACGTATCTGACATAAGGACAGAAATCGGGAGTGAGATGAGTATCTTTGCAGATGACTCGAAACTGGGGGCGGTGGTGGATGGGGAGGAGGGGAGGGTGGCCCTGCAGGGGGACCTGGAGGCTCTGGAAAGATGGTCTAGAAAGTGGAAGCTGAGGTTTAATGCAGGGAAATGCAAGGTACTCCACCTGGGGGCCAGAAACCCAGGCCAAGTGTACACCCTGGGGAAATACTACAAGTCTCCATGGCTGAGAGGGACCTGGGGGTGGTGGTGGATGTCAAGATGAACAACTCTGAGACTTGTAGGAGGGCAGCAGCCAAGGCCAACAGGATGCTGGGATGCATCGCTAGGGGGATCACCTCCAGAAGGAGGGAAGTGATACTCCCTCTGTATAACTGCTTGGTGAGGCCGCACCTGGAGTACTGCGTGCAGTTTGGAGGCCACACTAAGAGGACATTAACCTCCTGGAGAGGGTCCAGAGGAGGGCAACCAAATGATTTGGGGCTTGGGGACAGGACCTATGAGGAGAGGCTCGAAGAGCTAAATATGTACACTTTGGAAGAGAGAAGGGACCGGGGGGACATGATAGAGGTCTTCAGGTACATGAAGAGGGTAAATAGGGGAGGAACAGTGAGGGTGCTTCAAAGGAAGGAGGAAGGGGCCACTAGGGGCATGGGTGGAAGCTGGAGGGGGAAGATTCAGGGAGAAAGGAGGAGGTGCTACCACTGTGAGGTGGTAGAGCCATGGAATGCACTACCTAGGGGCTGGTGGAGGCAGAGACAGTGGAGGGGTTCAAGAGGGGTGGGACAGGTACAGGAAGGGTTCAGGAAGCAAAATCCAGTGCAGCAAGAATATCCGGAACTGGGAAGGGAGAAGCCAGAGAAGGCGAGGGGGACAGCAAGGTCAGCACCCAGGGTGGGGGCTGACCAAACGAGCAGACACGAAAGACCATTAGGCCTATTCTGCTGGCATTTTAGTATGTTAGTATGTTAGTAGTAGGGAAGTTGCAGGACACAAAATAGGGTAGTTCAAAAAATGTGATTAGAGTGGGGGTAGCTGTGCTCAGACATTGTAGTGAGGGGTAACTGCAGGGCAGGACATTGGGTAGCTGTGAGAGTTGTTACAGTGGGATAGTTGTGGGGCAGATATCGTGGTGTAGGCTAGTTGCAGGGTAAATACTGGGTCACTGATAATGTCTTAATAGAGTTGTGGTAGTTGTAGGATGGATGTTGGGGAATGGGGTAGTTGCAGGACTAAATATTAGTTGACTTCTATAGTGTTACTAGGGTGTTGGTAACTGTGAGGCAGATAATGTGGTGTGTGGTAATTGTGGGGCCGAATATTGAGTAGTTGTGACAATCTTACACTGGGGTAGTTGTGGTGTAGATATTGTGGCATGTGATAGACAAAGGGCAGAATACTGTGCGGATGCATTAGTGTTGGAAGAGTAAGGGTAAGTGTGTGTCATAACAGAGTGCGGGTAGTTGCAGGACAGAATGTTGGAAAGCTGTGAGAATGTCACTAGAATTAGGGTATCTGTGGGCAGATATTTGGGTGGGGTAGTTACAGAGCAGAATATTAAGAAGTTATGAGAGGATGCTAGAGTGGGGAGTTGTGAGACAGATATTGGGGTGGAGCAGTTCCACATAAGAATATTGGGTGTTTGCTGTGGGCGTTATAAGAGTAGGAATACCTGCAGGGCAGAGGTTGGGGTGTGAAGTTGTTGAAGATAAGCACTGTACTCTTACTTTTTTTGTGGACAAAATGCCTTTTGTCTGAATCCTGAGTATACAGTATAATGTAGACAAAATAGTCATGTTACAATTGGAGCCCATGTAAATCAAACCAGCTAACTCTCAGAATGTAAACAGATGCACTGAATCAGATTATTAAGAGAGACTGCATGTAAACAGCACTGCAGAAAACTCAATCAGGTTTTCAAGTTACCTGATTTCTTCAGATATCTGATTACTTCCTGACATGTAAATGTGGCGAGTGTCCCTTATTTTTCCAAAACGCCTTTGCAGTTCAAGTTTAGCTCTTTTATTAATCTTTTCAACCCCCATCCTTAGCAAACATCCTGTCCTTGTAGGTTTCAGGCAGGATGAACAGAATGTGCTTGCTGAGGCCCCCCACAGCTTTTGCAAAAGGCTCAACATTTGCACTCAGGTAACCTCTAGAGTTTATGCAGTTATCGCAAAAAATAAATATATACATATTTCAACAGTAATATCATATATTTTCCAAACACAGGGGATCCCAATATTAGTGTCATTCCATACATTGATTTGCACATAATTTTAAATCAGCTGATATAGATATGCAAGGGAGGGAAAACAGACAGCAAGAGAAAACAGAGATGGAGAGAGGCAAAGAATTGCAGGACTGTTCGGGCCGATCAAGTCTGAGGTCTCACAGGAAAATTTTGTTTCGCAACCAGACAGAGAAGGGACAGAAAAGGAAAGAATACAGATCCTTGCATTTGAATACTTTCTCCAAAACAAATGGGACAGGGTTCTATTCTACCCTGTCACACTTTAATGCAGTACTTTTGGACAGACCTTTTCTTTAATTAGACCTTTGATAGTATGGGTCAAATGCCTGCCTGGGATGAAAACAGTTTTATTAGAGTGGATCAACTTAGGAATAACTTTTTTTAAATGTTGTGCCAATATCTTTGTGATTATTTTCCCATCCTTTTAATATTGAGATTGGCCATTCATTCACATTCCATTAATCAGTTAATGTAACCCGCTGGGAGAGCTAAAATTGTGGCCTTCTTCCAAGAGTCCCATATTTCTCACTGGAGCATTACAGATATTAACATGTTCAACAGAGGTGTGCTCATGTCTGCTTTGAACTTCTTTATAAAATTCTGCAGGGAACTCATCAGCTCCATTCTTGGTGGCTTTAATAGCTTCCTCCATCTCTGTAACTGACATAGGGCAGAAGGGACCACAATTTGACATCTTATCTAAAGAATGGCATACCCTGACAGTGCAGCACTGCCTAGTACCACACTGGCATGCCTGCAACTGGAGGAAATGCGTCAAGTTCCAGCTGTAGCTATTAAAACTCAACTTTTGCCCAGAGTCAGAGGTGCTACAAGCTGAGCTACCCTGGCACAAAGAGGCTACCTACAGGCACAACAGGGGGTGAGCTGAACTAAGAAGAGTATCTCTGCTTGTCATTCTGGTGAGCAGATCAAAAAATGACACAGACAGATGCATTCTGCAGCAACTCCAGCATAAAGTGGGCTCTGTGATACAGGGCTGGGGGATGGCACTGCCGCATGGCAGTGCTCCCAGTTTAGGGAAGGATGGCACTGTGTTCCATCGCCTGGACAGCACCTTGCGATGGGACAGGGAGCCTTCCCTCGCTTAGTGTGCTGTGCATGTCTAGGTCGGGTAGGGATGATGTACTGCATCAGGGCAGTTGGGCTGGCAGAAAACCAGGGAAAATGGTGCCAACATGATGATGCTGCTGCTGGCCGCCATAGGCCCCGCACCACTGACGGGGCTCAGAGGACCAACTTCTGGGTGTGAGTCATTGGGGGGGGGATGCCCCCCCCGGCCCTTCCATGGAGGGAAATCTATGGTGGAATCTAGGTAGAGAGGTAAGTCTCTGGGAAGGTAGGTGATGGGGCTCAGCAATAGAGGGCGGAAGTGCATAATAACTTCTACTGCAAAACAAAAAGACTGGAAAGCTAGAAACGTTTTAAAATGTTGTTTTTGTAAGAAGATGATTACATAAAATGCTAAATCTCATTTAGGATTAATACACTTGTTTCAGACTTACAGTGTCTACTCCAGCCAATAGGATTTCCATGACACTGGCGTAGATTTGTGATTGGCTCAGCTTGCCATTTGCCAGTAGGTGGGTTAGATAGTCTGTCTCTACTGACTCCCCTCTCCAGGCGATCTTAAATATCAGCCATCTTCTTGTCTATTGCTTTGCTGGCTACAGAAGAAACAGAATCATTTAACAGAGAGAAAACAGAAGGCAGAAACAGGCTGGGGTAATTTCTTTTTTTTTTGCTTGGGAAAATCTAACAAATCCCATTTTCAGGTGTTGGCATCTATGAGAAATATTAGAATGTGTAGACATTTTTATGCATTAGCAAAATGGCATGACAGCTGCCAGTTTTGCAAAACTGTTTGACAATGGCAATTTTTGCACAATATTTCTGTACATGAAAAAAAAATGATTTAGCATTTCAAGAGAAAATCCTAGTGAAAATGCCTTCATGGGAATATATCCTTCCCCTCAGTCTTATTTATTTTATTTTTAGTTATTTAGTTTTTGTTGACCGGGTAAGTGCACTAGACAAATTCTGCCTATTTTCAGGCACGGCCTGGGGAAGGGGGATACAGATGAATACCAATTGATTTTGAACCAGATTAAGTTGGTGGTGGCATTTTAGTGAATGGGGGCAAATCTGGCAAGGGCACTGGGGAGATCCCTCTACTCAGTCAGCAGGGGGAACGTTTGTCCCTCTGTCCAAGATGGCCGACACTCACGCTGAAGGAGGTGGAGGTGCTACCCTACCTACAAGCTCTGATTTTCCTACAGAATGTTTTCTAGATGTCGATTCTGGGGCACAGCAGAATATCATAGAAGGCTTGGAACATTCAGAAACTGCTCAAAGAGAAATTGGTAATCCTAAATCTTGTTTAAACTCAAGTTGCAATGCAGAACCACAGGTCAACCCGGATAAGGCTGATATTCCTGAAGCTCAACTAAGGCAAGTGTTTTACCAAGATTAGCAGTTTGTAATAAAATTAATTCAAGAGGATGATAATTCTCAAGATGATATTCCTGAAGTCGATTTCTCTATGAACTCTGGAACGCTGGAACCAGCTGTTGCAGAACCCGGAGTGTCTGCTGCCCCTCAAGCTTTTCCCCAAAAATTGCATCTCAGGCCCTCATTTAGAGCACCTAAAGAGTCGTACAGTACCCGGTCTCCTGAAGCGGCTTTGCGAGCTGCAGGCTGGTGGCAATCTTCTGATGGACAACCCTGGACTTCACCTGGCCCTGTTCCTGCAGCTGAAATCATAGCAACAGCTGCTGAGAATATTACGGCTCAATCTAGCACTGAACTAAATGTTACTACACCGTTGGTAGAACTTTCATCGGGTTCTTCTGCTCAACCACTTGCTACTGTGGAGATTGATAAGCTCCCAGGATCTATCAGAACCAATCAACGGGCCCCAATGAGATGTGCACAACTCAAAGTAAGGATTTTTCTACTCCAGCTTCTGGTCAGGACAAAACTGATTCATCGTTTCAAATGAGTGACTTGCTTAAGTCTGTAGTGAAGCCTGCTCAGAGATGAAACGCTGTGTGCCTACACTTTTTAGGCGAAATCTCCACGGCTCCCTCCTGCAGAACTGTTCTGCATAATATGCTGCGAGACACTATGGGGATTAGCCCTTCAGAACTATTTGCGTTTATCCACATCAAGGGAAAGTCTGTGTATGATGTTAACTTCAAGAATGTTGGCATGCTAGACAAGTTTTGGGCTCAATTCAAGTTAGTTAAACATTCTCCACTATGTGCCTCATTTATGTTGATCCCCCTTACTAAACCTTTGGTAAAGGTTCTTACACTGCTTTTTAGAAGCGAGGGGGTCAACGTAAATGATATTCAATACTGGCTCAGGCGGCGTTGTGAGCTCTTAGATTCTCCTCGCCCTATCTTAGATGAGGACTTTATTTGGACAGGGGTGGAAAATGAAAGTACAACTCAGGCAGACCTAACATGGTATTATGCACATTCCTGTCAGTTTCCACAAAGGGTGGGACAGGGGTATATGTTTCTACCCGGGGTAATCCCATACGTGTCACAAGTGTGGCTGTAGAACTCACTTGAGCTACACTTGTGACCAACCTAGGTGCACTTTATGCCTTACATATGGACATGTCAGTCTAGGATGCCCTAACTCTAGTTTCTGCAACCTCAGCGATTAATGAGGGCACACCTACCTTCAATGTCCATGGGCTAAACATAACAGAGTAGACAGAGTCCCGCAGGACCACACAAATTTAATTTCAGAATCTCAGGCTCAGGCTTTGAGACAACAAGAAGAGCTTTCTCTTGTGGTACAGGGCCCGACTCCAGATGAGAACATGGAAGTTACTGATCCCCAAGTGTCCCCTTTCCCTGTGGCCTCTACCTCTCACTCCACAAGGGCTAGCAAGTCAGTGGAGCATGAAATTGCACCTACCCGGATTGCACCCCAGGCTGAACACTCTTGGTCTCCTGTGAATACCTCATCAGATTCCATGCCCCCCCCCCAAGTAGAGGAACCCTTCATCCCTGATCCACCATCTAAGCAGGGAAAAGGAAAACGCAAGTCAGAGACCCGTACCCAATGAAATCTATTTTACCCTCAATAAATTTCAAGTGTTAACTAAGAGGAGGCAGTGGGGTGAAACCGAAGGTGAAGATGAAGGTTTCGATTCTTCTAGG
Organism: Neoceratodus forsteri; assembly: GCA_016271365.2. Lineage (NCBI taxonomy): Eukaryota > Metazoa > Chordata > Ceratodontiformes > Ceratodontidae > Neoceratodus > Neoceratodus forsteri. Next base: position 1,415,948,787 of record CM028132.1, read on the forward strand.
GCTTCTTCTTCCTGTATGGATTACTCCTCTGAGTCGGGAAAGGATAGCTCACAAGTAGAGAAAAGGCAGAGGATGTAGTTTTCCCATAGGTAAATTTAATGATATACCTACAAGAATATAAACTTTTCTTGGAGAATTTTTTTTCCCCTTTATTTTTTTCTCCCCACTGTCCTTCCACCCCTTGACTCTATGCACAATTTTTCACAACTATGGTGCTGCACTCTGAATGTATGCAGTATAAAGTCATTCCATAAACAGAGCTCTACCTTAGCTTTTTCACAAACCCTAAAACAGGATTTGTATTTCCTGCAAGACACTAGGATTAAAACTAGGCACGAGTTGTCCCAAGTAAAAATAGCTGGTCAGTAGGTCCTTCATTTTGGTCCGTGGGATGATGCTTGTGACAAAGTAGGGTCTTATTTACAAGATTTCATTTCAAAATCTCGAAAGTAGTAGATGTAGTCCCTGGGAGGTTATCCCAATTGATGGGAAGTATGGGGTGGTACATTTTCGATTGGTCAACATATATGCCCCACAAAGCATAGCAGCCAGGTCTGCCTTATTTCTTAGAATCTAGCCATACCTATTTACTACATGACAGGTCTATTTTGGAAGGATTTTAATTCTGGTCTTTCCCTGCAGATAGAAGTAGCAATGCCCATAACTTTCAGTGATACTGCTTCATTGTTAAGAGTTATACATCCTGCTCAACTTGTGGATGGATACAGAACTGTTCACACCAGAGGGCCAAAACCTATTATAGGGGTACACAGGTGACCCGTATAGATCATTTGTTTATCTCAAAAAATATTAAGGTATCCCGAGCCTGTGAGACATCCAACCACTTAGCGGTATCATTAGTATGCACCCCAGCTGGAGACCTCTTCTCAGTAGTCCTCGTCCTAGATGGAAATTAAATAGTTCTTTGCTTGTAGACACATGTACCCATAAGGGTGTTTGAATTTGTTACAGGCAAGGGTTTCTGTGTTAGATGCCTACCACTCTCCAACAGCATGGTGGGAGGATGCTAAAGCTGACTTACAAAACTACTTCTTAAAAGCAGCCAGATACAGAGCCCAGTCAAACTATTTTAACTATACTAAATTATGTAAACAGCTATTAGACACCATATCTAGGGCCTATGAATCTCAGACTGACCTTTCCATAAATTAAGGAATTGAAATTTAACATGGAAAAATATCAATATAACTGTCAATTTCTTTGAAATTGAAGCCTAGTGTGGCAATCGGCCACTAAGTCTCCATAGATCCATATAAAACTGTTTGGATAGAATTTCCTCAACATTTATTAAACAGCTCATTGACCCCTCTACTGATACTGTTCATACTTCGCTTTCATCTTTAAAATATATGGTACAAAATTATGTGGCAGGGATGTTTGGTACAATATCAGGGGTTCCTGAACCCAGCCCCTTCCTTTCGGACTTAGAAATCCCAGAGGTACCTGAAGATCTCCTTCAAGCCCTTGTAAACCCAATTTCTGTCGAGGAAATGGTAGGTGCAATAAAAAAACAAAAAGTACTTCCCCAGGTGTGGATGGGCTGACAGCAGAATTATATCATTCCTTCATAGACATTTTTACCCCTGCCCCAACTATGGTGTTTAATAGCATCTTACACACTCACTCTATCCCTAAAAGTTTTCAGACACTATAACACATTTAATTTTTTTAAAGGGAGAGGGCTGAGATTAAGAACTGGAGACCCCTTAGTCTCCTTAATGTGGATTATAAGATTGTCTTTGTCATACTTCTGAATTGTTTTTGCCGATTGCTGCCCAGGTTATCTCGCAGGAACAGACCTGTGCTATTCCAGGCAGATCTATGTTACACACACTGTCACATATTAGAGATGTGGTGCATTTTTGCTCAAATGATAACATTGCTCTTTTTCTCGTTAGACCAAGAAAAGCTTTCGATCGAGTAGAACATCCCTTTCTATTTCAGGTTCTCTTACGGTTTCATATCCCTCAGCAATTCATGTCCTGGATTGAACTTTTATATAAAACTGCATGGATTACTCCTCACATCAATAATTCCCCTGGTAAGGTTTTTTAAGCAAAAGGGGAGTGAGACAAGGTTGCCCTCTTAGTCCAATTCTGCATACCTTTCAGATTGACCCCTTATTAAGAAAACTTACTTCAAATCTTTCCTTTCCTAGGTTGCTACTTCCTGGTGGTCAGTATGCCCCACCTATCCATGCATACGCTGATGATTTATGTGTTTGTACTACTCCTCAGCTTAACCCCTTAGATTTTATTACTCAACTTTCTGACTTTGAGAAATTTTCTGGTTCTAAACTAAATTATCATGAAAGTATGGTTAAGTTTATTCCTATCCCTGCCATAGGATAAATAGTTAATATCCCCATAATTCAAAGCCCAATCAAAATCTTAGGGATGTTTTTTGGTACCCCAGATGACCTGGTCTTTAACTGGAACCTGTCAATAGATTACGCCTTTAGGCTCATTACCGCCTGGAAAGGTAGAACTATAGCTAAAAGAAAATGTGATGCTCCTAAAAACCCTTGTGACACCCCTATTCCTGCATACTGCTACTATTTTCCTCTACCCTTTTCTTTAGAGGCCAAGGTTAATGACATTTTCTTTCAAGGTTTTTGGGTTTGCCAGCTGAATCTTATAAGAAGATTTTTTTTTTATACCTTAACTACAGCATGGGAGGGGTGAGAATGATAAATCCGGTAGTTTTTTTTCACTGTTTCTTTATTAAATTTCTGTTTCCATCCCTGTTGCACCATCCCCCCCCGGTGGGTTCTTATACTTATATTATCAGAATTAGTTTCTCCCTTATGTGAGGTATAGAGTAGTCCTTCCTCTGAAATACCTAGGAATTTTAGGTCTTATGGTATTCCAAGTTTATGTTTCTACTTTCCTTAAAATTAAACAGTGGAAGCTGCCCTTTCAGGCAGTCCAGGTTATGTCTTGAAAACAACTATAGAGTAATATTTTACAGTCTTCTTTCTAGGATATTGCCAGAATTGTAGATACACATGGAATGGAACTACATAATAATCTAGTGTTTCAGCAACTCACAGATGCTAGGCTTCCACTAAAATTATGGGACATCACTTGGTTATCCTGTCATGGGAGGTCAGGGGTGAGAGGTAACCTCCGGCATAAGTCACTGGAAGATAGAATGTGTTTTAGAAATACTGTACATGTACTAATGAATTAGAGACTATGCAGCATTTTTTCATAGAATGTCCCTTCAGCATAGAATTTTGGACTCGGTGGTTACATAAATGGAAAGATAAGCATCTTTCTCACATCACATATGACATTTTGGTTTATAGTATTTTTCCTTTATCACTCTCCAAATATTATGTTAGTACTTTAAGACGTATATTTGCCCTGTGTCAATATTTTTTATGACAGGCTAGATGTGCCCAACTTTTACAGCAGAAATCCTACATTGGAACTCAGGTAGTAAACCAGATTCTGACGGACTTCAGGTCCATTCATAATTTTGAACAAAACTCTTTGTTTAAAGCCACACATAAAAAATATTGGTCTTCATGTGCATGGAGAGTTGATGAATGAACTTGAATGTCACACATATAAATGCTAGAAGAGATTATGATACAGACATATGGAAATTGCTTCTGTAGCACTGTATTATTATTATAAGATGGAACCTGAAGTACTAATTTAGTTTTATGTATATTTAATTTTTTATGTTTTGGATTGTAGTTTACATATTTTGATTTTGTTTCTTTTTGTGTTGTGTTATAGGACCTTTTGTAATATATTTGCTAATAATTTGCTAAGTAGTGTGTGATATAACACTGTTTTTCTTTATTTTCTGTTTGCTTAATAAAAAATTCCCCTACTCTTTTCGAGAAGTGCCATGGGATCTTTAACATCCACCTGAACTACCAACAAAACAGGCAGATGGGACCTCGGTTTAACATCTCATCCGAAAGACAGCACCTCAGGAGTGCAGCACCCCCTCATGCTGCACTGCAGTGTCAGTATTGGAATATTAACCCAAGTGCCTGATGTGGGGCTAGAACCCACAGCCTTCAGATCTCCCAGCCTCAGATGCAAATGTGCTACCTGCTGAGCCACTGACACCCTCCACATATGAATGTACCAAGGGACCAGGCCATTACAGTGTTACTGTGTAATGAAGATTGTATGTACATAGGAAGGACCCAATGAATAATAGTGCATGGTTATGGTTTGTTATATATGGAAATCCTTAAAGTGAAAAACTCCATTTTACAATAATTATGGTGTACAATCTGTGAAAAATGACTTTCAGAAGTCGTACCATAGTTCTGACTTCACAGCTGTGGCACAACAAAAAAACCTGGGGCCTGCTTCACAAAGCATTGGGAATGATGTGAGGTGTTTTCATCAAAGATAAAAGGTGCAAGGAGCTCATTGCACTGCACCTTGCATTATTCCTTATTCAACAATGTAGCCTGCGCCATTTGGGGGACCATCTGTGCAAGTGGAGGTTGCGCTGTCCCTGCGCTGGTCATAGGACTGGGGCATGGTGGACAGGGCATGCATAGGTGCACATCTGTAACAGCCCCTTAATCGCTATTCACAGTGGATGACTGTACCCTTGACAGACCACCCCAGGGCTGGTCTAAGGCCCTTGCGCTAGTTCCCAAGGTGATAGCTGGCATGGTGTCACCTATCCAGATAGGCCAGGTTGGTCACTGGTGTAGGACTGCCACACTTCTCATGTACCATTTCATAGCCTAATATGACAGGCATGCAAGGACAAACAGATAGTGATCATGGGACAGAAGCATCAGCCCCATACCACACAAAACTGGCACCATGTCATCAGGCCCCCACTTCCCACTGGTCAGGCTCCCGGTTGGCAGCCCACCTGATATGAGCACCCTAACACTCCTGCCTCCATGCCATGCCATGTGCCTGCTGGTTCTGTGCTGCTCTCCCATTCTGTCCCACCCTTATGGCCATCCCGCAGCTTGTGGCATTCTCCTCCTGTGCACTGTTCCTTTGACAAACAGGCGCACTTGCCACAAACTGTGGGAGTTTGGTGTCAGAACCCCACTCATTCTTGAATTGGGTGAAGGGTCCCTGGTGCACTGCTGATCTGTGCAAGCTGCTGTTTGCTGCAGCTTTCATCAATCTATCAGTGGCTTCATGAATTGAGCCCCCAGAGTCATTTGTTGTATGGCACATTTAAGTTGCAAAAACACCATTTCCTAAACAGTTTTCAACTAGTGCTGTGTGGAATGCGGACTTCCACCAGTGTCATTAGTACAGAATGATCATTCCGTGGGTGGAATTTCCCCGGAATTTTGCTTTTTTTCCTGTGGTATTCCGCCTACTGTGATCCACGGAATAATATTCAGCAGAACAGTAATTTTTCCATGGAAAATTATTGTGCAACAATTTCCACAGAATATATTGAGATCCAAGGAATAATATTCCACAGAGCAGTGATTTTTCCACAGAAAATCATTCCGTAACTATTTTATCCTGCTGACTTCTGCCATTCCATTTCCATCAGAATTCGGCTGAATTTTGAATATTCTGCAGAATTTCATTCTGCCAGTATTTGAAAATTCCACACAGCACTACTTTCAACACATTTAAGTGGTCTACAGTATGTGGTGTTACTTTGAACCATACACTATATAAAAACAGGATATCTGCAACCAAGCACAACTCGGCATGTGTTTCTATCTCTGGGTTGAAATGACTGCATCAAACTCTCAAGCTTTGCTCTAAAGGTCCATGAGCTGTCGTCTCAACCTCTTGAAGGAAACATAGCCTTGTTGTGTATGTTTTCGCATACTACATTCTACAGTATATATAGTGAAATAATTGAAAAAACAATTATACTGTATAACAGGATCACTTAAAACATTTCCAACAGTTATACTTTGATACAAAACATCATCAGAATGAAAAAAGTGTAATGCTGCACACAACCATGCAATCTTATTTGTGTATTAGTTAAAGGTAGGGGTGTGCTAATAGCAAATATTATTTTTTGAATACCACGAATAATGCACTATTCATTATTCGGATCCTGAATAACAAATAGTAGCACTATTCATCCCCTATTATTCAGAAAATACTGTAAAAAAAAAAGAAAATTAAAGAGTCCCCCAACCTCCCTCAGCTCAAATCATTAAATCCAAGATCCAGTTCCCCCACCATCTGTCAGTAACCCAATCCCCACCTCCCCCAGAACCCACAATTCAACATTTTAAAAAGTCCCATGATGGGCGACCAGCACAACCCGCTTAACTCTATGGCTGGCTGTTAACCTAAGTGCTCATTTGTGCTTGAAAATGAATGGCCCCAACACTTCCCTGCAGCAGGCAGCACCCGCCAAATCCTTCTTCCCCCAGCACCCAATTCATATATTTTTAAGGTGATCGACACAAACTTGCACCCCTCCATGGCTGGCTGCCAATCTAAGTGCTCAATTGTACTTGAAAAAAGTGAATGCTCCCAACACCCCCAGCTCCTTCTGGAAGCACCCACCAATCCTCCTCCACCACCAGCACCCAATTAATATATTTAATTAATTAAAATGCAACAGACACAAACTGCCCACCTCCACAGCTGGCCACCAATCTCTAGTAAGTGCTCATTTGCCCTTTTGAATGTCTGTAACCCCAACAACCCCCCACCCCCCGCTGACAACACCCACCAACCCTCCTCCCCCCAGCACCCAATTTATGTATTTATTTATTTTTTAATGAATTAAGGTGACTGGCACAAACCCACCCTCCTCTACAGCAGGAAGCCTGCAGAATGAATCATTATTGCCCACACTTGCTCGCTCTCCAGTCTCTGTACTGAAATGATCAGCTGATCAAATCATTTCAGTACAGAGAGTGAGCAAGTGTGGAATGTTTCCTTCTGCAGGCACTGGCCATGCAGAAGGGATGGAGTTGTGCCAATCGCCTTATCATTAATGTATGAATTGGTTGCTGGGGGAAAGAGGGTGGGACTGGGTTACTGACAGTGAGTGAGGGGATGGGGGCTTGGATTTAGTGATCTGGGCTGGGGAGGAGGGTCGGGGACTTTTAATTTTCTTTTTTTTTTAATTACGTACCGCTCCCTGAAAAAGGATACCGAATGACAAACACCCAAATATTTGGGGCCCAAATAGAATATTCGGCCTGAGTATTTAAAATAAGGTATTCGCACACCCCTAGTTAAAGGAGAACATTTATGAGCAGTGCCCTCCTAGTTTAAAGGGGCACAGTCAGCCCTTTCTGCATCATATTGTTTCTAGTTGAATACCCAGATTTTATGATTGCTTGCCTTCTCTAAAACTTGTTGAATTAAGTGGTTGGTTGTTTAAACTGCTCCCTTTCTTAGTAGAGATGTTGAAGTTTTACTTCACTGGTGAAGTTCCAGTGAAGCTGCAAAATTCATCTTTGAGAATAACCACATGAATTGCCCACTTCACCACTTTGCCACTTTGCATCAAGTTTTCCTGTGGAAATGGCACTTTTCAGGTGAAGCTGCAACTTCACCAGGGAATTTGCATAATTTCTCCTGAAAAAGTGCCACTTTATCTACCAAAGATGTTGTGAAGTCGGCACTTCACACTTTGCAAATGTTGCAGACTTTGTGGATTATTTCATAGAGCAAAGTTTGTCAACTTTGTATATTTCTATTACTCTTAATTGTGTCCAACCTTGTTTTCCTTCAAATCCTTAATCTATTCTTTATTGGATACATCCTGAACATTAAAGGGGACAGGAAACGTGTGCTAATAGGCAGCAGTTAGTAATGCTCCTATTTATAGAAATGAAATTTATACTCCAAAATTATCCATATTTAACTGCAACTGAATAAGCATTGATGTGAAAAACTGTTTTCTCTTTTTTTTCCCAATTCAAAGTTTATTAGGAAACTTTTCAAAGAAATACAATGCCAGATCCATGTAATACATAGAGTATCAGAAATACAGCAACATATTGACAGACAATTAAAGGATTTGGCCCCCCACCTCCCTTCCTTTCCCTCCATCCTCCCTCCCTCCCTCCTCCATCCTCCCCAAAGCACAGGAGAACATTACCTTAAAAAGATGATTATTATTCCCAGAAAACCAGGCCATCACAAGGGGTTATATAGCATATAGCGTATGTAAGGGTCCCCAAATTTTGTTAAATTTCCCTGGGTTATTATGGAGACTTGCAATTGCCTTTTCAGTCCTCAGATTTGCAAGAAGCTCCTGCAACCATTCTGTGTATGACACAACTTATTTGTCTTTCCCATGTTTAAGGACAAGCTTCTTAAACCAACATTGCTATCAAAGTTATATGATATTTATGGTTGCTTGCTGTTACCCCAGAGAGGTTACCCAGAAGACAGATGTCAGGTGTAAACAAGTCATTGAGACCCAACTGGGGATTTGTCTTCTGCTTAATGAGGGCTCATAAAGGAGACACATTAGGACACTCCCAAAAAAGATGTAGCAGAGAGCCTTCTTCCTGGTCATATCGTGTGCAGCTAGCGGAGGTAAGTAGGCCAAGTCTAGTAAGTTTTTACGGAATAGTATAGATTATGCAATATGTTAAATTGCATCAGACGAAGCCTGTCCTGGGTCACAGATCTATGACAGTTATGCCACAAAGCTGGCCAATCTATGTCTAGGTCCAGAAAACTGGAAGCCCAGTATCCCATAGGGCCTAGATAGTCTGGATATGTCTGTTCATATAGTGTCATGTAGATTTTAGACACAGCTTGGGGAAAGCCAATGAAGGGTATTAGGTCTGGATAGTAGGATGTTTTCAAAGACTGTTGGAAAGAAGTTCCAAATGTTTTCACTAGCATATGTCTTATTTGAAAAACTTTAAATATCTGGGACTGTGGGATTTTTGCCTTACTCATTATTTCATGGGAGGTAAGCCAGGTCCCATTCTGATTACGCAAATAATGAAGTGAGCAGTTACCTAACTGAGGAAGCCAAGATGGTGCAAGAACACTACCATTTATCTTAAAGTTAGGGTTCTCTTTCAGGGGTTTATTTAAGTCTTGAGTGTTGTTATATTTGAGGAACATGCATAGCTGTAAATGTGCTTTAAGGGAAGTATATATTGGGGAGCCACATAAAGATGTAGGAAGAGACTTAAGTTTTGTATGAAGAAGGGCTGCAGGGGAAAGCCCTTGAGTCCAGATAGAAGCTAGCTCAATTTTGAGCCAAACAGGCATATATAAGGAGGGGGTTTGAGTCATTGTGGGGGAAAGTCATCAATGGTATTTGTTAGCTTGGCTGGCCCAATAGTAGAGCGCTACATGGGGACCCGTAAACCTCCTTTGAGCTTAGAAGCAGTTAGTTTATGGAAAGTCAACCGACGTTTCTTACTGGCCCAAATAAAATCAGTAAAGATACCATGAACTTTTTAAAACCATGAAAGAGGTAGCCAAATATTTAAAAGGTTAAGTGGATAGAAGTGATGAGGAAAGGCGTTCATTTTTACAAGATTAATTTTGCCACAAAAAGAGATAGGAAGTAGGGACCACCTTTCGAAATCTTGTTTCAAAAGGTGAAGTAGAGCATCTAAATTATCTTTTTCCATTTTAATTTGACTTCTTGATATTACGATACCCAGCTACTTCAAAGAACTAGCTTCCCAGGATAAACCAAAATCTACTATTGTGTTCTGTAAAACTTTGTGATTAAGAGGAAGTACTACTGATTTGTCGAGATTCAATTTGTAGTTAGAAAAGGCCCTGTATTCTTTGATGACCTTGAGAACATGAGGGTTAGAGGTATCGGGTGAGATAATTGGAGTAAAGGTCATCTGCATAAGCAGATACCTTTATTTCTTGATCTAGAACAGTTATTCCTTGAACTAGCCGACAATGGATTATTTTGCATATCAGAGGTTCTAAATAGAAGTTAAAAAGCAATGGGATAAAGGACAGTCCTGTCTCATGCCTGATTGTAAAGGGAACAGTGCTGAGATGGATTCATTAGCAGAGACCCGGACGGTAGGGGACTGATATATCACTTGTATCCATTTCTGGAATTCCAAAGGGAAATCAAACACTTGAAGGGTTTTAAACTAGAAGTTCCAGTTAATCCTGTCAAAAACTTTCTCAGCATCCAGAGACACCAGAACAGCTGGGTAATGCACATCTCTGGATGCTGAGAGAACATGGGTCAAAGTCCGTAAATGGTCAGCAGACAATCTACCTTTCATGAACCCTACTTGCTCATGGACAATAAGGTCTGGAAGAACTATGCTAATACAGTCTGCTAGTACCTTAGTGAAGATCTTGAGATCCTGATTGAAGAGGGAGATGGGTCTATAACTGGTAACCAAATTTGTTCTTCTACCTGTTTTAGGTAGAAGAACAATTAGAGCTTCAAATATAGAGTCATCTGATTTTACCCCTGAAAGTATGTGTTGATATAGAGGTTGTAATAAGGAGATTAGTTGACCTGCAAAGATCTTATAAAATTGGGGAGAAGCCATCTGGTCCTGGAATTTTATCCACAGGAGGGCGATGATAACTTCCTTCAACTCAGCTTCTGAGATTGGTGAAATTAAGATTTTTTGAGCCTCCGAGAGAGAAGGCAGAGAAGAAGTAGCAAAATAATCATCTAGCTCTTTTTCTGAAGGAGGGTTTGACATAGACCTGTATAATTCTGCATAATATTTACTAAATTCAGCGGTGATATCATCTGGGGACACTTTAAGGGGTTCATATTCTGCTGAATGAATAGCTGGGATGAAACTAGCAGACTCCTGCTGTTTGAGTCTCAGGGCTAGTAATTTGCCAGCTTTTTCCCCCTGGTATGCTTTAGCCTTCAGAATAGCAAACTCAGCCATCTCTCTCAGAAGCTCCACATAAACCTCTTTCAACTTAATTAAATTCTGTCTAACTTGCTAAGGGGAATGAGGTGATAAGTTAGTTTCTAATACCCTGATTTGAGAAAGGGTTGATAGTAATTGCTCTTCTCTCTGTTTCTTTCGGTGTGACACTATACTGATCAGAAAGCCCCTAAAATTGGCTTTTAGAGCACACCACTCTATATCAGGTTTCCCTGTGGATTTATGATTAACAGAGATAAATTGAGAATTGTGATCTGAGATAAGGGTGGTTATGTCTGGGTCTTTCAGCTACTGGTTATTTAATTTCCATCATCTGCCTTGCTTAGGAAGAGAGAGGAAGGAAAGAGTACAGGATACCGGAGCGTGATCCGAAGGTGGACCAGAATGTATGGAAGAGTTGAGTACACCTGGGAGAAGAGACTAGGAAATAAGAATATATTCTCTGCAGTAAGAAGTTCCGTGGACTAGGGATGTAAATGTAAAACATTTCTCAGTGGGGTGTAGAACCCTCCAAACATCGCATAGTCCTGTTTGGTCCACCAGCTCTCTTAACACCCATTGGGAAGGAGGAAGGCCTTTCTGGGATATACTAGAGTGATCCAAACTAGGATCAAAAGTTAAATTATGGTCTCCCCCTAAAATAATGGGGAGAGCATGGAAGGGGGATAGTGTATTAATTAAACTTGCAAAGAACCCAGGGGAATCAATATTTGGACCATAAATACTGCCCAGTAATATCTCTGTTGTATGTAGCGTGCCTTTAACAAATAAGAATCTTCCCAGTGGATCTCCAATTACTTGGATAGGTGAGAAGGGTACTGATCTTGTTATCAAAATCATTACCCCACAGCTCTGTTTGCTGCCTCCTGCTGAAAATACCTGTCCCACGTGTTGCCTTCTTAACTTTAAAGCTTCAAAGTTAAGTAGGTGTGATTCTTGGATAAAAATTACATCCACCTTCAATAGCCCCAAGTGTTTTAGAATTTTGTATTGCTTAAGTTTACTCCTGGCTCCCTTAACATTCTAAGTTGCAAATGTTAAGCTCCTAGCCATAGGCACAACCATAATGTAACTCTGTGATAAGCTCTATTGGGAAACTCTTTCTGTAGTTTTGCTGTGCATAGTTTATGATCTATTATGCTACCCTCCCAACCGTGCTTCTTTATTTTGCTCCCAATAAACCCTCCATAAGATTCCCTAAACACATTTGGCCCCCGAACAACTACCCAAACCCCCCACCCCAGCCCCACCCAACATTTTGATCTTCTTGCAACATTGCTCCTAAAGCAAATCTCCACCCACTGGTCACTCCTTTAAATCCAGTCCTAAAAACCATGCCATAGATAGAACATTCAAAAACTTTCATTTTACATGTACACCAAGATTTAAAACAAAGGATAACTTTGGAAGTGTTATTAATGTTTATGGCCAGAGATGGCCGGGGGGAGGAGACCACTAGACACCAGGGAGAAGTTTGCACACAATTTTGCCATTGGAGTTGGCATTAGGGGCAAATGTGCCTATGCACGGATGACACCAAGCTCTGTAGGAGAGTGGACACAGCTGAAGGGATACAGGAAGATCTGGAAAAACTGGGGAGGTGGTCTAGGATTTGGAAACTTGATCTCAATGTCAATAAATGCAAAGTTATGCATATTGGAGCCAAGAATCCAAGGACACAGTACTACCTGGGTGGAGTCAGAGAACCTGCATCAGAGGAGGAGGATAAGGACCTGGAAGTGATCACTAGTGATCTGAAGCAGTCCACGCAGTACAAGAAATCAGCAGCAAAGGCCAGAGGAGGGCTACAAAGATTATAGTGGGTAAGGCATACAAGGAGGGTTTGAAGGACTGAACAAGTTCTCCGTGGAAGACAGGCAAGAGAGAGAGAGAGAGGGGACATGATTGGTACTCCCTGGAAGACAGAAGAGAGAGAGAGAGAGAGGGGATGTGACTGGGACCTTCAATTACTTGAAAGGGATAAGTAAGGTTGTTAAGGAAAGCTGAGTGCCAACCATAACATGATGGGGCACAGTCTTAAGCTCGAGGGTGGGAAGTTTAGGAGGGAGGTCAGCAAGTGCTTCTTCACAGAAAGAGTGGTGGACACTTGGAATGCACTGCTGAAAGATATCATCTTGTTGAAGACAGTGGGCAGTTTTAAGAGAGGCTGGGCTAGGCATAAGGGGAAGGTAAGGATCATGGGTAGGGAGGATGGGAAGAGTGGGAAGAAAGCGCAGGGACAGATGCTCAAGCTGTGGACCCTGCAAAACAAGCAGACTTGATAGGTCAAATGGTATTCTGCTGGCTTCTTCATATGTTCACATGTTTTTATGTGGAAACACAAGTATAGTGGGTGGTTTGTTGTTTATTTAAAAAAATTAAAAAGGAATCAGAATCAAACTACCAGGTACATCAGCATTCCCTACAGAATGTGAGCAATCATAACATGTGTTTTTTAGTCTAGGGACATTTTGAGGCCTTAGGGGGTTGACAGTGTCCCTTTAAGTAAGCAAAGCAGCACTCAACAGGTTATACATTAAAGAATTTTATTGCAGGACCTGTGGTGCAACTAAGGCACAAGGCATAGCCAAATACGTTTCACCTCTGGCAAGTGTACTAAAACGCTTTTGTGCACGCCCTGGAGTGTATTATTGAACTCATAAAATGGTTCACTATATAAAAAAGTGAGGTTTTTTTAAACTATAAAATAAGATCAATACTCTGGTGTGCATTAAAGCCATATGCATGGTCCTGTGGTGCATTTCAGACAATTTCATTTGTGGATTTCCCAATGCCATTGTCACAAAAGCCCATGACAACACTTTTAAATGATGTACTGGGTTTACCTGTAGCTGTCAGCAGATGGTCACATCCCTGAGCAAGTCTGCTGTACACTGACAACACTGACCCCATTTGTGAAACCTTGTGATGTTACATAGTGATGTTGTCCCTAACCGCATGGCAGCTAGGCACAGCTTCACCCTTCATGACATCACAAAGTTTCATAAACTAGTGGGAGTTTAGTATCAACATACGGCAGACACAGTCAGGAATATACCTGGACTGCTGCCAGCAACAGGTAAGCCCAATAACCTCACTGGAAAGAGCTTTTAATGGGCTTTCAAGAATCTTCCTATTTATGTTTATATTGCAAAACCTGATAAAACTGTCTGAGTTGGATAATACCCAATTATAAAATGGGTGGGAAACTCCTGTGCTGTGACTGGTAGAATCTGATCACATGAACTACACAGGTACGAAATAGTCACCTTCCTGGGCCTCATTACTCAGTTTTTAAACTAAAAATCAGGGAAGCCATTTTATAATCACAATAACTCACTCCAATGTGTGTGTTATTGAGATTAATAAAGCATCTTATTACATACAGCACTCTGCTCTTAGCACACAAAAATGTACACCCTGCCATGCCTTATTAGGTTTTAAATGCAGGGTTTCACAAGTTAATTTATTTCAAAAGTTTTTAACCTGCATCAACAAGAGAGGAAATAAACCCTGCACATGCATAAAAGCTATAAAGATACTTGCAGCGTTTGTATTTCAAATGAAATAGGGTTCAACTAAAAGGGCAAATCTCCTTTGACACAGAAAACACCCTACTTCATCCTGTCAAATGTGTAGTCTGTAGAAACATCTGTCAGCACTGGAACTAGTAAAAAAAATATCGTAGGAAATAACTTATTCACAAGCAGAAGCTTAAAAGCACAGCAAACTCAGACGTCTGAAGAAGGGTTCTGTATATGTCCATGTTGGCAGCATGCAGGAAGCTGCAGCATGCATTTAAAGTTTTCTGTTTATGGTTACAGCTTTGCTGAACTTGTAAGCTTCAGCGTGTGATTCAGTTGTTTCTTACTATATTTCTGGCACTGGGTCCAGTGTCCGTGGATTTTTCTACAGCCTGCTGGTTCGGTAGGATGAAGTGAGGTGTTTTCCATGACAATGGTTGCCTTTTCACTTGAACCCTATTTCTCTTGCCCATCCGACCCTCCTGTCAGCACCAACCCCACCAAAACACAACAACAGTGACACTGGGGTGCCCAATCCCCAGTGTCTTAGGAATCCTCCCTTCAGTTATTGGTCCCTTTATTTTTTAATCCTCCCACCCACCTGACAGTTCCTCTCAGCACCCACCCCTCTCTGAAAATCAACAGTGACACTGGGGCTGCCCAGTCCCCCAGTGTCATGATCAGGAATCCTCTGTCCTTTATTATTTTTTTTAAACCCTGTAAAAGGAAAAACATCCATCGATGTCAAACCCTGTAAAAAGAAACATGTCAATTGAGGTCTTTTGCAGCCATTGCTGTCCCCCCAACTGACCCAACCACTTAGCACCCACCTCCCCGCACCCCCCACAAGCCCTTACTTACCCATTGTGGGCCCGACACTGTAATTCTTTCTGGACTACAGACACGTCTTCACTCTTCAATGCCGGACCATGAACTGAGGAAATCAGGTATACAATTCAATGTATTTCAATGGAGTTTTGAACTTAATAGCATAACTTGAGCATTTTTCAATATTTTTGCCCCAAATTTTCAACATATTTTCTTTGGGACACAGCCACATGGACAATGCAAGTGACATTAGGTAAAACTGTCCCAAAAGTGATTTTGTAGTCACTGCACAAAATCACCTTTTTGGCAGGAGTTGATAATTTTCTTCACCATTGTTAATGAGGTGGGGTCATAAGAAGACTTTGTTGAAAACGTGACAAACAAATATTAAAAAGCATCAAAAGTATGAGGCTATGTGGAAGTTTGTGAATACAGGCTCATAACTTTGGTAATTTTCGATATTTTGCCCCAAAATTTTCAAATTAGCCATTTCTTTACAGCACCTCAGGAATGTGACAGCTGTCATTTTTCAAGTCCTGGTCAAAAAGTGTTGTCACATCCTGTAAGGTGATTTTGCAGATGCTGCACAAAATCACCTCTGAGTCAGGAGTTGAAAATGTTCTCTACCACTGTTCATGAGGTGGGATCATAAGAAGGCTATGCTTAAAATTTGGGGCACAAATGCTACAAAACAATAAAGTTATGAGCCTATGTTGGAACTTATGAATGCAGGCTCATAACTTTGGTCATTTTCGATATTTTAACCCCAAATTTTCAACATAGTGATTTTTGCACTTCACCTCACAAACACGCTGTGTTATTTTTAAAATCCTGTACAAGGTGTGTTTTCGCACCTCTGGTGAGAAATAACATTTTGGCCAGTATATAAATGGTACATGTTATGCCTATAATTCAAATCCTAAAACAAGTCTCTTCAAAAGCTGGGATCAAAACATTAAAACAAAAAAAATGGTTTAACAAACATCAAATGTTCAGCATTGACAAATGCTTGTTGTAGCTGGACTAGTGTTGTTCTGAATTTCTGATCACCATCTAATTGTCTGTCTCACTCACACATCACAGTCTCTCATCTTCTCATTCTGTAACAATGTACTAATTGGCCTGCCCATTTTTTACTGTGTCAGACAGTCTGGCTACAGAGCAGAAGTGGTTGAGTACTTTCGTAGCAATCATTACAAAAGTAAAAAAAAAAACAGAAAATAATAAAAGGTAATGCTTCTTAAACTGTAATTGGCAAAAAAAAAAAATGACATATGTACATTATACTGCCATGGTAGTGACAGTATAGTTAGTGTTGCATGGCAACTTCAATGTTAAACCTCAAATATATATAGATATATAGATATATATATATATATATATATATGTTAGAGGCAAAAAACTATTTTTAATGCATCAGTTAGGGTTGTTCCACAGCGACAAAAGTGAGGAAATTTGGTGTCAGGGTTGAATACCTCCCTTGCACCCACTCAGCCTGCCCCACCCAACAGGCATCGGGGTGTGCATTGGGGTCATTGGCCCTAACTCTCACCCCATCACATGCATGAACAAGCTGAGGCATAGGGGAATGGGGTGAGAGTTAGGACTGACGACCACAATGCACACCCCAATGCCAGTTGGGTGGGGCAGGCTGAGGGGGTGCAAGCGGGGTTTTCAACCCTAACACTGAATTTTCTCACTTATTCTGCTGTGGAACAACCCTAACTGATGCATTAAATGGAGTGATTTGCCTCTAATTTCCCTTCTTTTTGAGAATGAGGACTATAAATAGTGAATGGAACATGATTTTTTTGTGACATAGCAACGGTAACAGCAATGCAAATGCAAGTGGTAATGGTTACGCACATGGTGACGTAAACGTAAATAGTAAAGCAAGTGTTAATAGAAATGCAGATGCAAAGTGATGCCAAACTGAAAAGTGACGCAAATGGAGACACAAGCGCATACGGAAATGCAACTGGTAATGCGCACAGTCACGGTACTGCTATTGTAAATGCAAATGATAACTGTGACAGCAACAATAACGCAAAAGGAAACAGAAATGCAAACGCAAATGAAAGCGCATATGGAAATGCAAACTGTAATGCGCACAGTCATGGTACTGCTGTTCTAAATGGAAATGGTAACGGTAACAGCAACAATTACACCAAAGGAAACAGAAATACAAATCCAAGCACATATGGAAACACAAACCATAATGATCACGGGTATGGGAATGCAATTGGAAATGCAAATGATAACGGTAAGAACAACAATGACGCAAAATGAAAGACAAACGCAAATGGAAATGGAAGGGCTGCCACTAACAGAAATGGTAATCCACAAGGTGACACTAAGCAAAACACAAACACAAACAGTAGTGGAGACAGAAATGGTAACAGTAATGCAAATGCAAATGCAAATGGAAAACGCAAAGGGTAACGCACACGGTGGCGTACACGGGAACGCTAACGCAAACGGGCACAGAAACACAAGTGTAAAGCCTACGTGTAACAGTAACTGGAGCACACACCCTACTTGTCCCCAAAAGCTCCACTGAGAAACACAGTGAAAACAAAGAATGTATACATAATAATGTGCCTCGGAGCAGAAAATGAACAGATGTAATACTAAATTGCTAATATCACAGTAACCATACGACGTACAAAAAAAATTAAAATTTCACATGATTCATGAGTTTCCTGACTAGGTTTTCACTGAATGCATAGCCCATAGGGCTACTCATGTTTGCGATGAAAATTCTGTACCTAGCACCGTTTCAGAGACACAAGCCCCAAAAGCCGTGGCGGACGCCACCATGTTAGTCAATGGGAAACAATGTCAACTTCAGAGTACTATAACTTTGCATCTGTGCAATATTTTTTCACCAAAGCATGAAAAGGCACATCTGTGAGATGTTGGCTTTCTTCCTTCCAAATTTCAGCCCAAAAGTGCAAACCATTCCTTTGCAGCAAGGTGGCAAATAATCCCTATCATTTTGGCCATACTTTGAAAAGTAGTGTCATGATCTGCGACACCTTTCATAAAAATGTGCGAAAGTGTCACAGATGCGACACTACTTTGCAACATTACTTTTCCCAGAAATTTGAAAAAACATATTTCTGGGGTGTTTAACCCCAAAATAAGGATATGGCTAGCATCCTCAGGGCTCGAATAGGTAAACACAAAAATAATTATGTCCTTAGATGGTCCCAATTTTAAATGCCAAGCATTTCTGTGATTAGTAACTGAAAACAAAATGGTGGATTTGCAACACTACTAGGGCCATTTGCAACACTAAAGAGTGCATTTGCAACACTTTCAAACATTTTGTTAACTTTTCCCATTGACTTATAGTGGGGACTTGTTTTTTGAATAACTTTTGAACCGTTTAATATTTTTTCATGAACTCTTCAAAAGGCACATTGGGGACACCGGCCACATATTCCATGAAGTTTTCGGATTGGTATCTCCAATCGTCGAAAGCTATCCCGCCATTGTGCACTCCCCAGATCAGCCCTCCTCCTCCTGCTCCTGTCAGGCAATGTCCACCCCAATCCCGGGCCTGGCAGCACTGGTCCTCCCCCTGAAATCTCCTGGGCTGCGCATTGCTTCTATGAACATCTGTAGCCTCCTGAAAAAACTGGACTCTCTACACTGCTGGGTGACACTTCATAAACCTGATGTTGTTGCCCTGGTTGAAACCTGGCTGTCTCCCTCCACTCCTAACTCTCATGTCTCTCTCCCCGGCTACACTCTCCACCGGTTGGACCGTGTCGGCAGGAGAGGTGGGGGGGCTGTGTCTTCTATTTGAAGGATTCTCTCATGGGGCTACCACTCCCCCCGCCTGACCTTGACCATAAGGCCCAGGCACTTACTCTAAAGCTGTCCTCTGACCCAGCTAGAGGCCCATTATTCCTAACCATAGCCTACATACCCCCCAAGAACCAATCCCAGGCCCTGGCGCCACTAATTGACTACCTCACCTCCCTACCCAACTCGTCGGACCAAATCTTGGTGGGCGACTTGAATATAAACTGGCTCTGCCCCTCGTCCTCCTCCCACCGTGAGGCTTTTGATTCAATTGACCTAACTCAACTGGTCACACAGCCTACTAGAAAACCCTAGGGGGACAAGCCCCTCCTGGATGTGGTCCTCACCAACAGGCCAATCCGCATCCACAACATCCAAATCCTCCTGACTGCCTCAGTGACCACTCCCTGTGCTTTTCAACTGAAACCCCTCGGCCCTCATCCCCGGTCAAAACCACCTCTCGAAGGCAGCTTAGGCCTGAGGGACTCCATAGGCCTTAAGCGCTTCCTTGCCCACACTGATTGGTCCCCTCTGACGAGGGCAACCAACATTGACTTGGCCCTGGCCTTCTTTATAGCACTTTCAACTTTGCCTGTGATATCTTTGCTCCCATAACTGCTAGGGGTCCAAAGTGAAACATGCCCCTTGGATCACCCTGCCCTACTGTGGCAACTTAAGCAATGCGACAATCTTTGGCACCTTGCTGTTGCTACTGGCCGTTCAGCTGACAGGCAGTCCTATGCTGCCGCCCGCAACCAGTGCACCTGGGCCATCCGCAAAGCAAAGACGGAATACTACCAAGCCTCTCTTACCTCCTCCTGGGGGAACCCCAGGTGCTTCTGGGACAACATCAAGCAACTGAATGGTCACTCCCAGTCCCCCTCTCCTTCTCTTCTCAACATCAATGGTACCATCTCATCTGACCCTGCCCTCATTGCCACCCACCTCAATAACTCCTTTACCAACCTTAGCTCAGTACTTCCTGGTAACTTTTTCAGTCCACCTCCTCCATCTGTACCACCACCCATTGCCCGCCCCTCTTTCCACCTGCGTCGTATCACCATGCAAGAAGCTAGGCCTTACTTGCTAAAAGCCCTAAAAGGTAACACCATCGGTAATGACTCACTTGATCCCTGTCTTTTATGTCAGGTCCTGGATCAGGTCCTCTCACCTATTACGTGCATTTTCAACAAATCACTCTGTCTCGGACAATTCCCCTCTGCCTGGAAGATTGCCACAGTTACCCCTGTCCATAAAGGTGGTGACAGGACTCTTCTGAGTAACTACTGACCCATCTCAATCCTCTCCCCCTCTCTAAATTAGAAAATTGTGGCGTCTGAAGCCTCTGACTACCTCTGTAAGTACAATGTTCTCTGCCCTGAACAACATGGGTTCAGAGCAGGTCATAGTACCAATACAGCACTCCTGGAATTTTCCAACTTCCTCCATGCCTCCTTGGACTCTGGTGCCCTGGCTGGTGCTATATTCATTGACCTGTCTAAAAGCATTCGATGCCGTTTCGCATCCTCTTTTGCTCTCCACCCTCGACCCTAATAGGCTTTGCCTCGGACCTGTTTCCTGGTGCACCAGCTATCTCTCCGCCCGCTCCCAATGTGAAAGTCAGCAGTACTCTCTCTGAAACATGCCCCATTCACTCTGGGGTGCCGCAGGGCTCAATTCTTGGACCCTACTATTCTCACTCTTTCTTAACTCCCTACCCAGCGGTTGTACGGGTAAGATGCTTCTCTATGCTGATGATGCTGTTCTCGTTGCCTCCAATGACCCCATGCTGCTACAGAACTCTCTCCAACTAGTCTTTGACTCTGCAGCTACCTGGTTCACTGAGCACCGACTTGTCATCAACCTTAAGAAAACAAAAACGATGCTCTTCTCCCACCCCCAAAATAAGTACAGCAAGTTTCCCTTAGCTGTCCACTCCACACCCAATCTCGTCATTGACCAGGTGCAGTCCTATGAATATCTTGGTATAACCTTTGACCTTGCACTTTCATTCCATGGACATATATCTGCCCTAAATTCTGTCGCCAACTCATGGCTAGGCATTCTTTACCGGCACAAGAAATGCCTCCCTCCTGATGCCCTCCGCCTGGCTGTCACCTCCCTCTGTCGTTGTCTCATTGACTATGGCCTTCCGGTCTATGGCTCAGCAGATCAGACTGCCCTCAAGGTTTGCCTCACAGTTAATAAGGCCTGCAGACTTATCACTGGTGCTCCCAGACTCACTACACATGTGGGCTGTACACCTGGCTACCCTACTCAACCTGGAAGAGCGACTCATGTATCAGACATGCCAGCTCACCTTTAAAGCCCTGCGGTAGCCTATCCCCCCATGGGCCTATCAACTCCATTCACCATACTGCACCGACCTGATCACGCTACAGCTCGTCCAAGAGCTACCCTAGTTATTCGGAGGCCAGGACCTCTCAAGGTCAGAGGCATTCCCTACCGTCGCCCCACTGGTATAACCCCTCCTGCCAGTGTCTCAAACTCACTAACCTTAGCTTGCTTTAAGCCCAGGCTCAGAAACTTCCTGCTTAGCTCTCGCAAATGCAACTGCCGCTAGCCTAGTGTAAAAAAAATATATATATATACTCTGTTTGACAATGCTCACTGGCGCCCCTTCCCTTCCCTACTAATTCCTCCTCCCCTATTTCCCTCCCTTCTACTCCCACCAGCTCTCCCCCGACCATAAGTTTTGCACCTTTTCTTATCTTTTGCTTCATTGGAGATTGTATTCTATTGTAACAAAATTGTAATTGAACTGTATCTTTTTTGTTTGTAAGTACTGTGTCCCTTGTACTACTGTTCTGATGTCCTCTTTGTGACGAAGTACCTTTGTAAATGAGCCTCTGGCTCAAAGGTTTCTAAACTGATGTTTAACTAAATAAATAAATAATAAATAATATCTACAGTGTATATAGATATAGATATATATATGTATATATACAGTATATATATATATATATATATATATACACATTTATACACACATATATACTCACACATATACTATATATATATATATATATATATATATATATATATATATATATACTGTATATCCTTGGTGTGAGTCAACCACCCAAGGCGTGCATATATCAGAGTGCAACAGCACTCTGTAGAGTGGGTTATCTATCATATAAAATGGCAAAATTGTTTTGGGGGGTAAAAGTACAGGTGTGTGGTCATGCTCTGATATACACACGGTCATGTGATGTGTTTTATATAACCAGAACATTGGATTTGGATTTGGAGGATCTCTCCATTTTATAAATACACACACACACACACACACACACACACACACACAGTGCAAGCCACTTATAATGGGCACATCTGGGTTAGCTGATTTTGCCCATTATAGGGAGTGGGCGCTGTAACAAAATAATTTTTTTAAGTAAAAGACGTACTAGTGGACACAGAGCTTCAATATACAGTACAGTGCTGTACTGTACTGGATTGCAGGATAAAGGAGTTTCTCATTTCCCCCTCCTGTTCCTGTCCTAAACCTCTCTGATTATTTCCTTCCTTACACAATTGCACCATGATTGAAATGGCAATTTTGTTTTCAGCCCAAGGAGCAGTGGCAAGCGTTCCTGCCCCAAACATCCACCAATTCTTTTTGCATTACTGTTCCTTAACATTAATAGTTTGTGGCATATGCAGCAAACCTCTCCAGTTCTTTCCTTGTTTACACGATTGCACCGTGATTGAAATGGCAATTTTTTTTTTTCAGTCCAAGGCAAAGTGGCAAGTGTTCCAGCCCTAAATGTCCTCTGGTTCTTCTTGCATTACTGTTCTGTAACATTAATAGTTATGGCATATGCAGCAAACCTCTCCAATTCTTTGTGGCATTTGGAGATGCTGCCTGACACGTGGTTGTAGCTGCTGAGGATGGAGAGCCTGAACATCTGCTGAAATGTACATGGCAGGTAAAAATCCCTACAACTCATTCTTATTTTGAGCGCTGTTTACTGCAACAATCTTGTCTTACTACTGAACCCCAACCCATTCTCCAAGGCCATGACAGTTTATAGCATTTCATGCCCTTTTTACTTTGGGCAGATTAGTTGCTAATTAGTGTCAGTTCACACTTTGGCAAGCTCCACAAGCTGCATGACAAAGGGTGAAAAGACACTAACTAGCAGTTAATCTGCCTGAAATAGAAGGAGGGCATGTAATGCTGTAACCAGTGTTGTTAACATAAGAACTTATAGAACTGGCAAATGACAAATGACATTTGCCTGAAAAAAATGACTGCCCGTCTAAAGTGCGGGTGGTATAAGAGGCGTGGAATATATTATAAACAATATCAGTGTGATAAACACAGTTATTTTCACTGGAGTGTGACATCTGAAGCTAACCTCAGCAGAGTTAAAATATCTGCCATTTATCCACCCACTCAAACCCAGTGCAAAACCACACTAACTAAAGCAAATGGTAACTTTTGCAACAATAGGCCCCATTGTATAAATTGGATACATGATATGCACTCATGTGATATGGAAAATATTTTCACTCCTGCTCAGTGACCTCTGAATACTCACTCATGGCTTTGCCACTCATGAATATCCAGAGCTCACTCTAGAGGAGTGAAAATATTTTCAGTATCACACTCATGCCCATCATGTATCCTATGTGTGTGTGTATATATATATATTTATGCAATGGGGTGGACATAAATGGAGTGTGCTAAATCTGTTTATCTGAGTAACCGTGTGGATAAATTTCATTTATCCACACAGTTACTCATTTATCCACACAGTTCCTATTTATCCACACAGTGCTGGACTACTTCCTAGTTTGACACACTTTCACTTTCCCGCTGTGACATACAGTAGCTCATCTCACACTGTTTTACCCCTGCACACTCACCACAAATGAAAACCACTGTTGCCACCAAGAAACACCTTCCTACATTGAATGTTAGTAGTATAAGTTCATATATCTAGTCAAATGTTAAATTTCAGCCAATCAGCGCATGCCACGTCATTTGACAGATGGGCATGGCCTAAAATGGACCAATCAGAATCGCCCCTTGTTAAACCGGAAGTCCCTCCCTAAAATGTGCTAGCCCCGCCCACTTCCAGCAGAAGTGACATAAGCTCAAACCTGTGTCCCGCCCTTGTGCAGGAAATGACATGCGTTCGAACCCATGTCCTGCCCATTGTGCAGGAAATGACCCACACTAAAAACTTCTGGAAATGACATAACACCACCATTTTGTAAGCGTCCTACACCCCTCCTTCTCGTACACTCCTCGAACCCCTGCCACTCACCATTTTGTAAGCGTCTTTAAGGGAGGGTACATTTTTATTGTTGTGACTGTGAGGAGGGGAGGACGGCAGGAGCTGTAATACTGAGTGGCCTGAGGGAAAGGGCAGATGGCAGTATAGCCTAGAGGTTAGAGGAATGAGGTGTGAATAGAAACATAGAAACATAGAATTTGATGGCAGATAAGGACCGCTTGGCCCACCCAGTCTGCCCATTTCCTACCTGGATAAGCTGCAGATCCTAGTTAAACAGCAGCCTACTTCTTCTCACTCCACCCCTTAAATTGCTTTATGACTGTCCCATGTATGCTTAGATTCCACCACGATTTTGACTCCACAACCTCCTCCAGAAGGCCGTTCCATGCATCCACAACCTCTCTGTGAAAAAATACTTCCTTAAATTACCTCTGAGCCACCCCCATCTTCAAATTGTGCCCTCTTGTTCTTGCACGCCTCTTTTTTTGAAACATTCTACCCTCTTGGACCTTGTTGATTCCCTTGAGGTACTTGAACGTTTCTATCATGTCCCCCCCTCCCTCCTTTCCTCGAGGCTATACATATTAAGCTTCTTTCATCTCTCTTCATATGTCATCCAGTGCAGACCCTGCACCATTTTAGTTGCCCTCCGCTGGACAGCTTCCATTCTGTCTATGTCTTTGCGGAGACTGGGTCTCCAGAACTGCACACAGTACTCCAGATGGGGTCTCACCAGCTGTCTGTACAGAGGGATAATAACTTCCTGTTTTCTACTGGTGATGCCTCTCCTATGCATCCCAGTATCCCCCAGCCCTCCTTGCTGCCCTCTCACATTGCTTGCCCACCTTTAGGTCATCTGATATGACTACCCCCAGGTCCCTTTCCATTTTTGTTGTTGTTAGTATCTTACCACCCATTGTGTACTCTTCCCCTGGGTTTTTGTTTCCCAGGTGCATTACCTTGCACTTCTTAGCATTGAATCTAAGCTGCCACACATTTGACCATTCCTCTAACCTTGCCAAGTCCCTTCTCATCCTTTCCACCCCACCCTGTGCATCAACTCTGTTCCAGATCTTTGTGTCATCTGCAAAGAGACATACTTTTCCTTCCAGTCCTTCTGCAATGTTGCTTATAAAGACATTGACGAGGACCGGTCCTAATACTGAATGAGCTTGGTACATCCAGTAGACCAGACCTGAATTTGATTCTCACAACTTCTACTTACATACTGTGTGACTCTGAATAAGTCACTTAACTGCCCAGTGCTCCCAGGTCACCCCTGAAAACAGGCACTTGTACCTAGTGGGCCTTACCCAGTTACCAAAGACCAAAATAAAAAATAAAAATACACTGCAAGTGTATTTTATATAACCTTGTCTTCAGTGGGCACTTTACCATACTTTACAAAGGTTTGGGACCACGTGTCAAATTTGCTGGCAAGTAAGCTGTTGGTTAACTAAGATCTGCAGCTTATCTGTTGGGTAGGAAAATGGGCAGACTAGGTGGGCCAAGCGGTCCTTATCTGCCATCAAATTCTATGTTTCTATGTCCTGCACCCCTCCTTCTCATACACTCCTTGAACCCCTACCACCCATCATTTTGTAAGCATCCTACACCCCTCCTTCTCGTACACTCCTTGAACCCCTGCCACACCATCCTGGCTGGATCCCAAGTCCCACCGTACTAGCTTGAACTCCTGTCCCCCATCCTTTCTCCTGCACCCCACCATCCTGGCTCAAACCCTGTCCCTCTTTACCACCATGCCCCCACCCCACCTCAAAAAAAATAAATTAGAATTTATGTAGTGTTATGTGCCCCTGTAGGCTTGGGGATATAACTGCAGGGGCATGTGTGTGTTTTTTTATTAGGATATTTTCAGAAAGAAGTATCTAGGAGGCAACCTGATCATGCAGAGGTTTCACAGATCTGTGTGGAGACCCCCCAGAGGGAAATTCATTGACTGTGTGAGTACCCCTTTTTCTGTTTTATAGCAAGATACAAAATAATTTAACATGCATCTGCAGGACTGTGTAAAACTTGCACCGAAAGGATACCTTTATGTATAAGTATGTAACATTTATAAGCTAAAATGGGGGACCTCTGTGTAAATAAGAAGGTTTAATAATTTTCTCTGGATAGCATTGCAACATGCTAGCTGTGTGTGTGTGTGTGTGTGTGTGTGTGTGTGTGTGTGTGTGACCTCTTTGTAAATAAGATGGTTCAACAGTTTTCTCTGGACAGCATCTGTAAAAATGTAGCTTTATGCTTTTGTTACAAAATAAATGTCTAGTTACACTATCAAAAAATTAAAAGTCATGTAGTAGGTTTGTAACCATTACCTGTATAATGTTTCTGTAATTTGTCTGGCTTGGAACCTTTGTAAAAAAATCTCATGGCTCAAAGGTATTAATCTGAAGCTTAACTATATAGGAAAATAAATAATATGTTAGCAAATCACAAAACTAATCATTTTACCCCATCATAAATTAAAAGAATAAAATATATCAGAAAAAAAGGAATACACATACCTATAGCTCTTCCCTCAGCTCTGTGTAGTATCAAGGAGAAGGCTAAATGAAATGTGGGTGATATTTATAATTTTTTTTTAAAAAGGGGGTGGGAGCCACAACAGATGCGCCTCTGACACATGTTACCATGTACAGTATGATGGGTGTGGTGATGGTTTTACCAAGGGGCAGTCCATCTTGCAAAGCATTATATAAACCCTGCATTTGAAGCCAGAAGGCACAGCTTTTTAAGAGAGACTCCTCAGATTCTGTTTTATCGACTTGGAGCAGATTATCAAAAACATCAAGAAGAAGATGACACAGTGCAGCGCTTCTCAATTCCACCTCCCAGCAACAGACCAGACTGTCACACTACCAAATTAAAAGTCTGGAGATGAAAAACCAAGCAAGAAGATGGCACAGCGCAGCGCTTCTCAATTCAACCTCTCAGCAACAGGCCAGATTGTCACACCACCAAATGAAAAGTCTGGAGATGAAAAGCCAAGCAAGAAGATGGCTATCGGGGCCCCACAACCCAAGCCAACATATGTGTACTACATGAAGTGTGAAGAAGAATGTCCCACACAAGTCTTGTTGAGTGCAAGAGTGTCTGACATAAAAAAGAAACTCGCTGAACAGTTTGGTGAATCAGAAAATCCTAAATCTGACTGTCCTTCTGAAGAGACACCACTGCAAGACCTTGAAGAGTTGCTGGGTGTGAATCTGATGCAGAAAAAGAAGTTACTATGAAACCCAAAACAGAGAGTGACAAGAAGGGGGAGCCAGAGAAGACGGTCAGTGAGACACTGCCAAAAAAAGCATCAGAGAAAGTTGTGAAAAAGAAATCCAAGACACAGCCAAGAGGTGCCTCTGACCAAGAGGGGGATGATGATGATGATAATGCAGCCACAAGCAGTCAAGCCCAGGCTAAGAAAGAGAAAGATAAGAAAAATGAAGAAGAAGAAGAAAAGAGTTGCCATGATGAGGTAAATGCATTTTAACATTTAAAAAAAATGTGTGAGTGGTGACATGCGTACATGGTGTAACTGAGGAGATGAATTAGCAGTTGAACTAAATCTTACCTATAATGAGTCAGAGGACCAATGCTGTTTTCTGTTTTTACTTTAATAGACTGAAGGATTTGCGATGGAGCAGCAGTCATAATAGGACAGCATGGATTCACGACTTTCCACAAATCTACTGCTCAACTGTCTTTGCTGTGTGAAAGATACAAATGTGGTTGTTAATGAGATGTGTGAGAACCAGTATGTTAGAAATACAGAGAGTAATATAATGTTTCAAAATGTCACAGAACAGGCTGTGATCACTACCCAACCCTCTTCTTCTTCTACTGAGATTAGACAGGGAACCTCATGTGAAAAACCAGGCCTCAGTAGTAAACCCCCCAAAACTGACCACGATATGTATTGTAAGTACGTTATGTATCATACCATCCATGGCGTAAGTGCCTCAGTAATACAGTGGGTGATACATTGCGAATTGGTCGATTCCTGTTGTGGGTGTGAGATAGATGATCCGAGTCAGAAAAACCATTCATGTATCCTTGATGACTTAATGTCTAAAGAAGCATACAGAAATGCTTCTGAAGCCATACATATAGGGCAGCTCACACCCATGATCTTGGCAATCACTATGAAGCATCAGGGGTTAAATATTTCCAGCCATCCACACAGGTGTGGTCTATAGACCACCAGCCCAGGAGGAAGAAACAGATAGGAAGCTGATGCTAGCCATCCAAAGGATGACAGACAAGAGTGAGGTAGTACTGGTTGGAGATTTCAATATTCCAAACGTGGACTGGAGCATCCCAGCAGCAGCATCAACTAGGAGCAGATTTATCCTGGACTCCCTTCAGGGTGCCTCCCTCAAGCAACTGGTCATGGAACCAACTCGGCAGAAGGCAATACTGGAACTTGTGCTCACAAACAGGACAGTGTGATGGGGGTAACAGTGGGGGAGCACCTAGGGAACAGTGACCACCAGTCATTGTGGTTTGAAATCACAGAAAGAGCATAACCAAACCACGCAAAAACACGTAACCTGGATTTTAGGGGGGCAGACTTTGGGAAAATGGGGAGATACTTGAAAGAGGCATTAAGGGGAATGGGGCAGGAATCGGGGTTGAGGAACAGTGGGCAGTATTTAAAATGGGGATTACAAGAGCAACAGAATTATGCATTAAGCAGGTTAGCAAGAGAAAAAGAAGAGGAGACCATTATGGTTTTCCAAAGAGATAGCAAAGAAAGTGAAAGCCAAAAAGATTGCATTCAGGCAATACAAAAAGACACAGGCAGAAGGGGATAGGGAGAAGTACCAGGAGAAGCAAAGGGAGGCAGGGAGGTCAGTAAGGGAAGCCAAAGCTCAGACAGAAGAACACATTGCAAAATCAGTGGGTAGAGGGGATACAACCTTTTACAGGTACATAAGTGAAAAAAGAAAGGCAAAGGGAGGGATAGTGAGACTGAAGGGGGAGGATGGGGGCCGTGTGGAGGATGACAACAGTAAAGTTGACATATTGAACAGGTATTTCTGCTCAGTCTTTACTGAGGAAGAGGAGGGTAATGGGTCAGAAGGGAGTACAAGGGGTGAGAATGGTGCAGAAATGGACACAAGTCCCTTGACATGAGAAAGGGTCCTGAAGGAACTAGAAGTAATAAGAGTTGATAAAGCAATGGGGCCAGATGGGGTGCACCCAAGGGTCCTTAAAGAACTAAGAGAGGTGGTGGCTGAACCTCTGGCTATCCTGTTTAGCCAGTCACTGGAAACAGGGGAGGTACCCAAAGACTGGAGGACAGCAGATGTGGTCCCCTTATAGAAAAGTGGGAACAAAGAGGAAGCGGGGAACTACAGACCAGTCAGCCTCACCTCGGTAGTGGGGAAGATTATGGAAGCACTACTGAAGGAGAGATTGGTGGAACATCTGGTTGTCAATGGACTACAGGACCCAAGGCAGCATGGTTTCACCAGGTGGAGGTCATGTCAGATCAACATCTGAAATTTTTGACTGGGTGACTAGGGAGGTGGATAAGGGGAGGGCAGTGGACATGGCCTATCTGGACTTCAGCAAGGCCTTTGACACAGTGCCACATAGAAGACTATTACACAAACTGGGGAATATGTGTGTGGGCAGGACAGTAGTGTGGTGGGTAGGTAACCGGCTGGGTGGCAGAACACAGAGGGTGGTGGTAAATGGCTGCCACTCCACAGAGGGAAGAGTGACCAGTGGGGTACCACAGGGATCAGTGCTGGGACCAGTCCTATTCAACATCTTCATCAGTGACATTGCGCAGGACCTAGAAGGCAGAATTTCACTGTTCGTTGATGACACAAAGCTAGGTAACAGAGTAGACACACCAGAGGGTGTAGACAGAATGAGAAGGGACCTGCAGAAACCTGAAGAATGGTCAGGGGTTTGGCAGTTGAAATTCAATGCAAAGAAGTGCAAGATAATGCACATGGGGCACATAAACCCTGGCACAATATATCAGTTGGGGGGGGGTGAGGATATAGCATGTACCAAGCAGGAAAGGGATCTTGGGGATATCATCTCTGATGACCTCAAGGTAGGGAAACAGTGTGACAAGGCAGCAGGTAAAGCAAATAGGATGCTGGGATGCATAGGTAGGGGCATCACCAGCAGGAAAGGAGGTCATAATTCTATACAAGACACTAGGGCCCCAGCTGGGTACAGTGTACAGTTCTGAGTCACCTACGTAGGACATAGACAGGGTAGAGAAGGTTCAGAGGAGGGCAACAAAGATGGTACATGGATTGCATCACAAGTCCTATGAGAACAGGTTGAAGGAACTGAACATATACTCCTGGAGGAGAGGAGGGAGGAATATGATAGAGACATATAAGTATCTTACAGGGAGGAACAGGGAGCAGGAATACGCTATTTTTAAGTGAAAAAGATGTTCCAGGACTAGAGGGCATGGGATGAAGTTGGAGGGAGGACGATTCAGAGGAAATGTGAGGAAGAATTTCTTCACAGAACAGGTGGTGGACAAGTGGGAACACCCTGCCAGAGGAAGTGGTGGGGGCTGAAACAATCACAGGATTTAAGAATGCATGGGATAGACATAAAGGAATTCTGGAGGTCAGGGGTAAGGGGCAACAGACTTCTAGGAAAACATAGAGTGAACTTATAAGCTCAAATGGGCAGACTGGGTGGGCCATAGGCCTTTATCTGCTGACACTTTCTATGTATCTATGTACCCTGGAAACTATAAGTCACATTTTAAATGATGTGAGATAATCCAATGACCCCATGTGGTTAGTTATACAAATGTTACAGCAGACAGACAGTGAAATTAAAAAAGATGCCTGCCGTCTGGTCAGCAAAGGCTCCTTTAAAAAATTTCTAAAAAGAAATTCAGGAACCCTGTTTTATATTGTAAAAAAAAATTACCCCACCCCACCCCCAAATTGCTACCTGTAAACATTTCAGTACCAAAATGTGTCATATTTTATTTTTACAGATAATCATGCGGGATGCAAGTACAGAGAGAATCCAAAGGCTTAAAAGCTGATCCTAAGCCATTACTGCCATCCATCACCATTTGGTTCACCTCAATATGACATTTGCCTTTGTGAGATACATGCAGCCTCTGAACTGATGATGTGTGCCCTTCCAGAAGCATGGGAGGATACAGATAAATATATAAATGAATCGGTGTTGCCACTTGTAGAAAATGTTAAAGTGTATGCCGATATATTTGTGGAAGACAATGAATGTCTTTGTGGGCTTTATATCATGATTGTCATAGTCATATGTGTGTGTGTACTACAAAGCAGAAAAAACCTTGTGATATTGTACGAGTTGTTAACCTGGCTTCTCTGCTTGCTGAAATGATCCACTGGTCAAAAAAGGGCCCTTTAAAAAAAATTGTATAAGGAAATTCAGGAACCCTGTTTATGTTGTTAAAAAACATTTACCCCCCCAAAAAAACTGTTACTTGTTACCATTTTAATATTGTTCATGTTGTTACCCTGGCTTTTACCACTTTCTAAACTGCACCATGCAGTGAGAGGTCACTAAAACATAGTGCTGTATGTTTTTTTCCAGAGTATACCACGATGGGAAACACCCTGTCAGTGTGTCCAGAGGCTTATTTACCAACTAGTCAGACATAGAGCTAAACAACCTGGTTTAAATCTACCTGCAGAACAATCACCGTCTGTACTTCTAGAGACATGCCAAGGTCTTTTTGATGGTCTCCCAAAGAAAACTATGGATTATTTTAAGGATGAGGGGGCTACTCTTGAGGAAGCAATGTATAAAATTGTTATAGAGTTTATGCATAATCCTTATGATGTGGTACACTTTTGTGGTTTTATCTGTACCGCTGTTGAATTTTTAGTGTTTAGTCTGCAGAACGGAGAGTCTGAGTCTGTCATCATATATTTTGCTTCTTTTGTCGCTTTTGTTGTGTTTCATAAATCAGATTTAGCATATGCTTTTCCTAAATAGTGTATTATAATGTACTTTCAGATAGAACCTACTGGCATGCTTCCAATATTCCAGGCAGTCTTGATGACTACAATGTATTGTGTGATAAAGGACATTTTAAAGGAACCTGTATACTTTGGAAAACAGCCTGCATTAAATGTCAGCTCTGAAGATGATGCTGCTTCACTGGCAGAAAACACTCTTACTCCGATTAAAGCATTGCCTCCCTTTGTATGGAGACTCTATGTTGATGTAATGGAAAAAATGAACCGTAGAGCATTATGTAAGTTGAACGACATTGTAGATGCAACAGATGGTCTTAAAAATCAGGCTTGCTATTTTGAGTGGTGTATGGCATATGTGTGCATGTATTGTGCCCGCCTCATCACTATCAATCATCATCATCATCAATCATTCTTTATTTATTTAAGGTGCCTTTCTTAAACCAAGGCGCCTTTACAAATTACATAAAACAATAAATATTTAAAACAAGATTAAAATAATTAACAATCATTAAAAGCTTTGTTAAAAAGGTAGGTTTTCAATGCTCCTTTAAAGCTTTGGACAGTCGGGCAATTTCACACCTGACTAGGTAGAGAATTCCACAGGGTCGGGGCCATAAAACTAAAAGATCTTGCCCTTGAAGTTGTTAAGTGAACCCTGGGAATCTCTAGCAATCCCTCATTGGTGGATTGGAGTGAGTGGGGGAGACAGTAGGGACAAAGGAGATCTTTCAAGTAAGTAGGTCCCTGATCATGTAGGGCCTTATAGGTCAGCAAACCGACCTTAAAGGTGATTCGCCAACAAACTGGCAGCCAGTGCAGTCCGCGGAGCACAAGCGTTATATGACTGGACCTAGAAGAACCAGTCAGAAGCCTAGCTGCCGCATTCTGCACTAGCTGCAAGCGGCAAAGTTCAGCCCCTGTGAGCCCTAGGTATAGGGCATTGCAATAGTCAAGGCAGGAGGTAACAAAGGCATGGACCAAAGTTGGAAGGTCCTTTGGAGGAACCAGGTGCTTCACCTGGGCGATATTCCTCAGATGATAAAAAGAGGTTTTGACAACCGCTGACACCTGACATTTAAAAGTCAGACAATAATCAAATACAACGCCCAAGTTCCGCACCCGGTCTGAGGTAGTCAGCTGGGCACCCCCAAGCCATAAGCCCGAGGGTGATCCAGCTAACAAACCCGCCTCACAGCAACCCTGGTCCACAACAAACACCTAAGGGGGAAGTGGATGATGCCCATGCTTGTGTAAAACATGCAGCTCAAAAGTTGCTGTCTCTGGGTATTGTGAAATGTGTAAAAATGGAAGAGTAGAAAACAAGATATTATGTAATCATTGCATGCTTGCCATGTGTTATGCCTTTTGTATGTAGCAGTTATATGCATTAGTTTATGTATTATATAGTATACAAAGTAAACCTTCAAATACTGTTATGACGCATATTTATAAATAAAATATAATCATGCATTGCACTTTGTGGTTGTCATAGTGTTTTTAAAAGAATAGAAAGATCACATGCTTTATTTTACTGGTGACAAGAGTTTTGCTAGCTAACAGATTTATCGGGGGTTGACAAAAGAAGATGAATGATCACCTACTCCAGAATATATATTTTAATGCAAAAAAGTGGGTAGTTTCACAGAGGTGACTCACATACCTCTCAAGTGTCCCTGATTTTCAGGGACGTCCCTGATTTTGCCTCAAAATTTTACTCTGTCCCTCCTAAAATTTGTGTTTTTGTGGCTAAACAGTGGAGACTGTAGGCACAAAACAATGTCAAGCATTAAAGTTACAGACTTGTTCTTCTTTAGAAAATGCATTTTGCACTAAGCCCCATAATCTACCAGCTTTTTGGGTGGATATCTCTAATTTTGAAGATGTGTCCCTGATTTTGGTCCTTTGTCCCTGATTTTTTTAATCCTTGTCCCTGATTTATGAGGCAGGAGGTTGAGAGGTATGGTGACTCAGCTGTATAAGGCTGCAAAAAAACTTGATAAAGATGTCACCAGGAAAGGTGTTGCAGAATGGCTTGTGAAGCATTCATTACACAAAGCAGCCAGAGTCCGATTTAAGAGAAATCATGTCATTGTTTCTGACATAGACAGACAATGGCAAGCTGATTTAGTGGATATGAGTCAATATGCAAAGTACAATAATGGGTTTAAGTACATACTGACGTGCATCAGTGTGCTGTCCAAGTATGCCTGGGTAGTGACTTTAAAAGACAAATCAGGCAAGGCAGTGATGCAAGCCTTTAAAACTATTTTTAAAAGTGGACGCACACCTCAGAAGTTGCAGACTGATCAGGGTAAAGGGTTTCTAAATGCTTCCTTAAAGAACCTATTAAAACAAAATAAAATACACCATTTTGTGATGAATAATGAAGTTAAGGCCAGCATTGTAGAAAGATTTAATAGGACACTGAAGTCACGCATGTAGGCATTACTCACAGCCCAGAATACTTGGAAATATACAGATGTGTTGTCAGACCTGATGCAGCTATAACCATACTTATCACAGAAGCATTAAACACAGGCCTGTGGATGTTAACCCTTCCAATGCCCTGGGTGTATGGAAGATCCTCTAAGGTAATACTGTTCTTGGCAAAAAAATAAAAGGTACCCTTCAGAAAGATGATCACGTGAGACTACCTAAGCTAAAGGGGTGTTGGAAAGGGATATGAACAGATATACACAGATGAGATATTTATTGTGAGGAGGTCTTAAAGACACAGAGAGGCCACCTATAAGCTAAAAGACTATCAGGAAGACATCAAAAGGTACTTTTATGCTGAGGAGTTGCAAAAATTGACGGATGAGGACCGTGTGTACAGGGTGCAGAAAATCCTGATAGAAAAAGCGTGGCAGAAAAACTTGGTATCTGGTAAAAGTGGAGAGGGTGGCCCAATAAATTTAATAGCTGAGTTGAGGCAACACAGGTTCAGGACATTAGAAGCAGATAAGGTTTAAAATGCTCAAAAATGGTTTTTATATCACCTTGCCCACCAACACCTCGCACAACATTTTCCCCAAAAATACTATATCCACTTTTACAGTAAAGTTACCACAAACGCTTGAACTACCTGGTGAATGGGAAGTGGGCTTTGCAGAAATACAGTACCCTCATACCTGGGACAACGTGCCTGCACAGAAAAACAGGTTCAGTATGCTCTATCAGCCTCTAAGCGTAGCCCACAGTAAAACACCACCAACTGGACCCTTTACTGAGTCAGCAGCATTTAAAATTCCATTGGGCTATTATCCTAACATGGCTGGTGTTATTACTCAAATTAATAAAAGCATATTTGAAGTAAATAAACTGCCAGTGGTTTTGGAACAACAAGCAGTCGGGAGAGAAATAAGCATTGACAGTGACATCAAATGCATTTTGTTTATGCACGGGCAGTTCCAGTACCTTTTGGGTTTTAGCAGACTCGAGGTAGGTGTTGGAAAGAATCTAACAAAGAACCCTACAGATATTAATGGGGCCTTTTACACATTTTATATCTACACTGACATTATCACGCATGAAATAGTGAGTGACAGTCTAGTGCCTTTGCTGAGATGCGTACCCGTCAGGGGCCAAGACAATGAGATAGTGACTGTGACCTATGATAAACCCCATTATCAAACAGTCAGTAAATATCAGATCGATACAGTCACTATTGAAATAAAGAATGATCAAAATGAACCTGTACCATTTCTATTTGGAAAGGTGATCGTGAAGTTGCATTTTCACCCCAGAGAGCACTTTAAAATTTAAACAAGGATGGTGATCATTTGACATTATGGGGACCCTGCCTTTTACAGAAGCTATTACAAGGCACAGGCAGGATATGGTCTGCCAGCTTTTATGGACTTCCTACTATGTATGGTTCTGGTATAGGTGGGAGATTTTGTAGTTTGTTCAGAAAAGCAATTCCATTTTAAGATGGGGTTTGAAATGCAAAACCACATCTACAGACAACTACTAAAAATGTTGCAAAAGGATGTTGTGGGGCATTAGACTAGTACTGTCACTCAAAAGATATCGGGGTGATAACCCTACTCAGGGTGGCTCAGGGCTGATTGTATTCAAGAGAGGTAAAAAGAGAAAGTGCAGAGTACACCCTTCGCTTCTCATTGGACCTCCTGGCTACTTTAAAAGAGGTGTTTCAAAATGCAAAACTTCACATAAAAGAAAGCATTCAAAGGCAAAAGGATCTTCAAGGGGTCATAAAAAAGCAGAGACCTGTTCTAAAAAAACATGGCTTTTGTGCACTGTGGTTCTGAAGAATGCACAAAATCAGAACTTGACTTGTTTGCTGTTTCTCCCACACAGACAAGCATTGAAAATAGTATTTATGTAGAGATACCCCCTCTGGCTGCCCTTTCAGAAAACTCACCGATGAATTTTATATAGCAGGGAATAGTGAAGACTATTTCGATCTAAACAACACGCTTCTTTACCTGGTTTGCAAAATCACTGAAGCGGATGGTAGTGATATACCTGCAGCTGCCAAAGTGGGCCTTATAAACTACCCAGTGGCCAATATTTTCAGTCATCTGGATGTGACTGTCGGTGATCGGCTCATCGGTCAGGCAATAACTGTGTTAGCCCTACAGGGCTGTCAAAAGAATCTGTGCTGAACTTCAGTGAAGATACCTATCTACCCTGTATCTGGACAGTGAACAAATCCCTGCTAAACCTCTGCAGCCTGATTTTAGAAATGGGAATGCTGTGAGAGAATATTTTAATCTGGTACTAGTGGCGGGAAATCTATGAAGATGGTCCGCTAGTTGTTAACCGTCAGGAATTTACCCAAGGGTACATCCTGTTTGCCTTTGATCTCACTCTGGACCAAGAATGTGCTGATCATTATTCTTTAATTAAAACTGGGAACCTCAGAGCTGAGATTAGATTTGCAGAAGCCCTTCCACAAATAGTTAATCTCATTATCTATGATGTGTTTGATAATGTCATTGAAATAAACCAGAGAAGAAATGCAATTTTTGATTATATGTGATAAACCATAAAAATCAACACAAAGCAGCTTGAAAAAATTGTAACCAATGACACCCACATCCGTGACTGCTTTCTGGGCGTGTTTCCCTGTGATCTGCTACCCAAGGAGAGACTGAGAAACCTTCCCACAGCACTAGTCATCAATACTGACCCCCATGACCTCCCTGAACAGCAATGATTAGCTGTATGCATTTCAGAAAATGGGAGTGGGGAGTTCTTCGACAGCTACAGTTTTCATCCTGACAATTATGCACAAACGATTGTTTTTTTTTAAACAGAAATGCAAAAAGCATTTTGTACCAAAACACACAGTTGCAAGATACCTTTTCTACCACCTGTGGATTTCACTGCATCTTTTTCTTACACCACAGATGCAAAGGACTTTCTTATGATCAAATTTTAAAAATGTACTCTAATGATTTGCTGAAAAATGATGCCATGGTAACTAGTTTTGGACGTCACCTTTTCAGACATCTAAACATGTCAGGGCACGTATCAGTGAGGTGGCAACATGTTCAGACTTGTTTGTCTTGTAATGAATTTAAAATATGCAACCGCTTGTAATTTTATTCAGAACCAGTCACTTATAAAATCAAATATAAACACTCATAATTGTGTGTCTCTGTCAGTTTTTCTGAGGGTCTGTGTTTAAACTTGGGGGGGCACCTGTGTTTAAAATTTTCAGATATGCAATGTCTTCAATAATGACAAATATATAAAATATAAAGGTATTTATTGTAAAAAAAAATGCCAATAAAATACAACATACATCAGTGGTAACATCATGGATAAGAAATAATAAACAGAAGCATCTCCTGTTAAAAAATGCACACTATATATACCATTGCACTGAGGTAGAATTATGATAAGCACCTCTTTCTAAAAACATGGTGACATATTTAACTATGAGGTAGGCTAACATGCATCAATATAAACACGTTTTTTGCAAAAACAGGATTACATAGTCAATATGAGGTAAATGGTTAACACAGGTTGTACACAGCAATCATTGAGGTATATAACATTCATACATAGAGATGGCATTTAAATTTTACACAGTGAGCCACGTAGGTTTTTTAAAAGACTTTTGTCTTTTAGGTGTCACTGACCATTGGTTGACTGGAGATGGCTGTGGTTGTCTTGCACCAGCCGATTTTAACTTTTCCACATAGCTCCTGTTTACTGAATAAGCAAACACTGAGGTGGGTATATTCGATTCAGCCATAGCTTTGACAAAAACATCCCAGCCCTTTGGCTTTTTGTGGTCAGGGACTGTGTGAGTGGCTGTAGCTGCTCTTACCAAATCGACCATGTGAGACCCAGAAACAACAGTACCTTTGTACATGAATTCCCCCTTATCACTCCAAAACACAATATCCTTGTTCTTTGCCATATGCTTTTACAAAAGTTCAGCATTGGTTTTAGACCGATGAGAAACACTACTTAAAATGTATTTTTCCATAGTACTAGGTAAGAAGCTGTCTCTGCTGTGTCCGCAGGGAGGTCAGACATTGATTCATTTTTAGGCATGAGTAATGTCAAACTGGTTTTGGCTTGTTCTCCTTGTCTTACCAAAGTCAGATAGCACTGTAACACAGCAGAGTACATTTTGGCTTTGTCATAGTTTGATAAATCAGTTCGGGACAGTATAGCTCTCATGTCAGTGTCCAAACTGTTAGTTGCAACTTTTCTTACATACTGATCAGGGTAATTAGTTTTTATGTGATCCATCTGTTGCTGAGGCACCAAATACATTTTCTGAGTAAAATCCATTATCTGTTAGCCAGCAGGCCGGTGATCAAAGGGATGGCAATTCCTAACAGTGTTCCTATAAAACCACCTGTCTGGTTAACTATTTTCTTTTTCCTTTTCAAGGTTATTTGTTTATCGCTTAAAGTTTTAATGACTCTCCGTTTTTTTTTCAGCAAACCTAACCATTTTGCTGACAGTGAAATATTTATTTTAAGAGTGTTTAAGGCTACTCATCTATAGCTGATATCAGATCATCAGAGGCTGAACATAAAAATAGCTTTTCTTAAGCTCAGAGGCCCTTTACTAGTAACTTTAAAACAGACAGATTTCTCTGCAGTCTTTTAGACATAATGACAATACAGTATCAAATATTTTTAGAAGCAGAATGTGTTTTTTCATGACATATGCCACAGACCGGTCAGGAAACAACCCACTATGCAGTCTATATTAGTCTGGTGTATTAGATCTTAAATCAACCAGTAAATAGCCATGAGGCTTTCTTGTGGCAACTTCAAAGCTTCTAAGAAAATGTTGTCTGACCAGGATACATCTGCCTGGCCAGAGTTATGATCTGCAGCTTGTCACTGGGTTTTAAACAAAATCATGTATTTGGCATTTAGTGTGATGGTCCTGCTTTTTTACCTTGACAGAACACATTCTGGACAATTAAAAATATTGTCAACTGTTTATGATGATACTTGGTAAACCCAAACTCCACTTCACTATTTTGACAGGCAGAGTCCATTAAATCATCTAAAACAATAAAATTTACCTTTCCAGGGGTAAGAGATCATTGTCAGCTAGTGACCTCGGTAGCCCTCCACAAATTTAATCTGAGGGAACTTTAACAACAATTCATTATGCAAGGTTGCCAACAGCTGTAGAACCAGACAATATTTTCAGGCTTGTGTGATAAAGTGGCAGCAGCATGTTCCAACAACTGTTTTATAAAGGCTCTTCCCACTATTAGAGGGCCAGCCAACAGACAAGTAAAGGGATGCTGCAACCTGATATCCATTTTCACAATCAGTATCCATAAGGAAGTGTTTTCAAATTGTCTTGTAAAACTCGCTTGTCATAAACTACTCTCTGGGTCTTGGACAGCGTTTTTGTTTCAAGGGACCACTGCTTTTTATTCCTAACAATGCTGGGTTGACTCACAGTAATTTCTTTAGAGATATGTGACCCCGTATAATCAAAGACCAGGTCATTCAGACTTTCAAAATTAATGTCTTTACTGCTGGCTACATTAAGAGTAAACCCTTTCACTTTAAGAACAAACTCTCCACTGGACAGCCAGTAGCCGTAAGTTTTTGGGCCTGTGGAAACAAACTCTGTAATGTGTTCATCTGCAGGAACTTCACTGGTTAGTTCCCCTAAATAATCGCCCAGTGGTGGGGTCCAGTCACCCGGTCTGGACACAAACATGACAGAGTCAGTGTTGTGGCAAAGTCACCTGTCTTGTAACCTATCTAGCAGGTTGTATAGTTCCACTCTGGCATATGCTGTTGTTAAACTAGCTATAAATATGTTGATATTATTAGAATTTGGGTAATGATCTCTGGTATATTTCCAGTTTAAACAAGCTGTTTTATCATCAATGAAAAAGCATGGGCTACACCGTAGTAAGGGGCAAACACATACTTAAAGAGCTTGTCGTGGTCTGTTACTATGCTCGTGGTCGGCAAATTAGCTCTCTGCCTAAATTTGCCCCAAAGAGAATTTAAAAACAGTTTAGATATCTGTCTCCTTGTGGGGTTAACAGCTATGGCTGCAGGGTTCAAATGCACATTTTCCCTTTCAAAATACTGTTGTATGTACCTGATTTGATCAGCTTCATTTTTTACCCATTAAGGGAAACCAGATGCGTCTTGCTTGCCTTTAGATGCACCTTGATATAGTCTGCAAAAAGCTGTATGCATGACTCTTTAAAATGCCAAACTTCATAAATGCTAATGATCTTGTAGCCTTTTTCCAGTGTCAGGTTTAGTTCTATAGTACACTAGGTACCTGTAAGTGACCTTTGCTCATCATCGTGTGCGTACAATGTTGTTTGAAGTCTATTTTCAGCGCATGCACGACATAATGTAAACACAAGTTTTTTACCAATCCTGGATGGCAGCACTGGAAAAAAAGGCCTCTGGGGGTAAGACTTTTACTTTTGTTAAACCAAAGTACTGAGTGAGGTCATCAAAATTGTCATAAATGATGTCAGGGTGACCGACTGGATACTGTTTTGTTTTGTTAACAAAAGGGTAGAGGCTGGTAAAATCATAACAGTGTATTTTCTCATCAGGCTGTGTCTTATAGTACAGACAAATGGCATTTGTTCTCCCCCAAACAGTGACTGTCTAGGTTCGAGTGGCTGTGGTAGCTGCCTGTCCCTCAAGAAATTATTCAAACCCTGATCTGTAGCCAGCTTTACTTTCCATTCATGTTCCCACGATACTCTAATGGCAAAACTCTTGCTTTTTAGAAAATGAAATTTGTGCATGGTCCTATTGAATAACTGTCCAAAACTAGTCCCTGTCATGTGGTTTCTATCTCTCTCACAGTAACAGATGTTGCAGCCGTGAAAAAAACAACCATTAAATTCAAATGCTGTGAGTATTCCATTTATGACAGAATAGCCATCCAAAAAGTATGGACCCACCTTAAATCCACCACCCTTAGCGCGTGCTGAATAGAAATGTTTTCTTTCTCAGATATGTACATAAGCCACTGAATAGCAGGTGTGGAGCATCTCTTTAATTGTCCATGGTAGTCATCTGGGGGTAGAACAGCGACAGTGCATTCTTTCAAAAATAAAAATCTGTACATGGCCATGCAGACTGAGGCTATCGTGACGCACTGGAAGGGGTCTAAGGATACTGTTTCATACTCCACTGTATCACCATCTGACTGTTTTAAAACACTTTTGGCTGTCATGTTCATCACTTCTTTCCTAAATTTAACACAAGCTTTTTGAAGAATTTCAACATCTAACTGACAATAGTAGCGAAGCTCTCTTTTCAGATCAAATTCTCTATGTCAGTTAGCTAGGTACTATTGCAAAAACTCTTGCTTTTCTGCAGGCAACATATATTCAGAACCATAAAACTGAGCATCGGGCAGGGGGCCTACATAATTTTCATTAGCTTTGGTGTTAAAAAAATGGGGAAAGTATCCTTTAGCAATCTCATTCTCAAATCCAAGGGCTGCAGGGATTTTTGCTAGTTTAAAAAGGAAGAAAACAATGGCTGTCGATAAATCTGATGTGTAGGGATGTCACTGTGACACAGAGTAATTTTCATCCTTGTGTGAGCAATTTAATATCAATTATTTCCTTGACTAGCTGGCCAACGATAAAATAACTGTCATGGCCTTTGGCATTGTGTGCTATAAATGTGTAGTGTCTAAATGGTTCATCAATAAAATGTCCTACAAAATCTTTTATACAATCTTCCCTTCAAATTCCCAGGACCTCTCCCCATCTAATTGCTTAGCATACACAAAATTTGGTATGTGCTCTCCCGTTTTTTGTGTGGCTTCAAAATCAAACACTATATATTTCTCAGAGATTTTTACATCTGTGAGTGGTGACATGTAACACAGATGCTTGTCTGCTGTCATGAAAGAACCACATCTGTTACACTGAATCAATTTACATGTTTGAGATCCCTTGTAAAAGACAAAACATTGTTCACACAGTTTCATGGATTTACAAGACCCTGTACATAGATACATAGATACATAGACAGTGTCGGCAGATAAGGGCCTATGGCCCACCTAGTCTGCCAATTTGAGCTTGTAAGTTCAGTTTGTTTTCCTAGAAGTCTGTTGCCCTGACCCTGATCTCCAGAATTCCTTTATGTCTATCCCATGCATTCTTAAATCCGTGATTGTTTCAGCCCCTGTACTCCCATCAGCTTCTAGCTAAATGCCTTTCTAGGCATTCTAAAGACCTGCAAATCTTTTACAGTAGGGCAGGATGCAGTGTCAGTTTCCTGTTCAAGACAATTGGGATCAAGCAAACTTTGCACTGTTGTGCACAGATATGATTTCCTTATGGCTATAGGCTACAATCACAATATTCACATAGGTACCTAGCACCGATGAATCTTTTACATTTGTTATACCATAAAATGGTCATCATGCAATAATACAAACAGTGTTTTAGGAAGTCTTTCTGGCCCTGTTGAAAATGTTTGCTAGTTTCCTTCATTATGATATAAAATCTTAATTTTGACTCTAAAAATGTTCAAACTGGGGCACATCACTAAAAGTGACAGGGGTTTGGTCTGACAAACCTAGCTCAGAGTGCAATATTTTAGCCTTATTCAACACCTGACTGTCACTCATATGTGGATTTAGGAGTGTGAGCATGGAGCCACGAAACACAAACTATTCTCTGTTATTTAAATCAATCAAGTATCATCTCTTTTTGTAAAATCCTGCTATACAAGATGGAGCTCAGTGTCTGTCTCCCCCCCAACCCTGAAACCTGGTGGTTCCTGATAGTAGTTACCACGAGATGTATAGTGTCATCAGTAATGATTTCCGTATTGCTTTATAGCATATCAGCTAGCCGATCTAAGAAGGTGGCAGCATTTAACTCATTAGGGTGTGTTTTCCTTGAAAACAAGGGTTGATTTAAAGAAGCAGCATTTAATCTTAACTGCATAAAGTTGCCACGATGTGTTTGTCTCATCACACTAACCAGCAATTTTTGTATAGCCTCGTGCATTGCAGCAATGGCCTCTGTAAAAGATTTTATTTTATCTAGATTTATAAACTTATATCGATGATGGAATTCTGTAGCATTACATTTTTTTAAAACACATTCATATTGCTGCACAGATTCTAAAAATACTGTAGGGGATGACCTGTTTGCCAGTTCATCATCATCTAGCATATGTGCCGCAACCTGGTTTTATAATTCACCAGATTGCTGAACATTAGCAACATGCTGTAATAACCTATGTTGTAATATTTTCCTGTCACGCTTTACTCTTCTTATCAAATTTTCTCGGATTATTTTATTTTTTTACCCAGATTTTTCTTTTTGACACCATTTGTTATTTTTTTCATTTTGTTAGTGCTGCCCCTTTGTATGCAGCTTGAGAGCTTCTGTGCTTTCACTTTGTAATTTATTTTTGTATTTGGACACTGTTTCCTCCATGCTCCTGTGCTTTTCAAACATGTGGGCAGCATTTGCCATCAGTTTCAGCTCTGAGTATGAGAACTTGATTGCACATAATAAAGAAAATACACTGCTCAGTAAAGTACC
This sequence comes from Neoceratodus forsteri, assembly GCA_016271365.2. Classification (NCBI taxonomy): domain Eukaryota; kingdom Metazoa; phylum Chordata; order Ceratodontiformes; family Ceratodontidae; genus Neoceratodus; species Neoceratodus forsteri. The sequence goes on from CM028132.1 coordinate 1,415,993,075, forward strand.
TTTACAAAACTCAGATTTAAACATCTAATGATCATAATCCTCACTAGATAATCTGCTCTCAATTACCAAGCCATTAAACAAACTATCATATGCTTTAAGAATATAGGCTTTCCCAGCACTGATTGTGTCAAGGTCCCTTTCTTGAAACCTTGGGTGCAATAACTCTTTATCAGAAACCCTTGTGCTACTGCTCATAGATGTCTGTACGTCATCATTCAGATTCACACAAGGTCTATTTTGCTCATGACTCACACCAGCAGAAACTGTTGCGTGCCTTTGAAAAGCATCACATTCATAATTTGGTCTCTTTCTCCCTCCCTCTCTCTCTTCTGCAGGGGGTCTCTGTGCTGCGGTTAAAAACAGAAAATACACCCCCTGTCACCATTGTATTTTGAACATTATACTGTAAGACAAAATTTAAACTCTAAAAACTTACAGCATTTTAACCCCCTCCTCAGTCTCCCATTTTCAGCATTATATTGTAAAACAAATTTCAAATCTGAAACCTGCAGCATTTTTCCTTACCACCCACCCTCAAATCTGCAGCATCTACTATTCCTAGTTAAGAATAAAAAATACACACCTTCTGTAGTGGTAAACTGTGCATTATTGAGCTCTTCAATTGATTGAAAAATGGCTTAATTTCCACCCCATGACTCCATTATTGCTTGTTAAATGTTTTTAAAAATTCTTTTTGCTCAAGATGTATTTTTGGCAGTCTCACTCTGTTCTTTTGTCTTTAGCTCTCAGTGTCTTGAAATGCTTATATAAAATGTGTGAAACCACACCCCAAGTACGTTACTAGTAGTGAAAAAATGTCTGAACATCTGGTACTGTTCATCAAACTCCCCGCCCCTTCTCCATGGGGAAATATATAAGTCCTAGGCTATTCCTTGCAGGCTTTGTTCTTCACTTCCTGTGACAGCCGGAAGGCATCTCTCTAACGCCTTTCTGCTAAAACTTTGGTCACAGTCTAATTAAAACAGATGTTTTTCACAGTCTTAAGACAAAGACACAGTTTTATAATAAGGTCAGTTGCATGCCAACTTATAATGTTTTTAAAAGTCAAAATGGAAATCTTGTCTTTTTTTTTAAACAGCTGCATCCTTTAAATTAGTAATTCAGTAAAACAGCTTATATACCACTAATCAGAAGATGAAACTTATTTTGTCTTTTCTAAAACGTTAATCATGAGAATCACCTGTTTTTCATTTACTCAGAGAATCATTAGTCTTGCTAGTGTTGCATAATTTAGGGCAAGGTTAAAGCTGGAATGTACTGCATATATAGCATAAGGACTTCTATTGTGTATACCTCTTGTATTATATATTTTTTTTCTTTGTTGTTCTACATTTTATATCTCCTGTCTGTGTAATTGTGAACTGTCTGTGTAGGTGCCTCAGGACCTCTTTGTGAATGAGCTTGCTCAGCAGGTCTTTCCTGCAATAAATTTGAAATTGAACTTGCTAGTACACCTACTGTGTAAAAGAGAAACAGATGTTTTTATCAATCTTCAAACACAAAGGAGCACAGTTTATAATAATGGCACTTGAGTGTCAGCTTAAGTTATGTTTTAAAAGTCAAAATAGAAATTCTTTCTTTTTTCTAAAACAGCTGCAACCTTTAAATTAGTAATTTAGTGTAACATAGCTCACACACATCCCTTTAAAAGATGCAACTTATTTTTGTTTTTTTCAGTCTTAAAACACATACTTGCAAGCCCCTCCAAAGAGAAATGTATTTTATTTTGTAATTTATGATGGGGTATAAATGATTAGTTTTGTGATTGCTAACATATTATTTATTTTCCTATTTAGTTAAGCTTCAGATTAATACCTTTGAGCCATGAACTATTTTACAAAGGTTCCAAGTCAGACAAATTACAGAAACATTATACAGGTAATAGTTACAAACCTACTACATGACTTTTAATTTTTTGATAGTGTAACTATAGACAATTATTTTGTAACAAAAGCATAAAGCTACATTGTTTACAGATGCTATCCTGAGAAAACTCTTGAATCATCTTATTTACACAGAGGTCACACACACACACACACATACGCATGCGCGCGCACGCACACACACACACACACACACACACACACACACAGCTAGCATGTTGCAATGCTATCCAGAGAAAACTATTGAACCATCTTATTTACACACAGGTCCCTGTTTTAGCTTATAAATGTTACATGCATATACATAAAGGTATCCTTTTGGTGCAAGTTTTACACATTTTATAACTTGTTATAAAACAGAAAAAGGGGTACTCACACAGGCAGATGGATTTCCCTCTGGGGGGTCTCCAAACAGATCTGTGGAACCTCGGCATGATCAAGTTGCCTCCTAGATACTTCTTTCTGAAAATATCCTAATTAAAAAAACACACATATGCCCCTGCAGTTATACACCCAAAACGATAGGGGGCACATAAAAACTATATAAACCCTAACTTATTTTTTGGGGTGGGGTGGGGCACAGTGGTAATGAAGGACAGGGGTTCGAGCCAGGATGGTGGGGGGCAGGAGAAAGGGGGTGGGGACAGGAGTTTGAGCTAGCATGGTGGGACTCAGGTTCCAGCCAGGATGGCGTGACAGGGTTCGAGGTGTAGAAGGAGGGCGTGGGATGCTTACAAAATGGTGGGTGGCAGGGGTTCGAGGATTGTATGAGAAGGAGGGTGTGAGGACACTTACAAAATGGTGGTGTTACATCATTTCCAGGGTTTCAGTGTGGGTCATTTCCTGTGCAAGTGGGTGGGACATGGGTTTGAACATGTCATTTCCTGTGCAAGGGCAGGACACAGGTTCAACACATGTCATTTCCTGTGCAAGGGGCTGGACACGGGTTCATGCTTACATCACTTCTGCTGGAAGTGGGCGGGGCTAGCACATTTTAGGGAGAGACTTCCGGTTTAACATGGGATGATTCTGATTGGTCCATGTTAGGCCACGCCCACCTGTCAAATGATGTGGCACATGCTGATTGGCTGAAATTTAATATTTGGTGAGATACATGAAAATTATACTACTAACAGATGTAACACAAAGAAGAGGGCATACTACTTCTCTCAGAGAATTGTTAGGCCATGGAATATGCTGCCTCTGAAAATCATTGTTAGTAATAACAAGAATACTTTTAAAAACAGAATGGACAACTACATGAGATCACGAAAGTTCTTAACCTGCTATTTGTAAGCTTTGAAGCACAATGGGCCTCACAGCCTTCTGCTTCTTACAGTTCTTAGGATGGTTCTTAGTGTAGTGTGCAGGGGCCTGTTGTTCTTGGAATCCCCTGTGCGACTGCATCTGTGCTTATTGGATCTGGGGCTAGCACTCACTTCAACTAGTACTGGACTTTATTTGAACAACTGCCTACAAATTCTTCTTACTTGAACTCAGCATAGAGACTGCAGGAGGACACCCACCATTTGGGAGTTCTCACCCAGAGCCAGGGAGGGAACCCACTAGCCCCTTCCAAGTGGGACTCACTGTCTCAGGATGTCACTGGCACTTGTTGGGGTGCTTGGGAGCTACAACCCATTGGGGGAGCCAGGTTGTGGAGCCATGCCTGGGTCTGGGCCTTGTGGGGCTGATACTGTCCTGCCTCCGAGCTCTGCAAGAGGCCAAGAGCAGCTGAAGCTGACAAGTGACCAGAACTACAATCAAGGTGACCAGCTGCAAGATATTCAAGCAAGTCTATCCTACCTGAGGGACCAAGGCCAGCCTTTCATCTGCCCTGGGCTGCACTGAACAAGGCGCCATCCTCCTGGGTTTTGAGATAAACAAACAGTGAGTACCAGGACCTAGTTCCTGGAGAGAAAAGGAATTTGTGTTGCTTATTTAAACCAAGTCCTTTTCAAATATTTTCAGAGACCCAACAGCTGACCAACCCATGGCACCATAGCAGGCCTGCATCTAGTGGGCACCCAAGAACCTCCTGGGAAACACTGGTACCAGTGGTGGTGGATTTGGCCTGCAGGTCCTGTTTATCATTGTTACCTATTTCACCAACCAGTTTTTCTCTCCATAGCCCTCTGTTGTCCTGGTATCCCCTCTCTAGTCCTTATCCCAAATAATGCTGTAGTTTACCATTTGAAATTGTGTGTGTGCAGGAATTCTCTGAGTCTGTCAAATCATTACTGTTTATGGTGGTACTGAATTGTTGGGCATCCAGTGTGTGTGGTGGTTGGAAGGGAAGATGGGTAGGTGCAGCAGCCCAGGGGCTGTGCCAACCAGTCACCTGAGCCACTTCTAATTCTCTCTGGGATGAGGCACCATGCTATTTTTATTATCTTTGGGATAGGTCCCGCAAACACCACTGTAGTAGGACCCAGGTCCCTTAACCTGTTAGAAGGCCAATGGGCAGGGTTAGTAGCCCACTGGCACATGTCACCTGGGCTACATTTACTCAGAGGTGTAGTCTTTTATTTTGGTAATGGTGACAGCAGCATAGTAATGTAGATATACATAGCAATGCATTATAGATACAATATGATGCTGTTTGCCAACTTCTTTACTGCAGACTCATATTTCTGTAGTTGCAGCAACAATATGGCATTGTGCATACAGTATCTAGCTGACAAGGTTTCTTTACTGAGCAATGTAGTCTCCTATTTCTATAGTGAGCACAGAAATATAATAGCCCGTATACTAATTTACATAGTGAGGCATTGTGGGTGCAGTAAAAAGATGAGTTTTCTATCTCCCTAATCTAAGAGCAGTCTTCTATTTCAGTAGTGTTTACAGCAGTATAGTCTGTAGGAAAGTTTCTGGAAAAATGTTTTTGTTTTGCAGGTAGGCCAAAAAGATAATTTGCCATTCTGCGTACATAGATACATAGACAGTGTCGGCAGATAAGGGCCTATGGCCCACCCAGTCTGCCCATTTGAGCTTGTAAGTTCAGTTTGTTTTCCTAGAAGTTTGTTGCCCCTTACCCCTGACCTTCAGAATTCCATTATGTCTATCCCATGCATTCTTAAATCCCGTGATTGTTTCAGCCCCCACCACTTCCTCTGGCAGGGTGTTCCACTTGTCCACCACCCGTTCTGTAAAGAAATTCTTTCTCATGTTTCCTCTGAATCATCCTCCTCCAACTTCATCCCATGCCCTCTAGTCCTGGAACATCTTTTCACTTAAAATAGTGTTTTCCTGCACCCTGTTCCTCACTGTAAGACACTTGTATGTCTCTATCATATCCCCTCTCTCCCTCCTCTCCTCCAGGGAGTACATGTTCAGTTCCTTCAACCTGTCTTCATAGGACTTGTGATGCAATCCATGCACCATCTTTGTTGCCCTCCTCTGAACCTTCTCTACCCTGTCTATGTCCTTACGTAGGTATGGTCTCCAGAACTGTACACTGTACTCCAGGTGGGGCCTCACTAGTGTCTTGTATAGTGGAACTATGACCTCCCTTTTCCTGCTGGTGATGCCCCTGCCTATACATCCCAGCATCCTATTTGCTTTACCTGCTGCCTTGTCACACTGTTTCCCTACCTTGAGGTCATCAGAGATGACAACCCCAAGATCCCTTTCCTGCTTGGTGCACGCTATATCCTCACCCCCCAACTGATATATTGTGCCAGGGTTTTTGTGCCCCATATGCATTTTCTTGCACTTCTTTGCATTGAATTTCAACTGCCAAACCCCTGACCATTCTTCAAGTTTCTGCAGGTCCTTCTCATTCTGTCTACACCCTCTGGTGTGTCTACTCTGTTACAGAGCTTTGTGTCATCAGCGAACAGTGAAATTCTGCCTTCTAGGTCCTGCACAATATCACTGATGAAGATGTTGAATAGGACTGGTCTCAGCACTGATCCCTGTGGTACCCCACTGGCCACTCTTCTCTCTGTGGAGTGACAGCCATTTACCACCACCCTCTGTGTCCTGCCACCCAGCCAGTTAACTACCCACCACACTACTGTCCTGCCACACCCATATTCCTCAGTTTGTGTAATAGTCTTCTATGTGGCACAGTGTCAAAGGCCTTGCTGAAGTCCATAGGCCATGTCCACTGCCCTCCCTGAACCACCTCCCTAGTCACCCAGTCAAAAATTCAACAAGGTTGGTCTGACATGACCCCCGGTGAAACCATGCTGCCTTGGGTCCTGTAGTCCATTGACAACCAGATGTTCCACCAATCTCTCCTTCAGTAGTGCTTCCATGATCTTTCCCACTACGAGGTGAGGCTGACTGGTCTGTAGTTCCCTGCTTCCTCTTTGTTCCCACTTTTGTATAAGGGGACTACATCTGCTGTCCTCAGTCTTTGGGTACCTCCCTGTTTCCAGTGATCAGCTAAACAGGATAGCCAGAGGTTCAGCCACCACCTCTCTTAGTTCTTTAAGGACCCTGGGTGCACCCTATCTGGCCCCATTGCTTTTATCAACTCTTATTACTTCCAGTTCCTTCAGGACCCTTTCTCGTAAAGGGACTTGTGTCCATTTCTGCACCATTCTCACCCCTTGTACTCCCTTCAGACCCATTACCCTCCTCTTCCTCAGTAAAGACTGAGCAGAAATACCTGTTCAATATGTCAGCTTTACTGTTGTCATCCTCCATGCGGCCCCCATCCTCCTCCTTCAGTCTCACTATCCCTCCCTTTGTCTTTCTTTTTTCACTTATGTACCTGTAAAAGGTTTTGTCCCCTCTACCCACTGATTTTGCAATGTGTTCTTCTGTCTGAGCTTTGGCTTCCCTTACTGACCTCCCTGCCTCCCTTTGCTTCTCCTGGTACTTCTCCCTATCCCCTTCTGCCTGTGTCTTTTTGTATTGCCTGAATGCAATCTTTTTGGCTTTTACTTTCTTTGCTACCTCTTTGGAAAACCATAATGGTCTCCTCTTCCTTTTCCGTAGATGTTGTTTCTCTTTATTGCCTACTGGTGAAGTGACAGGTCTGAAGTGACAGGTCCTGTCAGAATGTGGCAGTGGGGAGGTACTTTTCTATGTTTATGTTATAGGGCCTGAATGGCAGTAAGTAATTCAGGAGTGTAATTATGGGTCAAGGATTACACAGCTCTGAGCTGCTCTCAGTCAAACAAATTGCTAGAATATTTCTACACATCATAATGCTAGATACAGCTACTTGCAAACAATCAGAAAGAGTCAGCTAAAAACTGACAGTGTGCCTTTAAAACCTTGTTTCTCTTGCACGATGTCACAGCTGGGGTTGCAACACTGAGAAAACAAGTATTTGTCATGTTGAACTTTCATCTGCAAGTATTTGCAGTGGTGTTTGGTACTGGTACTGGCTTCAGAGAAGCGAGGTGGAAGCAGTGAGTGCGGTTTGTGCCAATTTTGTAAGCTGCACCATAAATGCAGGAAGGAGTGAACAGGACTGGTCCCAGGACTGCTACCAGAGGTATCTTGCTGGTCCTCCCTCTCCCCAGATTTAATCCCTTTACCACCACCACCATCTGCCTTGTTTGCTCCCACCACCTCTTATGGCACATGATTATATTTTATTTATTTAGACTTTGGTAACCGGGTAAAGCCTGCTAGGTACAAGTGCCTGTTTTCAGGGGCAGCCTGGGAGCACTGGGAGTTAAGTGACTTGCTCAGAGTCACACAGTATGCAAACAGAGGTTGTGGGAATCAAACCCAGTTCTGCTGGATGTACTAAGCTCATTCACAACTCATTACTCTAACCTGTACACTATACTGTCTTCCCGATCACCACCACCCTCTCTGTGAAGAAAACTTTTTCTCACTTTTCCTTTTAAAGGAGAACTGTCAGGAATAAAAGCCTCACACCCAAGTCTGAGGCTGATCCCAATTTGCATTTTGTGTACAAAACCTTTTTTTTTTTACTTACTGTTTAGTGCAGCATAGTGGAATGCATTAGGCTAATTTTGCTGACTTCTAAGATGCCATTTCATGTAACCAAACATCCCAGAATCCCTTCCCACTGTAATCAGAGGAGAACTGCAGAGCTGGGAGATTCAATAGCCTTCAGTAACCTGCAGTATACATGTTAAAGGTTTTGTAAGCTAAAATCAGATGCTTGTTGGTCCTGCTGTGCTCACGGGGCTTAATACAGTCCTCTGTGACCGTACCTAGCCCCAGGCGAACAGCAGTCAATCAAACTGAAGATTACAGCTTACAAAAAGCTTGGACATTCACTGCAGGCTACTGAAGGCAATTGAATCTCCCAGTTCTGCTGTTCTCTTCTGATGTCAGAAGCAGGGGATTCTGGGATGTCTGGTTACATGAAATGGCATCTAGCAAGTCAATGAAATTAGCCTGATTTATTTATTACACTGTAGTGATCAGTAAGTAAATACAAGTGTTGCTGCACACAAAGGGTTAATTAGGATCGGCCTTACACTCGGGTGTGAGGCTCATATTGCTGACAGTTCCCCTTTAATCTATCCCTGTCCAATTTCATATCATGCCCCCTCATTCTTGTACTCCTTCTACATCAGAAGATGTCTGCCCTTACACCTATTTATGCCCTTGAGGTACTTGAAATTGTCTATCATATCCCCACTCCCTCCTTTCCTCCCATGAGTGCATATTGAGATCCTTTAATCTCTCCTGATATATTCTGTGTTGCAAGCCATGAACCATGTTGTTGCCCTTCTGTGGACTGCCTCCACTCTGTCAATATTCTTGTGGAGTTGCAGCCTCAGCAATTGCACACAGTACTATGGGTGAGGTCTCACTAGTGCATTCTGCATTAGCATCACCACCTCGTGCCTTCTTCTAGTGATGCCTCTGCCTATGCAACCCGGCATGCCACTGGCCCTCCTTGCAATATTTGTGCTCTGTTTTGACACCTTTAGGTCATCAGAACTACTAACTCCTAGGTCCATTTCTTCCTTGCTAATAGTCAGCACCTCCCCCCATCCTGTAGCACTCCCCACAGTTCTCTCTTCCCAGGTGCATTATTTTGTGCTTCTTTGCACTGAACCTCTGTTGCCACTCCTCAGACCATTTTTCAAGCCTTTCCATGTCCCTGCTCATTTTCTCCACCCCTTCTGGAATATTTACTTTGTTGCAGATGTTGGTGTCATCTGCAAACAGGCAGACCTTTCCTTCTAGTCCTTCTGCAATGTCTATAATAAAGACATTGAACAGGACAGGTCCCAGGACTGATCCCAGAGGTACCCCGCTGGTCACCACCTCTACCCGGATTGGATGCCATTACCACTCCCTCCTGCCTCCTGTCCATCAGCCAGTTTTTTACCCAGTTTATCAGCATGTGCCCTGCAGCCAGAGTTCCCATCATGTTATCAGTCTTCTATGTTGGATGGTGTCAAAGGCTTTGCTGAAATTAAAGTAGGTGACATCCTCTGCCCCTCCCTGATTTACCTCCTTAATGAGGCATTAGGGTTGCTGACCCTAACACCCAACCCCCACCTGCACAGACTAACAGGCATTGGGGGTGTGCCTTTTTGTTCATTGGCTATAATGCTCATACCATTACACCCCACCCCATCCTGCAAACACTGACAGCCATTGTGGTGTGTTTTGGGGTCTCAACCCTAACACTCACCCAGTTTCATAAGAAATAAGCTGAGATAGGTGCAGTATAGGAGAATGGGTTGAACATTAGGGCTGAAGAGCCCAAGGCACACCCAACACCTGTCACTGTCTACAGGGTGAGGTGGGGTGGAATGGCATGAGCATTATGGCCGATGACCCCCAAGGCACATCCCGATGCCTGTCAGTCTCTGCAGAGTGGGGGGTGAGGTGTTATGGTTGGAAACCCTAACGCCCTGGGTGTTTGTTGGCATTTTCACTCCAAATTTTCAACATGAGCTTTTTGTGAACCCACCTCATGAACAGTGGCACTATTATTTCATTACTTAATCTTGAAAGGTGATTTTGAGCAGTGACTCTGGCATTCTGCACCATAGGTGCAAAAACACATTTCAGGCAGGATGCGAAAAATGACAGTGGTACTGTTAATGAGGCTGTGTGGAAAATGCCTATGTTGAAAATTTGGAGTGAAACAATTGGAAATTACCAAAGTTACGGGTATGCATAGGAGCCTATATAACATGGCCATTTTTAGGAATATTTCCACCAGATTTTCAACATTGGCTTTTTGGCATTCCACCTCATGAACACTGGCACTGTTGTTTCTTTAATCAGTTCTGAAAGGTGATTTCACACAATGACTGTACAATCCTGTGCCAGAGGAGCAAAAACACATTTTGGGCAGGATATGAAAAATGACAGCTATAATGTTCATGAAGTGGTGGCAGAGTTATACGCCTGCTTAGGAACTGCACAATGCACACACATACTGCGGTAATTGTTAGGGAATTTTTCCACCATATTTTCAACATAGCCTTTTTGGGACCCCACCTCATAAACACTGACACTGTGATTTTGTTACTGTATCGCAAAAGTTAATTTTGCATAGCGACCATGCCATTCTGTGCCACAGGTACAAGAACATGTTTTGGGCAGGATGTGAAAAATGACAGCTGTATTGTTTGTGAGGAGGTGAAAATGGCAGAATCCACAGCTCATATGCCAAAAAAGCATTTTTGAAGAAACAGTTTAATGAAATAGCTACCACACTGGAGAGGATGTCTGGTGAGCCTATTCCAGACATCTTGCATGAGATAGACACGAACTACCAAAGAACCTTAAGAAGAGCCATGCTCATTAAAAACAGGAAGTTAGATGCCCTTCAACTTACCATACTTCCTAACAACCATGAAGAACAGAGTGACTGAACAACTAAGCCAGACAGATGGGCACCTTTCAGTTGTTAATTTGTCCACCCACACGCTGACTACTGGGGAATTAAATGTACTTTCTAAGGGCCTCAATTTCTGCCCAACTAAACCACTGGACAGAATACAGTTTTGTGGTGAAATGGAGAATACATCCACAGATTGAGACTCAGGGAATTTTTTCATGGCAGAGAAGAAATCACAGACAGGGAAGAAATCACAAACAGTAAAAATATTATGGTAAGAAAAAGAAACCATATGAGTTTACCCCATCAAGTGGCCAAAACAAGAAACTGGACAAATATATTAATTGCTTTAGCCAGAGAGTTACTGGTGAGATTCTTAATAAGCAGAAACAGGCCCGTTACAACCTCTCTCCATTGGAACGGAGGGCTATACAAACACTAACATCAAACCATAACATTATCATAAAAAAAGCTGTTAAAGGCTCGGCAGTGGTAATATTGAATCAGGAAGATTACATTACGGAAGCCAACAGGCAGCTAAGTGACCATACATACTACAAAGTACTGGGAAGTGACCCAACTACAAAATATAAAAGAGAACTACAGGAGTTAATTGAAACATTTCCAAAGCATGTCCAAGACAAACCAAAGGCCCTCATCCCCAGTGAACCTAAGCCAGAGACATTCTACATGCTTCCTAAAATACATAAGCCTGGTAATCCTTGTAGACCCATAGTCTCTGGTAATGGCACCCTGACAGAGGGGATATCAGGGTTTGTAGAAGCTATTTTCAAACTGCTGGTTATATAAAGCGATAGTTACATCAAGGACACTACTCACTTCCTGCATAAACTTTCTGGTTTTAAGGACTTACCACCTGATACCCTTTTAGCCACAATGGATGTAACCTCCCACACACAGATGGCATTTCAACCTGCCTCAAATACCTGCATGACAAAGAATTGGACCCCAATATTGACCCTGAGTTGTGGGTAAACTCATTGAATTCATTCTGACACATAACAACTTCAGCTTCAATGGTAAACATCATGTTCAAACTATGGAACAGCAATGGGAACCAGGATAGCTCCACAGTATGCTAAAAATTTTATAGCTGAATTTGGAGGAAGATTTTCTAAGGCACTGTACACATAAGCTACTCGCTTATTTCCGTTACATTGATGATCTGTTTATAATTTGGACGGAGGGCACTGACACACTTAAATATTTTCATCGGGAACTTAATAAACTCCACCCAACTATAAAGCTTTCCCTGGAATATTCTGCCACCAGTGTACATTTTCTGGATACCACTGTCACTATTAAGGATGGAACCCTACATACCTGTCTTTACAGGAAATCAACAGACAGACAGAGATACTTACACAAGAAAAGTAATCACCCGAGCCACACAAAGAAATCTGTCATATATAGTCAAGCACTTCGGTATCACCGCCTCTTTTCAAATGAGGAAGACAGAGACACATATCTGGCAATGTTGAAAAGCACCTTTATTGAGCAGGGACACTCATCCAGAGAAATTGACAGAGCAGTGGAACGTGCAACACATGTCCCAAGAGAACAGCTACTGCAATATAAGAAACAGATGACTACCAACAGAATACCCTTAGTAGTCACATACCATCCTGACCTTGAACTCCTACGTAATATTATTAAGGATCTCCATCCAAAAATTAGTGAGGATGAAACCCTTAACTGTATTTTTCAAGAACTACCACTACTATCTTTTAAACAACCACCTAATTTAGCCAACCTGATTATTAGGAGTCAACCTGAACCGGAACAGAATACCATGACATCATATGGTACACGATCCTGTCATCAACGCACATGTAAGACATGTAACCTCATTTCCACTTCAGACTGTGTGGTTACATCACAAAACAGACTATTCAGGACACATTGGAATTATACATGTACATCAAGTAATGTGGTCTATTTTATCCAATGCAAGAAATGTCCTCACACAGGTTATGTGGGGGAGACAAGCTAACAACTCCACACTAGAATGAATTCACACAGACATTCTATTAATCACAAGAAGATTGAGAAACCAGTAGCCTAGCACTTCTCCCAGGATGACCTTTTTTGCCTTGCATATCTATATCAGCTAATATAAAATATGTGCAAATCAGTATGAAATGTAACTGATATTGATCCCTTGTGTTTGGAAAATATATGGTATTACTGTTGAAATATATAATTGTATTTTGACATAACTGAAAGATATTGAGGACCGAGGTTGTGAGTTCACATTTTAGACCTTGCAAAGGGGCCTCAAGCACACTGTGTTCATCCTGCCTGAAATATACAAGGACAGGGTGTTTGTTAGATTGGGGCAGAAAATGATTATAAAAGAGCTGAGCTACAATTTCTGAAAGATGAAGAAAGAGACAGAGACTGAAATAAAATGTTGTTTGCTCTTACTGTATAGGAGAGATTATAGCACAGTGGTTTAAGGCTTGAACCAAATCTGATGACATCCGCAGACAAGACCTGTTGAACTCACAGCCTACTATACTGTGTGACCCTGAGCAAGTAACTTATTTCCTGTGCTCCCCAGGTCGCTTTGTAAAAGCTTTCAGCTTAGTGTGCTCCTGGTTAAACAACTAAATAAATAGTTATTCTGAATAGTTTATTTTTCCATGTTACTGCTACTGTAAATAAAGTTTTTGTGAATTCTACAACTGTCTTGAGTCCTATGCTTCCTAACCTGTGCCTTAATGATAGGATGGTGTCAGCCTAGGATTTGAACTGTATATCCTAAGACAGGACTTGTATGGGTACTGGACCTATACCAGAGGCACAGAGAAGGTATGGATTCTTCAGCAGAAAGTCCAGGTGGTTACCAGGAATGGCAGCCAAATTAGTGGAGACAAAAGTCAGTTGATATTACAGCCAGTACGTTAGGGGAAAGAACAGGTAAGACAGAACCTAAAAGCCTGACTGACTTTTCAAATGGTGGGCTACAACAAAAAGAGACTAAAAGCAGAGAAAAAGAGATTCAGATGAAGCAAAGGAGAGAAGAGATGTAGTGACAGGAGCAGCAATGGTTGGATGCCTGTAAGCTATCAGCAGAGGATCCGCATAGATCCAGATGAGCAACAAATGTGCAACTTAAAAGCCATTAAACTTACAAAGTTGTGTCCTCAGATGATATTGAGGCATACCTGACAACCTTTGAAAGAGTTGTCCAGCCTGCCAGTGGTCAAGCAGCAATGGACAATCAGACTGGTACCATACCTGACAGGAAAGCCCAGCTACCTACAGCAGTATGGACACTGCAGAGTCAGAAAGCTATGACCTGATGAAAAGTGAAACCCTAAAAGGTATGACATCTCCGGAGAGACCTACAGGTAAAGATTTCGATCTCTGAGGTACAATCTCGTCGACAATCCCTGAGAAGCTTCATTTGTGACTCAGAGAACTTTGATAAAATGGATGCAACCAGAGAGTAAAACAGTCCCACAGATCATCGACATTGCCATGGAGCGATTCATCACCATATCTTGCCTACAGATGTGCAGCTGTGGGTAAAGGAACACCAACCGGAGAGTGGGGGAAAGGCTGTTTTTGGCTGAGGATCTACCAAATGGCCAGACATGCCACAGCAGCAAGGTAACAGCAAACCACCAGTAAGTGACACTCTTTCCCATTTAAACCCAACTATAATGAGAACTCTGAAGAGGTAACAAATCTGTGCCCAAATACGTTATCTGGTATAACTGTATAAGCCAGGCCATTTTGCAAGAAACTGTCATAGTAAGGAGAGTGGCACTGGAGCAGATTTGTCCTTGGCAAATTGAGGCAAGTGCTTAACTAGATGTGAAAGTGGGGAAAAACTGTGAAGGGACCCATTGATCTGAAGCAGACAGACCCTAGTGTATATTAAAGTGCTGGGAAAACACTGCAAAAGTGACCTGGTACTGATGTCATCTGCATCCACAGGGACACTCAACACTATCCCACCACCCAAGTGATTGTGACCGTTATGGGTGTGTTTCATCAAATGAAAGTGAGGGTAGTTCCAATTGTCCTGTTCTGTGATTATTGGAAATGACTCTTCCGGGATTTATGAGTTGATCACCAAGGGAGTAAATTTCTGATGTTTCAGCAGCTGTGGTGACAAGAGCTCGGGCAGAAGAAATGTCAGATGTTGGGACACTTTAATTTCAAAGAATTTGATTTGACTTGTTTGAGTACAGCTCCAAGATCTGGAACTCCAAGAAAGAGTGATTGCCTGAAGAAACTGTAAATAAATGACTGATGGACATAAAGGGTTAAAATATGAAAATGCTGAACTAAATTGATAACCGATTGTGATTTTCTTCAGAACAAGCTAACAATGTTTTCCACGGTTATTTTAAGAGCTGTGGGTAAAACTAAACAGGGTGGACCAATGTTTAAAAATGTAATGGGCTATTGTACAGAGTTTGAAGTTAAACCTCAGACACAGGAACAGACAGAACAATTGGTTATACCACGGAAATATAGAACAGAATTGTTACAGATAGCACAGTGATAGTCCCATGGCTGGTCACCAGGGGGGATCATACCCTTGCCAGATTGCTGTAGAGATTTTACTGGCCTGGAATCCATGAAGATGTTGCTACTCATTGTAGTTCATGTGCTGAGGTCAGAAAGTAGCCCCAGTCACTAGAAAAGACAAGGTACCCCTACACATACTAGATGCCTTTTGAGAGAATTGCAATGGATGTGTGGTCCTTGAGACAAAAGTAAAAAGGGTAATAGATTTATCCCGGTAGTATGCAACTATGCTACTCGATACCCAGAAGCAGTCTGATGTGTACTGTTACTTGCCCCAAAAGTGGCAGCAGAGTTAGCCAGTTTTCAGTAGAGTGGGCATACCTAAAGAAATCATTACCGATCAGGGTAGTAATTTGGTGCTACATTGCTTAAGGAGCTATACAGACTGCTAGGTATCACTGCCATAAGAAGCTCCTCCTCACCTCTCAAACAGATGCATCCAAGGTAGGCCTAGGTGCAGTCCTAAGTCAAATGTAGATGGTCCGGACATCCTATTGTGTACATAAGTAGGAAATTGTACGATGAGAGAAAAGGTACTCACTATCAAAAAGGAGTGTTTAGCAGCAAAGTGGTCCATGGAGTCCTTAAATTTTATTTACTAAGAACTGACTTTGTACTTATACCAGACCACAATCCTCTGTTGGCTTAACCAGATGAAAGATAAAAAATTCTAGAATCACAAGATGGTACCTGGCTTACCATTCATCTAAATTCATGGTGATTCACAAGTTGGAGAATAGTGATGCTGATTTTCTGTCAAGGTATGATCAGGAATTAGGGTTCTGAATGCTGAAAACAAATGTATGTGTTTGAACTTTGCTGTTTGCTGTACTGTTATAGAAAAGATACTGCAAACGTATTTCTAACTTCTGAAAGCAGCAAATGTGTTAGAGAATAAAAGTTTTGGAAACCCATTTAATAAAACAGGTTCCTCTTAAGGAGGGGGGTGGTGTGACAGGGTAGAATAGACCCTGTCCCATTTGTTAGGAGAATGCGTTAGTGCAAGGATCTTTTTTTTCTGTCTCTTCTCTGTGTCTGGTTGCTCAACTAATTTCCCTGTGAGACCTTGGACTCTGATCAACCCAAACAGTTTCACAATTTCTTTGCCTCACTGTCTCTCAGTTTTCTCTTGCTGTCTGTTTTTTCCTTTGCATAACTATATCAGCTAATATAAAAATATGTGCAACCAATGTATGGAAATGTAATTGGATATTGGGATCCCTTGTGTTTGGAAAATATATACATTATTGTTGAAATGTATATAATTGTATTTGACATAACTGGAAAAAAAGGTATTGAGAACCAGAGGTTACTAGAGTTCACATTTTAGGGCCTTGCAAGTGGGCCTCAAGCACACTGTGTGTTCTTATAACTCAAGTCTAGCAGGTCTTTCAGAATCTCTGGGCCTGTGGGCCCAAGAGTTTGTCCCTGTTAAAGGAAGTATAAAGGATGGACTGTCGACATCCAGCAAGAATCTTGAAACCTCAGTCATGCATGGCATCTGAGGTAAACACTCGTAAAGGAGGCTCTAGCTAAGGAATCTACAGCATCAGAGGTAGCTCTGAGCAGTTGGAGGTGATGGTCATCATTGAGGTTCCCAAGACTTGGCCTGTGGAAGGACTGGACTGTATCTGAGTAGCCTGAAGGATCTCCTCCTCATATTCAAGGAGGTAGCTCCACATGTAGTTCATAATGAATGGATATGGTAGTGTTACCCAGATATCCAATTTCCTGATTCTGTATCCGAAGGTGGAGCACACATATATTGTGGTCTAGTGATCTGTCATGAGCTACAGTTATCAACCATTATGGAGTCCACTTGTGAAACATAGAAAGATAAGGGTGGTCAACAGGGTCCCTTGTAGGAATTGAGGGAATTGGAACAGTTGTTGCCAGATGGCCAATATGGGCCCCCAAAAGCAGCCCTAAGGGGAGGGACGATAGTGTGGAGCTGTTTGGAAAACCAAGGCATTGGCCAGCTTTTCTCTGGAGACATCCTGTTCCAGAGTTTGAATCCATCTTTGCCGAGAACTGTGAGGTGATTTAAACTGCTTCCTGTATTTGAGACTATACCTGAGACTGATTTCCACTGCCTCAATAGTGATTGCCATCCTAAAGCTACATTTCCTGGTTCACCCGTAGAATCCACCAGCTGGCTAGGGGTTGAGAATGGAGGGACATGTCACAGTAAAGGAGGAGCTATATTGTTCTCAAAACGTCTCACACTAATACAGAGTAGTGTGAGTGGCGCGAGCACCACTGCGTATAAAAATAAATCCAATAGTTGAAGTCTTAGCTACTACTTAAATGGTAAATATATTGGGGATATAATAAAATTGCTACTATTGAGAAGGTAGTATTAAATAAAAGGTATATATGTAACTTGTGTGGTGGTTTTAAAGTTTGTGCCACTAGTGCTTAATGTATTTTTGAAACCTCACTGTCTGCCAAATTGGTAGTCCTTCTGACAGACACTGAGTGCTCTCTATTGTTACTAGTGGTTTAGTGGATATTTCTTTTGGTTTTATAATACTACTGATATAATTAATCATGGTACATAAACAGTTCATAAAATGTAAAAGTGATGTTTGGTTGTGTTTGTGGGATATTGATAATACTCATTTACTTGTTGCAAATATGTTTTAGACATTCTGATGCTCTTTCCTTGAAGTGTTAATTTCACCAGGGTATCCATCCTTTGCTTGTTCTGCCAAAATGGCTCGCCTGGTAAAGAGGAGAAACCCTTTCCTTCTGGTGAAACTGCATTTGAAAACCAACAAGTGTGGTATGGTCTATTATCCAGGCCAATTGGTAGAACAAATGGATGGGTACTTGTGGTGATTTTGGCCTTGTTGTGATATTGAAACCAACCCCGCCCTGAATCAAGACCAATAAATATTGTACATGATAATGCACTAAGTTTAGTAACACAATGGATTTGGTTTCTGCCTGCTTGAGTTAGGAAAAACAGAAATATTTGCTCTCTCAGAAACTTGGTTGGAAAGAAAGAAGTAGGTAAAGATTTAAATTTAATCGATTATTATTTTCACAGAAGGGATACAGGGCAAGGGAGGGGTATAATACTGTATGTAAACACCCTGGGCACCCAAGACATTATTGTCTTTTAAAATAGAGGAAATGGAGTGCATTCTGATTTTTATCATTTCTATTGACTTGGTTGTTGGAGTGATTTATTCTCCACCTAAGGTCAAACCAAGTCATTTTGTGAAGTTGGCTGACACCATAGGGTTGCATGTTAGAGACAAAATATTGTATTAATGTGCGATTTCAATGCTGTGGGGAAGGAAGAGGTCAGAAGTTAGAGGAAGCATTTCAGACCTAAATTTGATCCAATTAGTAACACATCAAGGAAAGGTAAGATAGATAGTCCTGAAACATATTAGATCTTTGTTTTTTTGTCTCCGGACATTACAGTCCTAGAAACAATGGTCTGTCCCTAAACATGGGTGATTGCTAATGTAGTCTCTTGTTCTATTTCTATTAAACCATTAAAAGTTCACCCTTTAAGAGAAAACTTTTCAATAAAGAGATGTCATAGAAAATATAATAAACACATCTTTCAACTTAAAATGTCACAATAAAGTGGTATAGGATTTCTCATCCTAGACTTGGACCTGGCAGTAGAGGAATTTACAAAATGTTCCTGAGGGTGTAATATCTGTGTCTGTACAAAAGAGAATAAAGAAACAAAATCACTTACCATGGATAAGCAATGCTCTAAAAAAAAAATTGATAACATATAAAAAGAAACTATGGAAAAAAAGCTAATAAAACTCTGGATCAGGCTATTTGGGATCTTTTCAAAAAAGGTACGTGATAAAGTTATTCAGGAGGTAAAGAAAACAAAAGCACTTTTATTATAAACATAAAAATTAATGGTACTAATGATCCTAAGAAATATTGGGCCCTAATGAAACTCTTTGTTAAATCACAAAATAATTAAGTAGTAAAAGTTATTGAAAATGGGTTCTGCAAAATCCAGACAATGCTGCAAACATCTTAAATAAATATTTTACAGAACTTCCTGTTCTTAAACATTCCCACCTGATTACAACATAAGGGACATTGTAGGATAGTGGTAAAAGCTAATCAAATAGATCAAACCCAGTCCCAATATTTAGGTTTAAACAAATAACAAGAAAGGATGTAATAAAAGAAATAAATAAATTACAAAAAATAAGGCTAAAGGTCTGGATGGTGTAGAATTAGATTTCTGAAAGATTCTACATATGAGGTGGTCAACCTCTAACCAACTTTAACAGGAGCTTGATTGAAGGAAATTTTCCAGATCCTGGAAACAAGCTAAAATAGTGCTAATCAAGGGGATCAGACTTTAGGCTAACTAATTATAGATCAGTTGCCCTATTATCTGTCTTATCCAAGTTGTTGGAAAGGTTGATTCATAGACAACTTATGGAGTATTTGGAAAAATATAATAAGTTGAATGAATTTCAATCAGGGTTTAGAAGGGTAGGCTCTATGACCACCACGCCACTGACTTTATTGACTTGGTAGCTACTCACTTGGTGAGTCAAGGTCCGGGTGCGGTGTTCACGACCTATCCAAGGCATTTGATTTGGTCAACCACCGTTGTTATTATTACAGAGGTTGAAACAGATAGGTACGGAGTCCGAATCCCTTAAACTGGTTTCGATCTTATTTGGAAGACCGATCCCAAATGGTGATGGTGGAAGAAATCGGTTTAAGGTTTCTTCCTGTGACTGTGAGGTCCCATTAGGGGTCCATATTATGCCCCTGTTATTTATTGTTTATATAAACGATCTCCTCATTACATAAAATCTACTTATATTAGGCTTTATGCATATGATACCATCTTGGTCTCTGATGGAGTAGATCCGAGTGGTGGAAGCAAGCCTGCAGACAGACTTTAATGTTCTGGTAGGCTTGGTTCGCCTCCTCGGGCCTCATTTAAATATAAAGAAGACCCAAACTATGTTAATTGGCTCAAATACAACTAAAATTGGTCTACAAAATGATAAACTATATATAAAAACTGTAAACGGAAATTGTTTGATAGGTATGGGTCTACAAGGTCTAGGGGTGCTTATAGACTATAAATTATATTTTGAACAACACCTAAATCTGGTAAATAAAAAGTTCATTCCAGGAGAGGTGCACCTAAAAGAATAGTAAACTGTCTGGCTATTAAAGACAGACAGGTTATAGCAAACCAGTTAATCATTCCATTGATTGACTATGGAAGTCATGTATACTCATGTTAATAAACAATGTTACATAAGCTCTAACATATGTTATCAATAGGTTAGCAAGGTTTGTATTATGGTGTAAATTGATACTCATCATTGTTATAATGTATACTAAGCTAAATTGATCTCTTTAGAGATTAGGAGAAAACAAATTTGGACAAACTTGGTCTATAAAATTTATGTCTAGTCACCCCACTGGCCTCGCAGAGAGACTTTTTAGTCCTACCCATCAGTTTAACTCACGTAAAAGTGGAGCCAGAGACTTGATAGTTCCAAACATAAAAATAGATTTGTATCTTTGACTTTCCAGTATAGAGCTGCTACTACTTGAATGAACTTCCATTGCCGCTGGAGAACTCAAGACTTGACTATAGTTAAATTGAATTTGCCATGAAGCAAGAATTATGTTTTTGATGTGTATGTAACAGATGATCAGTATTGCTTGAAGATGTTTTAAGCGCTATGACACAAATTGTTGTTTTGTACTATGTAATTTATTGTACTGTTTTATGTGCAGCTTTTATTGCTTGTTTATTTTTATTGTAATTTTGTATTGACATCTAAACAGGTGCACCTTTGTAAAGAGGGTTATTGTAACCCCTAATGGTGTTTAAAGCTCGTCTTCATATCCTGTATAAATAAAAGTTTTACTACTTACTACTAAAGGGTATTGTAGATGTATCCATAATATCCAAAAGGAAGGGCCACCTGGAGGAGAATAGGAAGGTCCTGCAGTCCTTATCCTCCTCCTCCCTCTGCCATCAGATTTGCCATATTCCATTCCTGTAAGGATGGGGCAGCTAATTCATTCTGCCGTGGACGGAACCCCCTACTTGAAGGGGGCAGGCAGGAACTGCAGCCTCCCCAGAGGTTTGGTGATGCGAGGACCTGTATGGCCTATAGTGGTATTGGACAAAAGCCTGGATGTCCATTGTGGCTAAGTGACCCCGAAGAAGAAGGGGTCAAGGACCAGATGGCACCACCAATGGAATGGCAGAGGCAAAAGGACCCAGCCAGCCCCTTAGTGTGGAGGCACACATAGGACCCCAACACTATCGTAGATGGAGGAACCATCATAGGGCTCCTGCTCCAAAGGAGTCTAAGATGGAGACTATGACCATCGACAGGAACAATTTAAACCTGGATTGTTACCTTTCTGCTCTGTTCTGCTTGTCTTGTTTCAATTTATTTTCATTCTTAAAGGGCTAGTAGAATCAAAAGTAGCAGACATG
Organism: Neoceratodus forsteri; assembly: GCA_016271365.2. Classification (NCBI taxonomy): domain Eukaryota; kingdom Metazoa; phylum Chordata; order Ceratodontiformes; family Ceratodontidae; genus Neoceratodus; species Neoceratodus forsteri. Next base: position 1,416,014,781 of record CM028132.1, read on the forward strand.
AAAATGTTACAAATAGTAGGAAGTAGTCAGTTGTAACTTTTTATTTCTGAAGTATTTTTCTGTTTTCCATTAGAATTTTTTCTCTGTAACAGTAGTATGCTGGATGGGTGGAATAGCACTCATGCATGTAGTGGACATATCTAATTTGTCCCTCCCTCACATCATCAGTACTGTGACTTTACTAAATGTGATATCACAGGTGACCAACCTGGCAGCTACTAAGTAAGCTCCTCTTCTCAAGTGGTGTGATGTCACAATGCTGATGATGTAGTGGAAGGGAATAGAATTAGATATGTCAGCTGCCAGGCAAAGTGCTGTTCTATAGATCACACTAACCTCAGATAAACAATCTTCTAATTAACTGAATGAAAAAAAGAAGTGTCATGAGATGAATGGGTACATGCAGCCCATCCATCAAGGGGATCGAGAGAAGAGCCAGGAAACTATAGACCGGCCAGTTTGACATCGGTGGTGGGGGAAGGTAATGGAGACCATACTTAAGGAAAGGCTGGGAGGTTTCTTGGAGGAGATGGGTTACCTGGATGACCGCAGCATGGGTTTGTGCCAGGTAGCTCGTGTCAAACAAACCTTGTAGAGTTCTATGAGTGGGTGACATCAGCACTCTACAGTGGGATACCAGTGGATGTACTGTTCCTGGACTTCAGCAAGGCATTTGATTCAGTCCCTCACGTTAGCATAAGGGAGAAGCTGGGGGGATGGGGGCAGGCCCATTGATGGTTAGGTGGATTGGAAATTGGCTTTCAGGTCCACTCCAGTGGGTAGTGGTCAGAGGGGGGTCTCATCTCCTAGGGAAGTCATAAGTGGGGTCCCACAGGGTCAGTCCTGGGTCCGCCTCCTGTTTAATGCCTATATGTCCGATATCAGGGAAGGTATTGGTGTGAAATGAGTCTTTGCAGATGACTCCAAGTTGGGGGCAGTGGTGGAGGGGAGGAGGGGAGATTGGCCATGCAAGGGGACCTGATACTCTGTGCTAGGTGGCCTGCACCTGGAAATTGAAATGAACTCCTCCAAGTGCAAGATGCTACACCTATGGTGGAAAACCAACTATGTGTACACCCTTGGGGATGAGTTGCAGGCCACGGCAGGGAAAGAGACTTAGGAGTCTTGGTGGATGTTAACATGAATAATTCAGTACAGTGCAGGAGGGCTATGGTCAGGGCAAATAGGATGCTGGGATGCATCGCTAGGGGTTACGTATTGCTATTTTGCCACTGTACAACAGCCTGGTTAGACCACATCTTGAGTACTGTGTGCAGTTCTGGAGGCCACACCTAAGGAGGGACATCGAACTCCTGCAGAGGGTTCAGAGGAGAGCAACCAGAATGATCTGGGGCCTGGGGATATGACATATGAGGGACGACTAGGGAGCTAAACCTGTTCTCGCTGGAGGAGAGGAGGACGGGAGGACATGATTGGGGTCTTCAGGTACCTCAGGGAGTAATAAGGTAAGCGGGATAGGATCTTTCGGCTGAAGGAGGTGGAATCACCACAGGACACAGCTGGAAGGTTGAGGAAAGAAGGAGGGGTATTTCACTGAGAGAGTGGTGGAACCTGGAATGAGCTGCCCAGGAGCTGGGTACAGACAGCTACAGTGGAGGGATTCAAGAGAGGGTGGGACAGGTATAGGCAAGGGTGAAGCAGAGGCTGGTTTGCCCGGGGATGGAGTAACAGTGGAAGGAGATAGATCAAGAACTACGGTATCCAATCAGGTGCTGAAGCACGACAAGACTTGATAGCCCAATAGACCTAGTATGCTGGACGCCTAGTATGTTATGTTACACATAAAAGGTAATGACTGACTGTTTCTAGAAACTACAATTAGCCTTTAATCTCAAGCAAACAAGATAAACAAATATTGCTGTACTTGAGAGACTAATTGTTGATTAAAGCAGCAGTACTATGAAATCAGGAAGGAGTATCAAAATTCTGTTTTTCATCTGTAAGCATGCGCCAAAGTTCCAGTTTCCATACCTGTAAATGTTTTTTCAGTCATCTTTAGTTCTTTAGATATTTGTAATTTATTTGAATTGTTGTAACGCTACAACAAATATGGCGGTTGACTAATTTTCAGCTGCGCTTTTCACCGGTCACATCACGCCTTTTGACAACAGCAGAGGGACCTCTGCTGACCATTCCCAATGTCCCTGCAAGTCATACACATGTGCAGTTGGCAGCAGAGGGGTTCCAGTGCAACATGCTTAGTGGCAGAAATGTAAACAAAAGCAGAGAATAACTGAGCAAATTACTCGGAGATAGTACAATGTCATGCAGAAAGAGTACCAGGTATGTGATTAGCAGGGCACAGGGAATCAACTGTCAAAAAGCGCTTTTTTTTGTAGTACTGTTGCTTTTGAAGTTAAACATTTTATTGTTTAAGAATAGAAGGTACATACATGATATATATATATATATATATATATATATATATATATATAGATATATATGATGTCTTCACCTGAATGCACAGTAGTTGAAAATAATTGACATACAGTTAACCATGAATAGAATACAAGGTAGAGCATTTTGTATAACATTACATCCTGAAATTGAATGGTAATTTCTAGCATACAGTTGTGCAAGTTAATTTGTGTTTATTTACATCCAAAGTATTATTCTCGTTATTTTGGCAAAGTTGCCTTTGTATTTGTGTGGGTATTGTAGCTTAAAACCTTGACTCATCATTGAGTTAGTATATACGCTATATTACTTGTACTGTGATTCAGTAAACAAACACAAAGAAGCTCTGACACCTCCACTTTGGGTCCTAGTTATTGCTTAAACCATCCCTTTCAAGGTTGAGGCTATGGTTTCATATGTCATGCGCCTCTTGAACCTATGTAAGTGGGAGTCAGATTTCTACCTTAATGTACCTTGTGTACATTGTGTAAGCTGCTTTAAACATTTCACTCTGGGAGCCAAGGATAAACTGGCACATGGAAATGATTAGGGGAAGAGCCTTCACTTTACCAGGCATGACATTTTCACTGTTTATTCTTGCAAATAAACACCAGTGGCCTTGACCAATGCTAGCTCATATCGTTTCTGCCATTTAAGCACATTCTAATCTCTGCTTCAACATACACTATGTGTCTTTGTTTCAGCACTTGTTGTGCTAGTGCCTGTACAGATTTACCTAACTCTGTCTTGTTCAGTCTGAGAGTTTCAGACTGATTAGCTAGACTATAACAATGCATAAACAGTATGTCCATTATATTACCAATTTTACCAGAGAAGATTTTGAACATGACAAGTGTCTCTAGCGGTTATGAAAACAAAGTATGGAAACACTGCAGTTTAAGAAAATGTTTCAAAAATCATTAAAGGAGAGCTGTGCTGAACCTGTAAATCATTTGTTTCCAAAAGAAGCTGTCTTTAAGCACTGATTCATGGCCAAAAATCTGACAGTCTAAGAAAGGAACCACATTGGTGGAAAGACAACTCATGGTACAATCTGAAGTGGGTATTAATTCTCAGTAATGCCCGGCCTAGAATGTACAAGTGTTTTCAGCCAGAAGCGGAATGCTAACACTAAGAATTGGAACATGGTTTGCGCCAGACCGTGCCAGAGAAATCGTGGCCGCGTCGCCGCCTGACCTCATGAAAGAAATGCCTAGCTCAGTGAAGGGTGAGTACCTGTCATGACCATCTGCATGGTCTGGATCTGTGGTTTGCAGCTGCTGCCAAGGAAGTTAACAGGTGTGCTGAGCATTGTTTGTAACCCACCCATGGAGCACAGTTCAGGGAATGAAGTGGTGATATTCAATTAGATTTGCAGGAGAAACAATTAGTACACTGTAGCCGTATATAATCTGCAAAAAATATGTAAATGTCGATTCCCCCACAATGCAGCACTGTGATCCATGATTGGCATGTAACAACGAGGCCAAAGTAGTAAAAGTGTCGGTAAGAAGTGAAAAATCTTAAAGTTGTCGGGTATTTGAGACAGCAATGTTGTACTGGAATGTGTTATAAAATAGCGGCACTCGTATTAATGTATGTTGAACGTGGACGCGCACGTTGTTGGATGCTGACACTGTTCCAAAACACAGAAATACTGCATGGTTTGGCAAGTACGAGGACTGTTCATACCTCTCAACCTCTTGCCTCATAAACCAAGGACAAGGCTTAAAAATCAGGGACACATCTAAATAGTTGGCAATATTCACTCAGAGAGTTGATAGAAAATATAGGTAGTGCATGAGTAGTAGTTATCAACAGGGCTATTCTTTCACCGAGCTGGTATTATGATGACAGATTACCTCGAGAGCACAGCTCAAGAGGCAATCAGTCGCTAAAGTACCAATGAGGTGAAAGAACAGCCCTGCTGTTAAATGGTACCCATGCACTGTTCTGTATAGTGTATAGTGGAACGCCGCTGCTTCAAAAAAAAAAATACTACATCTTTCTTTTTAAAATAAGACTAACTGTCAGATTGCTGCTCGAGATTATGTGTGACGTCCGACTGCAGCAGAACAAAAGTCATTCTGCTGTCCTGTGGACGCTTTTTGGTTCTGCTGCACTGCAGATGTCACCAGTGCAGCAGAAAATATTTTGAGAGTGCCAGATTTCAGTGAACAATGACGCTCCACTCATAAGGGGGATTAGTGTTAAGATGCATTTTCTGAAGAAGAACATGTCTGTAACTTTGACGTTTAACATTATTCTGTGCTTACATTCTCACTGTTCTGTTACAAAACACAGATTCCGTGAGGGACAGAGGAAAATTTGAGGCAAAATCAGGGACAGTTGAGAGGTATGGTACTGTTGTAGTGACGCTTTATGTGCCTTGAAGTAAAACAGTATTCTGAGCATACTTACCTTGCACTTCATCTTACAAGTGCATTAATCCACTCAAGTCTCTCACTAGGAATTAATGCCCATTAGGTGGTTGAAGCGCTATTCTCAACCCCACCCCCACCGGGCATTAATTCTCAGTAGAGCCCTCCTTGTTGTGGATTAATGCTTCTCGGACAGGAAACAGGGAGAGGAGGTGGAAGGTGGGGGTGGCAGTGAGATGACAAAGGGAGGGGTGGGCAGCTGCAAACTAGGGGTGTTGGCTGCACACTCGAGCAGACTTAGATAGACTGGGTGTCTGTTTTGCTGGCACATTCGTGTGTTCATATTACTTATTGTTTCATCCATACAGGCCTTTAGCAACAGCAGTGGATGTTTCTGACTGATACTCTGGTGGTCAGTGCCATTTATGAACTGCATGATGTAGTTTATGGCCTCTCAATGAGCAAGTCCTATAGTAGAACATGGATGCATTGTGCTAACAATAGAAAAGCAGAGCAAAGACATAAACTACATGATAGAATTGTAAAATGATCCTTACCAACAGCATGCAAATCAGAAACACTCATGAGGATAACTAAAAAGCCTGTATAGCTACAGCAATAGGTAAGTAATAAGACAAGACAGGGTGTGCATTATAGGATATTAATGCTCGTCCCAGCGATGGTAATAGCGCCTAGGCTGAAGGTCAAGTGTCCTTATTCTCCTGGGATGTACATTAAAATCCTATGATGTCTACCCTGGAGGGACTCTATTACACTTATAAAATGACTGTAAGGTTTCTTGGGAGGAAATGAGATTTGGTACCAGACTGTGCATTTATAGGGAGTTAATGCACAGTTCAAGTTTCTTCCAGGAAAACACTGTTGAGCAAGCTTAGTCACAAGGAGGTCCTGAGGAATGTATACAGACAAAGGAAATTACATACATCAGATCTTGGTACCTAAAAGTGTATAGTTGGAACAAGAGTAATAGGATGCATAGGGTAAAGGGAGAGTATAAGATAGTGCAAAAGGGAGAGGGAGTGGAGGGGAGAAGAGAGGGAGGATCTTTTGGGGAGGGAACAGGAGAAAAGTGTGGAGAAATATTAAAAGTAAGGATGACTGAAATATAGAGTAAAGGGAGGGTGATGAAGGAAAAGGATGAAGGAAAAGGAGAGGTAAGTAGAATTAGAGAAGTAGAAGAATTAGGGAGGGAAACCGAGTTGTTGATTTTATTTATTTTATTTATTTCAATCTAGGATTAGAAATACCTCTGAGCGCAGAGCAGCTCATTTACAGAGGTTCCACGCTATAAATGGGAGGGTTACAAGACAGACAAAGGATAGAGAACAATATCATTTACAGAAACAATATCAAACACAGTGAATAGCAATAAACAGCATAATACATAGTAACAGAGTTGTTGCAATTAACTACAAAGTTGGTATTCGAAGACACTATAGGAGGAAAAGGTGATGGAGAGTGAGCAGGTCACAGAACGGGGGGATGCAGCCATGTGGCATTGTCAAGCATAAAAAGAGGGGCAGGAAGGATAGACAGGTTGAGGGAAGGTATAAGGGAGAGGGTGACAGGAGGGAGGGAAATGGTGGGTGGGTGGTGAGAGGAGGAGGATGGGAGGGAGGAAGAAAGGAAAGGAGAAGAGTCAGTAAGAGGCATAGTAGGCAAGTTTGTAGGACAGAGAGGGATGGTCTAGGGAAGAAAGGAGGGCAGAGGGAGGGAGAGATGTATGAAAAGGGAGGATGGAAGCAGCCAGCGGCCTTGTCATAAAGGCTGGAGCATGCTGGAGGCAGATGAGGTGCAAGTAGCTCAATTAATTAAAGCAGGTACACTCACTTTCCTTCGAGATGTGTTGATGCAGGAGATGCTTGTACTGGGAAATATGAGGTATGCAAGTCAATTCACAGTTCAGGCCATTCATCCAGTTAGAGCCCAGTAATGGAAGGATCACTGGCATTGGGTGGTCTGAACCCTAGGAACGTGAACAAGTTCGAGTCAGAGGTCTGAGTGTGGCGTGATTTGTGAGATTTCAATAGAAGACTGGCAGCATAAGTTGGCAGGGCACCAAGTAGCACTTGCTTGGCAAGTATGCACGAGTGCTACTTGATCCGGCTTATAGTTTGAGCCACCTGGTTTGGGTGAATAGATCACAAGTGTGGTGAGGTGGCCAGCACCAGTGATAAGTCTGCTGGCTTTGTTCAGTGCAGTATTTAGTCTTTTGAGAGATGTGGCTGGGCAGCTCCATATACAAACAAGTCGTAGTCAATAACAGATAGTACCGATCAGTGGATAGCAAGTTTAAGAGCTTCTGGGTCAAACCTTCTGTGTCTGTAGAATAGTCCTAGTTTAGCATTAACGCTCTTAGCAGCATTATCAGTGTGTGGACCATAGGTAAGGTGGCAGTCCAAAGTAACTCTAAGGTATTTGAAATGCTTGATTTTTTCAAGGGGGCTCCTAGGTTATTTTTAACAGCCAGGGTGTGTAACCTGTGTTCATGGCGAGATGATGAGAACAGCATAAGTTTAGTTTTTTGTAGTTTAGGACTAGCTTGTGAGAGTGGAGCCATTTTCAACTTCAAGCAATCCAAGCTGTAGGTTGTCTTCAAGCATGGTGGGATATAAGTGACTTCAAAGATGACAGCATCATCTGCGATAGGAGGGTCCTTAGTTGACAGGCATTTGACAGGCATTTGTTAGGTTGTTTAGGAAGATACTAAATAGAAGTGGTACTAGGATGGACTATTGGGGTACACCTGATCTGACAAACCATTCTAGTGCATTAGGTGAGAGACCAGTAGTTGTGAGTTGGTCAAGGAGGAGTTTGTGATTCATGGTGTCAAAGGCCTTAGTAACGCCTACTAACACTGCCCTACCAGGCTGCTTTTGTCGACTGTTGGATGAAAGAAGTGAATCTGAGCAAGGCTGTAGTTGTGCTATGTTTTTCCTACAGCTGTGCTGCTGTGGGCATTGCAGGAGTACTTATCAAGATAGTCCACAAACTGGTTGGTAACTATTCGCTCCAGAACCTTTGACAGTAAAGGGAGGATGGATATTGGCCTGCAGTTGCTATGTTGTGTGTGATCACCCGATTTGTGCACTGGTAAGATCAGTGTGGTTTTCCAGACTTTGGGAACTGGGATAGAGTGAGGGATAGGTTAAGTATATTAGTTTACAAAATTCTGATATAAAAGTCAAGAGTTAAAGTAAGGACTAGAAACAGCTACAGGTATTTTTTAATTTGGTCATAGCAAATATTTTAATGAGATTGACAGATACAATGCTAGAGAGTTTCAGTATAGACTGGATCTGGTTCCAGATAGTTGGAAGTGCATACGAGATGGCGTGTTTACCAAAGGTTGGTACTAATCCTAGGCAAGTCTAGAAGGATAAAGTCAGACTTCCTAAGAGAATACAAACTGTCGGAGATGCAAATAATAGATGTTATATAGCTCGGTAGTTTGTTCAGGAGGATTTTGAGAGTCCAAGAGTCAGAGTGATCGGGCCAGTGGCACTGAGGTTTGAGGCAATGGATGCCACACTCGCGCCACACCGCAAACTGGGTTCAGAAGTGAGCCTGGGTGATCTGGGGTCAGTAGGAGAAGGAAGAGCTTGAGCATCCAGAGGAATGTTCTCTTCCTGGGTAGGTTAGGAATGCGCCTCGCCATTGAACGATCTCTGGCAGTGGCTGGGAACCGCCATACGCCGAGAGGCGCGCAGATGCCTGCAGGATAGAGTCACGGCATTATGTCTCCTTGCTGGCCAGGCTCCACAGGGGAAACAGAATGCACCAGGATAATCACCACCACCCTCCGTGGAGAAAATGGGGTAGGAGGATGCTGCCCACATCCCAACCTCCAGCCCCGCAATCAGAGGACCCAGGCTCCCATAGGTAGGACCTCTAATTACAGAAAGGCCATCAAGGGAGGACAGACCCACCGCTGGGGGTGATCCAGGGGGCTATTTCTGCCTGGGTGGTGGGAGTTCCTCTGGTCTTGTAAGGGGTTCACGCGAAGGAAGTAGAGGCAGCAGTCAAGGGTACACCCTGTAAGGATGCCCGGGTGTGCAGAAAAATAGAGTTACAAAAAGAACCAGAGTGAATCAAATGTCTGGTAGTAAGTACATCCAGCTGACAGCTATATACAGATCACAATGGTGAGTTCAAGAGGAGAGTTAGTAATGAACCGGTGCACGATGGTAGAGGACGTCCACTTTGTTCAGGTTTAAGGCTGAAGTAGAATTGTAGATTATGTCACCATGATTGAGTAAAGGTAGGAATGTGGCCTGAAATAACCTAGTTCTAATCTCAATGAAGAATAGGGACCTGTTTCTGAAGAAGAAACCTATTCTGGACTTTTACCTGCAGGTTAGGTTATCAATATGGTCAATAAAGGTGAGCTTATTATCAAGCCATATACCGAGATATTTGAATTGGGAGACAACCTTAAGAGATTCACCTAGAGAGGTGACAATAAAGTCATTAGGTAGGTTTAGAGAGGTGGCATTGGTGGTGTTGAGAGTAAAAATCATGGCCTTAGTTTTTTGGCATTAAAAGGAGCTTTGTGTTAATAAGGTTCTGCATAAAGTCAGCTTATAGTACATCTCTTACTTCAGAGAGAGTTGAGCTAAAAGTGTACATGTCTGTGGCATCAGCAAAGAAATGTAATTTGGAATTAGTTATGTCATAGTTAAGATTATTACTGTAAAGAGAATATAGGACAGGGCTTAAAATGGAGCCTTGTGGGGCTCCCCTAATGATCGGAGGAGGAGGCTGAAAAATAGGTCATTAGCCTTGACTTTCTAAAGCCTCCTGTTAAATAACTGGTAAACCACTGAGCAGTGGAGGGGTAGCACTTAGGTTAATAAGGCTACTGACAACTGAGTTGTGGTCTATGGTGTCAAGTGCCTTACTGAGGTCCAGGAAGACTGCACCAGTGATCTTTTTAGAGTCCAGAGGTGAAACCCAGATATTAGTAACATTAGCACAGGCTGTGATAGTGTTATGATTAGGCCGGAAACCAGATTGAGCTGAACTGAGAAGGAAGAAGGTTTTGATATTTTTAGTTGGGAGTAAATACATTTTTCAAGGATTTTGGAGAGAATGGGCAGATAGAGATGGGCCAATACTTATTTAAATTACTTGGGTCACCCAATTTAAATAAAGGAAGGATATGTGCAGATTTCCAGCAAGACAGAACTGTGGCAGTGACAATAGAAAGTTTGATTACATGAATAGGAGTGCTGTAAGATGGAAGTAGCCTAATTTTAAGAAGAATGGGTCTAGTCCATCATTACTAGCATCTTTTCTTAGTGTCTAAGTTGAAGCGAATCTTCAACTTTGATAGGTGGACGGATACGGCTAGAAGAGATGAGGCGAGGTTGGGACTTCAGGGATAGTCCTGGCCAAGGGACAGTTTGCAAGGCCTGCATATGGAGAAGAATCAAAAGCTAGCTAGCGGTAGCAAATGTGAATTGAATTTTCAAGGATTAGACTATTGATTTCAATGACCTTGCCATATCTTGGCTGGAATGGAGGGAGCAGCCTGATGTCTTTCAACAGATGTGAGGGCCTCTAGATTTTATAAGAATTCCCATTTGCCTATTCTAAGGTAGTGATATAGAAGTTCAATTTGGCAGCACAAATGCGTTTAACACAGGCATTCCTTGCAGCTCTGAAGGCCTGCAATCACTTAGACACTTAGTACGCCTAGCCTGAGCCCCAAGTTTGTCACGCTTTGTGAACTCAGTCTTGTGGTCAGATATGAACCAGGGGTGAGAGGATTTACACACCTGTCTAGATTTGATGAAAGGGCATGCTTGTTAGCGGATCTATGTTCGGTTGTCGACAAAAATTTTGTACAACGACCGAGCAGTGAAACTTTCATGTCGAGCACTTTTTGCGGTCCACATAAAGAATCACACTGCCTACCATGTTTTCTTATTTATTTATTTAAGCCGCTTAACCAGGAAGGCGCATTGAGCAGGCTACTGCTCAATTCCAGATGCGTCCGGGGTATACAATTGAGATAGGTAAAACACCGATCATACATAGTACATAGTGCAAATACCAAGTAAGGACAGACTCAATACAACTAGGTACCAGTTATAGAGGCGTGGAAAACATGAGAGAACAAGTTGATACTGACACAAACAGGCATAGTTTTAAATGCATACATTAGATATATTATGAGTAGGTAGGCAAACACTAAATGAACATAGGCTGCACGACCTAGTCTGTTACACTGTGGGCTGTTAGGAGGCAATGCCACAAGAGCAGGTAGGGAGAAGTGAGCGAGAAGCATGGAGTTAAGATGCAGCGGGGAGGAGAAGTAACGAATGTTTGCTGGGAGGAGTTCCACATCTTTGGCATGCGGTGGCTAAAGGCTGCCTATCCTGCAGCAGTGCTTCTATGAGGAACAACTAGGATCTGTGAATCATTGTTTCTGAGTGAATATGCTTGGGTGCTAGTGTTGTTTAGGGCAGAGGAGTGGTGGAGTGGGGAGCAGCTGGGACCAGTATTTGTCGAGATTTTGGCACTGTGGAGTGCCTACGGTTATCTAGAGAAGTAAGATTCATAGATTAGTAGAAGGTACAGTGATGGGTTGAGTATGGGCAGTTCAGGACAAAGTGACAGAAAGAATGGTAGAGGGATCTAGTCTGGCTAGGGTGGACTTGAGACCTGTGCTGTAGATGATGTCACCATAATCAAGACTGGGAGGATCATTTTCTGCACAATGTCTCTGCGGGCCAAGAGTGGATGCTGTCATGGTGCGTAAAGGTGCACCGAGCCTGGGGTGCAGCTTCTGAATATGGAGTCACATGTACGGAAAAGTTTAGGTACTGATCAAGCCACACCCGAGGTACCTGAAGGAGGTACTGGTCTCATTAAGCGACCCATCCAGGGTATGGAATGTAATAGGGAGTGGAGCCTTGAAAGTCTCTGCCTTGTGCCAAAGGTCACTGAGATGGTTTTCTTGGCATTGAGGGAGAGGCGGTTTGAGAGTAGCCAGAGCTGGACTTGATCAAAGTCCGACTGAAGTCTGGTCTTTAGGGCTTTTCCCCAAACCCCTCACGTGAGGATGTAGCCCTGCACCCCCAAATATAATCAACTCCAAGTCGGAACTGATTGGGGTGCAAGACCACCAGGAAACAGTGCGGATCCAGTGCCAACACTGCAATGATCTGGTGCTGTAGCTGCTGTAGTGTCAGTCGATGCCAGTTTTGATGTTGGCGCTGTATACTGTGTTAGCCAGGGTGGCAGGATTGTTATTCAGGATAGTGACAGCCTCATCAGCCATTTTAGCAAGATAGAGATCTTGCCAGTTTAAATTACCTAAACCGACAGATAATTCGCTGCATTGAACTTACGGTAGGACCATTTACTTATCAGCTTGAGTTGGTGCTGACCCTAAATTTGTGTTTTATACATACTACAACCCATGATCACTCATGTCGCTGTGGAAAACAGCAGATGCAGAATTCTGTAAGGGTGATTGGTTAATATGACATTGAGTAGAGAACTATTGGCGTATTGATCCTAGTGGTTTCATTAACAATCTAAGAGGGGTCAAGCTCATCCCAGAGACATTTTAGGCTGGTATTTAGAGGTAAGCCAGTCCATGTTAAGATCCCAAGGATTATGATTTCATTATTGGTAGCGGAGGCTAGGAATTTTAGGATATTGAGGATGTCAGTGCCACCAGGAGGTCTATAACCACCAATAATACTGATACTTTCCATGGAGGGAAGGTGGAGTTTCAGGGATACAATTTTTATTCCTTGGGTTTGATTTACAGTAGATGTCACTAACAGTGTACTTGTTTTTAGAGTAGACAGCCACCCACCCCACCCCAGAGTCCATATCTTTTTATTTTTATTTTGTTGAAATCTAGGATTACAATACCTTTGAGCAGGAACTGCTCATTTACAAAGGTTCCACGTCAAGGAATAGGGGAATACATACATACAAAGGTCAACATAATAATACATAGTTACACAATAAAAAAAGTAAGAGACTGAGGCTTAGGAAATTCCAATAATTCAAAATGTGCCAAATGTTAGGTGGCATGACATACCAGCCAAGGGCAATCTTAGAAATAAGCACTGCAGGTGAGAGGGAAGGGGGGTATGCAGGCAGACCCTAAACAGTTTGTAGTCCGTAGCAAGATTTGCTGGTCAGCATTGCCCTTTGAGCCATGACTCTGTAATGATGATAAGATTTGGTTCAATGTGAGTGGCCTAGGCTTGTAGCTGGTCAAATTTCTTGGTCAAGCTTAGGATGTTGACCAGCATCATTTTGAGTCCAGGGGCAGTTGCAAAATCAGAGGGTGATGTGAGAGGTAATGGAGGACCAGGGTTTAGCCCACGCTGCCCGAGCAGAGGTGTGAGCAGCTTTAAAAAGCACTTGAAAGATACAAGTGCTTTCTTCCTTTGTGATGACCCACATTTTGGGACAAAGATACGGGTTTGGGGTTTGGGGAGGGATACTAATATAATAATTGAGAGTAATGAAAGTGCTCTGATAGTCAAAGTAGAGGAGAAGTGAAAAGGGAAGGAAGAGGGATGGGGTAAGGTAAAGGAGGGTGGTGTACTGAAGTAGGAGGTGCAGTGCATGGTGGCAGCGGAAGGATATGAGGAGAGTTCTAGGCTGGACAGAATCCTGGAGTGGTATTCAGAATTAATACATTGGACATGCTGGGAAGTGATAATATTATAATAGTAATAATAAGCGCCATATTGCCAAAGGAATATGGGCAGTGGACAGCGATTGAGGGGGCCTATAGCTGACAGTGAAAGATCCTCTTACTTCAGTCACGCTGCAGAAAAGAACTAAGGTCCTCAAGTGGCAGATCTTTATCATCTGCTAACGGAAACTGGACACTTAAAAAATAAAAATAAATAAAATTCAACTTGAGAGACAGAGGGAATACAGTAGCTAGAGAATGAGCAGCAGGACAATGTGTGAGCCACTGGAGATCAGCTTTACTGGCACCAAATTCAAAGTCAGGGCTAGTACCTTGCAGATTCGGCTGAGCTGCAGCACACACAGGATTTTCAAACCACTGTTATGGTTCAAAATTGAGGGGTTCATGGCCCAATCAGGGCTGGCTGGATACCTTGTAGATTCAGCTGAGCTATAGCACACAGAGGATTTTCAACAAATGGCCATCTTTTCCCCCAACCCCAAGATCCACCAACTTCCTGAGTCAAAGACCTCGCTAAAATCAAGATGGAGGATGTCTACCACTTTGCCCTGTCTATTGACTTGGTGACACAGTCAAAGAAGTCAATCAGATTTGTTTGACACAATCTTCCACCCATGAACCCATGCTGCCTCTCATCCTGGAGACCATGCTCCTCTAGATATTCCACCAACCTTTCCTTTAGTATGGTCTCCATGAGCTTGCCCACAATGGAGGTCAGACTGTCTGGTCTGTAATTCCCTGGGTCATGCTTGGGACAGCTATTGTGGAAGGGCACTACATGTGCTGTTCTCCAATCCTGCGGAACCATGCCTTACTCTAGTGAACTATTAAATAGGTCTGCCAGTGGTCCTGCCAGCTCCTCAGCCAGTTCCTTTAGTACCCTTTGATGTACTATGTCCAGGCCTGGTGATTTGTCCACCTTCAATGCCAGCAGATCCTCCCTCACTCTATCCTTTTCTCCTCCTCCTCCTCTATCACTGCATCTATGTTCCCGCCCACCTGCTTCTTGTTTCCCTCCTGAAGGCATTGGTCCATCCTCTCCCTGGTGATGATGGAACAGAAGTATTCTATTAGCATCTGCTGCTTTTCCTCATTATCCGCCACCCACTCCACCCTCTTTCTTAAGCCTAACAGTCCCTTCCTTCTGGTCCCTTTTCTCAATTATGTAGTGAAAGAAATCTTTCTCTCCCTTCTTAATTCCTTCAGCTATCTGCAGTGCCATCTGTGCCTTTGCTCACCGGACTTCCTTTTGCTTGCCTCACTAGCCAACCTTAGGTAATTTTCCTATACCTCTCTTACATATTACTAACCTTCCATATTTTCTTGTTTTACTTGTTCTACTATATTGTGCTCTTAAAAACAGTTACCAGATGTGTAATAAAAGTCTAGTGAATTTAGGTTGTAAGGAAATTAAAGCAGTTGTCATGGTTACAGGTACAAGTACAAAATAAAAATACAAAGAACTTCATGTTTATTGATCATCAACATAGCCATTACAATCAGTCAATACATATGCACAATAAATATTCCTATTAAAACATATCTTGTAAATTGACATTTTCATAGTTCCTATTTCAATCATCAGAGTATAAAATGTACATAAACAGTACTACATTGTTCTTAAATAATGTGTCTTGTATAGAACATAGACATCGTTTTAAAAATATACAGTTAATAGAAATCTAACTAACTTGTTCAGTATTCTTACATTGTTAGTAGAGAACAAAACATCACAATTTGTTCAGGAGACAGACCAAGACCACCCAGCACCCTACATAGCCATTTAGGCCTATTTTCCTTGTACAGATGACATATAAACATAATATGTTTTAGACTTTAGATCATCCTCTGTTTTGATTCCACATTTGCAGAATGGAGAAATAATCCCATCATGTTTTTGTCTATAGCATGCATAGTTAGAAGCAAATAGTTCCAGTCTCAACCTTGTTAACAGTCTCCTAGCGATTGGACAAGTTAGATGTTTCAAATACAATTCCAGAGCCTGTCCTTTCTTGATTTGTCTGTAACAGGTAAACAGTTTAAGATTATTTAAACAGCTGGGGTGGGATATTCAGAGGGTTGCGCATGGCGCAATGTGCCCCGGCGGATATTCAAAGGGAGAAAGTCCGTGGCACAACCCGATGCGCCAGGTGCGCCAGTAATGAATGCAGCTAGTGGGGCGTCCCATGCACACCCCTCACACATCCTGATATTCAGCCCAGGATGTGCAGGAGTCCATTAGGCACAACACCTACATGCACCGTGACAACAGTTGTTCCAAAATAAAGGAGAACAGCCGCCACCGACAGGTGAGCTGCCATATTGCAGGGTGCAACACGGCAGCTGCCAGCCGTGGGTGGCCACCCGAGCTCTGGTGGCACCCTCCGCCGGGTAGCACCTCCCCATGCCTGATTGCGGGCAGAAGTATGTAAAATAATGATCTCCTATATCCCTGGTGGTCCAGTGGACTGCTTGCAGCCCGATCAGCACAGAGTATTTATAAAATGATCTCCTTTATCCCTGGTGGTCCAGTGGACTGCTTGCAGTTCGATCATGGCAGAGTATTTATAAAATGATCTCCTTTATCTGGTGGTCCAGATCGCCGCAGCCTGATCAAGGCAGAAGTTCAAACAGATTAGAACTCATCCCGGTGGTCCAGGCTTTCCTCATTTCTCCCGATGAACTCCCACTCACCCCGGCTCACGTCAGCGGTGGAGAGAACTTCACCCACTGCCGCCCAGCCACCACCGACTGATTGACAGTACAGCTGTATTGATTCATTAGTGTGGCCACCGGGCATGCAGATCAGTTGTATTTAATAGTCCAGATATGTGAATGATCTATTCTACATTTCTGGACTGTGGTACGGCATAGTAGTGGATGCCTCCCATTGGCCCACACTGTGGACCAATGGGCGACAGCTGTACTGTATGCAGTAGTCAGTCGGCAGGCGGCCAGGTGGCTTATGGTGGATCTGCCGCCCGCCGCTGGACCGGGGGGGCTATGGGGCCCAGTGGGAGGGTGGGGAGGGGGTACGTGCTGACCACCAGGGATGGGTTCTAATCTTTGTTTAGACTTCTGCCCACAATCGGGCCAAGAGCAGTCCACTGGACCACCAGGTTTATAGGGATCATTATTTAAATACTTATGCCCGTGATCAGGCTGTGGGGCACTTTGCCGCTTGTACAGGGGGCGCCGTCCCAATGGCTGCAGCCTGGCAGGGCGCCAGGTGCAAGTCGCCTTTGATGGGCACACCTGCATGCAATGAGGTTATAATGACATGCAAATGGCTCCATTTGCACCTTGCATGCATTATGGCCCCATTTGCATGTGCACTTTTGAATAATGTTGATGTGCCTAGCACAACGGCACTTGCACTAGCGCATCCCCTGTCCCTTTCTGGCCACTTGCACTGGTACAGTGCCACTGCGCCATGCACATTGCGAGTGGCTACAGGAGTATTCAACGGTGCTGAGCCATGGCACAGCACCGTTGAATATCATCTGGTCAGCACCTGCACATCCCAATTGCACTGCGCCCAGGCTTATAGCAACAGCCTGGCGCAGTCTGAATATCACAACCTCATGTTTTTAGCCATTTCTATATCTCTAAGCCTTGTTTTGACTCTAAAGGACTAATTTTTCCCATGGTTTAAGGAATATTTCCAGTTCACATTCCCTAACCTGTGGGGTAAAATATGTTTCTTAATAAACTTTATACTAGGAGATGTAAATCCATTCTGCTGAGTATACTATTTCTCTTCTAGACACCTTCTTAGGAGTCTATAATCTTGCAATAAAACAATTTTAGAGTAAACAGTATCCCTCTCTACAGCCAGAGTGGAGATTGTAGTTTGCCCCAATCCATCCTTAGGATGGCTGAAGGAACTGATTGGGGTATCAGTAATATATCTATACATTTTATTCATGATCACTTACAGTTCCTTAAGTTCAGAGGAACCCCAAATTTCCACAGTGTACAAAGCACTTGCTTTTATTTTTGCATTTAGGACTTTGAGGACTCGTACTGAACCTTTCCCCATTTTTGCTTGGGATATCTTTAAAAGTATTAATGGTCACTTTAAGCTTAGTATTGGTTATTTTAAGGTACACTTTCCATGTGTTATTTTCTGAAAATCTGACACCCAGATAATCATAATACTTTGTCACTTCTGTTCTGTCTTGCTTTATCCAAATTTTTGGCAATATTTTACTTTTATTTCCAAATATCACCACCTTAGTTTTTCTTTATTTACTCTCAGTTTAAATTCTTTACATAGCTCTACAAAGTGTGCCAGTTTCCTTTTGAGACTCAGTACCAAGGTGGATATTAAAACTAAGTCGTTGTCATAAGCCAGACACAGTATTTTTCCCTGCCACCATTGGGAAATGAAAGCTAGGATCCCACAGATTTTCTAGGATTTCATTAATATATATATATTAAACAGAGCTGGTGCCAGCAGGCATCCCTGGCATACTCCTAAATGTGTTACAAATTCTTCAGTAGTATGGCCATATTGATCATATTGTACCTTGGTCCAAGAATTCTGATATAACCTAATTATAGTATTTAGTAAAGTATGTTCTATTCCATTATTCTGCAGCTCATTCCAAAGCAAGGTTCTGCTGATACTACCGAAGAGGACAAAAGTCCACAAAACAGGCAGACTAACTTTCCTTTTTTATTTCTACATACTTCCGAACCAGGAAGTTCAAAACATAACAGTGTTGGATAGTTGACCTAGCTCTTATAAAGACGCTTTGAAATTTGAGCAACGATATGTTCATTGAGCCAGGAAATAAGACTAGACAGTATGGTTTTAGCAAATAATTTTCTTGTTATAACATACTAACATACTATTTGCCAGCAGATTAGGCCTTACGGTCTATCGAGTCTGCTCGAACCTTAGTTCCTTAGTTGGGTGCCAAGACCCTCCCATCCCTTGTGCTCCAGAAACCCCTATCATCCATCCCCACCCCGCTGGGACAGGCCATCATCTGATACATCCACTTTCTGTGTCTGTCCCACCCTCTCTTGAAGCCCTCCACTGTGGATCTCTGAACCAGCTCACCAGGCAGTGCATTCCAAGAGTCCACCCCTCTCAGTGAAAACCTCCTCCTCTTTTCCCCTCACCTTCCACCTTCCAACTTCAAACCATGCCCTCTGGTGATACCTCCCTGCTTTAGTTTAAGCTCCTCCATGTTTACCCTATTTATTCCCTTGAGGTACTTGAAGACCTCAATCATGTCCCCCTGTCTCTCCTCTCCTCCAATGAAAACAGGCAGAGCTCCTCAAGTCTGTCCTCATAAGTCAAATCCCCTAGCCCTCGTGATCATCTTTTGTTGCCCTCCTCTGTACCCTCTCCAGGAGCTGTACGTCCCTCTTCAAGTGTGGTCTCCAGTACTGTACACAGTACTCAAGGTGTGGTCTAACCAGTCCATTGTACAGTGGCAGAATCACTTCCTTGCTCCTAGAGGTGATCCCCTTATGATGCATCCCAACATCCTGTTTGCCTTGCTAGCCGCTCCTGCACTGCTCAGAGTTATTCATACATGCATCCACCATGACCCCTAGGTCTTTTCCCCTGTTCAGGCCTCCAGCGCCTCCCCTCCCAGGGTGTACCTGTGTTTAGGTTTCCTGACCAAGATGCAACACCTTGCATTTGGTGATATTGAAATTTAATTTCATGTGTGAGCCAAGCTTTCCAGGGGTGTCCAGGTCCCTTGCAGGACCAATCTCCCTCTTCTCCCTCAACTACTGCTCCCATCTTGGAGTCATCAGCGAAGAGACTCATTTCACACCCTATACCTCCCTGATGTCCGATATGTATGCATTAAACAGGATCGGACCCAGGACCGAGCCCTGCAGTACCCCACTACCAACCTCTTTAGGTTCGAGAGCTCCCCACAGACCACTACTCTCTGAGTGCATCCAGCTAGCCAGTTTTCAATCCATCTGACCATCAAAGGGCCTACTCCTAACGCCATCAGTTTCTCCACCAGACCATTGTGGGGACAGAGTCAAACGCCTTGCTGAAGTCCAAGAATAATACATCCACAGGCTTACCCCTGTTCAGTTCTGATGTTACCCATTCATAGAACTCCACAAGGTTGGTTTGACATGATCTACCTGGCACAAACCCATGTTGCCGACTATCCAGACCACCCACCTCCTCCAAGTACACCCCCAATCGTTCCTTTAGTATACTTCCATTAATTTTCCCACCACCGAGGTCAAACTGATGGGTCTATAGTTACCTGGTACTTCCTCGACCCCCTTTATGGATTGGTACCACATGTGCCTCTCGCCAATCCCTAGGTACCTCTCTGTTCTCAAGTGACCTGCTGAAAAGCTCAGCCAGGGTGCAGCCAGTATGTCTGCCAATTCCCATAGTACTCTCGGATGAATACCATCCGGCCCAGGAGATTTGTCTTTCTTTAGGGCCTTGAAGGCTAACCACACCCTTTGGCAGAGATAGCATCATCCATCCCTCCACCTTATTGGCCTTTATCCTTACCCAGATGTGACACCCTGGGGTACCTCTCCCTCCCTCTTGCTCCATTTCTGTTGCTCTCCTGATCCCACTTACTGCCGCTTCTATCCCCTTCGTGCCTTTGCTTTGTAGATATCCATCCCCTCACTAGTGAACACAGAGGCAAAGTACTTTAAATACCTCTGCCTGGTCCCTCGCCTCTTCCACCCACCCTCCTTCTGATCTCAATCTGCTGAGATGGCTCCTTAGTTTTCTCCGCCTCCCAATGTACCGAAGAACCCTTTTCCTCCATGTATCCCCTGTGCCAGCTGCTGATCTTACTGACTTTGCTCCTCTCACCATACGGGTGACTTTTCTAGATGCAAGCTGGTACATTTCCTTATCCCTATCCCTCTTGTTGTTTTATATTTTTTGTAGGCGACTTTATTTTCTCTGACTGCTACCTGTACCTCACTGGACCACCAGCATGGTTTATGTGACCTTGCTCCCTCACGCTTCAACTTAGCACAGATCCTGACTGCCTCATGAAGTCCCCATTTTATGACCTCCCATCTCCTTTCCACACTTGTCATTGAGGTAATCCCTTCAAGTGATCCTTGAGAATATTTCCCATTCCCATAAAGTCTGCCTCCTGAAGTCCACTGCCAGTGTCCTAGATCTCACCCTCTCCCCATGCTTATTTGAAACCAGACAGTATAGTCAGAGGGTCCTGTACAACCATGTCCCTTACCAGGTCCCCATCTGCCAGAACCACATCCAGGACATGCCCCTCCTTGTGGGCTCCATCACATGCTGTGTTAAGAACACATCCTGGAAGCCATCCAGCAGCCACTGCTCCTTTGCCACCTTAGAGGACATGGTTCCCCAGTTTGTACCTGGCATATTAAGGTCCCCATCAACACCACTCCTTCCCTTTTGGTCCACACTGGGCAATGATGTTGTCCAGCAAACCATCCTCTAGAACATCACTCATCCCAGGGGGCCTATATGCTACACCCAGCTTGACCTTATCTCCTGCTGGGGATCATAAGGTGACCCATAAGACCTCCACATTTCCCTCTGCCTCTTCTACCCTAGCAATTTCTATGTCATCTCTAATGAACATAGCCACTCCGCCCCTCTGCCCTCCTTTCTATCCTTCCTAAGCATAGTGTACCCCCGTCATGTAGGTCCCAGTCATGGTTTTGTTGGCCCATGTCTCCGGGACCGCCACCACATCCACCCCCGAACAGCATGGCCTGGAACCTGGCATCTTGTTTCCCAAGCTCCTGGCATTTACTAACACCAACCCCACCCCTTATCCCTGATCCTCTTTGTCGAACCCACCCAGATTCCTTATACTCCATCCTCCCTCTGTTCCTTCTGAAACCTCCACCCCAGTCTGTTTCCCTCCCCTTGGGCTTGAAGGCTACTCCCTCATCTGGAGGAGGGCTTCTGGTCAACCCTCCCTTATCCCTCCCCCTCACAAGTTTAAACCCCACCTTTCTTGTATGTAGTCAGCCATCCCTGTTTAAGGACTTCCTTCCCTAATGGGGCAAGATGAAACCTGTCCTTGGCATATAGTCCCTTATCCTCCCAAACTCCATTCCAGTTCCCTAACACCCCCAACCCCTCTCTTCACCCCACTTCCTGAGCCAGTCATTAACCTCTGTGAGCTTCATTTTTCTCCACTGAGGCCTTTGGTACTGGCAATATCTCCGAAAAGGAATGTTGCATCCATATCCCGACAGACTCTGGCAAGTTCTTGGAACCGTGCTTGGATTTCCAAAGCGTTATTTCCTCTAGATCATTAGTTCCCAAATGCACCAGGAAATCGGTTTCCTCCACAATCCCTAACCATTTCATACACCATGAACTTTGCTCTGTGCACTGTCAGCCCAGAGATACTCACTACCTTCACCTGGCTATGGCATCCACCCCTGTCCCACCCACTGGATACCCTAATCATCGAGTCTCCCAATAACAGAACCTTAACACCACCATCATCCTTATGGTTACCTCCACTATGCCCTCTCAGCCCCCTTTATTCATGATCTCAGTTTCATGGGAGTCTTCCTGCCTTATTAGAGACCCCTTGTCACCCTCCCTTCTGCCTCCCTTGCTATTTTGCCCACTAACTCAACCCCCTCTGAATAGGTGTCCCTTTAACCCTCTCTTATCCGAACCATTTATCCTGGCCCTGAAGTTTCCCTTCCCCACACCGCCATCCTCCCCTTGTAATAGTACCCCTGCCTCCAGAGGCTCTCTGTGGGTCCCTTTAGCTAGGGCCCCATCCTTGGTATGACCCCTGCTGAAGGGGCCTCTCCCACCTCCTTGTCTCCTAGTTTCTCTCCAATCATGCCTCCTCCTCATGTCTGGAATATGTTGCATCTCCCCATTTGCTTAACATATATGTTTCCCCTTCTCCCTCTGGGACTATTTCTATCCTTTCCATAGCCAGTCTGTGATGCCCTATGGGTATCCGACTCCTCCCGACCTCTGTATAGTTCTCATTTCCACCAACCCTTCCTCCCCTCTAGGTTGCTTAGTAGCTCAAATTTATTGTGACACTCCATGTCAGCCTCCATCAAGTAACCCGAGTTTCCTGACTGCATCTCTAAACTGCCCTTCTTCTTCCCTCTTGCTCTGTTCACCTTAGGAGCTCCCTTCCCACAGTCTGGTGTTTTAGGCTTCACACAACAGCCTCTCCTGACTCTTCCCTCCACTCTCTTTGTATTCAGAATGTTCATCCGTGACGCTTTCCCTTTGCATCAACTTCCCTATCTAAGGGTCCTCTGTCCATAATACCCCTCCTGCTTGCTGTAACATAACGTCCTGTAATTTCAGAGCGTTTCCCCAGCCTTCCTCAGCCCCACCCTTCTGCTGCCCATATCCACACCCCTTATCCTTGTACACCCCCAGCTCCCCAGCTTACTCCTTAACCAATATACCTCACTTCTGATACAAGATAGCTGTCTACAGAGTGGCAGCCTCCTCCAGGCCCAATTTAGAATTATTGACATCCCACAGCATGTGCAGCCTACAACCCTTCGAAGATGCCTGCCATGGTGGAATATGGCCACCCTGTTTATCCCCTCTGTTTATAATCATGGACCCCTTTTCTCAGTCCCTTTCCCTGGAATGCAGTTTCTCTCTATACTGACTGTAGTTATTTACAAACCCATTTCAACCCCACAAATAAAGTTCCCAAGTCTCACAAACACATACAGTCCAGTGTGTAGCAGACATCAGGTACCGTGATAATGTCACAAGCCCACCAGCTCCTGTTGCTTTGAATTTCAGTCCCAAACAGAAATACTCAGCCCTTCAATCCCAACCCCAGTGGCTTTTCAGTATTTAAGAAAGCCTACAAAACAGGGTGGGTGGAGGGCTCTTACCAAACACCAGGCAAACAACACATTTAAATTTCCCTCTAATTAACCCTGCCAAACAGCTGTCCCCAAGCCTCCAAAGTTACAATATCACAGCCCAAGTAACAGTTCTAATTCAAGGTAATAATTTTTAACACATAGAACTAATTTCACTTACAAACTATTCAAATATTTCAATTAAAACAGAATATAACCCCAGACATCTGTCCTACTAGCCTGCTGCTTAAGTTCCCAAGTGAACAATGAAGGCCAATGTAATTCCTATTTAAAGACAAGGTAATTGCTGCTAATGTCCCTCCCCTAACACCAGGCAAACAACACATTTAAATTTCCTTCTAATTAACCCTGCCAAACAACTGTCCCCAAGCCTCCAAAGTTACAATATCACAGCCCAAGTAACAGTTCTAATTCAAGGTAATAATTTTAACACATAGAACTAATTTCACTTACAAACTATTCAAATATTTCAGTTAAAACAGAATATAACCCCAGACCTCTGTCCTACCAGCCTGCTGCTTAGTTCCCAAGTGAACAATGTAACATAACATTGAGGCTTGTGGATCTGTACATCTTTGGATCACTTTGATCGCATTTTTGAATACTGGAAACAGCACACTTTCCAACTAACTTCTTGGGAAGATATGACCTTGCACAAATATAATAAAAATTATTTCCAATACAGGGAGCCACCAATCTATAAATGCCTTGTATAGGTGATGTAATGAGACAGTATAGCGCAGTGGTTCTAGGCTCTGAGCTGCAAATCTGGTAACGTCCAGCAGACCAGCCCTGGTTTGAATCCCACAGCTTCCACTTGCATACTGTGTGATCCTGAACAAGTCATTTAACCTCCTTGTGCTCCCAGGTCGCTCCTGTAAAAAGCTTTCAGCTTAGTGTGCTATACCTGGTTAAATAACTAAATAAATATGTCAAGTCTGGGCCAGGAGCTTTATTTGAAGCAAGATGGAGTAAAGCTTCACAAATTTCATATTTTGTGACGTGAATAGAGAGGGTACATTATTGTTTTTTCTGTGTTGACATATTGGTTAAAATCAATTCTTCTTCATCCGAGAAGTATAGTTTGGTACAATATTCAGTCCATATATCCGGTAATATAGGCTTCTGCCTTAGTAGAGTAACTATAGTAACCCTGGCTGACTAGTTTCCAAAATTGTTTAGTGTCCTTCTTTAGCACAGCTTGCCATAGTTTCTCCCATAAGGCTGTTTTATATTTTATGTTGTTCAATCTCTGAAACTTTCTTGTACTCTTTCCTAGCTATATTTATACTTGAATTCTTACTTGTCTTTCCCTTATTGGCCATTTTCCTTTTTATACTGTCTGATTTTTGTGTTTAGATCCTGTTTAGCTTTCTTGCATGTTTTATTAAACCAAGAATTTCTTGGTTTATTTTCAACAAACCTCGTGAGTTATACAATGATGTCCAATCAGTGAATTACATTTTGCCACACTTCTACCATCTTTTCACAGTTTGATTCTTCCAGAATATTTGTGCGGACATCATGTAGCAGTCCTACATGTAAAAGCTCATTAAATTCTTTTTGGACTTATTCCATTTTATCCTTTTTGATTTATGATTTCCATTCCTTCATTTATGTGCACAACTGCTCACCCTTCCTCTTTCTGGCCAAGTTGTAATGTTACCTCCAGGGTGCATGAGCAGATTCTGAACGTTCTAAGACATTTAAGTGATAGACTATTTTTAAAGCTTCCATATTAGCCCATATTAAGTCAATTATTGGTGAACTTTTGAGCTCATATACATGAAGTTACCTTTTATCCCCATTAAGTCCATTCTGCACATTAATGTTTAGACGGTCATCATTTTGTGTAAAAATTCCCTCTGGTATTACTTTTCTGATCTTGATTCTCTCGTCTGCTTATTCTAGGAGTTATCAAGGTAAGATATTGTGTCCGGTCATTCTAAATCCTGAAAGCTGTCCATTTACTGCAAGTCTAGCATTGAAATGTCCCGCTATTATGGTAGCTACAGTATGTTACCCCATGTAACTATTACACTTTCAAGTAGCAGTTTTATCTGTGATAGTATTTTATTCGTTGTTTCCTTTGTATTAACAGGGGCATGTACACATTTAAAAGGACCAGTTTCTGCTTCCTTTGTCATTTTCTAAAAGCAACATTAATCAGATGCTGTGGGGAGATTAGTACATTTGCAGTGCAACATTTTTTTATTTAGTTGTTTAACCAGGTATAGCACACTAGCTGGAAACTTTTTACAGGAGCGACCTGGGAGCACAAGAAGGTTAAGTGATTTGCTCAAGGTCACACAGTATGCAAGTGGAAGCTGTGGGATTCAAACCCAGGTCTGGTCTGCTGGATGACACCAGATTTACAGCTCAGAGTCTTAGACCATCTGCGCTATACTGCAACATAGTTTTGATATATCACCAGTCCCCCCATCCCATAGCATTCAAATTTCTTTAATTTAGTTGCTGCAGTTGAGAAGTTAGTGTAGCTTGGTAATAGAGGTACTCTGTTTACCTCTTGCCAGGTCTCTTGCAGGCAGATCACCTCAATAGCCTCTACAAATTTCTACGCTCAGGGTCTGTGATTTTTATGTCCAAGTCAGTTACAGATTTGTTCTGTCCTATTCTTTCACTTTGGATACAGTGTTTCTCTGTGTATCTGCATCCTGTCTTCTGGGTAGAAATGTTCTGGGAGAAATGTTACAAAGCATTTATGGAACATGTTGCACTGCTGTGTTCAATGCTGTTCTTTTATGTTTTTAAAAGTCAAGTGTTTAGTGAATCCAGGAGTATAAGACCCTGTATGCACTAGACACCTTAAACCGTGTTAAAGGACTTGGTTTAAGAAACACTTACATGGTTTGTACATTACAAAAGATTTAAACGGTTTTAAAAACTGTGCTTAAACCCTGCTAGGTACCTAGTCTTTAACACATGTTTTAAAACGGTTTAAGCTAAACACAGATTCCCTACAAGTGTGTACGCACTGCCATGTTCATCCTGTTCTTTGCTGGTCCTCCACCATGCACAGCCCTCTGATGCACAGCGTGGTTCCAGGCATTGCTCTGTGACGCCCAGAGTGTGTACACAATGGGGTTGAAAACGCTCAAAAACCGGGTTAAGGCAGCAATATGACTGCACTAACAAGGTAAGAATTAAACCGCTTTGAAAGCAGTTTAAAACCCACCTTATATGTGTGTGTATAGGGCTTAAGAGACTCATTCAAGCTGAATTGAGGCAGCCCAGTCGTTACCCTCCTAAGTCAGATAAGGAATAACCACTCTTAACAGTGAGAGAGACTTTATAGGAAAGAAACTGCCTGCAAATAAATCCTAGATGAGATGCTAGAAGTACCTGTTTCACAGTTTCACACTTTCCCAGAGGAAGTGAAGTGTTCAAATAGTCACTACATGGTGTTATTTCAGTGTTACAGTAGCAGTGTACACTTCCTGCACACTTAATTTCATAATGCAGTCCATCAGTGTTTAATCAGTGCATCTTCAGGTCTTTTTGGTGTACATGCAGTGCTGATACAGTATGTGCGAATTATGTTAATTAGCACTGTAATCACACTGCAAAAGTACTGCAATTAGCTGTGTTTTCAACACTGCCTGAAGCAGTGTTGCATTGCTTTTCAGTGTGTGCATTATGTTAATTAGCACTGCATCAACACCTGTAGTGCACTTCAGTGTGCAGTGTGATTTTGGTAGCACTCCTGTCAGCAGTGTTGTAGTTCTGTTTCAGTTTATTAGGCTGCATTAAAGATGCGCACATAAAATTCAACAAAACAAAACAGTATTCATCTGCAAGTATCTGCAACCTCAGCAGAGGAGCTTTGCTTAGGGTTCCTGAGTGAGAATTCGTCTGTGAATTCCAAAGAAGATGGAGATCTTGGGGGCTATGTCTATAGGAGGTACTAAAGTCTGTTACCCCATGTTTGACTCAAAGTCATAAGGAAGGGGGTGGACATTTAGGTAAAGGAATGACCAACAATCATTCTGGTTTGCAGAAAATTGTATGGGAGCCTCACTGATATGCAGGTCCTCGCCAGTATTTCCAGGTTTATCTTCAAAAGGAGAAGAGAGCCTCTTCGGACTGGGAGCACATGCACGGTGTGGAAAATTATTTTCGTATCAAGGGCTGTTCGAGTGAAGTGTGTGTGTGTGTGTGTGTGTGTGTGTGTGTGTGTGTGTTCTCTATCTAAAATAGGATTATCAATCGCATTGGACAAACACCATTAAGTGACTGTGATATCGAGTGCAACCACACACCTTCACTCTCCCCTCAAAACAATTTTGCCATTTAATAAGATAAATAACCCATTGTGTAGTGTGTGGAGCGCAGTGATATACACATGGCTAGGTGGTTGATGCTCGACCCTGCGGCCTCATGTGCAACAACACACCAAGATGAATATATCAAAGCGTGACCGCACCTACAGTGGTTATCTATTCACACACACACATATATATATGAGACAGTACTGTTGCAAAACAAAAACACTACGTTAATGGAGGCATTAGAATGCAAAGTACACAAAGCAAGAAAATGAAAAACAGGGTTTGAGCCTCACGAGTCTTGGCAAATTGGTTGTGTGGTGTTCTGGAGTTCCCAACCTTGATGCCCATCCCATACCCCCAGCCCATAGCCTCCTTTCTAAAGCACAAGGTACAGCTCCAACCCAGTGCCTCCCACAGCAGCCATTCGTATCTGTAAAACAAGAACAGCAATGGGCTCACAAAGGATCTGCAGATCGTTATGAACTATTATATGACAAGCAATGTAGGGTAAACAAAAAACAATACTTTTCTGATACATATGGTCAGTGTCCTCCTACTCCCAGTCAATGTCCTGTCAGACCTGTAGAGTGGGTCAGTATGAAAAATAAAAATACTGATCAGCTGGGTCAGTTGGAAGGCTCTGTAGAGGTTAAAAATAAAAAGTGGGTTGGGGGAGATACCAGACCTGTACCACACCATCAACCTGGCTTTTAGAATGGACTCGGTCACTCAGGGGATGTCAAGGTTGGGGGAGGAGGAGGACTCCTTGCCCGGCCCCTAGAACTGATCTTTTGGGGGTAGGTCGTCATGTTGCTCCACACATCAACCAACACAGGGTAGGATAAAGACACCAAGGGACAGATATTCAAGGCACAATGAATGCTTCCCTGGTGGTGTAGTGGATCCCTCCCTTTCCCAATCTGCCTGTAGAATACATAGGAACACAGGTATGTGATGGCAGAAAGGGACTGAAGCCCACCTAGTCTGCCCAGTTCGCCTAGATATCCACTAGGCCTTTCTGTAGTCCCCCTGTGCCAGTTGCCCTCTGTGCTTATCCCATGCCTCGTGAACCCTCCCACCATTTCCCTCAGCAGCTCATTCCAGTTGTCCACCACCCTCTCAGTGAAGAAGTACTTCCTAATCCTTCCTCTAAGTCCCCCAACCGATTTGGAATTTCTAACTACCATCCATTGCACACGCAGCAGGCCAACTGTGACCATCTCTAGCAGATATACACAGACACAACCAGTCCCAGAACTCCTTCAGCTGGCAACAGGCAATACAAGTTCCAATAGCCTGCAGTGCACATTTGAGCCTACACAATCTCTTATCAGATGTTTTCCACTTCTGCTTTCTCCAGAGGACAAGTCAGTCTGTGACAGAACTTAGCCCAGGGAGTTCAGTGGGCCAGTAAACCAAAGATGAGAGCCTATATAACTCTTAACATGCACTGTAGAACAATCTCCCACCAAAGGGCTCCAGGATCTGCTGCAAATGAAGCTGTCAGTGTAGAATCCAACAAAACCAGTCATCATAATCCACTACACTACAGCACACAGCAGGCAAACCAAAATGTTTCACATGCAAAGTGCACATTGGCACCAGACCCACACTTGTGTGGGACCCTTGACACAAGCCAGTCAGTGGGTATTGTGGTAAGGAGGGACAAAACCTTTTACATGCAGGTACATCAGGGAGAAAAGGAAGGCAAGGGAGATATTGAGTGTCTGAAAAGGGTGGATGGAGGGAGGGTAAAAGATGACCGCCAAAAGCAGAAATACTGAACAAATACTTCTGTTGGGTTTTACAAAGGAAGGGCAGGAAATGGGCCAGCATTAATAAGGATGGAGAGATCATGAGAAAGGACACAGCTCCCTTTGCAAAGAAAGGATCCTCATGGAACTGGCAGCAATAAGGCTATGGGCCAGACAGATGCACCCCTGGACACTGAGGGAGCTAAGGGAGGTGTTAGTAGGGCCTCCAATACCCTGTTCACCCTATCTTTGTAAACTGGTGACATGCCCAGGGATTGGAGAAAGGCTGATGTGGTCCCACTATACAAAAGTGCTAACAGGGAGGATGCAGGAACTACAAACTGGTCAGCCTGACCACAACAGTGGGAAAAGTAATGGAAATACTGCTGAAGGAAAGATTAGTGGAGCACCTGGTTGTCAATGGTCTCTACGGGAAGTGGGGGAAGGGACATTGTTTAACCAGGAGTAGCACACTAGCTGAAGCTTGTTTCCAGATGCAACCTGGAGCACAAGGAAGTTAAGTAACTTGCTCAGAATCACACAGTATGCACTTAGACAGCTGTTGGTTCAAACCCAGATCTCCAGATCTGTAGCTCAGAGCCTTTACCCAATGTGCTATTCTGCCTCCAGGATCCAAGGCAGTTTGGTTTTATGGGAGAGAGGTTGTGCCCACAAACTTAACTGAGTTTTTGATCATGAACAAGGAAGGTGGATAGAGGAGGATGTGGCCTCACCAGATTTCAGCAATGCCTTTGACACTGCCACATATAAGGCTGGTAAATGAGCTGGAAGGCTTAGGGTGGAACAGAAAATAACAAGGTGGGTGGAGAACTGGTTCAAAGACTGAAACCAGAGGGTGGTGATAAGGCAAATGGGGTGCATTCCAGAGGCGGCAGTGGTGTGCCCAGGGGTTGGTGCTGGACCCATCCTTTTTAATATCTATAGCAACGATTAGCCAGTTCCAATCAGGGAGGACAGCTGTTCGTTCCAGACCAGGGCTTGTCGCTGGAAGCGGTCTGGGCAGGCATTCTGGGGCTGCATCGGCAGGGGAGGATAGGGATCACATTGATCTACAAGGAAGCTCTTGTTGGTGGAGGACAGGCAATGCAAACTGGTCCACATTGGCCACAATGCAAGCCGCAACGCAGAAAGGAGTGGCCAATCAGTGAATAGGGCGTAACCTTGACTGTGTTACTGAGCCATAAAAGGCAAATAGTCCAGTCGCAATCAGAGGAGGAGAACTGTTCTTTGTTCCACACCCCCACCCTGGCCCTGACCTCTATTAAATGGTCTGTGAGGTGCAGCCTTGGAGGAGGACAAGTCTAGATTGGGCAAACTGGAACACTAGGAAGCTGGATTGTTATTGATTGGGAAAGGGTCCTGTACACTGTGCTGCTTGGGCAACACTGACTACTATCAGGAAGGGCATAATGAAGCAGATTGTATAAATGACTGTGTATGCCAACTACATCTGAGGGAGTAGGCAAACTGTGTGCATCAATTACTGCTAGGGTCTCTGAGCTGGCTAGTGTTGTGATGGGCTAATTTTGCTTGTGAACCGTCTACTGCTAGGGTTAGAAAACTGGCTACTGTCAAGAAAGAGGAAAATTGCTGTAATCAGAGGGAAAACTGCTTGGGTTTTACTGCAACACTGACTGAATTATTTCTGTTAGAGGACCGCATTGCTTACCTAAAATGAGGGTAGACTTCGGGTGGCCAGTGGGCACCTTCTGTAGAGTGATTGGGTGTACAGGGTGCGGGCAGCAATAATATTAAATTGGGCAAGGAGGTTCAGAGGGTGCCCCTGTGTGTTTCAGTTGGCAGGTCTTAGGGAGGAAGTAGAGGGATCAGAAGGCATCTGGAAGGCGGGAGGGTGGGGAGGAAGGTGTAGAAAGGACCTCCATGAGTAGATGAGGCCAATATGGCATAACCCAGGGAATAGGTAGACAAGGATCATATGGTTACTCAGAGAGGTGGGGCACGAAACAAGCAATGTACTGAAATCACTTCATAGCAGGTGGCTGACCAGAAGGAGGGGGACAGGAGACAGCAAGTCAGGGCAAGCATCACACTTACTAATCTATTTGCCTTGCTATATACAGGAGATGAGGTGAGGCTGGCGGGAGGAGTGGAGCAGGCAGACGAGAGGGTTTGGTCAGTAAGCTGGGGAGATGGGGCAGAGAGAGCACCAGATCCACAGAAGGGGGAGAGACATTAGCCTAGGTGGGAGGGAGATGAGGAGGAAGGGGAGTGCGGAGTGAAGCCAGGTGGGAGGATGGAGGACTAGGGTTGGGCAAGCATCCAGGTTGGGAAGTCAACCAAGGATAAAGAATACTCTAAATAGGCCAGCTTCAGGCGGGAGAAATCAGATGAGGTGGAGAGAGGGGGGAGATGGGGGTAGGGAGAAACACAGCAGATGGGGTGAAGGATGCAGAACTTGGGGGGCAAGGAGGAAGCAGTAGAAGGAGCCTGGGTGAGGGATCTGAGGATACCAGCCCAGAAAGAGTCCACAAAGATCTGGATGGGGCAACCAGCCACCCAGGAGATTGGGGGGCAAGGAGTAAGCTGGGAGCTACAGGTAGAAGAATGAGCATGGTAGGGCAAGCACAGGCTTGTGATCCCAGGCTGAGGGGACAAGAGAAGTAAGCTGGGGTTGATGACAGAAGGAAGAGCCTGGATGGAACCTAATGGGTCAGTAAAGTGGGGGAGAAGGTGATCCTGCTGGGTGACTCCATGACCTGGGGCATCCAGTGGGAGGGGGGGCGGGGAGGAAAAGCAGCCCAGTCAAGGCTAAATGTATCCCAGGCCTAGCCGTACACAGGCCAAATTCCAGCTATACTCGATAGCATTGGAATGGGGAATCCCAGGCGAAACATCTGGAGACAAAGCGACTAGAGGAACAGTGAACTAGAAATCCAGGCTAGATTCCAGGAACTGGCCAGGGTTTACCACTCTATAGCAGCAATCTCCTTCTTTGAGATTCTGCCAGTACCTAGGGTGTCCAGGGAGACCAACATAAACTTACAGGTGTGAAACAGTGGCTCAGGGACTGGCACAGGGCAGAAGGGTATGGGCTGGTGAGGGACTGGGGATACATGGGAGGACAAGGGGTTATATGCCAGGGATAGGCTACACTCAACTTGGAGGAGGAGATCTTGAAACTAAATCTTGCTGGATTCATAGTCGAGAGGTGGAGTTTAAACTTGTAAGGGGGTTAAGTAAAGAGTAGCTCCAGGAGGGCTGCTCGAGGGTCCAGGTCAGGGCATGAAATTAAGGCAGGTAACTGCGATCTAAATCCATCCAGATCTGTGCAAGAAAGGGCATCTAGGGACTGCTCAGGGTCAAGATGACTGGAGAAGGGAGAGGGTCAGGATGGAGGACAGCCCTGATCAATGCTAGGAGCATGGGCAACAAAATGCCCAAGCTCCAGGCAATGCTGGTTGAGGATCAGTGGATGTGCGCAATTACTGAGACATGTGCCACTCAGAAAAATGACTGGGACCCTAAATTTGGCGGGCTACAAAATATTCAGGAAGGATAGAGGAGAAGGAAGAGGATGGGGTGTAGCGCTGGTAGTCAAAAATGACATAGCGGTTAGTTGAGTGGAGGAGGCTGTAGGGGAGGTGGAGAGATCTGGGTAACCCTACAAGAGGGGGGTAAAAGACTGAAAATAGGGTGGTGTACAGAACCTCCAATGATGGAAGAGGCCCTGGAGGACAAACTAGTTGAGAACATCAAGGGCACTGTGACCGTGCAAAGGGTATGGTGGTGATCATGGGTGACCTTAATATGCTGGGACAGACTGGGACACTATGGCATCCTCTGTGGCCAGGAACAGAGACTGATGGATATATTCCAAGATGCCTTCCTGGTCCAACAGCTGGGGGAACCTACTAGGGAGAAGCGGATACTGGATTGTGTCCTAGCAGACAGTGACCAGATAAAGGCGTGGAGGTGTGCTGCCGCTGGCAGGTGGTGATCACACTACAGTCTGGTTTCTGCTGTATCTGGGGGGAGGATAACATGAAACATAGAAACATAGAATTTGATGGCAGATAAGGACCGCTTGGCCCACCCAGTCTGCCCATTTCCTGCCTAATGGATAAACTGCAGATCCTAGTTAACCAGCAGCCTACTTCTTTCTGCCCCCACCCCTAGAATTGCCTTATGACTGTCCCATGCATGCTTGAATTCCACCACTGTTTTTGATTCCACAACCTCCTCCGAAGGCCGTTCCATGCATCCACAACCTCTCTGTGAAAAATACTCCTTAAATTACCTCTGAGCCGACCCCTCTATCTTCAAATTGTGCCCTTGTTCTTGCACACCTCTTGTTTTGAAAGATGCTACCCTCTTGGACTTTGTTGATTCCCTTGAGGTACTTGAAAGTTTCTATCATGTCCCCTCTCCCTCCTTTCATCGAGCTATACATATTAAGCTCCTCTAAGTCTCTCTTCATGTCTTCTGGTGCAGACCCTGCACCATTTTAGTTGCCCTCCTCTGACAGCTTCCATCTGTCTATGTCTTTGTGGAGATTGGGTCTCCAGAACTGCACGCAATACTCCAGATGGGGTCTGACCAGCTGTCTGTACAGAGGATAATAACTTCTGTTTTCTACTGGTGATGCCTCTCCCACGCATCCCAGTATCCCCCCAGCCCTCCTTGCTGCCCTCTCACATTGCTTGCCCACCTTTAGGTCATCTGATATGACTACCCCAGGTCCCTTTCCATTTTGTTGTTGTTAGTATCTCACCCCCATTGTGTACTCTTCCCCTGGGTTTTGTTTCTCAGGTGCATTACCTTGCACTTCTTAAGCATTGAATACATTTGACCATTCCTCTAACCTTGCCAAGTTCCTTCTCATCCTTTCCACCCACCTTCGCATCAACTCTGTTGCAGATCTTGTGTCATCTGCAAAAGACATATTTTCCTTCCAGTCCCTCTGCAATGTCACTTATAAAGACATTGAAGAGGACTGGTCCTAATATGAACCTTGCAGTACCCCACTAGTAACCCCTGTTTCTCCAGAGTGGACTCCATTTACTATTACTTTCTGTGTCCTATTCTCCAGCCAATTCTTTATCCAGTCTGTCATCTTGGGACCCACTCCCAGGCTGGCTAACTTGTATATTAATCTTTTGTGTGGGACTGTGTCAAATGCCTTCTAAAGTCTAGGTAGGCCATGTCCACAGCCCCTCCCTGATCTACTACTTTGATCACCCAGTCAAAGAAATCTATCAGATCTGTCTGGCATGACTTTCCCACTGTGAATCCATGCTGCCTTGGGTCCTGTGCCCTCTGGCCTCTAGATAATCAACAATTTTTTTCCTTCAGAAGTGATTCCATCATTTTCCTACCACTGAGGTTAAACTAACAGGTCTGTAGTTTCCTGCTTCTGCCTTGCTCTCACTTTTGTGAAGGGAATCACATCTGCCCTCCTCCAGTCCTCGGTACCACCCATCCTCCCATGATTTGTTAAAGAGGGTAGTCAGTGGTGTCACTAGTTCTACCCTTAGTTCTTTTAGAATTCTGGGATGAATCCCATCAGGCCCCATTGCTTTGTCCACCTTCAGTTTTAAGAGTTCTTTCAGAACCCTTTCTTCTGTAAATGGGCTGGTATCAACTTCTGTATCCAGAGTGTTTCTACAGTTTGTTTTAGGTACCTCCCTCTTCCTTTGTAAATACGGCAAAAATATTTGTTTAGTATCTCTGCTTTTCACAGTCACCCTCTGCTCACCCTCCTCCCTTTATTAAGCCTCACTATCCCTCCTTGGTCTTCCTTTGCTCCTGATATACCTATAAGGTTTTATCCCCTTCTTAACTGAGTTGGCTATCTTTTCCTCAGTTTGGGCCTTTGCTGTTCTGACTGCCTTCCCAGCTTCCTTTGCTTTTAACTGATACAGTTCTCTGTCCTGCTCCTTCTGTGATTCCTTGTACCTCCTGAATGCTTTTCTCTTGAACCTTCACTGCCACTTCCTTTGAGAACCATAGTGGTTTCTTAAATTGTCTCGTTTTGTTTATTTGCTTCACACAAAGGCTTGTTACCTCTGTGATGGCAGTTTATTATTCCCCATTGTTCTTCCACCCTCCTTCCTGCCCATTTGCTAGTGCATTCCTTAGGCGCTCACCCATTTAATACAGTAGTAGTGGACTTCAGGGACGGACTTTGGACATGGGCAGGATTCTACAGGGAGTTTGGACAAGATTAGGCGGACATGGATGCTGGCAGCTTATGGGAGGCCATTAAGAAAGGGGTTGCAGGAGACTACTAACTCCTGTACAAAGGTAAGGCATAAGCATGGTAGAGCCAACAAGCCGTGTTGGTAGACGAGGAGGTGCAGGAGGCAGTGAGGGATAAAAAGGCTGCCTATGCATGTTTTAAGTGCTCTGGGAGGATAGGGAGAGGGTATGAGTTGATAGGGAGAGGGTGTGAGTTGATGGCTGGAAGGGTCACAACAGTGGTGAGGAGAGCCAAGGTGAGGAGGGAGCAAAACCTGGCTAGGGATATCCGAAGGGGGGAAAGGGATCTATAGATACACAAGGGAGAAGAGAAAGGGACAGCACAGATCAGCGTGATTAGGACTGAGGAGGGATGGACTCAGGAGGCAGGGAATCGGGCAGAGGTGCTAAATGAGTACTTTGCCTTGATATTTATGGAGGAGGCAGGATCCTCCAGCCCGATGGGAGGAAGGGGAGCCAGCAGAGTTGAGAGGTCAGATGGAGTCGAGAGGACTGAAAGAAGCTGGGGTACAGGCTGGGCCAAGTCTAGAAGGGATGGGTGGTTAAATGGGGGTGGGCTGGGAGGAGGAGAAATCACAGTGAAAGGGTGAAGGAGGCCCTTCGACACTAAAACTGATAAGGCACCAGGGTCAGATTGGTTGCATCCGAGGGTTATGAAGGAATTGGCGATGAGCTAGCAGCACCACTGGCTGCACTCTAACACCTCTCTGCTGACAGGATGGGTGCTTCAAGACTGGAGGGTGGCTCATGTGGTGCCTATCCACAAATGGGGGGTCTAGAGAGGAGATGGGGAGTTATAGGCCTGTCAGCCTAATGTCTCTGTGGGCAAAGTAATGGAGGGCATTATCAAGGATAGGCTCAGGAGGCAGCTGGAAAGGTTGGGGCAACTGGATGACAAACATTATGGTTTCATCCCAGGAGATCGTGTTAGACCAACCCCATAGATTTTTATGACTGGGACCCTGGACCGGCATTGACCGGAGGACGTCCTATACCTGGATTTCAGTAAGGCATTTGATCTGTACCCCAAAATGGGCTACTATTAAAGCTGGGGTGGGAGGACAGTTGCTCAGATTGGGGGTGGGGGTGAGAGCACAGTTGCTCAGATGGGTAGAATTGGCTAACAGGGCGAATACAGAGGGTAGTGGTGGGAGTCTCCTCCTCAACGAAGGTCACCAGTGGTGTCCCCAAGGTTCAGTACTGGGGCCACTCCTGTTCAATGTCTATGTCTTCAATATGGGAGGCGGTTAAGAGTAGGATAGTCTGTTTGGGATTACTTAAAACTGGGAGCATTGCGGACGGGGACGAAATGAGAGAGACAGTCCAGAGGGACCTGGATACCCTGGAGGGGTGGTCAAGGAGGTGGGGACTGAGGTTTAATGCAGGGAAATGTTGGGTGCTGCATCCGAGGGTCAGAAACCGGGCCATGTATACACCCGGGTGTCATACTGCAAGCCACAATGAGTGAGAGGATCTAGGGGTGGTGATAGATGTCAAAATGAATAACACTAAAACTGCAGAAGAACTGTGGCCAAAGCAAACTGGATACTGTATAGCCAGGGATTACGTCCACAAAGAGGAGATGATCCTTCCTCTGTATAATGACTTGGTCAGACAACATCTAGTACTGCATGCAGTTCTGGAGACCTCACCTCAAGGATGACGCAACACTGCTGGAGATTGTCCAGAGGAGGGCAACCAGGTGTTTCAGAGCATGGGAGGAAGGCCCTATGAAGAAAGGCTGGAAGAGCTTGGGCTGTACTCGCTGGAGGAGAGGAGATGGGGAACATGATAAGGGTCTTCAAATATGTAAAAGGAATAAACAGGCGGTGCCAAAGAGATGTTCAGACTAAAGAAGGTGGGAAACAACCAGGTGACGTGGAGGGAAGCTAGAGGAGGGAAATTACAGGGGGATGCAGGATACCTTACTTCATTGAGAGGGTGGTGGAGCCCTGGAATGCACTGTCCAGGAGTCTGGTGGAGGGCACAGTGAGGGCTTAAGAGAGAGGGAAAGGTTCAAGGGTAACTGAAGAAGAGGATGACCTCTCTGGGGCTGGATGGGAAAGAAAGAACCCATTAGGAGGCTGACTCACGAGCAGACACAACAGACCATCCGCCTATTCTTCTGGCTTTTAGTATGTTAGATATAGCAGAGGAACTGCAGGGGAAGGTGTGCCTATTTGTAGATGATACTAATATCTGCAATAGGGTAGACACCCTGGTAGGGGAGGTGGAGGCAGTGAGGAGGCCTAAAGATTCTAGAGAGGTGGTGGAAACTTGGCAGCTGAAATTTAATGCCAAAAGTGCACAGTAATGCACATGGGTGTAATAACCCACAAACCATTTTCACAGGGGGTTAAGGAAACTCAGCAGGACAGAGATCTGGGGATTATAATTTCAGATAACCTTATGGAGAACCAGTGCAGCACAGTGGTGGGCAAAGTGAATAGAATGCTGGTGTGCATACGGAGGGGTATAAAACAGAAAGAGGGAGGTGCTGATGCGCCTTTATAAATCCATGGTGAGGCCGCACTTGGAGTATGGGGTTTAGTTCTGGAGGTCTCACCTACACAAGGATACAAGACAAGATTGAAAGGGGTTCAGACAAGGGCACCAAGATGGTGCACGCTATGCATAGGCAGCCCGATGAGGAGAGGTGGAGGGAGTCTGATCTGTTCCCACTGGAGACTAGTAAGGTGAGAGGGAAGCTTATTTGCAAAGAAAATAAGTGCTAGAACTAGGGATCATAAACTAAGATTAGAAGAAGGAAGGTTTAGGGGCAATGAGAGGGGCATTACATCACTGAGAAGGTGGTGGAGTCCAGGAACTGACTACCAGACGAGGTGGTGTGCAAAATGGTAAAAGGATTCAAGGGGCATGGAACAGACACCAGGAGCTGACCAGTGGGCAGAGTAGGGTGTCTCTTGACAAAGATGATGATTGGGGTGGGGTAGGGCAGACTCGACTGGCCAAAATGGTCCTTTCTGTCACCAGATTTCTATGATTCTTAGGCAGTTTAGTAATTAGGACTTACCTGTTCCATCAGAGTAAGGGAGTCCAGAGTTGGGGTGTCCTTGGTTCGGGTATCTTGGTAGGACCTGAAAGGGAAGAACAGAGAAGGCTGAAGGGACACAAAGGGTCAGAGGTGCTAGAGGAGAGATTACAGTGTTAGAATTAAACAAAGATACTTGTCTGATTGGTATGTTTGGCCAGACCTGTAGAAATAAAGGGAAAATAGATCAGTATGGGAAAGTTATAGTAGCAAGAGTAGAGAGATACAATTGTATATATAGTACAGTAAGGAAGAGAAGTTTCAGAGGAAAAGACAAACTAGGCCAAAGTAAGGAAACTAGAGATGGAAAAAAAAATGCAGACAGCTAAGAACAGAGAATAAAGTGGTATTTGGGACTCGAACCCCCTTAGCACCCCTAGGTGACCTGCAGGTAGCCAATAAATTTAAGAAGTAGTCCAGATGGGCAGGTGGGAATGCATTTGGGCTAGTGGCCTCTACATTATTTAAAAAAGGGACACTGGTGGTTCAGGAGTCTTGAGTTGTCCCAGGAGGCCAGTGGTTTGAAAGGTATAGCTATGGTGATATAACGGTCACTCCCTCATGGACAGTGGCATTTTTTTTATATTATCTTTCCTGGAACCTAATGTGGGGTGATGTCCTTGGGCCCAGACTGTATGTAGCAGTCAGGGGCTGTTCAGAAAACTGCTGACCAGAAATGCTGCGGTGTTGCTAGGCAGCCAGTTTAGTGCTACTGAACTACAATGATAGTAATGGCAGGCACTTTCAACTGCCAGTCCAGAAGAGGGCAACTAAAATAGCTAAGGGTCTGCACAGAAGCCATTTACAAGTTCAATAGGTTTTCACCTTTTAGGAACTTGTCACCTTTCAAACCTCAAAGGTGGGTATCATATTTTTGGTGTCCATTGCAAGTCCAATCTGTTTGTAAAGGTAGTAATATTGGAACTATCTATTATTTGCTGCTGTAAGTCATGCCTGTTTTTACAATTCTTTGTGTATACCATCTACCTCTTAGTTGTTCTACAGTTATCTCCCATTAATTTACTATGTGATCTAGTTTTTTACCTGTATAATTTACTAAACCAATTGTTTCCTCAGAGTCTGATCCTTACTAGCCCGGTATGCTAAACATAAGTCCCTCTTACCTTTCTGTACTCCACTGAGTAGAGACCTAGCTTTGTAGTCTTATTTGGTAATTAAGATTGTGCATAGTTTTGATTTTTTTAGTTGTCTTTCTTCTCCTTAATAATTTTCTTACCCTTGCTGTTTGAGGGGAAAACTGTACACAGTGCTCTAAGTGCGGCCGAACCAAACTGGAGGACAAAGGTATAATAACCTCCGGTTCCTATTTTATATTACCCAAAATGCATCCTAATATTTTTTACTTTTTAACTTTAAATATTGAGTTTGTTTCAAATGATAGTTCGTTAGTTACTTGCACTCCCAGATCTTTTCATTGGTAGTGCTCTGTAGTGGAATGCCATTTAGGGTATAAGTATACTGGCTGTTGCTGTTACCATGTCCCAAGTGCATAATCTTGCATTTGTCTAAGTTAAATTTCATTCTATTTTGTTTTGCCCAATTTTCTGGTAAGTCTGTGTTTCATGAAATTCATCTCTTGTTTTCTGATCATACAATTGTCTATTTTACAATCATCTGTTGCCTTGAAACTTTCTAGCGTTTATGGGCTGTTGCAGTTCCAGTACGTATCAATGTTGTCTTGAATTTAAAAGGCTTGCTTTGGTATCCTGAATAATTATATGCCTTAATAAATGGCACATGGAATTCATTGTGTTAAACATAATTTCTGTGTGTCTATCCTATCTTCTCACCCCTACCCACTCCTGGGGTGGTTTTGTCTAAGTATTTCACCTCTAGCATCATCAGCTTAAAGCTGCTCTTCTAGAACATTTAAACAAAAGCTGCAACACAGATTTAAACTAGCTGTTTTATTATTGTGAGATTCAAAACTGGGTTGAAAAGAAAAATATTTAGGTCATATCTGATATATAGCAAGATGAATGTCAAATGGTTACTACAGAGGACAACACTACAAATATGCAACACAACTGATTTAGTTGTGAAGGCAAGACGGAGGGTGAGCTGGATGTCATTAGCCACCTAGGTACTAATGACCTGGCAAACAGGGAGCCTAAGAACTTCAGGAAGAGTTTAGGAAATTGGGAGGGTCTCAAGCAAGCAGCTACTTCTGTCACCTTCTCAGAAGTACTATCTGTGAGAGGCATGGGAGAATGTAGGGTGCACGCACCAGGAACTATAACTCATGGTTGAAGAACTGGTGCTGTGAGGAAGGGTTTGATTCATTGGTGACTGTGGACCCACCTGGAGGGAGGGATGGAGGCTTGTTCAAGCCTGACAGCCTGCATCCAGGGTGGGAATCCAGGCACTCAATGATAGATTTAAATGCTACATGGACAAGAATTTAAACTAGCCAAGGGGTGGCAGGCCAGCAAGGAGAATACCTAATTGCTAGGGACACTGGTTTTCCATTTTTACCGTAACACCGTAACAATCACGAATCCTGCTTGGTTTGTGGATTTTGAATTCTTGTACCGTGCCTCACGGAAATTGCATGTCACTGCACACAATCTCTAAGATTTCAGCATCTTTTAAATTTGTTTTATTTTCTCTTTCTATGTCTCCTTCACAGCACCAGTCTCGACTTTTCAGAGATCCCTTGGCTGAGTATCCCCAGCTTCACCCCAGGTAATGCTCAGAAGCTTCTGTGGGCCTGCCCTATCCTGCCTGAATTGTATCCCAGGGGGAAGGGAGGAACCCAGGTCACCCTCCACACTCCATTAGTGTGTGGTGGGCAGCTCAGTGGGTCCCTCATGGAGCCTGGTTATGAAGTCTGGGGCACCTGGGTCCCTTCTACCAGTGACCGATGTACAGTGATTGTTCCTTGTTTTCTGGTCTCTGTCCCTGAGGTCATCTGCCCTAGAGGAGTTCCAAGGAGGTAGGTCACATGAGACATGCCACTGCTCCAGATATCGGCTAGCTTCCTCACCTCCTGATCACTCTACAGCACCATTGCACCACCATCTGTGGTCACATAGGTGGTGGTAAAGCAGCAGGACCTGCAGCCCACCCTTCCCAGAGGAGGAGAGCAGTTCCCGGGTGCTCGATCCTACTCCCTGGCCAGACCTCCAGCAACCTGAGTTCACTTCTGACCCTGGGTCACTGGCATTACAGGCAATAGTGCTACTGCAGCGCCAGTGGGCTGACACAGATTTCAGCATCTTAAAATGAATGCTGATGTGCTTTGCATTCTTTCTGCTTTGCTGCATATAGAGTCAGTAAGGAAATCACCTGCACTGCTTTGTTATAATCAGTCATTCAGTTTAATCACCCATGCCTAGTGGTTAGAGTAACAACAGTGAATGAACTGGGTACATCCAGCAGACTTGAGTTTGATTCCCACAACCTTCACTTGCATACTGTGTGACTCCAAGCAAGTCACTTAACCTCTCAATGCTTCTAGGTCACTCCTGAAAACAGACAGTTCTGCCTAGTGGGCCTTACCTGCTTTACAAAGAATATAAAAATTCCAATATATGTTTACTACATCATAGAATAGTAGTCAGGGTACCATGTAATTTGCCTACATTTTACTTGGACTGCAATGATTTTGTATAGGTAAAGGTAAATGTATAGATACATTTTATGTGTTTTATAAGCTTGTTTTAGATTTTATTCCAGTTTTCACTGTAATATTTGCATATGAGCATCTAGGTTGTAGATTGCTAAACACAGAATCACTGTTACCAACTAGCTTACTCAAGTTTATACTGTAATCAGTAGGGCCATACAAAATCCTCAGTTGTTTGAATGAAAACTAGTCTGAATGAAAGTATGTTCACAAAGAAGAAACTGCCTTACTACTTATGAAAAGACTTCACAGTTAACACCCTTTAGGTGAATTGGATGATTTGCACCTTTTCTCCCACCTGCTGTTTCAGTCTCTGTGGAAACAAAAGTTTTCTGATGACTGCTTCAACAAAAGCAAAGTTTAGTATTTAAGTGTACATATGTTTGGCCTGTGGATTTTGAAAGCACAATCAATGACATACAGAAAGTAAGACCCCAGGGGCTGTATGATGCTGGTGGGCAGAGTGGTGCTCAGTTCACATCTGAACAAAGACATGAAAACTGGGAGACACCTTTTCTAGGACACCAAAAAAAAAAAGCATCCACCTGTCTGGGAGATGCATGAATCCATTGAAGGTCCCCATTAATCACTTGTAGATTTTTAGGTGAAGACACTTTATTTCAAAGAAGCAAATTCAAGCAGTTTTTTTCTCCTCCTACCCTCTGGCCATCCACTCTTCAGGCCTGCCAAGGCCCCCTTCCCGACCACCACCCATTGCCCTTTACTGCTGTGCTACCAGGTAACCCAAAGTAACCCTTCATTGAGTGGGCCCCTACCCTTTGGGAGGCTACCAGGGAGGAGAATTATCCCAAAGAGCTTCCTGTGTATCCTGAGCATGGCAGGGTCAGAACGGACACATGTCTGGGGCTTCCAGTTTATGGAGGGACCAACAGCTGTCCTTTGGTAGGCCAGCGAGTGTTTTCCCATTTTCTTGACAGGCCACATGATGTCAAGGCACAAGGCGATGTCCATCATGCTCCCTCCTGCAGTGAGGGCTGACATGTTGTTGTGCCTCTGGCTTCCACCAGGGCAAGCAAATGCTGATCCGTGAACCCACCCTCCTCCCTCCCAGAAGAAGGTGCATAATCGTTGGACAATCAAGCCTTCACCCACCAGCTGGCCCTCCAACACCCAAGTCTGTTCCCTAACCCTGGTCAGCGGTGTCACAGGCAGAAATCCAATTCAGGCAGTTAAATTATAGATAGGAAAAAACAAAGGTAGTCCACCTTGGTGGTGATGGTTCAGATTAATTCACATCTGAGTTCTAACAAGGAAAGAGACCAAGTCATTTGTAACTTGTGCATGTGGGTGTGGTGTTGAAGAAAGGGATCATAGTGCTGTCACTACTGCCATCACCCCTGAGGAAGTGGACTGCATTGTTGCTACTGCCATCACAATCGAAGGGGTAGGGGCTGTAGTGATTCTGCCATCACCACTGGTGGATGGGGAATGTAGTACTGCTGCCATCACACCTAAGGGATGGGGCCACAGTCTACTGCTTCTGTCACACCTGTGGGAGGGAGGTCATAGTGATGCTGCCGCTGTAATCACCCCAGAGGATGGGGGCCATAGTGCTGTTGGTGCTGCCATCACACCTGAGGGATGGGGCCGTAGTGCTGCTTCCATCACACCTTAGGGATGGGGCTGTAGTGCTGGTGCTGCCATCACTTGTACCTAAAATAACTTTAAATTGGTACAGTGATGGAAGGATATGCAACAGTGGAGGTCAAATTGCTAAAATGCATGTTAACAGAGTTAAAAATTGTTAAATAAGTACAGAGAACCAAATACCAGTAAAAACGGATTTTGGCTTAGCAGACACCGGTGACAATACCGCTTTTGCAATGTGCAAAATGGAATATGCCCTTTCTCAATCCCTGTAAACCAGTGTCCCTGCTAATGCCCACCCCACAGCCAACAGTGGAACCAATCAACAGGAGTAGTGGATATCTGTACAAAGCAGTGTGCAAATGATGGAGATAAGCACCCAAGGGGTGGACAGGCAGAAAGGGATAGCATTCAACAGAAGGGGAGAGAGCAGGGAGAACCAGGATTAAAGGACAACCAGGGAGGGGCTAGAGTAGAAAAGCTAAACAGTCCAAGGAGTTCACATCACGGAATGCCATGTGTGCAATGCCAGGAGCCTTAGCAACAAGATGGAGGATCTGAGGCTGCCATGGTGCAGTCGGACCTGGACATTGTGGCCATCATAGAGACCTGGTGTAATGATAACCATGACTGGGATATGGCCATACCTGGCTACGACATATTCAGAAGAGACAGGCAGGCAGGAAGGGAGGAGGAGTGGCACTTTATGTGAAGATGGCATAAAGACCACAGAGATCCAGGAGGAACAAAATAGGGAGAGATT
This sequence comes from Neoceratodus forsteri, assembly GCA_016271365.2. Lineage (NCBI taxonomy): Eukaryota > Metazoa > Chordata > Ceratodontiformes > Ceratodontidae > Neoceratodus > Neoceratodus forsteri. Next base: position 1,416,059,512 of record CM028132.1, read on the forward strand.
CTGTGGGTTAAGCTGGAAAGGAAAATGGAGTCGGCCATTCAGCACAGGGGTGGTCTACAGACCACCAGCCCAGGAGGAAGAAACAGACAGGGTGCTTATGCTAGCCATCCAAAGGATGGCAGACAAGGGTGAGGTGGTACTGGTTGGAGACTTCAATATTCCAGAAGTGAACTGGAGCCTCCCAGCAGCAGGATCAACCAGGAACAGATTTATCCTGGACTTTCTTCAAGGTGCCTTTCTCAAGAAACTGGTCATGGAACCAACTCGGCAGAAGGCAAAACTGGACCTTGTGCTAACAAATAGGGACAGTGTGATGGGCGTGACAGCTGGGAAGCACCTGGGAACTGTGACCACTGGTCACTGTGGTTTGAAATCACAGAAGGAGCAGAACCAAACTGTAGTAAAACATGTATCCTGGATTTTAGGGGCAGACTTTGGGAAAATGAAGAGATGCTTGAAAGAGGCATTAATGGGAATGAGGAGGGAATCGGGTTAAGGAACAGTGGGCAATATTTAAACCACAGATTACAAGAGCAACAGAATTATGCATTAAGCAGGTTAGCAAGGGAAAGGAAGAGGAGGTCATTATGGTTTTCCAAGGGGTAGTAGAGAAAGAGAAAGCCAAAAGATCACATTCAGGCAATACAAAAGACACAGGCAGAAGGGGATAGGGAGAAGTACCAGGAGAAGCAAAGGAGGCAGGGAGGTCTGTAAGGAAGCCAAAGCTCAGACAGAAGAGCGCATTGCAAAATCAGTGGGTAGGGGGACAACACCTTTACAGGTGCAAGTGAAAAGAAGGGCAAAGAGGGGTAGTAAGACTGAAGGAGGAGGAGGGGCCATGTGGAGGATGACAACAGTAAAGCTGACATACTGAAAAGATATTTCTGCTCAGTATTTACTGAGGAAGAGGAGGGTAATGGGCCTGAATGGCAGTACAAGGGTGGAACGAGCAGAAATGGATGCAAGTCCCTTTACACAGGAAAGGGTCCTAAAGTAACTGGAAGGAATAAGAGTCGATAAAGCAATGGGGCCAGATAAGGTGCACCCTGGGTCCTAAAGGAACTGAGAGACGTGCTGGCTGAACCTCTGGCAATCCTGTTTAGCTGATCACTGGAAACAAGGAGGTACCCAAAGACTGGAGGATAGCAGATGTAGTCCCCTTATATAAAAGCGGAACAAAGAGGAAGCAGGAACTACAGACCAGGCAACCTGGCGTCGGTAGTGGGAAGATCATGGAAGCACTTCTGAAGGAGATTGGTGGAACATCTGGCTACCAACCGACTACAGGACCCAAGGCAGCATGGTTTCACTAGGGAGGTCATGCCAGACCAACCTCATAAAATTTTTCAACTGGGTGACAAAGGAGGTGGATCAGGAGGCAGTGGATGTTGCCTATCTGGACTTCAGCAAGGCCTTTTGCACTGTGCCATAGATGGCTATTAAACAAACTGGGGAATATGGGAGAGGCAGGACAGTATGCGGTGGGTAGGTAACTGGCTAGGAGGTAGGACACAGAGGGTGGTGGTAATGGCTGTCACTCCACAGAGGCAAAAGTGACCAGTGGGGTAACACAGGGATCATTTCTGGGACCGGTTCTATTCAGCATCTTCATCAGTGACATTGTGCAGGACCTAGAAGGCAGAATTTCTCTGTTCGCTGATGACATGAAGCTCTGTAACAGAGTGGACACACCAGAGGGTGTAGACAGAATGAGGAGGGACCTGCAGAAGCTTGAAGAACTGGCAAGGGTTTGGCAGTTGAAATTCAATGCAAAGAAGTGCAAGATAGTGCATATGGGGCACAAAACCCTGGAACAACATATCAGTTGTTGGGGATGAGGATACAGAATGCACCAAGTAGGAAGGGACCTTGGGGTTATCATCTCTGATGACCTCAAGGTAGGGAAACAGTGCGACAAGGCAGCAGGTAAAGCTATAGGATGCTGGGATGCCAAGGCAGTGGCATCACCAGCAGGAAAGGGAGGTCATAATTCCAATATACAAGACACTAGTGAGGCCCCACCTGCAGTACAGTGTACAGTTCTGGAGGCCTTACTTATGTAAGGACATAGACAGGGTAGAGAAGGTTCAGAGGAGGCAACAAAGATGATACAGGGATTGCATCATAAGTCCTATGACTATGAGCACAGGCTGAAGGACTTGCATATGTACTCCTGGAGGAGAGGAGGGAGAGAGGATATGATAGAGACATACAGGTACCTAACAGGGAGGAACAGGGTGCAGGAATACACTATTTTCCAGTGAAAAGATGTTCCAGGACTAGGGGGCATGGGATGAAGTTGGAGGAGGGGATTCAGAGGAAACGTGAGGAAGAATTTCTTCACAGAAAGGGTGGTGGACAAGGGAATGCCCTGCCAGAGGAATGGGTGTGGGCTGAAACAATCACGGGATTTAAGAATGCATGGGATAGACATGGAATTCTGGAGGTCAGAGGTATAGGGCAACAGACATCTAGAAAACAAAGTGAACGCAAGCTTAAATGGGCAGACTGGGTGGGCCATAGGTTCTTATCTGCTGACAGTGTCTGTATATCTATGTAACTGAATTACAGATATGTGTCAGACCTAGGCATTGACCTTTGTCTCTGTGGTCACAGAGGCTGCAGCTCTAACCTTTCAGCTCATAACAGCAACACAATATTTATCAAGACGTAGACTCTTGATATTAAGGTATACTGAGAACAATAAGAAAACAGTCAGACAGATACAATCAGAAATGTACAATGGCAAATTGAATGTTATAGAAAACATTTTCTTTAACCACTCAAACTCTGCATGTTACCTCTTGTTGCATATGAATGCTATACATCTATTTTATTCCTGTAGTCCTGCTTCCACATGTAGTAATTGGATCAGTCTCAACAAGGAGGCCATGCCATCACCACACAGCAATCTTAAGTGTGATGTGCGAGCTGCATAAAGTACTGGGAGGTATTATGCAATGGGGACCTCTGATGGAAGCTATGCATGCCCTCTCAGCTCAGCCTCCACCAGCACATCTGGCCACAGCAGTCCCACAACACAGGCAACACCCATCCTCACAGATAGCCATGGAGGACTGGCAATCAGTACCTCACTCTATATTTTCTCCCAATCAGAGCAGACTGAGAGAGGTGGTGAGAGGGCTGCAAGTCAAAACAGTGCACTTTGGGTTGCTTGTTTCCTCCAAATGTGAAGTGGTGCTAACTGTGTGTTGAAAAAGGGAAGTCGGGAAGAGAGGGTAATTGAGAGGTGAGTTAGGTGTTGACAGCTACTTGTGGCATCATCATACAGGGAGCAGTACCGAGTGACTAAACAGCACTTTCACATGAAGAAGATAGATAACTCTGAGGAGCAAGGAAGTGACTGGGATTCTAGGGAGGAAGTTGGTGTCTGCTTGCAGCACCATCTTGCAGCGGTCTGTGCCATGTGACTGCCTAGTGCCAATTAGGTGACAGTAGCACTGTATTGAAACACATAGGGATAAGCAGCCCTGGAGCAATAATGAGTGGTTAATGACGCTACTGTCTCACCCTTCCCTCATCATCTCATGCCTGCCTGTTCGCTCCATTGAATAGTCTGCTACAGTATAATAGTATGAGTGACTCACCCAGCACTGGTGTCAGTGAGCTTATATAGAAGGAGCTGGCTGGGGTGCACAGGGAGAGGGAACAGATTGACTAACAAGGATAGATTGCACTAGCCACCCCCAAAAAAACAACAAATCAAGGTAGGGGGTCAAGAAGGGAGCTGCATTGAATGAAAGTATAGTGCTTCTATGAACGGAGGGACTTAAGTTAGGAGGAGGTATCGTTTAAAGGAAATTCCCTCAGCCTATTCTCTGTATACCTGTGTAATTTGCAGGCATGAATAATGATTCCCTCTCTTGCATCCCATTCATTTCATTCTAATTTAAATATAAATGAGGTTGCTTACTTTGGTTTGCCCTGATGTGAAAATCTGTTTGTCTCCATTGCAAAGGTCATGACTCCACTCATGGAAGGTATCTTGAGAGTTGACTATTAAGGGTGTTGCCTAGGGAGTGATACCATCAGGCAGGGGATGGGAGTGGGGAGGAGTACCCAGTATACAGGAGTATCTCTTCTTCAGAGGACTAGGGAGCCCAGGGTAGAGGAATGGCAAGTGGGAAGGGGTGGGAATGTGAGAGTAGCATCAGGAGTGAGAAATTCTAAAGGGTGCCTTTATTGAATAGATTTGCACCACTGTCTGGAAGGAGGAGGGGCAGCAGGAGGTGAGGAAGGAGGTCAGGTTGAGCCAGGGTTGAGAGCAAGAGTACATGGGAGGGAGGAAAATAATCAGGGTGGGCAGGGAAGAATATGCAGGCAAAACAGAGTGGAGGATGGGAGGGAAAACTGAAAGCAAATACAGATAGTCAGAAGGAGGGGCAGATTGGGAGATGGAAAACATTTATGGGGATAAACTGTGGATGTGTAGATAAGTTCACCAGGGTGTAGAGGAGCAGTTAGGTGGGGAAGCAGTTAGTACTGATTATAAGAAAGGAAGGACAGGGAGCAAGGATACAGGGGATGGAAGGGTGGCAATCATAGGGGACTCATAATTAATGGTATTCACTGGGGAAGGAAGGGGACTCAAATGCAAGCAGGAGGGTGGTTTGTATGCCAGGGATGACAGCGGGAAGGTAGACCCAAGAATAAGGGAAATAGTAAGGAGGTTGGAGGAAAACCTAATTTAGTTATACATTTGGGAACCAATGACCTAGCTGGGGAGGAGGTGGAGATAGTGCAAAGTAGGTTCAGGGAGTTAGGGAAGATCTGCAGGAGGAAGGAAGTACACTGGTCTTCTCAGAGGATACCAGTACCAAGGGGTAGCACAGCCAGGAAAAGAAGAATAGAGGATTTTAATGACTGGCTGAGGAAATGGTGCAGGGAGAGAGGTTCATCTGTATTGGGGACAGGGAGGAGACCTGGTCAAACAAAGCACTCTTTTCACCAGACAGGCTACACCTCAGTAGGGAGGGTTTGAGGGTACTGGGGAGAAACTGGGAATACATAACCACTACACTTAATTTAAACTACTGAAGGGGGCAGTGGGCGTGCAGGCCCACAGACTCCGAGAGGAGGTGATCATTGAACCCACCCCACCCCACAGTGATGGAAGAGGTCTGGAGGAAGGAGCTGGAAAGGGCAAAACACAGTTAGCAAAGGGTGAGGGGTGAGAAACACATAACAAGGGTATGTGGAGGGTGTACACAGAGGGATAAATGTGAATAGAAGAAAAGAGGAAGAGAAGGAAGGTAAGACTTTAGGTGGAGGTGATGTCTCTGAATGTGCAGAGTCTTGGAAACAAGATGGATGACCTGCAGGCACTATTAGCAGAAAGGAGGGTGGACATAGCTGCAGTAACCAAGACTTGGACAACGTCACACCATGACCTTGTGATTCCTGGATACAAACAACTCAAGAGTGACAGGGTAGTCAGGAAGGGGGGGGTGGCAGTTTATATCAGGAAGGAATAATTTTCACAGGGAGGAGTCAGAGGAAGGGAGGTGGAGGCATTATAGGTTCAGTTATGGTCCGATAGGGGAGAAAGGTGAGGTTGGTGGTGGTTTACAGACCACCAGTCAAGATGAAGAGAGGAACAGGAAACTGATCTCACAAATATTGGAAGCTGTGGGGAAAGGAGAGGTGGTAACTGTGGGAGACTTCAACCTGCCAAAGGTGGACTGAGCATACCATCCACAACATGTGCTAAGAGTCAGGTGATCTTGGAAGGACTGCAGAGTGGGTTCCTGACTCAGGCATCACTAAACCAACAAGAGCTGAGGCAATTCTTGATCTGGTGCTCACAACTGGGGAGCATGTACAGGAAATATTGGTTAGGAGTCACTGGGTGGAAGTGACCATTGCACAGTGTGTTTTCAGTTGGATATGGGCAGAGAAAGCATCCCAACTAAGACCATAATCTTGGATTTCAGAAGGGTGGACTTGAGAAATGGGAGGTGCTAAGGAGCCATTTGGCGGGCATCAGAGCAGATATGGGGGTGGACCAAGGTGGTCCATCATTAAGGAAGGAATATTGGTTGCCACAGATGAGTGTGTTAGGCTCAGGGGAAGAACACAAGGATCAAAGCGCCCAGCTGGTTCAGTTCTGGGATTGCCTAGGCCATAAGAGGAAAAAGGTTGGCCTATAGAAAATTCAGGAAGAGCAAGAGAGAGGTGGATAGGAAAATTACCTAAGTTTGGCTAGTGAGGCAAGTAAGGAAGTCTGGCGAGCAAAGGCACAGAAGGAGCTGCAGATAGCTGAAGGAATTAAAAGGAGGCTTTCTTTCATTATATAAGTGAGAAAAGGGACAAGAAGGAAGGGATTGTTAAGCTTAAGAAAGGGGTGGAGTGGGTGGAGGATAAGAGGGGAAGCAGATACTAAATTAATACTTCTGTTCTGTCTTCATCAGGAGAAGGACAGACCAGTGCCATCAGGAGGGAAAGTGGAGTGGGGGAGGAACATAGATGTAGTGCTAGAGGAGGATAGAGTGAGGGAGGGAGGGTCTGCTGGCATTGAAGGTGGACAAATCACCAGGCCTGGACAGAGTACATCCAAGGATACTAAAGGAACTGGCTGAGGAGCTGACAGGGCCACTGGCAGACCTATTTAATAGTTCACTAGAATCAGGTGTGGTACCGCAGGACTGGAGAACAGCACGTGTAGTGCGCCTCCACAAAAGCAGTCCCAAGGATGATCCAGGGAATTACAGACCAGTCTGTCTGACCTCCACTGTGGGCAAGCTCATGGAGAACATACTAAAGGAAAAGTTGGTGGAATATCTAGAGGAGCATGGTCTCCAGGATGAGAGGCAGCATGGGTTCATGGGGAGATTGTGTCAAACAAATCTGATTGACTACTTTGACTGTGTCACTAAGACAGTAGACAGAGAGCAAGCGGTAGACATCCTCTGTCTTGATTTCAGCAAGGCCTTTGACTCTGTGCCCCAAAAAGGTTGATCAGGAAGTTGGTGGATCTTGGGTTGGGAAAAGATGGCCAGATGGGTGAAAACTGGCTGAGGGGCAGAACCCAGAGGGTGGTTGTGGGGAGAGTTATCTGGCACCAGAGAGATAACCAGTGGGGTCCCACAGGGCTCGGTGCTGGGGCGGTGTTCTTCAATGTCTTTATCAATAACATTGGGGATGGCATTAAGGGCAAAATGTGTCTATTCGTGGATGACACCAAGCTCTGTGGGAGAGTGGACACAGCTGAAGGGATACAGGACCTACAGGAAGATCTGGAAAAGCTAGGAGGTGGTCCAGGATCTGGCAGCTTGGCTTCAATGATGAGAAATCAAAGTTATGCATATTGAGCCAAGAACTCAGGACAGTGCACTACCTGGGTGGAGTCAGAGTATCTGAATCAGAGGTGGAGAAAGACCTGGGAGTGATGATCACTAGTGACCTGACTGGAAATGAATGAATACTTCTGTCTTCACCAGGAAGAAGGACGGACCTCCCTGAAATGACTTTCTGGACCTTCTGGACCTCCCTGGAAATGAGCCTCAGCTCAGTGGAGTTCTCCATATTCAGTTCTTGTATGAATAAACATTTTACCTATCTTCCTACCTACATGAAGCACTCAACACATTGCATGAAAGCAGCAGCAAAGGCAAACAAGATGCTGGGATGCATAGCTAGGGGATCAGTAGCAGGAGAGATGAGGTTATACTACCCTTGTACAGGTCACTGGTAGGCCGCATCTGGAGTATGGAGTTCAGTACTGGTGCCCACACCTCAAAAGGACATTAACCTGCTGGAGAAGGTGCACAGGAGGGCTACAAAGACGATAGCCAGTCAGCAGAGCAAGGCATACAAGGACAGGTTGAGGCACTGAACATGTACTCCCAGGAAGATGGGGGGACATGATTGGGATCTTCAAGTACTTGAAAGGGATAAATAAGGTTGATAAGGACAGTCTCTTTAAGGTGAGTGGCAACCATAACGTGAGGGGCACAATCTTAAGCTGGAGGGTGGGAGGTTTAAGAGGAAGGTCAGGAAGCACTTCTTCACAGAGAGGGTGGTGGACACTTGGAATGCACTGCCAGAAGAGGTCATCTTTTGAAGACAGTGGGCAGCTTTAAGAGAGGCTGGGATAGGCATAGGGGACGGTAAAGATCATGGGTAGGGAGGATGGGAGGAGTGGGGAGGAGGGCAGGGATATGTCAAGCTGTGGACCCTGCAATACGAGCAGACTTGATAGACCAAATGTCCTTCTTCTGCTGGCTTCTTCAGATGTTCATATGATGCATACCTGCACAAGTCAGTAGAACTTATACTCTTATTCGGTTCTGTTATGTCTTGTGAGGTCCTTGTATTCTCTGAAAGCATTTTTCTAACTCAGATATGCTTTAAACTACAGAAAACAGCAGGCACATACTGTGCCTTGAAAAGTTTTAATGGCCAGCATAAGACGACGGAGGGACTGCAGAGTACAGCAACAACATTGACAGATACAGTATAACCACTGGATAACAGTAGTTATACAGTGTAACAGGCTTTAGCACTAAAACATCATAGAATTCCAGGATGTCTTACAGCCGGTCATGAACTTTACAACGAGTCAAATAGGTTTCACAACAATCAATCAGTGTTTATTTATAAGTGCAATCTCACAGGATTCAAAGCACTTTACAGCCTCAAATTATTAAAATCTATAATATATAAATTAGCCCATAAATTATACAATAAAACCCGTTTGTACTAGATAATGAACCATAATTTATGATATATCAGACTTCAGGATATTCATTTACATTTAAGTCCAGATGTGCAGTGAGCCGTGGGGGTTTAATAAAAATATACTTGCACATGGTCATGCAGGTAGGACGAGCCTCAAAAAATATTAATATGCTTGCACAGGCAGGTCATGCGCAGTGAGCTGTGTAAGGGGGAGTCATCTAGTACCCTCCTCAGCTGTGCAGGAACTGACCCCAGAACAAGACAAATGTGCTTCACCAAAAATCTCAATGGAGCCATGTCAAAGTAAAAGCCGTGGTGGAGAGGTGTCCAGCCTTCCTGTTCCTGTTACGGGTCCAGCAACAAGTCCTAAATAAGCACTGGTCAGCACCACATGTTCACTTGCTTGTATTCAGGGCCAGATTTACATTTAGGTAAACTACAGTATATCTGTGTTTAGGGCCCAAGAGTTTGTGGGGCTTATTTCAAAATCAGGGGCCCAATACACAGACACATGGACTGTCCCAAGTGGTCTGATTGACACTTAGTACCAGTTCTTTACTAGCGACCCTGTTGTGTTATGTACAATGTTTTGCAAGTCTTTTTCTGCCGTGCTATTGCTAGCAACATTGCAACTGTCTGGAGAGAATGACACGGGTGTCATACAAATGGCTTTGCATGGCCCTCACAGTGGTGGGCACAATGTTTTCAGGCATCCTCTGCCTGTAGGGCCAACACAGCCAAGTGATAGTGTTGGCATTTTATGCTTGACCATTGAGAAGCCAGAGGGCATAGTGACCTGTGAGGGACCAGACAGTCACAAGTAGCCCTCGGGAGAACTGGGCAAGGAAAACTTGTTTCATTTGATGTTTCGGGGGTACTGAACCAGCAGCAGTACCACAGGACCAAAGAAAATACAACTCTCAGCAGCCCAGAAGTGGGATTTAAAGTGTGAACTGAGTGGGTGGGGAACATTATGGGGCTCACACCTGATGCCTGGATTCTGGATCATGATAGCGTATAGTATAGACTGGTACAATATCATGCGAGACCTTTATCAGTGGAGCAGTACAGCATGTTAGCAGGTACAAACCTGTTTGCCCCCATTAACAAAGGCGCTCACATTTCATCGTGACTTAGTTGCTGGGGTATGCTAAATGTTGAGGATACAGGACTATATATTATAACTCCAGCACTGCTTGTATTTGCTGTGTAGTCATTGTACACAGTGCAGTTAAAATTAACTAACTGATAATGCGAGTTATAACAGTGAAACTGGAAAATGAAGAATTCACACATAATGTTGTTTTCTTAGATTGTGACTTGTGTACCTTGTGACTGGCAAGGACATCAAAGTAAAGAGGACGAGAAAGACACAGGGTGGGCAGAACTGGGAAGGAAATTCATTATTCTGATACTGTAATAGGAGAAGAAGGTGTATGCCCCAAATCCTTCTCACAGTTCAAACTGATATCAATCTATTTGCATGCTTTAAAAGTAAACAGATTCACTTAGATCCTGGAGTACCTGTGCTGTGCCTTGTTTGTTTATGTAAAACCCCACCTTGAGTACTGTGTCCAGTTCCGGAGACCACATCTCTGGAAGGGCATAGACAGGATGGAGGCAGTCCAAAAGGATCCACATCAAAAGCCCAATGAGAAGAGACTAAAGGACCTCAAGTTGTACACTTGGTGGGTATGATAGAGAGACCTTAAATACCTCACAGGGTAAATAAGGTACAGGAGGGAAGTGTTTTCATAAAAGGAGCTCAAGAACAAGGGGAATATGGTATGAAGCTATGGGAGTGCGTTCAGGAGAGATGTGAGGAAGCACTTCTATACAGAAAGAGTGGTGGATTTCTGAAACAGCTTTCCAGCAGAGCGGTGTGGGAGAAGGCAAGGGGCAGGGTTTCAAGGTGCATGGGATAGGCATATGGGTATCTTAATGGTAAGGAAAGAGGAGGAAGAAAGAGCTTGAAATTGATTAGGGGCTGCGGTGATACTGTAGGTGAGGAAAAAATGGGCAGCCTATGGGCTGAGTGGTTCTTATCTGCCATCAAATTCTGTTTCTATGTTCTATGTAATGACTAGGATGCTTTTATTTTAGTGTTCAAAACTCAGGTAAGCAGAGTAACCCAGATCATTACCTAATGTGATCAGTGAGTGTAGGACCATGATAGAATATCTGTGTAACCCCCAGGTGGCGCTATCCCAGGGCTAATACCCTGCCTGCTGGACCACCAACAGGTTGAGGGCCTAGGTTCTATGGTGGGTGCCTCCACCCAGAGGTCAGGGTTGGTACTAGTTGGTTGAGTTTGGTCACAGCCCTCTGGGACACTGAGACCCCTTTGTTCCTCTAATGGTCCACATGATATACAAGAATTGCAATGCCAATACCCCACATGTACACTGTATCCAATCATAAGGTACCACTTACCCTCGAGACCGATTCTGCAGGTTAGTCTTGGAGGACCCCTGTGAAATAAGGTTGGTCAATTTACACAAAATAATGCAATGCCTGCTATATAGGTACTGACCCTCTAAACAGGTTAAAGTCAATAACATGCAATCTGGTTTATTTAGGGAGTGAAACACAGGGAGGGGAGATCAAGCTTGATTGGCAGAAATAAATCACAGTACTGTGCGCATACAAAGTCATAAAGTCACACTCTGGGTACCCAGGTTGAGGGGCTAGCCAGGTCTGTTGCCTGGGGCTGGCTGGCAGATGCAGATGGAAAGGGCCCTGTAAGAGAGATATGCACAATACCCAATTGTAATCCAGAGCCGGATGGCTCAGTCCTTGAGTAAATGAAAGAAAGAAAATCAGATGAAACACTGGTGATTGTTAACAGGTCGCAGGGGATGCCCTGATTTGTACTCACGCTACCCCACGCTGATGAAACCTGGCGCAGATGGTGGTTCTGGATTGCCAGACACACAGGCAGGGAGATGAGATTCTACCGCCCAGGCCACACTGCCTTGATCAGCAGACGGATTCAGTCCGATACATTCAGCTCAACATTCAGCTTACACTGCGCGTGACAAGAGAACTGGAATAGCTATTCCTCACGAGCATACCTCTCAACCTTTCGTCACCCAAATGTGGAACACTGCCTCTCAAAATGTGGTACAAATGAGCAAAATGTGGAACACTTAATCAAATTTTTATCTAGGAGGCTCAGAACACTGTTAAAATGTTTGCATTTGTGTTCAGAAAGTCTTTTATTAATAGAATAGTATATTTTTTTGCATCATTTACTGTAGATATTTGCTTTAAAATGTTAATACTGAATGTGGAACAAGTCTTCACAATGTGGAACAGGGGCTTTTGTGAAGTAAAATGAGGAACGTCTCATAATGTGGTACAGTTGAGAGGTATGCTAACGAGCATTCAACACAATTATATGTAAAGGAAATTATTATACCAGGCAGCTGCTTTCATGTCCCAAGCACTTATTGCAAATACCAGGAGTTCACACAGCAGCTTCAATTCCTGACAGACTGAGCGCGATTCAGCAATTCTCCAGTCTTCTACTAGGATGAGCCTGGTTTCCACTCTTTCAGCCTTCCTTCCTTTGGTACTCTCGGATTCAGTCTGATTCGAGTTGGCAATGGCAACGCCCAACTTGAGGCCTCTCACGTGCTTCCCGCACAAAACAGTACAACGCAGAAGCACAGAGCTCCTTCTCTCCTCACAGTCACAACGAATCTGACCTCCCAGTCGCAAGGCAGAGCATTCTCTTCGGGGCCACCCTGTCCAGTTGGTGGACTCGGCTGTCAATCACTCAGAAACTCTCTCTGTTGGTGCAAATAGCGCCAAGGTCCAGAACTCACTTCCCAGAATTACTAGCTATACCTCCTCATTGTAAGCCGGTTCCCAGGAGAGTCCGAATTCTGTTCGGTCCAAACAGACTCATTTTAAAGTTCCCCACACTGATTGGACCCATTCGGCAGTTCAGATCCAAAATGGAGGGCAAACACACAGAGTCCCAGCTGCAAGAAAGGCAGGTTAGACAAACTGCATTTCTACTAGCACTCTAACTGGTTTCAGGCAAACAGTTACATCTTTCATTTAGGCTCCCTCTGCGCTTTTAGCGACTGCAGAAATGGAGCGATTTCCGCAGTTCAGGGGGATTCGAGCACAGAAACACCAGCCCCTAGGAAACAGTAATCATGTCTGCAAGCAGACAGCTCTTAAAGAGACAGTATGAGGAGGCTCTACCAGCACTCACAGTGCCATTCTTAACGGCTTAATCGCCAAACCAGCAGGCAGGGGAACACCTAGGTAAGCTCCACGGAGGCTTTTTAGAAACCCCATTTGTAGGGGCTTACATCTGCTTTACTTGTTTTTTCCACAGTATGAGATCACATTAATTCGATCAGTTGTAGGAACTGCATTGTGGGTATCCAAATGATATGGATTGTGAAACATCTTTGTCATTCCCTGAGAAACAAAGTTCTAAAGAGTGGCACATATAAAAGTCAAAAAGTAGTATACGTGGAATGAAAAGTAGAGGTAAGAGTTCAAACAGGAATTAGGAGATACCAAGAAAACCTCTACCTTGCATTTTCCAGCCTTGTGATTATAGAAACATAGACTTTGTCAGCAGATAGGATTGCTTGGCCCACCTAGTCTGCTCATTTCCTACCTACTGGATAAGCTGCAGATCCTAGTTAACGAACAGCCTACTTCCTCCTACCCCCACCAGAATTGCCTTATGTCTGTCCCATGCATTCTTGAATTCCCCACTGTTTTTGATCCCACAGCCTCCTCGGGAAGGGCATTCCATGCATCCACCACCCTCTCTGTGAAAATACTCTCACATTGCCACTGTGCCATCCCCTCTATCCTCAAATTGTGTCCCTTTGTTCTTGCAATATCTTTTCTGAAAGATGCTACCCTCTTGACTTTGATTCCCTTGAGATACTTAAAAGTCTCTATCATGTCCCTCCTCTCCCTCCTTTCCTCAAGGGTATAAATATTAAGCTCCTTTAGTCTCTCCTCGTATGGCTTGTCTTGCAGGACCTGCACCATTTTAGTTGCCCTCCTCTGGACTGCCTCCATCCTGTCTATGTGCTTGTGGAGATGGGGTCTGCAGAACTGCATGCAGCACTCCAGATGAGGTCTTACCAACTGTCTATACAGAGGGGTAACAACTTCTTGTTTTCTACTGGTGATGCCTCTTCCTATACATCCCAGTATCCCCCAGCCATCCCTACTGCCTTCTCACATTGCTTGCTAACTTTTAGGTCATCTGATATGATTACCCCAGGTCTCTTTCCATTTTGTTGTTGTTACTACCCCCATTGTGTACTCTTCCCTGGGTTTTTCCCAGGTGCATTGCATCCAAGCTGCCATACTTACGATCATTCCTCCAACCTTGCCAAGTCCCTTCTCATCCTTCCCACCCCTCTTGTGTCTCAACCCTGCTGCAGATCCTTGTGTCGCCTGCAAGAGGCATACGTTTCTTCCAGTCCCTCTGCAATGTCACTTATAAAGACATTAAAAAGGACTGGATCCAGTACTGAACCCCTGCGGTACTCCACTAGTAACCCCCTTCTTCAAAGTGGACTCTGTTTACTGTTACCTTCTGTGTCCTGTTGTCCAGCCAGTATTTTACCCAGGCTACCACCCTAGGATCCACTCCCAGGCTAACTAATTTGTTTATTAATCTTTGTGTGGGATTGTGTCAAATGCCTTACAAAGTCTAGGTAGGCCATGTCCACAGCCCTCCCTGGTCTACTACTTTGGTCACCCAGTCAAAGAAATCTATTAGATTCATCTGACATGACCTTTCTGCAGTGAATCCGTGCTGCCTTGACTCCTGTGCCCTGCTGGCCTCTAGGTACTCAACAAGTCTTTCCTTCAGAAGTGATTCCATCATTTTCCCTACCACTAAGGTCAAACTAACTGATAAGTCTGTAGTTTCCTGCCTCTGTTTTGCTCCCACTGTTGTGAAGGGAATTACATCTGCCCTCCTCTAGTCCTCAGGTACCACACCATCCTCCCATGATTTGTTAAAAGGGTAGTCAGTGGTGTCACTAGTTCCCCTTAATTCTTTTTAGAATTCTGGGGTGAATCCTGTCAGGCCCATTGCTTTGTTCACCTTCAGTTTTAGGAGTTCTTTCAGAACCCTTTCTTCTGTGAAAGGACTGGGATTGACTCCTCCCCACCCCATCCAGAGTGCTTCTATTGATTGGATTAGGTACCTTCCTCCTCTTCTTTTGTGAATACTGAACAGAAGTATTGTTTAGTATCCCTGCTTTTCACTGTCCCTCTCTGCCCAACCACCATTCCCTTTATTCAGCCTCACTATCCCTCCCTTCATCTTTGTTTGCTCCATAATGTACCTAGAAAAGTTTTATCTCCTTCTTAACCAAGCTGGCTATCTTTTCCTCAGTTTTGGCCTTTTCTGTTCTGACTGCCTTCCTGCTTCGTTCTGTTTTAACTGATACAGTTCTCTGTCCTGCTCCTTCTGTGGTTTTCTTATACTTCCTAAATGCTATCTTTTTCTCCCTAACCTTTCCCACCACTTGTTTTGAAAACCATGGTATTTTTCTTTCGTTTTGATTTGTTTATTTGCATCACACAAAGGCTTGTTGCCTCTGAGATGGTAGTTTTGATGTTTCCCATTGTTGCTCCACCCTCCTTCTTGCCTGTTTGCTAGTGCTTTTCTGAGGCACTCTCCCATTTTGACAAAGTCAGCCCTTCTGAAGTCCAGTACCTCACTTTTGTATGGCTTGACTCTGCAGCTGAGTTTATCGTGAACCACACTGTTTGGTGATTACTTGCTTCCAGATGGCTACCCACTTCTAGATCTGAGATCCTCTGTCTGTCCCCATTTGAGAGTACCACGTCTAAGATTGCTCCCTCCTGAGTGGGTTCCAACACAAGCTATCTGAGGCATGTCCCTGTAGGGCATCGAGAATGGTCCTGCTCTTGGATGTGGCTGCAGCAAAGGTGCTCCAGTTAACATCTGGCATAGTCAGGTCCCTCATCAACAAGATCTCCTTTCTCTGCCATCTTAAGGATGCCTTCTATAATTTCCTTGTCCATTTCCTCCCGTGAGATGGGGGTCTGTATACAACCCCTGTGCGGATTGTGGTGCCATTTCCAGTCTCCAGGATGACCTACAGTGCTTCCTCTCCTCCCTGTTTACTCATTTGTTCCATTGCTTTGATCCCTTTCCTTACATAGAGCTACTCCTCCTTCTCCTCTCTTCTCCTCTCCCAGTCTCTCCTGTAGATTGTGTACTCTGGTATGTTGACATCCCAGTCATGGTTCTCTATGTACCATGTTTCTGTGACTGCCACGATATCCAGACATCCCTCTTCCATCAAGGCCACCAGTTGGGGAGCTTGTTACCTAAACTACTGCCATTGATACTCATTACCCTCCTTACTCCTTTTTGCCCCATCCTTGTCCTTACTTTCTTTGCCTTTTCTTCATTTACCCTGCCCATCTCCCTATCGGCGTCTCTATCTTGGCGTTTACCTCATTAACTGCTCCGATTTGTTGGGGGCTAGGATTTCCGTGTTCCTTTTCAGTGTCTCCCCTGACCTAGTTTAAATGCTTGCCAATGAAGCATTTAAACCTGTCACCTAGGATCCTGGTTCCCTCCTGGATAGATTCAGACCATCGCATCAGTGTAGGCCTGCATTCCTCCAGGTGGATCTCCAGTCACCAATGAAGCCAAAACCCTGAGCTCTGCAACAGTTCTTCAACCACTGATTGAATCCCATGGTGCAACTCACCCTAACCTTACCCATGCCATAGACAGGCAGCACCTCCAAGAAGGTTACCATGCATGGTACTTGTCTAAGACTCCACCTCCTCCACTGTTATGATCCCTTTCCCAGCCAGCTCATTTGTCCCTAGTTGGACAGTCACATCCAGCTCCCCCCTGCAGCTGTTCCCGTGATCCTGAGGATTCGCTCCCTGTCCCTCCAAGCCATGGTGTCAGGCAGACACCTTACCTCCCTCTCCCTCCCTCTCCCAGTCCTATCCTCCTAACAATGGAGTCCCCACCAGGAGTTGTTTCCTTCCTCTGTGGGGTCCCATGCCACTCTCCTGTGGGTCTCCTTGTGGAGGTTCCCAGCATCCTCCTTGATCTCCACTGTGGGTGCCCCCATAGAGGAACCACACTCTGCCAGAATGGCATATGAATTGTGAAGCAGTACAACTGGAGAGATGCGCTCTATTCCACCACCTTCACCCTCCCTGTGCCCACTGTGGTCCAACCGCCACTCTTTCTTGGCAACCTCTGAGGCAGCGGCGGTGGTTCTCGTGGTCCCTGGGTGGGAGAGGAGGTCCCTAATACTGGCCAACTCAGCCTGGAGATGAGCAACCTCTTCCTCAGCCCAGAGAGGTGCCTGCAGATCGGACAGCACCGCATCCTTCAGAATGTCTCCTGGAAGACTGCTGCTCCACAACCACTGTATTGCACCACCCCCATCATGTCTTATTTGTGGCCCCTTAACTGTTGTTTTGTATACTTACTCTTTCCTCTTTATTTATTTTTTTATTTTATATAATCCCCCCTTCCTACTGCCTCCATGCCATTAAGCTCCTAATCTTCCTGTTCTGGGACAGGAAGTTCCTATTTTCCTCAATACTCTCCTTCTTACTTGCTCAGAGTCAGAACTTCAGCAGCTAGGCGGGATGGAGAGCTACTCTTTCCTTCTAGGATGGTGAGTCTTTTGTGCCTTTGTGATCACTCCTTTCCTGCTCCCAAACAGGGCGTTCCTGTTGTCAGTCAAATCCTAGCTCTATAAAAGTAGAACTGGCTATGGGTGAGGGGTGGAGGGAGGGAGGGCTATATAGTCCCAGTAGAGTAGCATAGATCTAACAGCACCTCCTTCATGTTGCTGTTTGCTGCTAGAAGCTATCTAGGGCAGTTTTAAATCCAAAACACTTGGCTTCCTTCTGCCTAAGCCACTCCCCCTAATTCACAGTTTCTTTCTTCACCTAGCTAACTGCTTACTACACAGATAACAATTCACTTCACCCAACTCAAACAAATGTAACTCCCTGCAAATGGGGGTTCCTAAAAGTCTTCCAGGAGCTTTCCTGAATGCTCCAAGTCTGGGCGGTGTTCGCATCTGAGCTGTTTGAATGTGGTTCCAGGTAAGTGCTATTTGAGCCTCCATGTACTGTCTCTTTAATAGCTGTCTGCTTGCAGACTTAATTAGTTTGTATGGGGGACTGTGTGTTCTAATGCCTGAATCCCACCCGGCTGCTGTCAGTTCGCCTGCTTTTGCCGCTGCTAGGTGTGCAGAGGAGCCTTGTTGAAAGATATAACTGTTTGCCAGAAATCATTTAGAGTGACTGAGAAAATGTAATTTGTCTAACCTGTCTTCATTTCAGCACGAACTGTTTCAGTGTAGCTCTTTCATTTTGGTTCTGAATAGCTGACTTGGACCAATCAGGATGATAGGGAGACCCTAAAATGGAGCCTGTGGATGAATCGAAATTGACTCTCAATTTTGAGCCAGCCACAAGGGGATTGTATGGGCAGTGACTCTGGGAAATGTAGTTTTAACCTTGGCCTTTTTCTACCAACAGAGGGAGTCTTATTAGAGTGACAGCTGAATCAGCCAACAGAATAGTGTAGAGCTAAAGGAAATGCCCTGCTCTGTGACTGGAAAGATCAGATCAGTTGTGGCATTGAAGAGAGAAGGAGCTGTGTGCTTCTGCGTGTGTAGTTTCGTGCAGGAAGCGCGTGTGAGGCCATGAGTTTCGGTCTGCAGTCTTTGTGAGTGCCAGTTTGACTCAATCTGAGTTGTGAGGAGAAAGAAGCACCAGAAGTGTGGAAACCAGGCTCACCCTGTAGAAGACTGGAGAAATTGCTGAATCATCCGGTCTGTCAGGAACTGAAGCTGCTGTATGTGCTCCTGGGTATCTTGCGTAATTGCGATCAGGATCGAGAAGCAGCCTGCCTGGTATAGTACTTTCCTTTTACATCTGAATGTGCGTAGTGCTTGTGGGGAATCGCTATTTCCAATCCCCTGTGCTGTGTGTTGTGTGTTGAAGCTGGAAGCAAACCCCAGCTTGTCTCGAACTAAACTGCTTTGCTATAAACTGCAGTGGGGTCCAGTCACAAGGACCTTGTCTCCATGCCCTGCTGTTTCTGACAATCCAGAAGAACATCCACCATCCGGTTCTCAGCTTGGGTATTGTGAGTACAAATCAGGGTATTCCCCTGCAGCCTGTTTTCAATCACAAGTGTGTCATCTAATTCTTGTTGTTTCTTTGCTTCATGGACTGAGCCATCAGGCTCCAGATTACAATTAGGTGTTGTGCATATATTTTCTTCTAGGGGCCCTATCCATCTGACCTGCCGGCCAACCCCAGGCTCCTATTTCTGCACCTGCCATTAGTCACGACTCTTCCGAAGGTTGAGGATCTTCTCTGGCACCCTCCCAGGGGAGGATGATTGGGACACCTGGATAGATTGTGTTGCCCCTTGATACCTGAATGGCAGTGTGTGTGGAAGCCCTAGAGGCCATTAAATTTTGAGGTCCACAAATCCTGATGCATCTGCTCAGAAGTACCTATCTGCACTTGAAGGCAATTTTGGGAGCATTGAGTCAGGAGAGAGCTTGATGTGGAAATTTCAAGGTACAAAACAGTGGCCAGGGGAGAGTTTTCTGCATATGTTACTCGTCTGGAAGAGAGCTCTACAGAAGGCTTACCGAAAAGTTGGGATAGCCGCCAGTGACTTAAACCATGTAAGGTTGGAGCACCTACTACAGCATGCAAAGCATTCTAAATGCAGCTCCTTCAGTTAAGGCTCCCAGACAGAAGGGTAACCCACTGGACTATTGTGACTTAATAAAGAACTTTGGGAGGTTGAAGATGAGGAGGAGAATTCTAATTCTGGGGTGGCGCAGCCCAAGTGTCACAGCATCGGAAGGTCCTTGTGAAGTGGGGACCAATGAGGGTGTGCTGCCATGGGGTGAACTGCTGAGAGAGATCAGGGAATTCAAAACAGTCTCTTTATGAAGACTGCGCCTGTAAGTACAGGCCCTGACCCATATCCGACTGCCTCTGCTATGGGGTGGGAGTACCACCCAGGCATCTCCTGCTGACAACAGCTCAAAACTGGATGTCTTGACCATGGAAGTGGAGAAATTGACGAGATGCCTCCAAATGCTTATCACGCCACAGACAGAAATGGCACCAAGGTGTCCAGTTAGTAGTACCTCCGTTCTGGCTCCCAGTGTGCGCCTTCCAGCTCAAACTCCAGAAAGTATGTTTTGCTATAATTGTGGGAAGGATGGGCACATGAAAAAGAATGCCAGTCCCAAAGACACAGACAAAGTTGTATATAGGCTACAAGGAGAGCTTGGAGAACAAATCAGTGGTTAAGAGGTGCACAAAATGATCCCAGTGAGGGTCTCAAAATGCTAACTCACGTCCCTTTGTGGCAAGGTCAGTTGCCCGCTCCCGCTACCACCTCTCCAGACTGGTCCAGAATAGTGGTCCCTCCATGGAGACCACTGTAAAGGTGAATGGAGTGTCTACAAGAGCTGTATTAGACAGTGGCTCCCAAGTGACAATTATGTTCCAGGATTGGTATCAGAAGCATTTGTCAGACATACCCTCACAACCATTGGAAGGACTGCATGTATGGAGGTTAAGTGAGAAGACCTACCTCTACTCGGGTATATCCGAATTTGGCTGTCTTTCCCACTTCCGTGGCTGGAGTGGTAGAGCAAGTAGAGACCCTGGCCTTAGTGTGTCCCCCTACTGGACTGTATGGATGGGGTTCCGCTACTAATTGGGACGAATGTGCATATGTTTTGACAGTTGGCACAGTTGTGTTATGAGAAACAGGGTCACAGACTGGTAGAGCTATAAGAATTCGGCATTGATCAAGAAGGCCTATGATGCCCTGAGAGATGCTGACAAAGTGGAACCAGAGGAACCAGTTGGAACTGTCTGGAAAAGGATCCTGAGTCTCTGATCCTGGCGCCAAATGCCCAGTGTACCTTACAGGGAGAGGTCCGATCAGAAAGAATGTCAGGAATAAAATCCTCATGTTGGATGCTCCAGGGGATGGGAAATTGCCAGAGGGACTGCTGGTCAAGCCAAGTATTTTGCCTGCCAGAGCCCATGCTTATGCCAGACGGGTAATGGTCCAAGTTCATAATGTGTCTGATAGAGATTCGAGTAATAGAGGTTGCACCCTGGCTAGTGTGCATTGTGTGGATACTGCAGTGTTGCTAGTAACAAGTGTCTGGGGAGATGACAGAGTGATGCCCGACTTGTTTGATTTTGGTGACTCCCATTGCCAGCCGAATGGAAGATGAGATTCAGTAGAAAGCTTGCCCAGACAGACCAGTGTTTTCTTTTAAAGAATGGGATGTAGGATGTGTGCAGGAGCTGAGCACCACATCCGGCTGCATGATGATAGGCCATTTCGTGAGAGGTCTCGACACCTGGCACCTGCTGACATAGATGATGTGAGACAGCATCTACAAGAGATGCTTGCTGCTGGTGTAATACAAGAATCCAGAAGCCCATATGCTTCACCTATTGTGGTAGTGAGAAAAAGAATGGGACAGTAAGGATGTGCATGGATTATCACACCTTTACCAGTGGACTATCCTGATCAGTATACAATGCCCCGCATCCAGGATGCTTTAGACTGCCTGAATGGTAGCAAGTGGTTCTCCATGCTGGATCTTCGAGTGGGTACTACCAGATCCCGATGGCCCCGAAAACCATGAGAAGACAGCCTTTATCTGTCCACTTGGCTTCTATGAATTCATGAGGATGCCTCAAGGATTTCAGGTGCCCCAGCCACTTTTCAACGACTGATGGAGCGTGCAGTGGGGACATGAACTTATTAGAGTGCCTGGTGTACCTGGATGATGTTATTGTGTTTGGCAGCTCACTGGAGGAACATGAGAGCAGATTGTACAAGGTGTTGGACCGACTGGAAGACTTTGTCCTAAAATTGTCCATCAATAAATGTCAATACTTCCAAACATCTGTAAAGTATGTGGGACATAGTCTCCACCGAGGGAATAGAGACCAACCCAAGTAAAGTTGAGGCCTTGATCACCTGGCCACAGCCCCACAATCTAAAAAGAACTGCAAAGATTCCTGGATTCTGTGGCTACTATCGCCATTTCATCAAGGACTATTCAAGAGAGATCCATCCTTTCTTAATCTTACTCAAGGTTACCTCCTACCCACAAAAATACAAGAGGTTGGTTTCTTCTGAGCCTGAGAGAGTGTATTTCCATCCCAATAAAGTATTTGGAGCCAGATGGACACCTGAGTGTGAAACTGCTTTTCATGAGATTATATATCAACTTACCCATGCTCCTGTCCTTGTCTATGCAGATCCAGCAAGGCCCTATGTCTTGCACACTGATGCTAGCCTGCAAGGCTTGGGGCTGTATTGTTCCAAGAGCACGAGATTGGCCTGAGACCAGTGGCTTTTGCCAGTAGAAGCCTGATCCCATCTGAAAAGAACTATCATGTACATAAGTTAGAGTTCCTAGCTTTGAAGTGGGCTATTGTTGACCAGTTCCACGAGTACTTGTATGGGGCTAAGATACTAGTAAAACTGACAATAATCCTTTGACCTATGTGCAGACTTCAGCTAAGTTGGATGCCACTGGCCATAGGTGGCTTTCAGCATTATCTACATATGACTATGCTGTTGAATACAGAGCAGGCCTGAACCACATAGATGCTGATGCTCTCTCCTGGAGGCCTGTTTCTCGAAATGACTGGGTCAGACTGTCAGAACCTGATATTCGAGCACTCTGCCAGAAGTTTGACCGAGAGGAGCAAGTGGTCCCAGACCCAGTGAACTGTATGGTGGATTGTTTGGGACCCTCTGAGAACTGCATACCTGCTGCTTATTGCCACTTTTCAGCAATAGACATTGGTGCACTGCCTCAGCTGGACAATGACAGTATTCAGCGGGCTCAATCCCGAGATCCTATGATCAAATCAGCTTTGAAGCCCTCTATGCAGGGAAAGATGTGTCCAAATTACGCTCCACTGATTTGAGAACTGCATTGTTATACAAGGAAAGTCCTAAGTTGAAACTGATCAATAGACTGTTATACAGAGAAACAGTAGACAGAGGAGGACAAATAGACAAACAACAACTAGCGCTGCCCACTGCCTTCGAGACTCAGTACTGAAGTCCTTACATAACCATGGGGCACCTTGGTATAGACAGAACACTTGACTTGGTGAGATCCAGATTCTATTGGCCTAAGATGGGGGCTGATGTTGAGCAACACGTTTGAACTTGTAGTCGCTGCTTACAGAGGAAAGCTTTGCCCCAGTGGGCTGCCCCTTGTTAACATCACCACCAGTGCACCCATGGAGCTGGTCTGTATTGATTTTCTGAGTTTGGGGTCAGATCAAAGAAATATTAGTAATGTGCTGGTGGTCACTGACCATTTTATGAGATATGCCCAAGCTTTCCCACCAAGGACCAGAAGGCATCCACTGTGGCAAAAGTGCTTGTAAAAAATGTTTTGTTCACTATGGGGCTCCACAAGGAATCCATTCTGATCAAGGGAGAGACTTTGAGAGTCGCCTGATCAAAGAGATGCTTTCTCTGTGGGGAGTGCGAAGCCCAGAACCACCCCTTACCACTCCCAAGGGGACCCACAGCCTGAACGTTTCAACCGCACTTTGCTAGATACAGTATGTTAGGCACCCTCCACCCAAAGGACAAGCCAAGGTGGAGCCAAGAAATTAGCACCCTGGTACATGCCTACAACTGCACCAAAAGTGATGCCACTGGGTTCTCCCCTACTGCCTGATGTTTGGAAGAGAAGCTCGACTGCCGGTAGATGTGTGTTTTGGAGTCTCTCCTGATGGGATTCAAGTTGACAACTATTTACAGTATGTGCAAAAGTTAAAGGCCCAGCTAAATCATGCGTACTCAACTGGCTCAAACCATGGCTGCCAAAAGAAATCTGGCCAACAAAGAAAGGTATGATAAAAGGTGAAAGCAGAGGAACTCCAGGAGGGAGACTGGGTATTGCTAAGAAATCTGGGACTGCATGGCAAACATAAGATTGCTGACAGATGGCACCATCTCCTCACATTGTAGTGGGCAAACTAGATGATCTGCCAGTGTACAAAGTAAGGCCTGAGAATAATTCAAAAGATGTTAAAACAATGCATAGAAATCATTTACTGCCCATTGGATAAATCTTGATTGAGTCTGAGCCCCAGAAAATGCCCTTCTGGACCAGTGACTAGAGCTGCTGCTAAGAAAAATCAAGAAAGTCTGCACCTACAGAAGCTGAGTTAAAGTGTTCCCTCCACAAGTCCCAGTTGAACATGACTGTCAGTCCATGTCAGAGGAAAGTGAGTGTGGCTTTGAATACTACCCTTCTACGGACTGAGTCAATTGTTTCGGGCGATCCCCAGTCAATCCTGGAGATGAAGCTGGGCCTTCTGGACTGTCTAAGCCCCAGCTTTGTCCCTGGAGCCAATGCTCCCAGAAAGTGAAGTGCAAAGCATCAAGTCAGATGATATGGAATCATTAAGTATGGTTGAACTGTTTGAGCTTTCAGAGGAGGAAAATGATGGACTGGAACAGACTGGTGATATACCAGAACAAGAAGAGTATTTTGAGTGCCCTGATGGTCCACTGCCAGTGTCCAAAAGCTCTCTATGTGAGCCAAGTGTTGTGGACTCAGAGACTGTAACTACTGGAGCTGAAAGTGCCACAAGTTCTAGCCTCTAGCCTAATGGAGACCCCCTGACAAGTGAGGACAATGCTGAAAATGAGGCTCAGAGTGCAGAGACTGTAACAGTTCCCTCTAGAAAGACTGGTCAAGCTTATAGAGCCTGTGGTGCACCTCAGTTATGATTCCTTGGGAGGCCTGTGGACTTGCCTCTCAATGTTGTCCATAAAGGAGTGTATGTGTCCCCAAGCTCATTGCCCAAACTGAACATCAGCGCTAACTCCAAGTTAATTGTGTTGTCGTCTAGGTATGGTGCCCCTGCCCCATCCAGCCCCAAGGTAGCTGATAGGAAGGGCACCCTATCTTCAGGTTTCATGTACAGGAGGTAATAACCTGAATTACGGTACAATGTGTGTATAATACTGTGTAAAAAGTGATGTACTGAAAAGTTTCAGAAATGTGTTTCTGGTAAGGTGATATGTTGACTGATGATTACATGTATAAGACTAATGTGATATTGAAGTAAATGTACATGGTTGTGCTGAAAGTCTGGGCGGTGTTCGGCGTCTGAGCTGTTTGAATATGGTTCCAGGTGAGTGCTATTTGAGCCTCACGTACTCTCTTTAAGAGCTGTCTGCTTGCAGACTTAATTAGTTTGTATGTTTCTATGCCCGAATCCTGCCGGGCTGCTGTCAATTCGCTCTGTTTCTGCCATTGCTACATGTGCAGAGGGAGCCTTGTTGAAAGATATAACTGTTTGCCAGAAATCATTTAGAGTGACTGAGAAAATGTAATTTTCTAACCTGTCTTCATTTCAGCACAAACTGTTTCAGTGTAGCTCTTTCATTTTGGTTCTGAATAGCTGACTTGGACCAATCAGGATGATAGGGAGACCCTAAATGGAGCCTGTGGACAATCGAACTTGACTCTCAATTTTGAGCCAGCCACAAGGGATTGTATGGGCAGTGACTCTGGGAAATGTAGTTTTAACCTTGCGCTTTTTCTACCAACAGAGGAGTCTTACTGTGAGTGACAGCTGAATCAGCCAACAGAATAGTGTGGAGCAAAAGAAATGCCCTGCTCTGTGACTGGAAAGATCAGATCAGTTGTGGCAGTGAAGAGAGAAGGAGCTGTGTGCTTCTGCAGTGTGTAGTTTCACGGGAAGCGCGTGTGAGGCCCTGAGTTTCAGTCTGCAGTCTTTGTGAGTGCCAGTTTGGACTCAATCCGAGTTGTGAGGAGAAAGAAGCACCAGAAGTGTGGAAACCAGGCTAACCCTGTAGAAGACTGGAGAAATTGCTGAATCGCCTCGGTCTGTCAGGAACTGAAGCTGTGTGTGCTCCGGTATCTTGCAGTAATGCGATCAGGATCAAGAAGCAGCCTGCCTGGTATAGTACTTTCCTTTACATATGAATGTGCGTAGTGCTTGTGGGGAATCGCTATTTCCAATCCCCTGTGCTGTGTGCTGTGTGTTGAAGCTGAAAGCAAACCCAGCTTGTCTCAAACTAAATCTGTTTGCTATAAACTGCAGTGGGGTCCAGTCACAAGGACCTTGTCTCCATGCCCTGCTGTTTCTGACAATCCAGAAGAACATCCACCATCGGTTCTCAGCTTGGGTATTGTGAGTACAAATCAAGGTATTCCCCGGCAGCCTGTTTTCAATCACAAGTGTGTCATCTAATTCTTGTTGTTTCTTTGTTTCATGGGCTGAGCCATCAGGCTCCGGATTACAATTAGGTGTTGTGCATACATTTTCTTCTACAGGGCCCTTTCCATCTGCACCGCTGGCAAACCCCGGCAACGTACCTGGCTAGCCCCCCAACCTGGGTACCCAGAGGTGACTTTTCAGACCCTGTTTGTGTGCACAGTACTGTGATTTAATGCCACTAATTAACCTGATTTCCCCCGTGTTTCTGTTCCCAAATAAATCAGATTTGTTGTTGTTAAACTTTAAACTGTCTGAAGTGTCAGTACTTCATGCCAAGCACTGTATTGGTTTGTGTATGCTGCTCAACCTTATTTTCAGGGGTCCTCAGAAACAAACCTGCAAATCAGTCTCGAGGATAAGTGGTACCTTATGAATGAACAGTGTGTACATGTGGGGTATTGGTACTGTAACTCCTGTGCATCGTGTAGGCCATTAGAGGGATTAGAAGGGGTCTCAGTGTCCCAGAGGGCTGTGACCAAACTAGACCAACCATTACAAACCCTGACCTCCGGGTGGAGGCACCCGCCATAGAACCTAGGCCCCTCAACCTGTCAGTAGTCAAGCAGGCAGGGTAGTAGCCCATGGGATAGCGCCACCTGGGGTTACACAAACACACAATTAATTTCACCCAACTCGGACAAACACACACTAATTCTTCTTTTTGTTTGTTTTCACCCTAAATTGAAGGTCCCAGTAGTAGAGTTCTAGTTCCTTAGTCCCAGTAGAGTAGTATAGTTCTAACAGCACCTCCTTCCTCTTACTGTTCTCTGCCAGAAGCTAGCTAGGACCATTTTTAAATCCAAAACACCTGGCTTCCTCTGCCTAAGCCACTCCCCTAATTCACAGTTTCCTTCTTCACCTAGCTAACTGCTAACTACACGGATAACAATTCACTTTATCCAACTCAGACAAACACACTAATTCACTTCACCCAACTCGGACAAACACACTAACTCTTCTTTTTGTTTGTTTGTTTTACCCTAAATTGAAGGTCTGAGTAGTATGGTTCTAGTTCTTTAATCCCAGTAGAGTAGTATAGTTCTAACAACACCTCCTTCCTCTTGTTAGTTTCTGCCAGAAGCTATCTAGGGCACATACCAACCTGACTGGGTGAGGACTTAAAAGAAAAAGGATGAGAAAGCAGGAGAGTCAGTATTCTAGAGCTGTAATAGGTGGAGGAGGGTGCCCTCAAAAGACCTCTCACAGATCAGACTGATACCAATATGCACACATGCTTTGCAAGCAAACATTTAAAAAACAGTCGGAAAGCCACGTCTGATTTGTTGACACTGACCAGACTAAAATACTAACCAAAAGCCTGTGGAGCAAAAAAAAAGTATTTCTTTCATTGCAAGGTTAAGGTCTCAGAAGTTTATTGTCTCAGAAGTCCTGCAGAGCCGCACTGGGTCATAATGTCGCACGCTACATTCTGGCTAACCTGGAACAGCGCTATAATTTACAACCAGTGGTTCAATATCGCTAATCACCGCTGTACGTGGTATTGCACCACTCTCAGACTATCCCAGGCAGAGGATAGACCCTCTGCTGGGATGGGGTTCCATCGAGCAGCTGCCATGACTCAATGGACTGAGCCACTGCAGCTAGGATCCCAGGTGCTGCATTTGGGACTGGGTCTGATTCCCAGTCCCAGACACTTGTTTATTTTTTTTTTGCACTTTGTGTGATGTCAACCTGAACCCCTCCCCCGCCAGAGTTGAGAATCCTTATTGGGGGTTCGAGCGAGCCCCATAACGGGTGTGGAGGCGGAGCTCCTTACAAAAAGGAATAATGTCACTTGCAAAATTGTGCTGTATTGGCAGTGCGATTTTTGCATACAGCATAGTGTCTTGTGATATTATGTCCCCGTGCCCTGCAGATCTAGTTTTCAGAAATGACTGTTCCTGTCCTCTACCAAATCAGAGTGAGAAGGTTGTGTAGTATGCTTGTCTGTAAGCCCCAGAAACAGCCTGAAATTAGTCAACCAACCTTTATGAAACTTCAGAATCTTGCAGAATAGTTCTTCTCAAATAGCTGCTGAAGTGTAGCCATTTGGGAGGTCCATCCAACTATTTAGGAAAACTACTATTCATTGGTATTCGGAAATAGTATTCAGATCATGCGCATCCCTACCATCTAGCGCTAACACCGAGGACTGTGTGAGAAATCTTGTAAATAAATTTGTTTATTTATTTATTATTTATTTGTACAATTTTGAATTTAAACCTTTGAGCCAGAGGCTTATTTACAAAGGTACCTCGTCACAGAGAGAGGACAGACAGAGTTACAAGTTTACAGAGTTCATGACAGTAGTAGACAAATGTTACACAAATGGTTTCATACAGAGAACAATTTTAAACAATTCAGCTATTACAAGGTTCATCTGATGCACGTAATAGCAGAGGGCAGGAACCAGAGGTGGCGGGGGAGGTGTGGTGAGATGTAGCCCAGTGGGCATTGTCTGGTGCTATGTGGTAGTAGTACAGTGCCAATTAGTGACAGACGAAGTGCGGGTATTAACTAGTTGGTTACTGAAGGGTTGTTTTGAATGTGGCAATTTTGGGGAGTTGGATGTGGTTGCTGGGAGGAGTTAAACCAGGTTGGGGCTCTGTAGCGGAAAGACCTCTGAGCATGGGTGGTCCTAGTTCTGGGGACCAGTAGAGTGGTCTTGTTGGCGGTATGGGTTGCCACAGTGGAATGGATATGCTGAATGGAGGCAGACAGTTCAGGTGGGGAGAGCCGCAGAATTTTCTTAGTTAGAATGCAGGTTTGGTAGTGGAGACGCTTCATCAAGGTTAAGGAGATTTGCCTTGTCATAGAGTTGGCAAGTGGGAGAGCCTGGAGGCACCACTTATTAGCCTGCAGGCCTTGTTTAGGGTGATGCAATTTGTTAAGGGCAGTGGTGTCAGCAGCACCATATACCGGCAGGCCATAATCCACAAGGAACAGAATTGAGGATGTAATGGCAAGTCGAGGGCATTGGGCGGGAGGCAGTCCTTCGGCGGTAGAGGATGCCAGGCCGGGTGTTAGTGGCAGATGCAAGGGCATTGATGTGGGCATGAAAGGTGAGGGCTGAGTCGAAGTGACCCCAAGGTACTTGTAGGAGTAGACTTGTTCAAGCGTTGTTTGTTGATAGGGAGGATACTGAGTGGGCTGTTGCTGGCCTTGTTTTGGGGTGGGTAAACAGCATTGTCTTGGTTTTATTGAAATTAATGATGAGTCTGCGCTCCTTAAACCAGGTTTTGGCATCATTGAAGGAGTCTTGCAGGAGTCCTGGAGGGAGGTGGGATTTTGGGTGGCAAAAATAACGGCATCGCCAGCATACAACAGAATATTACCAGTGCAGGCTCTGGGCAGGGTGTTTAAAACAGACTAAACAATAGGGGCCAGGATGAACCCTGGGGTACTCCCAGCAGATGGATCATATTTCTGAGAGTGTACCATTGATTTTGATACACTGGGAACGAGCCGATAAGTAGCTCGAGCACCAGGCGAGGGGCCAGTGGAGAAACTAGTGTGACAGAGTGCATCCAGTAGCAGAGGATGGGAGACAGTGTTGAAGGCCTTAGAGAGGTCAATGAACACTGCTCAGCTAGGAGCCAGCATCCAGGGAGGAGTGCAGGAAGTTGGAGAACTCCATTAACACTGTGGAAGTGTTGTGACCAGCACGAAGCCATGCTGTTCCGGATACAAGATATTATGCTTAGCCAGGTATTCTGTGATTTGATTGGCAACCACTTTTCTAGGGCTTTGAGAGGGAGGAAGAATGGATAGGGCGGTAATTGCTGGGGGCGGACCGATCGCCTCTTATGTATAGGTGTGACTATGGCAGTTTTCCAGGCAGAGGGAATTTTCCCAGACAGAGGGACTGGTTAATAGGCTGGTGAGGGGACAAGGACTTCATCTAGGACTAGCCAGAGTATTTTGGGGTCTAGGAATCATTGCTAGGGCTGTTACACTCTAAAGCTTTAAGTAGGAGGGGTCTGGCTTCCTGGGCAGAAACCTTGAGCAGGTGGAACCAGGGGCACTGGAGGACTGGGGGTGGTAGGTCAGGGGTGGGTCAAAGAAGTTACTAGGAGGAGAGAGCTAAGGTCAGTAAAGGAGGAGTTAAGGCAGTTGGCAATGCAAGCCGGGTCGGTGGAGGTAGAGCTGTCAATGGTGAGCTGGGATGGAGGAGGAGATCGAAGTTTTCCTGCTTAGCTCTTTGATATTGTCCCAGAAGGTCCGGCACTTCCCAGAAGGAGGCGAGAGTGGCCTGGTAGTGGTCTGCCTTGGCTTTACGAATGGCCCATGTGCACCTGTTTCAGATGGCATTGTAGGCCTGTCTATCGACAGCCCGGCCTGTTTCAGTGGCTAGGTGCCAGAGGTTGTTTGGTGATTCAGTGTTTATGTCTAAGATCCATGTCTCTTTAGAGGGAGACAATAACTTTCTAGCATAATGTTTTTATTCTGGTTCAGCAGCTGATATTGGTTGACTGCTCACTTGTATAACGTGTGAAGCTTGGTTACTCTGTGGCTGAAAGTGCCCAGCAGGTCTCACACTAAGCACCAGCTCAGTTTCTCACTACTAGTGCCAGAGATTCCTCACACCAAGACAGTGGATTGTAAACCATCAGCTCAAGTGCCCCCAAGTACATGAGGGGCCTAGGGATCTCACACATTCTCCTAGGTAGAGGCACCAAGAAACAAAATAACCCAGGAGAGCCCCTCAGAAGATAGGGACATAGGGACAGAATCAGAGGGCCCGGTAGAAAGGCTAAGCCCTGGTGCTGGACATCTGTGTTAATCTGGACAAGTCTTACAGTACATTTACTATTGTTATGGTACTTTTGTCAGATCTGTCCATTGCGCTCATTATTTTGACCTTGTAAATCTCTATTTGACCTTAAAATGTTGTGTATCATGAACTGGAGGTCCACATTTTCCCTCCTGTGAGACACATCTGCAAAACTAGCTATTATCAGCACAGTATGCTTTACCTGGTAAAATGTTTTGAACATATAAATAAATTTAGGTTCATATGGGATTGTAGTTCCATTATGTCCACCCCTGCCTCCTGCTTCCTGCTCCCTCTTAGGGGTTCCCCACACGCCACTTCTCAGGGCACCCTGTGATTCCTTTGTAAGCAGAAGTTTGTCCAGGTTTACCTTGAAAGCCTGCACTGTCTTCATAGCATTGTCTCTTCTGGTAGGCTATAAGGTTCACCCTCCTACCCCCGGAGAGGCCACCTAACTAGGGCTATGCAAGTACCTTTCCCAAATAGTCAGCCAAATATTCATTGTTCAGCAGCAAAGTATTCGGATTCATTATTCAATCTGTTAAAAATTAAACAGACCCTTCCCCACCCTTGCTTATTTTCTATGTCCCACCCTCCTCCCCAGCCCAAGCCCAGTAGATAAATCCACCCCATCCCTCCATGTTCTGTTAGCACCCTAATCCCACCCTCCTTCCCCACCACCCACAATGTTTTCTGTTATAAGTTTTCTGATCCCATGATGTGCAACTGGTACAACCCACTGGACTCCATGCCACAGCTGGCCACTGTCTTAATGACAGAAAAGTGCTTCTTTGCATTAAAAGATTCAAGTGTCTAGTGTCCCTCCATCCCCACCCTAGCAGCACGACCTCTTCGCCCAGTACCCAGTTTTAAAGTCTGAATACAGTCACGCTTGCTAAGTCTAATAGTAAAACCAGCTGATCATTAGATGGTTTCTTGATGGGTATTTGGGTGATGCTGGTTTATCCTGTAGCATACAGATTTGCATCCGCAGCTGTTTTACATCAGGATGGGTGATTCAGTGTGCACCCCAAGCGGGTCGCTTTTGTTCTTATCGTTTGTTAAGTTGCAGCCTTCACCCTGTAGTTTGGGTCACTTTGAGTCCTGGGGTGAAGGCGGTTCTAGTCCACTGCTTGGTGGGCTGCCATCTCCCTTGCCCTTAATTGGCTGTGTTATCTGATCGCTAGTGGCCACCTGAGCATCTGATCTTCACATCTCCCCACAAAAATGGGTGCTCTTAATAATGGTGCTGCTCGTGAGTCTTGGCAGAGTTCCAGACTTGGCTGTGTGTGTATGACACTTCCAGTTTCACTGTGCAAAAGCACACAGGCTTCAGTGGTGGGAAAGGTTGACAAGAAGGACCTGGAGGGACAAGGAATACTGATGTGATTGAGGTAATCACTGGCATCTTGTTTCTGTTAATGGCTAGAAGATGATTTATTTTATTTTAATTTTTTTTTTTTTTTTTTTTAGTCTTTGGTAACCGGTAGGCCTACTAGGCACAAGTGCCTGTTTTCAGGGGTGATCTGGGAGCACTGGGCGTTAAGTGACTTGCTCAGAGTCACACAGTATGCAAGTGGAGGTTGTGAGAATCAAACTCAGGTCTGGTCTGCTGGATGTATCAAGCTGGTTCCTCTAACCTCTAGGCTATACTGATAGCAGTAGTCTCCAAAAGCAGTGAGTTTTTTTTTTCTCTTTTTTGGCCAGGAAGATACACTAAGCTGAGGCTTGTTTCCAGGTGCATTCTGGGAGCACAAAGAAGCTAAGTAACTTGCTCATGGTTACAAAGTATGCAAGTGGTGGCTGGGCTCAGTGCTCATAACCACCACACTATACATGTCTGAGTCTACTAGCTGTTCGGTGATGACCCTCACTCTGAGCACATCGCGTGACACTGGCATGCTTGCAAAATTTGTTACAGGGCATTGTCTTCCAGACTAATGTTCACGAGCAATCACGAGTACTGTAGAAACAGCAGCAGGGCAAAGTACAAATGTTATCAAGAGTCCAGGCAAAGCTGAACTAGTTTAAACACACTGTCATAATGGAAAACTGTAGTTGTGCTATTTAACCCCAAAATTGCAGTTGTCATAAAATCAGACTACTGACTAGAATGCTTCTGTGTGTCCCACTTGCCAGACAAAGAGGAAACCCTTCTGGAAAGACTTTTGGCAGCTTTTCATGAGCTATTTCAGCAATGACACATTTCAGAGAGCCAGAGGGCATTGTAACAATTAATCCAGCTGGATCTAGCATAGAACCTCATGCTGGCTTTGTGTAATTTTTAATGTTCTTGTAAGCCACTTGCTTATAACATCACTGAAGACAAATAATTTGGGCCTTCTCATACTAGATGTTGTTTCTCTCTGGCTTTACACTGAATATGTACCTGGCTTGGAAATGTAGGCACTTCTCTGGATTTACTGTTTGGGGAGGTTGGCGTTGCAGCAAACTTTGAGCTCTCTTAGTCACATAGGAGACACCATGTGGGGGATCACAGTTTCTTGAAGGAATCAGTTTAAAATGCTTTTAAAGCCTTCAACAGTAGGATTAAACAGATTATTGTCGTCAATTAAACAGATTAAAATCTTTGTTGGCTTCCAGCACAGAAACTTTCATGGTCATTAGATCTGAAAAAGTGTCCCATGGTACTTGACTGCATGCTTATGTCTGGGGAAGGGTCCAGGGCGGTGACTTTTCAGTGACTGTGCCCATGGAGGTTCCTGGTGGGATTGCAGCAGTGCTCATCATAGTCCCTTCTGCAGTAGCTCTGATTATCGGTTGATATTTAGACTGACCAGCTGTTATATTCCTTGCTGCAGTAATGCAATTGTGCATGTAATAGCTAAAAACAATAAAAGCCATATTTTAAATCTTGGTCTACTGGAACCGAACCATTCCCTCACTCCAGCGGTTATTGAGCTTACCAAAAGTGGGGGTCAGAACTGTATAAGACAGGGATTAATCAATGCAACACCTCAGCCCATGACACAGTAAAATAATTGTTGTCTTGATTATACTTATGTTAACCTACCTGATTCATTATGATCCAGAATAATCCACACATTAATATGAATAATCCAGCTAGTCGCTGGCGCAGTGGCAGGCATCTGCTTGCACACTGACAATCCAGGTTCAGGAACGGACCCGGGAGTCGGACAGCCAACAGGGGCGGAGAAGGATCAAGTGTCATCTGACATCTCTCCATCTTCGGGGGGGAGTGAGCTCTCAGCACATTAGTGGTCCCTGGTGGAGGCTGGGAAGACGCAGATTCCAAGACCACACGTCTTGGGAGTTGGAACAAATGTCAGATGTACCCATTGATATCATTGCATGTCCGCCTCTGGGGACTGTCAAGCATCCACAAAAATCCAGCCCCTGGTGACGCTCCCACCTCCGCCGCCACTCCTGTGTGACAAAGGTCTGCCACAGGGTTCCGGCTCTCTGTGGCCCCATCCTGGGGCATATGCCAGGGCTAGCAACCAAATGTCCTGGGGAGGGGAGCCTGCACGGGGAGGGTAAACCAGGCTGTGGGGTGTCGAGCGGGGTGAGGGCTGAAGAGGCTCTGCCCGATTGGGACGAGGTGGTGGGGTACCAAGCCAAAAATTAATAAAAGATGAATAATCCATAGTTAAATCACAGAAATGTATACACTATTTGTGTCACAGCAGAACAGGGTTAGGATTTGCAATTTTAGATAGTTTTAATTGGGGACATGAAGCCCAAATAACTATACAGTGCAACCCACTCAACAGAAATTATAAAGCTTTTTCTCAAAAATACAGTTTGTCATCTGGATTCTCTCTACACATTGAGTACAAAAAGTTTTAAGTAGGTTTCCTGTTGTCCTCTGGGAATGCACACCTGCCTCATTACTCTAAAATTAATACTGCTCCACTGATTGACATTTGGGGAGGTGTCAAAAGGCATTAGCTGACCCCTAGCTAACAAAGTGAGGGATATGCTGACCCCTCTGACTCCCAGACTCCTCCACCTGTGCCTCACTCTGAGCATATCATGTGACACTAACATGTTTGTATTGTTACAGGAACATTGTTTTCCAGGCTAACGCTTACGAGCAGTCACATGTACTGTAGAAACAGCTGTTTCTGCAATACTCATGGTCGCTCTGTGAATGTCAGGCAATGGCTGGCTGAGGTGGTGAGCAGAAGGCTGAACTGGCTGCTGTTTTACCTGCTGGATTCTGCTCTGTGTTCAGGGTGAGAGGAAGGTAGGGGTAGAGTTTGAGCAGGCGATCAAGGATTTCTTTCTCGATCGCCTCTGTTCATCATAGGAGCCGGGTTTGTAAAATTTTTGGTGGGACCCAGGGTCAGGGGTCAAGGTCCCCTGGGTCAGAGGTGAACCATCGGGTTCTAGGAGCTTGGAGAGTTGAAGAAGGATAGATATTGGGTGTTAATTTGTTGAGTTGTTCCGGTCACCACTTTTGTAACTGCCTGTAACCTTCCAGAAGGATTACAAGGAGAGAAGGACAGGGGTGAATTGGGGAGTGGAAGGAGCAAAATAAGAGCAAGGAGGGTGCTGCCACAATGAAGCTTATGCAGGAAAAGACCCACAGGGACGGGGGCAGAGGAAAAGAACAAGGTGAGGAAACAGGGAGAGGAGAGAGGTGGAAGTGGCAGTAGAGGGGCAAAGGAAGGGGATGAAAAGGGGCAGGGATTGTGGATGGGAAAGGGATGAAGGAAGGAAGTGCTGTAAGTGGAATAGCACTTACACAAATTACATCTTTAGCAACACAGGCACAGGCCAGCCCCTCGGAGTGGTTAACCCGCTGACTCACGGCGGTCGGTCTGCTACATTAAAACAAACATTATTGTTGTCTCCCTTGTAAATAGGATCTCAGTCCACACCAGTAAAATCTCAGTACTACTGTACACAGAATCTTAGTCCATACCAGTCAAATACTAGTCCCCCACTAGTACTGCATCTCACATAGGATTTTATTCAGTCCACATCAGTAAAGCCACAAGTCCCTTACATAGGGTTTCATGCAGTACATATCAGCAAAGCCCCACTACCTAATAACAGAAGATTTCAGTCCACAATGTACCCTGTTAGAAGACCTGCACCCCAACAGCAGGGAGTTCAGCAGCAGCACAAAGACGAGCAATTGCACCAGTGCCCCAGACATCATCACCATTACAGTACTCTGCAGCCTGCAGTCCTCATGATCTCCCCCAACATACACTTTGTTCCTGAGGACATCCTCCAAGCCCTGACCACCGATCCATGACGGGGCCAATCGTCCAATGTCTTGCAAGCTCAATCAACCCCCCTTAACCCATGGTGGGCACCACAGTCTCACTAACAGACTGAGTAAGCATCCCCAGGAGATATGGTGAATTAGTCTGTCTCCGCTGAACACAAACCTTTTTGGTAGAGGGTCCCTCCTGCCCCCATTCCATGATTAGGGGCCAGTAGTCCAGTGACTGGCTATCTTTCACTCCCTCCCAAACTCACAGCACGTGCACCAGTCCCATTGATGAACTGGTAAGCACATATCAGGGAGGGAGAACAAATGTGGGCTGGTGGAATCCATGATGGTGCTAGGCAAACGTAGCACCATCAGCATCATCTACTTACTCAGTCTGTTGATGAAAGTCTGTCCCACTTTGTGGGTAATGGAGCAGGAGACCAAGTAGCTGGCTGTTGGATTACTGTACCCACTAATCACTAATCTGGTGTCGGGGAGGGGCTCTGCCTTTTTATATAATTTAGTTTTATTGAACTTTTAAGGTTAAACAGAATACACAGTTTATCATCCCATAACTCTTATTCTTTATGTTTACTTAACATTCACAAAAAGCCAACCTGTTTAAATGTTTATAATCATACAAGTGTTAGTCTCACTCACAAATCTATTGCAGGATCGGCAGGACTAGGGGAGCCTTTACCAAAGGTATGTGGGATTTTGAGGTGGTCATGCAATGAAGGGGAATATGCTTGTTCTGCTGCAGTAGTGACATTATTATGTTGTTCTGCTGCAGTAGTGATGTCACTGCTGCAGCAGAACCGCTTGCAATGCTGGCACATTGTTGTTTTCCTCATTTAGTTCCTGGGTGACAGTATTCTAGAACCTCTAGAGACTTCACAAGTCAATTTCATTATGAAAGAGAAAAGAAAACACTGCACACATTTCACATAATACTACCATAATTATAAAAATACAGAATGAGCACTTTATGACAAACCTGTGTGTTCTGTCACCTTGGGGTTCTGATTCCTGGATCTCGAGAGCAGTCGGAGGGAATCAGAACCTCTGTGGCAGAACACACTGGTTGTGCATTGTGCTTAGTTGCCCATCCAGTATTCTCTATGCCATCTCCTGACATGATGCCCAGAGTCAGGTTTTCAAGAGAAGCCATTTAAAGTAGTATTTCCTCCCTCCTCCAATCATGATCACACTTTCCCAGTCACCAATTTATAGATTAACATATTAATAAAATGGTCAAGAATGGAAGCTTTTCTAAAATTGGAATTTGGGATCCTATAGGCGGGGGAGTCTGGGACTAGGTTTCTTGTGCTTCTAGGTATACTCCTGTGTCTTTGATGCTGTGGGAGGGAGGCCTCTGACTCTACACAGAGATTTCACTCAGCTCTGTATCATGCCACAGTTTTAGCCACAGCTACAGAATGAGACAACACTAAGTTCACATTTATGACTAATGAGACCCTGGGCTGTACCTTGCCATTGTTGATGTCTTCAAGGAGGCTGAATTGTAACATTTACTTCAGCAAAAGATGGCCTCTGCCACCAGACTACTTAGACTAGAAGTATCCCTAGAGAGGCTGAGCCGAATACAGAGAGAACAGCCATAACTCAGATTTGTGCTTTTGTTTGCCAATATTAAGTACATGTTTTGCACACAACACCTTAAAATGCTTCATATGCACTATTTCATACTAAACAAGTCTACAACCCACTTAAGCTGGAGTGAAGCTGGCTGGGAAGAGAGGCAGAGGGTTATAATAAATGGGGTGGCATCCAGAGAGGGCATGGTCACAAGCGGGTCCCTCAGGGATCGGTGCTGGGGCCCCTACTGTTCAGTCTATTTGTTGGGACATTGTGGAGGGCCTTGAAGGTGGTGTGAGCCTGTTTGCAGATGATATCAAGATATGCAATGGAGTAGACACTCAGGAAGGGAAGAAAAATGCAGAGACCTGGGAGGCTAGAGGCATGGTCAAAGAAGTGGCAGCGTTCATTCAACACAGAAAAGTGTAAAATCATGCATCTTGGCTACAGGAACCGGAGGGCAGGGTACTGTATGGGGGCAGAGATCTGATGTAATGGAACAAGAAAGGGACCTGGGTATTACTATATCGGGGACCTGAAGGTGGAAAGGCACTGGGGAGAGCAGTGGCTGGGGCAGCGGAATGCTAGGATGCATTGGAAGAGGTATCACCAGTAGAAATAGGGAGGTCATAGTACCCTTTGTACACCCATCTGGTTAGACCACATTTGGAATACAGAGTCCAGTTCTGGAGGCCATACCTCAAAAAGAATGTGGGAGGCTGGAGCAAGTTCAGAGGAGAGCAACGAAGATGGTAAGGGGCTCAGCCACCTATCCTATGAAGAAAGGTTGAGAGATTTGAACATACACTCCCTGGAACAGAGAGAGAGAGTGGGGACAGGGTTTTAAATAAGCTTGGAAAATTGATTAGCAGTTTTGCACATGAAAGTGCTAATCAATTGTGAAAATGAATAGCATATGCCTCGATTTGATTAGCAAAATCAAAATCCTTATATATTGTAACCTAAATAAAATCTTTATTAAAATCAATTCTGTCTTGGCTTCATCTGTTTCAGTACCCCCAACACACACACACACACACACACACACACACACACCATCTCAGTACCACACCCTCCCCACCCTTGACCCTCTGCCAGAACCACTAAAACACTCCTCCCACCCATCTCAGTGGCTAACCAACAACCCCATCCATAGGGTACCTGCCAAAAGCCCCACCCATTTCATCCTCCCCAGCCATGGCCCCTTTACCAAAAACTTAAAGCTCCAAGTCACCAGCCACAGTGACAAATACTGCTTCTTTTATTGTTAGCAGTGTTAAACCTATTGTCTTTACTTGTTTTTATTTGTGTCACGTTATATATTTCTGCCTTAAAGTCTGAATTTACAGCACCTTTTCTGTGTTGGCTGCAAGCATCATTTCTGTAAGGACACTCAGAGGAAGAACAAATCAGTTTTGAGGGAGTGAATTAAGAGACATCCCTCATGATCAGGAGAGGTACTCTGTAGCCCCAAACCTAATTTACCAGCATTCTCCCCACTCATCTCAGCCCCACCACCCTTCTCCACAGACACTCACCCATAAGGTACCTCGTTGGTTTAGAGCGCACCCAGTCTCACTGCTGCGGCCCCAAAATAAGTAGTAGTGCATTGCATTGCATTCTCAAGCTCTACTGGGAACAACTACCAGTATCTGGGCCACGGCAGTTGAGACTGAGAATACTACAGACAGCACTACTAGGTGGATAGCTTAACTAATACAGTTAACTACGGTGCAACTGCCAGCATTTATTTTAGAGTTCTGGCGGTGAGACTGGGCAGCGTTCTAAACTAATGAGGTACCTTGTTATGTGGGTGAGTGTTCAGGGAACATGGTGGGAAGGGTGGTGGGGCTGAGATGGGTGGGAGATAGTCACAGAATGCATCGTGACTTTTTTCAATGCAGATGTGAGAATGGATCGCTTAGAGCCAGATCGCATCGCAAATTATGGCGCGATACTGGCTATTTAAAACCCTGGGGGGACATGATTGAGACCTTCAAGTACCTTAAGGGTATAAACCAGGTGCCAGCGGACAGTATCTTCCAGCTGAAAGGTAA
This sequence comes from Neoceratodus forsteri, assembly GCA_016271365.2. Classification (NCBI taxonomy): domain Eukaryota; kingdom Metazoa; phylum Chordata; order Ceratodontiformes; family Ceratodontidae; genus Neoceratodus; species Neoceratodus forsteri. The sequence goes on from CM028132.1 coordinate 1,416,099,236, forward strand.
TCAAAGGAAGAGGGGCATGGCCTGCAGGTGGAGGGGAGCAGTTCAAGGGAACATTAGGAAGTACTATTTCACAGAGAGGTGGTGGATAAGTGGAATAGACTCCAGAGCAGTGATTGGTGAGGAGACAGTGGAGGATTCAAAAGGCATGGGACAGACACAGGTGAATGTTGAGGATTGTGGGGGTGCATGTCCTATCAGATAGCTGGACAAATGGGCAGACTGGGTGGGCCTGTCGTCCTTTTCTGCCGCCACACTTCTATGAAATCTATGAAGCTGAGTAGGGATAATAAAAATCCCTACCATAGGGAAGCTATGAGAAGATGTATTTACTGACTCTGCCCAATTCCAATACATATTCCAGCAGTTTTACACCAAACTATACTATTTTGACAGTACAGCCACGTCAGCTCAATTAGATGAGTGTAAGAGAAAATAAGGACGGGAAAGTGTCCCAAGATGGATCATAACCTCTGAGAAGTCAACATAACTGGCCTTTCACTAGATGCTTTTAATCCATTCTAATACCCAAAGTGACAATGGTTCTACAGGAACACCAACAGGTAGAACAGATTCACAATGAGAGGGCAATCATTTTACTAATAACAGTAACATGGAAAAGAGCCTGTCAGAATTACACAAATAGTAGCTTCAAGTGCACTCAGGAATACCCTCGTGCTAGAAAACAAAATTGCCAATTTCCAGTTGTACATCCAGAAAATGTCTGCACTTTAACACACACAAGGAGAGCTTATTTCTTGGTTAGTCCATTATTTACTGCAGCAAGGTGCCCTTGAGTTTGTTCGAGTGCAGAAATTCTGTCAGAATTACAGTCCAGTGAGTCTTCCTTTCCTTATTCATGTGGGTGCTAAGCTCCTAGCTCCACTGGCGAGCACCTGACTAGACAGACTCATGAAGGATTATTGTATACATCCTTAACTCAGTTGTACCTTTAGGTTTAGCTGCAGTTTGATCCTGGCAGCCCTCAAAAGAATTCTTGACTCTGGGGAAAGTTCAGACTCAGGGGCCACTACCAGTTCACACAGTCCTGTTTATCTAATAAATAAACCAAGATCTAAATAAATAAAATAAATAGAGTAATTTTGCTGGGAGGCTTGGGCCCTCTTGGTTCTGGGTCCTAGCCTGGGAGTTAGCTGCCCCACCATTCCCGAGTCCCCACCCTCTCAAGGGCCCTTCTGCTTGACTGCCATCAGACACTTTTACTGGTGACTGGATGAAGTGCAGACGAGACGACCATAGAGGCCATTCACAGTACTTACAATCTGGTGGGTGATGGTGACAGTCTGATCTTTCTCTCCTGGCTCTGTCAGTCCTCCTTCAAGTAAGTTTTGGGCTCAGGCTGGCTGCTGGTGCTGTGCTGGTTTGGGAATCAATTTGAGTCATCCCCGCTGTAGCCTGGGCGGCGCCTCTCTGCTCAAAATCCACCCCATCCCGACGTTGTCCACTGTCGTGACCACTGACCAGACCCAGAGGACCCTAACTCGGCCTCTCCTACTGTCTCACCCACCTGCTCAGACCCCAAGGACTCTATTTTCTCCTCCCAGTCCTGACCCAGCATCTCTCTTTCCCGGTGGGCTGCAGGCCCCAACCTCTCCTCACTACGGCCCGCGCACTGTACACAGCGCCATGGTCTTTGATGCTGGCAGCTGCAGCTCGCTCAGTCACCTCACCCTCTCAGACTGGGGCTGGGCTAGGACTACCACCGATGGCCTGACGCCCTGCTGACTTGTCCTTGCTCCCTGGACCGACCACCCAAAACACCACCACAGAGTCAACACTGGCATGGCACCTCTCCTCGCCATCTGCTCTAGTCTTGACTCTTCCTCCTGACTACTCCATTTGGAGAGTCAGTCCAGGACCCGCTTGAATTTAAAAGCCAAAAGGTCTCACTCTTGCTCAGCTCGCCTCACTGCACTCTCCTGTCCTCGCTAACCACCATGTTACCGCACACCACCTCACACAAATCACCCGACAGAGACAGACACACGGTATGGTGCCTATAAGCCTCTCCCTGGCTAATCACAGTGCGGCAATGCTGGCAAATTGTGAGGAATGCCACTTTGCCAACCAACCAGAAGCACTCAATGATTGGGGCAAACCAAACAGCCAGGAAAGGCGCTAAATTTTAAATAAAAACAGGAGGCCGCCGCCGCCAGCCAAATTAAACGGGGGTGCTGACAGCTGGCATGGCCCTCACGTGGTAACAGCAGCAGCAGAGAGTGCTCTGCACGTGTGTACTGTGACTGAGCCAAAAAAAAAAAGGCAGGCAGCTGTGGAAAATATTGCTGGGGCTCAGCCCAGGTTTGTAAATACTGATGGGGCCAGTGCCCCACGGCCCATACAACCCGGCGCCTATGGTGCTCATAATAGCCTGCTGCTGCTGTCTTCTGCTGAGCTCACTGATCTTCATCGACTGGACAGAGAGACCAATCATGGAGGAAAGGCAGACTCCAACAGGTGCAGAAGCAGGGATTCCTTGACAGCAGTTCACCTGGCTGAATCCTCTTGCAGTGTACAGTCTGAGTTCCTATCTCCACTGAGGTGACTTCTCTCCTCAATCACTCTGCTCAGACCCAGCCAGCGGCTGCTCTCTCAGCATAAGAAGCAGTTGGAACACTTACCCAGAATTCCTAGCTGCTTTATGTAAATCAGCATTTATACTGCCGCTCCACTACTGAAATAGTGGTCGCACTAATAGAAAGCTCTCAGCTGGAAGCAACAGCTCAGACACAAAGGGCACCCTGGGAGGCATATCCCAAGAGTGGTCCAGCCCTAGCCTTACTGTCTGCTGTACCAGCCACTGAAATAGTGGTTGGCTAATATAAAACTCTCAGATGGAAACAACCAGAAGCAACAGCTCAGACACAAAGGGTAACCCTAGGAGGTATTTGCTATGTACGGTCCAGCCCTCAGCCTTACTGTCTGCTGATCTTCACTGACTGGGAGAGAGACCAATCACAAAGGGACTGCAGACTCTGACAGGTGCAGAAGGAGGGATTACTTGACAGCAGTTCAGTCTGGCTGAATCCCACTTGGAGTGCATAATCTGGCTCCTATTTCTGCTGAGGCAATTTCTCTTCTAGCACTCTACTCAGACCCAGCCAGTGACTGCTGTCTTCTGCTGAGCTTCATTGATCTTCCCTACTGGAAAAGAGACCAGTCACAGAGGGAAGGCAGACTTCCACAGGTGCAGAAGCAGGATTCCTTGACAGCAGTTCTACCTGGCTGAATTCCCCTTGCAGTGCAATGTTTGGGCTCCTGTCTCCACTGAGGTGACTTCTCTCCTTGATCACACTACTCGGACCCAGCCAGTGGCTGCTGTCTCAGCATAAGAAGCAGTTGGAACACTTACCCAGAATTCCATTCTGCTGTATGTAACTCAGCATTTGTACTGCTGTACCACTACTGAAATAGTGGTCGACTAATAAAAGCTCTTAGCTGGAAGCAACAGCTCAGGCACAAAGGGTACCCTTGGAGGCATACAGTAAGAGCGGTCCAGCCCCTAGCCTTACTGTTTGCTGTACCCACCACTGAAATAGTGGTCAGCTAATATAAAGCTCTCAGACAGAAGCAACAGCTCAAACACAAAGGGCAACCCTAGGAGGCATACGCCAAGTGTGGTCAAGTCCCTACCCCTACTGCCTGCTGAGCTTCACTGATCTTCACCAACTGCTCACTTGTATAACATGTGAAGCTTGGTCACTCTATGGTTGAAAAGTGCCCAGCAGGGCACGCACTAAGCACCAGCTCAGTTTCTCCCTACTAGTGCCAGAGATCCTCACACCAAGACAGTGGATTGTAAACCATCAGCTCAAGTGCCCCCTGGGCACATGAGGGCCCTAGGGATCTCACACATTCTCCCTAGGTAGAGGCACCAAGAAACAAAACAACCCAGGAGAGCCCCTGCAGAAGACAGGGACATAGGGACAGCATCAGAGGGCCCGGTAGAAAGGTTAAGCCCTGGTGCCGGACATCTGTGTTAATCCGACAAGTCTTACAGTACATTTACTATTGTTATGGTACATTTTGTCAGATCTGTCCATTGCATTCATTATTTTGACCTTGTAAATCTTTCATATTTGACATTAAACATGTTATGATCATGAATTGGCATGTCCTCATTTTCCCCACCTGTGAGACACATCTGCAAAACTAGTTGTTATCAGCACAGTATGCTTTACCTGGCAAAATGTTTTTGAACATATAAATACATTTAGGTTCATCTGGGATTCTAGTTCCATTATGTCCACCCTCTGCCTCCTGCTTCCTGCTCCCTCTTAGGGGTTCCCCATGCACGCCACTACTCAGGATACCATGTGATTCCCTTTGTAAGCAGAAGTTTGTCCAGGTTTACCTTGAAAGCCTGTGCTGTCTTCATAGCATTGTCTCTTCTGGTAGACCATAAGGTTCAGCCCCTACCCCGGGAGAAGGGCCACCTAACTAGGGCTATGCAAATACCTTTCACCAAATATTCATTATTCAGTAGCAAAATATTTGGGTATTTGGGATTCATTATTCAATCTGTTAAAAATTAAACAGACCTTCCCCCACCCTTGCTTATTTTCTGTGTCCCACCCTCCTCCCCAGCCCAAACCCAGTAGATAAATCCACCCCATCCTCCATGTTCTGTTAGCACCCTAATCCCACCCTCCTTCCCCACCACCCACAATGTTTTCTGTTATAAGTTTTCTGATCCCATGATGGGCAACTGGTACAACCCACTGACTCCATGCCACAGCTGGCCACTGTCTAATGACAGAAAAGTGCTTTTGCATTAAAAGATTCAAGTGTCTAGTGTCCCTCCATCCCCACCCTAGTAGCACTACCTTCTTCCCAGTACCCAGTTTTAGGTCTGAATGCAATCACGCTTGCTAAGTCTAATAGTAAACCAGCTGATCATCAGATGTTTTTTTTATGGGTATTCGGTGATGCTAGTTTATCCTGTAGCATACAGATTTGCATCCGCAGCTGTTTTACATCAGGATGGGTGATTCAGTGTGCACCCCCTAAGCGGGTCGCTTTTGTTCTCATCTTTGTTGTTGCAGTCTTCACCCTGTAGTTTGGGTCACTTCTGAGTCCTGGGGTGAAGGCGGTTCTAGTCCACTGCTTGGTGGGCTGCCATCTCCTTTCCCTTAATTGGCTGTGTTATCTGACTGGCTAGTGGCCACCTGAGCATCTGATCTTCACATCTCCCCACCAAAACAATGGGTGCTCTTAATAATGGTGCTGCTCGTGAGTCTTGGCGGAGTTCCAGACTTGGCTGTGTGTGTGTGACACTTCCAGTTTCACTGTGCGGAAGCGTGCCAAGACACACAGGCTTCAGTGGTGGGAAAGGTTGACAAGAAAGACCGGATGGGACAAGGAATACTGATGTGATTGAGGTAATCACTGGCATCTTGTTTCTGTTAACGCTAGAAGATGATTTATTTTATTTATTTATTTATTTATTTATTTTTATTTTAGTCTTTGGTAACTGGGTAGGCCCACTAGGCACAAGTGCCTGTTTGCAGGGGCAACCTGAGAGCACTGGGCGGTTGAGTGACTTGCTCAGATTCACACAGACAAGTGATGGTTGTGAGAATCAAACTCAGGTCTGGTCTGCTAGACGATCAAGCTCGCTCTCTAACCTCTAGGCTATACTGATAGCACTAGTCTCCAAAAGCGGTGAGTTTTTCTTTTTTTAACACTTTTTGGTCAGGAAGATGCACTAAGCTGAGGCTTGTTTCAGGTGCATTCCGGGAGCACAAGGAAGCTAAGTAACTTGCTCATGGTTACAAGTATGCAAGTGGTGGCTGGGCTCAGTCCACATAACCACCACACTATACATTTTCTGAGTCTACTAAAGCTGTTTGGGTGATGACCCTCACTCTGAGCACATTGCGTGACACTGGCATGCTTGCAAAATTTGTTACAAGGGCATTGTCTTCCAGACTAATGTTCACCGAGCAATCGCGAGTACTGTAGAAACAGCAGCAGGGCAAAGTACAAAAGGTTATCAAGAGTCCAGGCAAAGCTGAACTCTTTTAAACACACTGCCATAATGGAAGACTGTAGTTGTGCTATTTAAGCCCAAAGTTGCAGTTGTCATAAAATTAGACTACTGACTAGAATGCTTCTGTGTCCCACTTAGCAGACAAAGAGGAAACCCTTCTGGAAAGACTTTGGCAGCTTTTCATAAGCTATTTCAGCAATGACTCATTTCAGAGAGCCAGAGGGCATTGTAACACTTAATTCTGCTGGATCTAGCATGTGGAACCTCATGCTGGCTTTGTGTAATTTTAATGTTCTCATAAGCCACTTGCTTATAACATCACTGAAGACAAATAATTTGTGGCCTTCTCGTACTAGATGTTGTTTCTCTGGCTTTACACTGAATATGTACCTTGGCTTGGAAATGTATGCACTTCTCTGATTTACTGTTTGGGGAGGTTGCGTTGCAGCAAACTTTGAGCTCTCTCAGTCACATAGGAGACACCATGTGGGGATCACAGTTTCTGAAGGAATCACACAACAAAGTTTAAAATGTCAGAGCCTTTACTTTTTCCGTAGCCCAACCGGTACTAAATTGTTCCTCATGATGGCCTCCAGGCCTTACATACTAACATATTAAGTTGCCTGCAGATTAGACCTAGCAGTCCATCAATTCCGCTTTGAGTAGCAGCAGACTTGATAAAATGCTATGCAATGCTCAACTTTAACAAACTTTTCCTGCATCTCAGTAACCTCCACCTCACAGTGTTGACGGTTCCCAAGGGAGCCAAGTCTAACCACCTTATCCTCCAACTGCTTTTAAAGCCTTCAACAGTAGGATTAAACAGATTATTGTCGTCGATTAAAAGATTAAAATCTTTGTTGGCTTCCAGCACAGAAACTTTCATGGACATTAGATCTGAAAAAGTCTTCCATGGTACTTGACTGCATGCTTATGTCTGGGGAAGGGTCCAGGGCTGGTGACTTTTCAGTGGCTGTGCAAGGAGGTTCCTGGTGGGATTGCAGCAGCTCTCATCATAGTCTCTTCTGCAGTAGCTCTAATTATCGGTTGATATTTAGACTGACCAGCTGTTATATTCCTGCTGTAGTACCCAATTGTGCATGTAATAGTTAAAATAATAAAAAGCCATAGAGGCTGCTTTCTTCTGTTGAGCTTCACTGATCTTCACTGACTGGGAGAGAGACCAATCATGGAGGGAAGGCACCCACTGGGAAAGAGACCTTCTCCTTAAGTGGCAGACTCTAACACACCCTTCAGCAGGAAGGAGTAACAAAGGTTCTGCCATCCCACCCACCCTGGGTCCTCTTCCATATAGGTTCTGCATGTCACCGCTTACTTCCTGCCTGATCTGACTGGAAGACAAAAAAAGTCTGTGTCTCTTTCATCTGCCTGGAACAGATCGTCTTCCTCTAAATTTGAATAATTATGTACTCTTTCTTTCTTTCTTTCTTTCCACTGGCACGCCATGGATATCGTTGGCTGCCAACACTGCGGGCACTCTTCAGTGGTCCTGTCACCCAAGGCAGGGCTGCTGTCCCATATGTTTGGAGATATCTCACCTCAGTGCTCAGCTGCAGGAGGCATGGAGTGAGATCAGCATCCTGCATAACCACCTACAGGGAAACATTTCTTTTAAGTGCACCTCCACATCACTGACACCAAACCAGCACACCTCTCCCCAGAGAGCGACCAAGCCTGGGGATGGCAACTGGTTGAAGTAAAGGGGCAGAGCTCGGGCAACTCTCCAAGCCAACAAAGCATTCTAAACACAGCAAACAGGTACACACCTCTTACTGTCTGTATTCATCCGTAATGGATGGAGGATGTCTCGGGACAAAGGAATGCCAAATGCAACAGGATAGCAAAACAACGCCATAAACAAAACCTCAACAAGAAAAAATCATAATCATAGGGAACTGCATGATTCGCAGTGTGGACCCCCACCTGAGGCAAAACTAACGTGCAGATGTGCAGGTCAGATGTGTCCCAGGAGCATCTGCTTGGAGGACACTGACTGAATAGTCAACACAGTTAAAAAGGAAGAAGAGGGCTCAAACATTCTGGTCCACCTAGGGACCAATGACCTTGCTAGCTGGTCGGTCGAGAAGGTTAAGGAGCACATTGTGCAGTTCGGCAAGAATTGGTTTCATTTTCGTTCAGCATTGCATTCTCTGAGATTCTGCCTGTTTGGGAAAAGGGAAGAACAGGCAGAAACCGAGAGAAAGAGATAAGTGAGCTGAACGTATGGTTTCAAGGACTGGTGCCACACAAAGAGGCACCACTCGTCCGGAAACTGGGGCAACTTCTGGGAAAGGGAATTCTTCAAATGTGACAGCCTCTGCCTCACTAAAGAGGGAGAGCACTGGCCAGAAATCTGACATTCACATAGGACATTTAAACTAGCAGGAGGGGAGATGATGGTAGCTCTAGAAGCACACATACAGCCTGCTGTCTCTCACCCTCCCAGCTAGCACCAAATGTACACACTCCAGGATAGCAAAAGCAGATAGCCGGAAACATAAAACCTTTTCCGGCTCTGGCGTTGACCATCACAATGGAAGGGAGGAAACATAAACAGGGAAAACTACAATAAGATCAAGGGAGGCATGACAAACAAAGGACACAGCAAGACTGGTCAGCACTATGCCTCAATGCATGCAGCCTGGCTAACAAGATGACTGACCTCACTGCCACAATAGCTGAGGCAGGACTAGACTGGGTGGCCATGACCAAAACATGGTTCACAAATAATCATGGTTGGGAAGTGACTATCCTGCTGTACAACTTGTTTAGAGAGATAGGACTGGGAAAAAGGGAGGGGGTAGCTATTTATGTTAAGGATACCATCAGTGCTACAGAAATACAACAGGCACTAGGGAAAACAAAGGATCTATGGATTACAATAGGGGCAGAAGCCGGAAACTCATTTGGGTAGGAATAATCTACAGACCCCCAAATCAGGAGGAAGCAAGGCATAAGGAAATTCTGGAAACCATCCTCCAGATGTCAAGCAAAGGGACATGGGGGGGATTTCGATCTGTCAGACATAGATCGAATACCCACACAGCGGCATCATAGAAGAGCAGGGAATTCTTAGTCACACTACAGGAAGCAGGCCTAAGTCAACTAGTGACATCACCCACAAGGGATAGTGTGGTTCTAGATCTGATATTCACAAATAGTGATAGGGTTATGGGTGTCAAAGTAGGGAACCACCTGTGCAACAGTGATCATAACACAGTATGGTTCAGGGTAAAAGGGCTGTAGACTCCACACACTCCAAACTGAACGCCCTGACTTCAGGAGGGCAGACTTCACAAACATGAAGGCCTGCCTAAGAGACCACCTTAGTAACTCAACAGAAGGGAGTGTTGAGGAATACTGGACAAGGTTGAAGGTTGCAGTAACCATGGTCACATCACAGTGTGTCCATCAGGTTAGTAAGAACAAAAGGAGGAAAACCCACTATGGTTTTCCAAGGAGGTGGCAACCATGGTGAGAGAAAAGCACATAGCCTTCACAAAGTACAAGGAGTGGGGAACAAGGCAGACTAAACAGAATATAAACAGAATCAAAAAGAGACAGGGAAGTGATTAGAAATGCAAAGGCTCAAACAGAGGTTAGAATAGCTCAAGAAGTAAAAAGGGTCACAAAACCTTCTACAGGTACATACATGAAAAAGGAAGACCAAAGGGCATTGTTAGAATCACAAAAAGACAGATAAACCACAGAGCAAGACGAGAAGGCAGAGGCACTCAGTGAGTACTTCTGCTCAGTCTTCACACAGGAAGCAGACAGTAATGGACCAAAATAGCACAAAGAAGTGTCCCATTGAAGGAATAGACATGGGTCCCTTCACAGAGGAAAGGGTCCTGGAGGAAATAGACAAGTTAAAGGTACCTGAAACTATAGCCAGATGAGTACACCCAAGAAAACTGAAAGAACTAGGGAGGAACTGGCATCCCTTAGCAGTGCCTCTTCAGCAAATCATTAAGGAACAGGAGGTGCCGGAGGACTGGAAGAGTGCAACAGTAGTACCACTCCACAAGAGTGGAAACAAGGAACAGACAGGTAATTACCGCCTGGTTATTCTAAAGTCAGTCATGAGAAAACTGTTGGAGTCCCTACTGAAGGAAAGAATCATAGCTTTATTTGAGCAAACTGGTCAGCTCGACAAAAATCAACACAGTTTCATGGCAGGAGGTCCTGGCAGACAAACCTGGTTGATTTTTTCAATTGGTCACCAAAACAGTGGATCAGGGTGGGGTAGTGGATGTGGTTTACCTGGACTTCAGCAAAGCTTTGACTCGCTCTGCACAGGAGACTAGTCAAAACGGGGAACATGGGAACTGGGCCGAGGTTACAAACTGGGTCAGAAACTTGTTACATGGGAGAACTCAGAGAGTATTAGTAAATGGCACTCTGTCTGTAGAGGGAGGGTGACCAGCGGGTCCTGAAGAGCTCAGTTCTGGGACCGATCCTCTTCAACATATTCATCAGCGACATTGCAGATGAACTGGAGGAAAGTGTGCCTGTTTGAAGATTACACCAAACTGGCAACAGGGTAGATGCAACAGTGGAACAGCAAAGCATGGAAGCTGATCTCCTAAAACTGGAGGAGTGGTCCAAGACCTGGCAATAGAAAGTCAGTGCCGAAAACTGCAAGGTCATGCACCTGGGAAAGCGTAACCCAGGAAACTGTACTCAATGGGAGGGAGCAGCTGGTGGCTACCAGGCAGGAGCAAGACCTAGGGTGATCATATCAGATGACCTCAAGGTCAGTAGACAATGTGAAAAGCAGCAGTAAAGGCTAGTGGTATCCTGGGATGCATAGGGAGGGCATCATGAGCAGAAGGCGTGAAGCAATCATGCCCCTGTATTGGTCCCTGGTCAGGCCTCACCTGGAGTACTGTGTCCACCTCTGGAGACCATAGCTCGGAAGGACCTAGATAGGCTGGAGACAGTACAGAGAAGAGCAACAAAGATGGTGCAGGGCTTGCATCAGAAACCATACGAGGCAAGACAGGATGACCTCAAATTATACTCCTAGAGCAACGCAGGAATCATGGGACATGATAGAAACATCCAAATATCTTAAAGGCAGTAAAAGGTGTATGTGCAGAACCTCTTCAGGTAAAGGACTGCAGTAGGACTAGAGGGCACAACCTTGACTTAAGGGAGGAAAGTTCAGAAACAATACAAGGAAATTCTTCTTCACAGAGCATGTTGTGGAACCATGGAATAGCCTGCTGGAGGGTGGTGGGAGCCAAGACAGTGGGGAACTCAAGCGGGCATGGGACAGACACTGTGAGATACATAAGCAGGTAGCTAAGTGGGGGTAGGAAGCCAAGGGCAGACTTGATGGATCCTATGGTCCCCATCTGCCAACAACTTCTATGTTTCTATGCTTCAGGCAGGCCAGAAGGGAGTTGGGTGATTGTTCAGAGGGTGGAGAGTCCAGTGAACTACCAGGGAATATGTTGGACATATACAGAATGGGTGATTGGAGGTGAGGGGTCCACTAGACCACCAGGGAATATGTTGCAAATATGCAGAATGGGTGATTGGGGTGGGGGTCACAAGATTACCAGGAAACAGGTAAGTCATCTTAGAATGGGCACTGGGGGCTGCATAGCCATGCTAACCAGCCATAAAGGGCAAGTGAATGGCCCTTAGCACCTTGCATGTCCTATATGCTCATTACTAGGGCTGAATATGTCCCACAGGAGCTCTGGTGCTATCCGGTTGGGGCAACCCTGCAGACCGTAGTTGGTAGAGGGCTATGTTAGCATAATGCATAGTCACTATGCGCTGCGCTGGCTCAGCCCCATGTTCAGACAACACAGTCTGGCCACAGCGTGCCATCAGAATTTTGTCCCATGTTGGCTGTGTGCCAACTACCATGCAGTGGTCTTGTCTGCACAGTGCACAGGGTCAGCTTTCAGTATGGGGCTCAGTGTTTGTTCTGGTCAATCCTAGACAGCATGAATTCTGAAAAGATTCACATCGCATGATGCCTTGCTCTAGGACTGATGCTTTGGGTTAGAGTGTGTGTGTGTGTGTGTGTGTGTGTGTGGAAGGAGGGAGGTATTTAAAATATGCTAAGACCCTAAGCATATACCCATTTTCAAAGGTGACCAGAACATTTAACAGCTATACAGGACATAAATGAGACAAGTAATAGAAACAATATACATACTGTATACACTTTTATTTAGTTCATTTTGTTTACCACATGAGGTGCACTAGACAATAATTTGCCTATTTTCAGGCATGACCCGAGAGGGTACAACCATTAAACAGTACAAAATACAGGAACAGTCCTACAGCATCAGAGTACATGATAAACTTAGTAAAACAAACACAGTGCATGACAATAAATGATCAGGGTAATAAACACGAGTGGCTTATGCCTGAGCTGTTCCAATATATACATCAGAGTGATCAGAGTAAACCAAGCAGTACAAATGAAGTAAGAAGCCGAGGGAGGGATTATTGGTGAGCTAAGAGATGCAGCCAAACTAACAGGTATACAAAGTGACACATGCAGGGTATCTGGTAACCGTGACTAGCAATGTGAGGGACAGGGCTAGGGATAGGAGCATACTGCCAGCTGGAGCAGATGTGAACAGTATTGGCTCCAGAAAGTACGGGTAACAGGACATTGTCTTATATTAGCAGGTATGCTATTCCACAGTTTAGGGACAGCAACAGCGAAGGCTGTCTCCTGAGTTTAGTCCTGGTCCTGGGTATAGACAGTAGGAGGTCGAGATCTGAGAGGATAGGCATTTCTGTAGGGCACCATGAGGGAGGCAAGAGACAGGGGCACAAAACAAAGTGCAAAAACAAGTAAATCTGTCCAGCAAAACATTTACATTGGCTGTTGGTAAGAAGGTAGGATGTAGAAGAGTTACAAAAGACCGCAAGTTATAAAACATTGGTCTTTTGATCAGTGGAGTCCTCATCCTAGGAACAAAAATTGAAATTGGAAAGAAGACCAGGTAGAGACAGTGCTGGGGTGTTTTTAAAGATGAAATGAAATGAAGAAGGAGCAGAATAAGTCATTACCTTTTTGCAAGGGTGTCTACTTGTAATAAGTGGTGTGCCGACCGAACAGTGAAACTGGACATTGAAATCTCTCACAGCGACAATCTCGACAGGTTTAGAGATTGTCGCTGTGAGGGACCAGAGGGTGAAATTTTTCCTTTCACCACCCCCTTATAAATCAACACCAACTTAGAGATAGTTATTTTAAGAAGGTGGGTACAGCCCCAACATGGGGGTTCGTGGGTGCAGCTCCCTGAGAGAAACACACCAATGTTGGACAGACAACATTTTGCTTGTCGATATTGGGGATCTTGCCATGCCAAACTTCAACAACAGTGTTATTGATTCGGCAGAGGTAAACCGTAATAAGTACCTCTGTTCTAGTGGAAGCCATCCAGCTTCTTTATGTAAATCACAGTGGTGAGTGTGATAGGTAACTCTGTTGCAAATCTTGCTACCTGGTTTGGAGGGTCCTCACCCTGAGAACAGCCCCTCCCCAGTCGAATGATAAAACAAAATACCATAATCAATTATTAGGAGAAGAAAACTCTGAGACAAGAGCTTTATTGAAGGTATATGTCATGAATTTAATCTATATAGTGAGCCTAACCTTTGGTGAATTTTCTCACCATGGGCTTTATGTGCCATTTGTACGACAGAGAGAAGTCCAGAGTGAGGCCAAAGTATTTAAATTCCTTAACCTGTTCAATTTCCTTCCCTTTAAAATACAAAGGGAAAGAACTGGAACAGCATACAACTTTCTATGATTGTAGAATACCACTGATTTGTTCTTTGCTTGTTTTTTTTTTTTTTGGGGTTGCATTTTGCATTCAAAACCAATTTGTTTCAGAGGAACCGCTTTTGTAAGTCAACGAAATCAGAAGTTAATTGTTCCTCATATATCGGGAAACTGTGGCCGCCAGAGGGTCATTGCATTATCAGCATAAAGGAACTTCTTAGTGTCACTACAAATAAAAGGGCGAGTGTTCAAAAATAAACTGAACAAAACGGGACCCAGGATGGAACCCTGGGGAACACCCATTGTGACTGGTGATGGGGGCGAAGGTGACCATCAAGTTTTGTAGTTTGTGTCCGCTCATGAAATTAATTCCGCACCAGTAACATAAGAAGAACATAAGAACACAAGAAAAGTGTTGGCAGATGGGGACCGCATGGTCCATCTAGTCTGCCCAGTATGACTACCTCCTCCAAGTAGCCTGCATCCTAACCTCTCCGCTATGTCTGTTCCATGCTAGTTTGAATTTCTAATCATCTTTGATGCCACCACCTCCTGAGGCAGGTTGTTCCATAAGTCCACCACTCTCTCCATGAAAAAGTACTTTCTGAAGTTGCTTTTGAACCTTTCTCCCACTGGTCTTTGATCATGACCCCTTGTATGTGCTGTCATGTTCTGCTGAAAGAGATGTCCTGACTGAGCTGTGTTCAGACCCTTTATGTACTTAAATTTTTCGATCTTGTCTCCTCTGTCTCCTCTGTGCTCGAGAGAGTATAAATTTAACTCCCTAGCTGGCTTGGTGGTACTTAGGGTTGAGGCGCTGAACGCCACACCTCGCACCATGCCGTGACCCGATTCAGGAATGAGCACTGGCAGCTGGGGATTGGCAGGGAAGGAGAAGGATCGAGCATCCCAAGGACTCCTTTCCTCCGGGGGTTCCAGTTGTCGTGATTGCCTGCACCCTAGCAGAGGCTGCAGGGTAGAGTGCAGATGATGCCAATGAGGGCAGGGATGGGGCAGACACCTGGAGGAGCGTGACGCGTTGCCTCTGCTGGTGTCATTGCACACCCTACCCCCAAGGAAGAACAAGAGAGAGAAAAAATAAACTGTCACACGGCTTGATGGCCATACCGGGATGCACCAACTGGCTCCATGGGTGCTGCCCCAGTACACTGGATCCATTCCTGGTGGTGAGTAAGGAGCTCGCCTCCCTGCCATAGGGGCAAGCCATGGGGGTATCACTGGGGTGAGGGCCTCAACAGGAGTCGGAGTGCACCAGGACGGCGACCGGATGTGGGCCAACCATGGGAGAAAAAAAGAAATAACATAATAAATTTAACTCCAAGTCATGCCTCAGATGTCTCGTAGTGTAGACCTTGCATCATTTTGGTGGCTCTTCTTTGCACCATCTCCAAATGGTCAATGTCCTTTCTGAGGTGAGTTCTCCAGAACTGACTGCAGTATTCTAAGCGTGGCCTCATCAAGGACCTGTAGAGAGGCAGGATCATTTTCCCACTTTCTACTAGTAATGCCTCTGCTAATACAGCCTAGGATGCAGTTACTTCTGTGCTGCCTTCTCACACAGTTTTCCTATACTGTTTTCCTACCTAAACAGCATCCATGGACAGACCCAAATTATAAAAGGCAGTAAGTAGCAGATTGTGGTTTTCGAGATCAAGGCCTTGATAAGGTCCACAAAAGCTGCCACTGTAAATGTCCCTTATCTAGAGCCTCATGTACCACATATGTGAACCTCACCAAGGTTGTCACCATGTTAAATGCAGGTCAAAATCCATGCTGAGCTGGTGTGAGAACTCCATACTTGAGCAGATACTCAATCAACTGGTCAAAACGATCCATGCTAATACCTTAATAGAGGGCTAACAGAGAAATAGGATGGCAGTTTTGCACATTTAATACATCACCAGATTTGTGCACAGGAACAACTGTAGCACCTTTCTAAATTTCCAGGGATTGACTTGTGCAGAGTGACAAGTTAAACATTTTGCTAAAGGGTAATAAGTGATGTCCACTGTGATCTTCACAAGCCGAAGTCCACCTCATCAGTGCATACTGAGGGCCGGGTGAACTTTTCTAGGATAGGTAAAAATGTCCTCGGGATAATACCCTAAAATAAATTGGCCTGGAAGTTATGTTTGTGCTGTTATCAATGTTTTTGAAAATTCTGCATCATCACTAGAGAAACAGTTTGTTAAATCATAAAATAATTTATTGAATTCCGTGGCTATAGTTAGAGGCTTGTTCAGTATCACAGATGAGGTATTTAACATCTGGGGAACAGGGTTACATTTTTACCTAGCAAATCATTTATTAGGTCTCAGGTGGACTGAAACATTTCTCCCAGCAAACTGCTTTTGCTTATAACTAAACACTTCTGTTTTAGTTTTTAATCATAGATTTACATTGTTTTATGGGCTTGTTTGTAGGGCAAAAGAGTTCCTGAGTCCAATGTCTTTCTATAGGCTTCTATTTTTATCCCTGTTTCTCATATATTGGAACAGCTCAGGCATAAGCCACTCATGTTTATTACCCTGATCCTTAACCTTTTCAAAGGAACAAATGTGTTACAGATGGTATTAAAACATGAGCAAAATGCTTTTAATGCAGCATTCGCATCTGTTGAGTGGTCCAGAAAGCATCAATCAACAGAGGCTAGGGTCTTGCAAAACTGTAACATCTAGTTTTTCGATGTTTCTAGAATCAATGTACTGTACACTGGAGGTAAAGATTTACTTTTGGCACTCCACTAGTAGTACGCTGGGCTGGGCTCACTGACACCATCAGGTAATACACTGGATTGCATTATTTTCGTGGTGTCTACTGCCATTAAGGTTCCTGTCTTGTAATGAACCCTTGCAGGACTATCTATGATCTGTGTAAGCCTTTGATTGACTAAGTCATCTCTGTACTTTGTAGCTTTTTTTCCAAACCAATTTAAATTCAGGCCCCTAAAATAATTAATTTGCAATTTGTGGCGATGGTCTTTCTATGGGCTCAGATTAAATCTAAGCCTTCCTCCTGATAGTCGGGGAGCATAACTAATGCTGGCAATAAAAAAATTATTTTCTCCCAGTACCAAGGTTGATGGCAGAAATTCAGGACCAAGTACTGTCAAGTGTCTCATCCTGAATACCAGAGAAATGATTCTTAAAATAAGACATGCTTGCAGCCTCCCGCAACGTCCACTTCTGTCACAATGAAAGATGTTGTATCCTTCAGATTAATCATGGTATTCAGTCTCTTGTTGGATAACCATGTTTCAGAAAGTGCATTTAAGTCAAATTGGTGAAGAGTGATCAAGCAGTGAAATCATCCCATTTGGCCAGAAGGCTCTGCAGGTTTATTTATTTATTTTGTTTATGTATTTGATAACCAGGTAAGTACACTGATCCAAAGGAACATTTTCAGGTGTGACCGGGCCATCTAGATGCACACAGTGCAAAAACATGATCAGCATGACATTACAACAACAGTTTACACACTGATTACAGAGAAATGATTGTTATGAGGTGTGCAAGATTTAAAGAATGCCTAGGAAACAGTCCTGAGTGTAAACTTGGGAATGGGTCTGGGGTTTCGTGTATTGAGCCAGACGGAAGTAATAATAAGAAAATCTAGTTTCTCTTTAATACAGAGGTACATTGGTTAAGCTTGTGAGGTAATACCTTGGTATTTCTTTAAGACTTCTCAGAAAGTGAAAAAAAGCTTTCTTCAGAATTTGCCAGATTATGAGTTTCCTGTCTATCCTTCACTACCTCTCAACCCAGCTCACGCCTGGTCAAGCTGCTTTCTCATACCGGCTTCCTCTTTTGGATCCTTCTTCATTCTACATTTCATCAATCCCCATCCCTGCTATCCCGAAGTGCTAA
This sequence comes from Neoceratodus forsteri, assembly GCA_016271365.2. Lineage (NCBI taxonomy): Eukaryota > Metazoa > Chordata > Ceratodontiformes > Ceratodontidae > Neoceratodus > Neoceratodus forsteri. The sequence continues at coordinate 1,416,116,919 of CM028132.1, forward strand.
CTAGGGCTCTGCCACCCTCCATGCTCCTGTCACACACACACACACACACCTCCACCACCACCAGCCCTAGCCTCCCTTCTGTATCCATAGTTCTCCCTTTCTGTGCTAAAACCCCTGTCTTTCTCTTTTGGTTACTCAAGCTCCTTGTCCTGCTGTCTTTCGTGCAAGGGCTCACCCCACCCTGATCTCCGTTTTTTCCTGATCCTCTACCGCCTCCCTTGTATAATTTGTGCAAAAACAAAACCCTGTGTAACAGTCACTGTTTTATATTCTGAATTTAAAACCCTTCTTTATTGTTATCCTTCTGAGTTTGCACATGTAACTGCAGTTATTGCCATTCGACTTGTTTGTACTGACTACCTCATCACCCCTTTCCCACTCCCGGTCGCACCTGGAAATGAACCTGTGCAGAGTGCCTTTCCCAGTTACCAAACTTTTAAATAGATAGACAAACAGATAGCTAGATAGATACTGTTGCTAGATAGATAGATAGATAGATAGATAGAATATAGATAGATAGATAGATAGATAGATAGATAGATAGATAGATAGATAATTGTAGGTGTTTATAGAAAGGAAGTTTAACTCAAAAACATTTTAAAGTATAAAAGCCCTGAAATAAAGGCTCACATGTTCCATGGTCTGAGTGTGTAAGTTGTCCCAAAATGTTAAAATTATCTATAACTCTCCTAGTGTTTCAGTTCCTGCCATAGAACAGCTTGAATTGGGCAGTGAATACGGCCCTACCCATACAAATAAACACAACAGGACCCCTAAATAAACATTTTCAAAATAGCCTGAAAACGGTAGCACAAACCCAGGTCAGGTCAATGAGACAAAGAAAGAGAAAAACTTTGGCACTAACCCTAATTTGGTTGCTCCACCTTGTCACTGAGCTGTCACCTCAGTGGGACTAGTTTGTGCTCAAAGTAGGTAATTCAATTCTAAGTCAGCAGTGTAAATTAATATGCAAACTGAAAATATGGTGACTTGGACGAAATCAGCTACAACAGACTAAACGTGCACTTGAAATCAGAGAACATGTAATTATAAAAAAAAAGGCAAATGACAAACAAAACTATATATGCAATGCAGCCCATGATCCAAATCCTCATTTATAAATGAGAATCTGTAAGTAATGAGTCCAACTGAGTTGCAGTAGTCCAAAAGTGCACATGAAATAAGGAGCAAATAAAAGGCAGAGAAACAAATCAGTCACTGTGTAAACAAACATGGACTGTGATCCAAGTTACCGTTTATAAATGGATCTCTGTGGGACTTATCAGATTATTTACATGGACTTATGAGGCAATAAGTACTAAAGCCAGCCTGCTGCCACAGCAGAGCTGAATCTGTACAAAACTTTGCTGAGTCAGTGAGCCGTGTGAGGATTGAGTAGAAAAATAGTTCACTCACTATGAGGAGCTCTTAAGAGATCCTCAAAACACAGACTGAGAGGGACCTGGTGGCAATGAGGGTTGAGGTGCTGGACGCCACATCTCACGCACACAGGTGACCCAGGTTCAGAAACAGACTCGGGTCATCAGGGTGCCGCCACGGGGGAGCAGAATTGAGCATTGGCTCTCCTCTCCTGGGTGGGTGGGTCACCCATCCGTAGCCTTGCCATCATCAGAAGGAACGGGCAGCTGGTAGGGTGGGGCATCCCTTAGGATGGGCCTCCACACACGCGGTCACATCGGGACGTGCAGGATTGGGACTGGGGAGAAAACTGGCAAAGGCAACAAAGTTCTTACGGGGAAAAAGTACAGCCTCAGGATCTTCTTTCACATAAAAGTGCCAGTTGATTTGGGGTCTGGAATTGGCAGATGGTTCACACAATGACTAGACTGTGGTGAGGTGTCCCAAACAGGGGGATATGGTTGCAACATTCAAGTACTTGAAAGGCATAAACAAGGTGAGGCTTGACAACATCTTCAGAATGAGTGAGAACAGATCCACTAGCGGGCATGCATTAAAACTGGAGGGGGACTATCTGAGGTGACATCGGGGACATTCTTTACTGAGAGGGTGGGGCCATGGAACAGACTGCCAGAATGGGTGGTGGTGGTAGATACAGTGGGCCTAACCAACAGGGGCAGGCAGAGAATGGAAGGCAGAGGACTTCCTGGGGGATTCGAGCAGACTGGATGGGCCATGGGGTCCTTTTCTGCTGACAGATTTCTATTATTCTATGAAACAGGGCTTAACACTTCTGTATTTTGTCATTCACATTATACCACATTTGGAGCAATGGCCAAGATTTTCAAAGCAGCCAATGAATGCATATATATAGAGGAAATGTTGCACAAGGTGGGTTCCCTGCACAACCCTGGCACTTTATCTGTTGTCTATTTTCTGACAAATGCCGCTGGCTGCCTTGCTTACAATGCTACCCTAGAATTGTATTAATCTGTACTCTGTTTGCAATGTCCACATTGTTGTAATGTCTGTCTTGATGTTCTCCATAATTTGTATTTCTCTGACATGGAACCTTTGTAGAAGAGCCAAGGCTCAAAGGTATTTGTAATCCTAGATTTGATAAAATAAATAAAAATAAAATAAATGTAACCCCCTACAAATAGGGGTTCCAAAAGTTTCTCATAGCTTGTTTTATGCCCGTGTCTGGTTAGTAATCGGCATAAAAGCCAGCTTAAATGGGAACCATTGAGCCTTAAGAAGCCTCTGTAAGCTGTCTTTAAGGGCTGCCTGTTGCAGTCATAATTGATTGGAATAGGAGGGGAGCTATGGGTTGTATGCCTGAGTTCTGCCCGGCCACTGAAAATAACTTCCTGCCATCGCTAGTGGTGCACAGGGAGTTCTGATAGAGGATGTGAATGTTTGCTTAAAATACTGTAAAATAATAATGATAATGTAGTTGTTCTAACGTGCCTTGCTTTGCAGCACAGATGGTTTCGATTGCCTCTTCCATTTTGTTCCAGAACTAATGAATTGGACCAATCAGTACCTTGGGACCCCACAGAGCTGGCTGGACCAATAGAGGAACTGTTTGTATTTGGGAAAGGCATTATGGGCTATGGCGCTTTTTCGCACCACTGAGAGCTGGAGGAAGTGACTGGCATGTGCAGCCAGCCAATGAAAGCGGGTAGCGCCAGATCTGAAAGGAGTGCTCAGTGCTGCCAAGGGCAGATGCATTATGGCTGGTGAGGAGGTGAGGAGCTTCTGTGCTTCTGCTTGGAAGTGTTCGCTGGAAGCGCTGAAGGCCTGAGGCACCTGCTTTTCTCTGCGAGCGAGTTTTGCTCTAAAACCGCTGGCGGGCGGTCAGAGGAGGCTGTGCCCTGTACAGCTACCTACCAGGCTTGACCTGTAGGAGGACTGGAGGATTTCGAGTTTCGCTGCTTTGTGAGAAGGCTGAAGCTGCTGCTGCAGCCTTGCAGTGGTTGTGAGTCTGTGGGAGCCTTGGAAGCAGCTGCCTGGTGTGGTACCCTCTGTTGCTGTTTGCCATATAAATGTGTGAGAAGGCTGGTGAAATTCAGGCTCCATCCTGGTAGCATTGAAGGAATCGTTATTTGCTGGGGTTGTGAGTACTGATTCAGGGTAGCTCCTGCAGAGTGTTTACACAGTGGTTTCAGTGCATTATTATATTGCTGACTGCCTAATTAAACTCTCCTCCTATTCTGACCTGCTGAAGACTGTAATGTTTATCTGTGTTAAGGGCCCCAACCACCTGCCACGCTTTGGACTAGCCGCTAGGGCTTGGGTACCAGGGACAGTAAATCGTAGGGGTTAGTCCTGTGCACAGAGCCATAGGTATATAGGAATAGTGTAAGCCAATCAACCTGATTTTCCTTTTCCCTTGTTATCTGCCCTTCTAATAAATCAGATTGCTGTGTTATAACTACACCCTGGCTGGTTTGTACTCTTCTGATGAGCTGCTGCATGGTGACTGTGATATAACTGTACCTTACTTTACAGGGGGTCCAAGGAGTGAGCTGGAATATATTATCCGTGGGGTAAGTGTACTGGTGGAAAGAATTGTTGGCACCCAGTGTGAGTCACTAGTGGGACGAAAGGGTTGCAGTAGCCCAGAGGGCTGTAACCGAGGTAGTCTTAACTGTACTAACCCTCGACCTCTGGGTGGAGGCACCCATCAATGGATCTGGCCCTCACCCTGCCTCCGTGGGGGCAGACGGGGTAGTAGCCCCAAGGTAGCACCCTGGGGGTTACAAATTGAGGCACCGCTTGGATTTGTGTCCCTAGTGGCTCAGCGAGGAAATACATCAGAAATGGAAAAATGGACTGGGATATGTTGGGAAAATTAAACTGGGACCCATTAAAACCGTGTACACAGACTGATGGGTTGGGGTGAAGCCAAAGAGCTACACTCCCAGAAGATTGTATTATTGTTAGATGTGCCCTGGGTACCTCAACTGTTGATATTGTCTCTGTTGCCAGAGAGTGTGTGGGTAAGGTTGAAGTGAAAGAGCAATTGGCTGATCTGCTTGACCAGACACTGAGGTGTTACTCCTATGCAGTGTGGCCATTGACCCTGAGAAGGTACCTCCTGTGATTTACCCGGAGGGTGCGTCCCAGGGTGAAGGCTAATTCATATCTGAAGTGGGTCAGTCACCCTCAGGGTCTCTCCAGATGAACAGTTTTAAAGACAAACTGCTTAAATTGTTAGCTGTGGAGGGAGGAATACCCAGGAGTTGTTGCAAGCCTTGGATTTGTCCAGTGATACTACCCCTGGGTTCCCCGGCACCTCCCTTGCCCACCCAAAAGTTCCGTGCTGGCTTCTTTGCCCCTGGCAGTCCCATCCATACAGCTCGATTCCTACCGTAGTTAAAACTTTTCTCTGGCACGGTACCAGTGCCTTCCGGGAGGATGACCTGGAGTCTTGATGGACTATGCCACCCTTTAGTCCAGGAGTGGCAATGCTCTGAGGGAGAGAAAAGGAAGAGGCTGATGGAGAGTTTGCGGGGTCCTGCCTTAGAAGCTATTAGATTCTTCCGGGCCACCCGTCCGGAAGCCACCGCTGCAGAGTATCTCTGTTTTAGAAGGGTTTTGTGAGTACAGAGACGGTGAAGATTTACTATGGAAATTCAGGTCTGCTAAGCAGTGGAGAAATGAAAACTGTCCGCTTTTGTTACTAGAGTGGAGCGGCATTGCAGAAGGCTTATAGAAAAGGAGGAATCACTGCTACAACCCTGAATCAGGTTCGTTAGAACATGTTTTAAAGTCTGCCAGATTCTCTAGTGTAACGCTGCTGAAACTCGTTGCATGATCAGGGCCACCCCACCTGAATATTGTCAATTGATGAGGGAAATTTGGGAAGTGCAGACTGATGAAGAGGGGTGGAACCCTGTGGGGCAGGAACCCTAGTGGGACCCCTGAGTCTAACACCCTGAGGAGACTGGCTTGCCTGGAGGGTCCGAGGGGTCCCCAGATTTTCCAGGTACTGTGGGAATGCGAGCTGTTTCCTCTGACCCCTACATGGAGGGTGAGTTGAGGGCTGAGATTAGGAATTTACGGGAACTGGTGAGGGACTTAAAGCAGTCTACTGTGTACCCTACTCGGCCCGGGGCCCCTGAGTCATGTAGAGCTCCAAACCCTAGCTCTAGAGAGCTTTCTCACTCCCTCAGGGCCCCCTCAGAATAGTGATCCCGGGACCCCAAGTTTTGTTACCACTGTGGGGAAGATGGGCATGTCCAGTCTGAGTGCCAGAGGCCGGAGAATTTAAGGAAAGTTAACAGCAGACTGATTGCCCGACACTGCCAGGCCCAGTCTCGGGCCCCAAGAAAAGTTTTGTGACTTCAGGCCCATGCCCGCCTGGCTACCAATGCTGCTACTCCCAATTGGTCGGATGTGGTCAGGCGTCTATGGAGACCCGGTGCGGTAAATGAATTCCCACTAAGCTGTACTGGACAGTGGTCCCAGGTGACCATCATCTTTCAGGACTGGTACCAAGCACACTTATCTGAGGTGCCCCCAGCCTCTAACTGGTCTACATGTATGGGGTTGAGTGACAAGGCCTATCCGTATTTGGGGTACATCTGTGTCTGGTTATCCTTCCTGCAACTGTGAATGGAATAGATGAGCAAGTGGAACCTTAGTTTTAGTTTGCCCACCCACTGGACTGTACGATGGGGTGCCCTTGTTGATTGGGACAATGCACACATGTTTGGACGATTGGCCCAATTGTGCTCAGAGAAGCGAGCATTCCAGACTGGGTGAGCTTTGAGTGTACCTGCTGTGATTCAAAAGGTCAGGCCACTCAGAAGAAGGGTAGTCTGGAGGAACCTGAAGGCACTGTGGGGTGGTGTGGAAAAAGGATCCGCCCCGTGGTACTTGCCCCAAATGCACAATGTGTTCTGCATGGAGAGGTACGACTAAAAACAGATGTCAAGAATAAGTTGTTGATGCTGAATGCGCCTGTGGAGGGAGGATTACCTGAGGGGTTGTTGCTCAAACCCAGCATTCTGCCGGCTAGAGCCCATGCTTACGTTAAGAGGGTGATGGTTCAAGTGCACAATGTGTCTGATAAAGAGATTCGCATAAGAAGAGGGTGTACCCTGACTATGCTCATTGTGCAGATACTGCTGTACTACCAAATAAAAAGAGTTCCCGGACGGGTGATAGAGTTACTCTGATCTGTTTGACTTCGTGACCTCCGCTGCCCACCAACTGGAAACGAAGGGTCAGTGAGAGGCTTGCCAAGAGGGACCAGGTTTTTTCCCTGAAGGAGTGGGATGTAGGAGGTGTACAAGGGGCTGAGCATCACATTCGACTGCACGACGAAAGACCTTTCCCAGAGAGATCCCGACATCTGGCTCCCGACTGACATAGATGATGTGGCAGGCATCTGCAAGAAATGTTGGCTGCTGGCGATTCAAGAGTCTAGGAGCCCCATGCCTCCCCATCGTAGTAGTAAGGAAAAAGAATGGGGCAGTTCAGATGTGTGAGACTATCACACTTTGAATAGGCGGACCATTCTGGATCAATATACCATGCCAGCTAATAAGATGCCTTGGATTGTTTGAATGGTAGTAAGTGGTTCTCTGTGTTGGATCTTGAGCAGATACTACAAGATCCCAATGGCCCCAGACAACCAGGAGAAGACTGCTTCATTTGCCCTTAGGCTTCTATGAGTTTGTTCGGATGCCTCAAGGAATTTTGGGTGCCCCAGCCACTTTTCAGCGCTTGATGGAACGAGCTGTGGGGGACATGAACCTACTCGAGTGTCTGGTCTATTTAGATGATGTTATAGTGTTTGGCCGATCATTGGAAGAACATGAGCAATGATTATTCAAAGTCCTGGATCGGTTGGAGGATTTCGCCTTAAGTTGTCTATCAACAAGTGTCAATTCTTCCAGACTTCCGTGAATATGTGGGCCATATAGTGTCCACTGAGGGCATAGAGACTGACCCTGGCAAGGTGGAGGCATTGACCACTTGGCCTCAACCCAGAAATTTAAGAGAGCTGCAACAATTCCTGGGGTTTTGTGGATACTATAGGCGGTTTGTCAGAGACTATTCACGGTGATTCACCCCTCCATAATCTCACTCAGGGTATCCGCCTACTCACAAAAGTATAAGAAGGGTGTACACTGACATAGAAAAGAAGTATTTTGGCCAAACTATATGTTCGGGATCGATGGACCGCTGAGTGTGAGGAAGCTTTTCATGACATCATATATCAACTTACCCATGCTCCAGTACTGGCCTATGCTGACCCAGTCAAGCCCTACACTCTTCATACTGATGCCAGTCTACAAGGATTGGGGGCTGTGTTATACCAGGAGCACTCGAATGGGCTGAGACCTGTAGCGTTGCCAGTAGAAGTCTGACGCCTTCAGAGAAAAATTACCCCTGCACAAACTAGTTTTAGGCTTTAAAGTGGGCCATTGTTGATCAGTTTCATGACTATTTGTATGGTGCCAAGATATTAGTAAAGACTGATAACAACCCTCTGACCTATGTACAGACCTCTGCCAAATTGGATGCTACTGGGCATAGGTAGCTCTCTGCCTTGGCCACCTCACGATTACGCTGTAGAATACATGGGGGCCTAAACCATATAGATGTGGACGCTCTCTCAGAGGCCTGTGCCCCAGACTGAATGGGTCCGTTGTCTGAACCTGACATAAGAGCCCTCTGCCAGAAATTTGATAACGAAGAACAGGCGCCTCCTGACACGGTGGACTGTGTGGTAGATTGTTTGGGGCCGCGAAAACTGTATACCTGCCACTTACTGTCATTTCTCTGCATTGGACACCAGCCCTTGCCAACTCAACAATGATGATCTCCAACAGGCTCAATCCTGTAATCCTATAATAAGAACAGCCATAGAGGTTTTATGGCCGGAAGTGATGTATCCAAACACGCCCACTGACTTACGGACTACCTTGTTGTATAAAGAAGGGCCAAATTAAAGCTGATCAACCAGCTACTATATAGAGAGACTGTGAATAAGGAGGGCGGGTACACCGACAACAACTGGTGCTGCCATCAGCCTTCAGAGAGCTAGTTCTAAGGTCATTGCATAATCAAATGGGGCACCTGGGTATAGATCGAACACTTGGCCTAGTACGGGCTCGATTCTATTGGCCAAGATGAGTGCGGATGTGGAACAGTATGTCAAGACCTGTGGTCATTGTTTGCAAAGAAAGCGCTACTCGGAGAGCTGCTCCCTGGTCAACATTACCACTAGTGCTCCTATGGAACTGGTCTGTATTGATTTCCTGAGTTTATAGCCTGATCTGAAAAGTGTCAGCTACATATTGGTGGTCACTGATCATTTTACCCAGTACGCACAGGCTTTCCGACCAAGGATCAGAGAGCAACCACGGTGGCTAAGATACTTGTTGAGAACTTTTTCGTCCACTATGGGGCCCCGTAGCGGATTCATTCCGACCAGGAAGGGACTTTGAGAGTCGCTTGATTAAAGAGATGCTATCTTTGTGGGGGGTACGAAAATCATGAACCACCCCCTATCATCCACAGGGAGACCCTCAGCCTGAAAGGTTTAATCGTACATTGCTTGACATGCTGGGCACCTTACAATCAAAAGATAAATCGAGATGGAGCCAACAGATCAGCACTTTAGTTCACGCCTACAATTGTACGAAAAGTGATGCCGCATTGTTTCACCCTATCGACTGATGTTTGGGAGACAGGCTAGATTGCCAGTGGATGTGTGTTTTGGTTTTCCGATGGGGTGTGAGCAAAACCATCTACAGTACGCATAGAGATTAAAGGCCCAATTAAACCATGCCTACCAACTGGCTCAGACCATGGCTGCTAAACGAAATCTGGCTAACAAGGAGAGATATGACAAAAAGTGAAAACAGTAGAGTTGAGAGAAGGGATAGAGTGCTGTTGAGAAATATGGGACTGCATGGCAAACATAAGATTGCCGACAGATGGCATCATCTCCTTCATATTGTTGTGGACAGCTGGCAGACCTACCTGTATATAAAGTGCGGCCTGAAAACAATTAAAGATGTGAAAACCATACACAGAAATCATTTGCTGCCGATTGGGCAGATCCTGATTGAAGCTGAACCTTCCACTGCCACTCCTTCCCGGCCTGTGACTAGACCTGTTGCTAAGAAGAACCAAGCCTGTGGAGCCTTCAACAAGTCCACCAAGGGAGCTTTGTCCCACCCTCCTGCAGGAGGAGATGATCAACACTCAGTGTCGGAAGATAGCGAAGGTGATATTGAATACTATCCTTCTTATGAACTGAGTCAATTGTTTCGGGCAATCCCTTGTTAACTCGGGAACTGAAATTGGCCCGCCTGTACTGATTGAGCCCTCTATTTTGTCCCTGGAGGCAATGCCTCCAGAAGATGAATGGGTAGCAGACAAGCTCAAGGGGTTGAGTCCTTAGGCCTGGCTGAACTGTCTGGCCTGGCTAAATTATCTGATTTTCAGAAGAAGAGAGTGAGATGGGGAACAAGCCAGTGATATGCCCAAGTCGGAAGAATATTTTGAATGCCCTGATGGTTCCTCTAGTACCTAAACCGCCCCAGGTGAGCCCAGTGGGTGGGTTCAGGGATAGAAGGTCAAGCCCCTAATAGTATTGTGAGCACTGAACCTGCTCCCTTGAGGAGATTCCTGCTAATGTCACTGATACTGAAGTGAGTCAGGGCCTGGTTTAGGATCCCCGAGACCCCTAGGACGATCCGGCCGACAAATATGGCCAGTAATAAAGTTGAGCTATGAATCTCTGGGTCAGCCAGTGGACCTGCCCTTAAATGTGGTTCAGAAGGGGTGTATGTGTCCCTCGCTGCTTCCTTGCCTGTTAGCCTTGGGGGATAACTCCCATTGTTGGTATTGCCTTTGAGTGTGGTGTCCCTGTCTCGGGGACCCGCCAGTAGCTAAAAGAGAGGATTCCTCAGTCCCGTGTCACGAGCAGGGACTAATGACCTGAGCTAAAGAGGAACAAGACTTTCTGTGTATAATATGTATAAACTATAGTACACTGTGAATGTAATATTCATGTAAGTAATGCAAAGGGTGATATAGTATTAATTAAGCTGTTTGCCTTAGATGTGATTTATGGGTAACTACTTGACGCGACGTCAAGCTTTCCCAGGCCAGGAAGGTGTAACCCCTCTACAAATGGAGGTTCCTAAAGTTTCTCGGAGCTTGTTTTATGCTCCATGCCTGGTTAGTAATCGCATAAAAGCCTTGCAATGGGGAACCGTTGGCTTTATGCCAGCTCTGTAAGCTGTCTCTTTGGCGGGCTGCCTGTTGCAGTCATAATTGATTGGAATAGGAGGGAGCTATGGGTTGTATGCCCGAGTCCCGCCCGGCCAGTGAAAATAACTTCCTGCTGCCATCGCTAGTGGTGCACAGGGAGTTCTGATAGAGGATGTGAATGTTTGCTTAAAATACTGTAAAATAATAATGATAATGTAGTTGTTCTAACGTGCCTTGCTTTGCAGCACAGATGGTTTCGATTGCCTCCTCCATTTTGGTCCAGAACTATTGAATTGGACCAATCAGTACCTTGGGACCCCACAGAGCTGGCTGACCAATAGAGGAACTGTTTGTATTTGGGAAAGGCATTATGGGCTATGGCGCTTTTCGCACCACTGAGAGCCGGAGGAAGTGACTGGCATGTGCAGCCAGCCAATGAAAACAGGTGCGCCCGATCTGAAAGGAGTGCTCAGTGCTGCCAAGGGCAGATGCGTTGTGGCTGGTGAGGAGTGAGGAGCTTCTGTGCTTCTGGCTGGGAAGTGTTCGCGGATGCGCTCAAGGCCTGAGGCGGCGTTTTCTCTGCGAGTGAGTTTTGTTTAAAATCCGCCTCAGGGCGGTCAGAGGAGGCTGTGCCCTGTACAGCTACCCACCAGGCTTGACCTGTAGGGGATTGGAGGATTTCTAGTTCTTCCTTGTGGAAGGCTGAAGCTGCTGCAGCCTTGCAGTGGTTGTGAGTCTGTGGGAGCCTTTGGAAGCAGCTGCCTGGTGTGGTACCCTCTGTTGCTGTTTGCCATATAAATGTGTGAGAAGGCTGGTAGTTCAGGCTCCATCCTGGTAGCGTTGAAGGAATCGTTATTTGCCGGGGTTGTGAGTACTGATTCAGGGTAGCTCCTGCAGAGTGTTTACACAGTGGTTTCAGTGCATTATTATATTGCTGACTGCCTAATTAAACTCTCCTCCTATTCTGACCTGCTCAAGACTGTAATGTTTATTCAGTTAGGGCCCCAACCACCTGCCACGTTTGGACTAGCCGCTAGGGCTTGGGTACCTAGGACAGTAAATCGAGGGTTAGGCCTGTGCACAGAGCCATAGGTATATAGGAATAGTGTAGCCAATCAACCTGATTTTCCCCTTTCCTTGTTTTCTGCCCTTCTAATAAGTCAGATTGCTGTGTTATAACTACACCCTGGCTGGTTTGTACTCTTCTGATGAGCTGCTGCATGGTGACTGTGATATAACTGTACCTTACTTTACAGGGGGTCCAAGGAGTGAGCTGGAATATATTATCCATGGGGTAAGTGTGTGCTGGTGGAAGGAACTGTTGGCACCCAGTGTGAGTCACTAGTGGGATGAAAAGGGGTTGCAGTAGCCCAGAGGGCTGTAACCGAGTAGTCTTAACTGTACTAACCCCGACTTCTGGGTGAAGGCACCCGTCAACGGATCTGGGCCCCTCACCCCTGCCTCCCGTCAAAGCAGGGTAGTAGCCCTAAGGGTAGCGCCCTGGGGTTACATAAATAAAAAATAAATAAAAACCTCAAGTTCTTCCACATGTCCAGGCCAGACACCCCTTGTTGCCTAGGTGTACAGTATATGGTTGCATCTCTCTACAGAGAAGCACCTGCTACATGCCATGAAAATCAATACCTGCAACTCTACCTTTTACCTTGAAACCATGGGTCTGGGGTGCTAGGTAGCACCTTAATAATACACTACGGCACCATTAAACATAAGACCACACACAAACTGAGTTCAAACATGGAGCCGGGATCTGCTGGGTGCATTTAATAAGCTGCTGTGGTGGTACACAGCCTTAAGAGTATTCCATGCCACTTCAAGTCTTCAGTTCAGTTCATTAAGCACAGTACTAGCTGCATCCCAATGTTGAGTAACTTTTCACTGGGGTTCAGATCTCCATCCACATTAACCTTTCCAGGATCTATCTACCCTGCACCAATTCCCACATATTTCTGCTAGGTTACCTCCCTTGATCTAAAGAGCACTGCTGCTATTGTTATATTGGATCCACGTCCAAGGTATATTTTAAAGATTCACTTATTATCCCTAACTTCCTGTTTGGGGTCCCAGGAGCCCTGGCACCTTAAGACCTTTGTGCAGTGGCACTCTCCCAGGAAAGATGAGCACTTCCGTGGATAAAATTTGTGCCATCACGTGTCTTACTGTGCCTATGGGGCCAACAATGAAAAGCAAGTCAAAATATGACATTACTACCCATTAATTGATTGGTTGCTCCAGCTGTGCCTGCCTCCCTCCGTCAGAACAGTGATAACCCTAGTGGTCCAAATAAACAGGCTCCCATGCCTTGCCCTCAAACAGGGACTTACTGACCCCAACTCTTGCTAGGCCCCTCCTCCTCATGACCCATTAATTCAGCTTCTATGCCGGGGATATATTCTACAATGCTCGGGTTTCTAATTTACGAGACATCTTTATGCAAGGCATAATGCTCTTTCTGGACAATGCCTCTTTCAAGTTGTGCTTTCTGCTTTTAGCAGTCTCGTGGTGGAGCGATTCTCACGACTTTGGCGACCTTCCTTGAAGGGTGGCCTCCACTAATCCCAATGATTCCATGCTGGTTTTTGATCTTTGGGGATCCTCAGGATGACTCCTAGGACACTCCACCCTCCCAGTTCAGCCTGCTGGTGTTGCTCTGGAAACACCATCAGTTGGTCAGTGCCAACCAGACCCCGGGCCTTACCATCATCCCTGGGCCCACAGACCTCCAGCATAACTGCAGCCAAAGAGCTCTACTTCTTCTCTGGACCCTGCGCTCTCAAGCTATTCTGACCTCTCTTTTCTCGGCTTGCCTCTCCTTCTTATAGAGAATCGTGGAGGCAGGACCATAAATATTCATGATAGAGTTTCCCACTTCAGCCTTAGTCAGAACACTTTGTACACAAACACTCAGACTTCCTGTCTCCAAGCACTAACCCCCTAGAGACAAGTCTCAGGTAAAACTTAACCCTTCGAGAGCCCTCTAGTTTCCAACCTCGAGCTGAGTGAAGATACTGATTATACACACATGCTCCATTTTGTAGTGGTGCATTATTGAGACCCTTTCCACAGTTTACAGCAGCTCAGGCACAGTTTATATGCTCAGCTGGACCGAACTGCTATGCCTGGTATTACCAGGTATAGCATTCCTCCGCACCTCTGCCTACCAGGAAATTGACCTTTATATACATGGAATGCTGAAAACAGCATTTTGCCAGTGCAGGTATTTTCCTCACCAGCAAGCAGCACACAGGAACTTAGTCCATGGTGATAGGCCCCTTAAAGTGGGCCCCGGGTGTACTGTGGTTTGTTTGAAATGCAAAGGGTTGCATTTCTGAAGCTGTTGCTGGTAGTGTGCAAAATGTTTGCACTGAGTGCCATAGTTGGTATTTTCATACAGCTGCACTGCACACTTTGAGGATAATAAGCCAGTAATGCAGCAAGCTTATATGTTTGCACTGGCACTTAGAGCTATACCCCGCTAGCCATTCAGAGACTACACTGTTCACCCCATAAGCTGGTTGGGCACAGCCTTAATGTGTTACTGCTATGGGCCAAAAGTGCCATTTTAAAGCTAACATGAGCCTATTGTCAATTCCTGGTGCTAAAGTGGGCTCAGATAGCCCTTATGTCGCCCATGTAATCTTATTGACTGGACCTTGCTCTGTGGATTGCAAGGAGTGTTTGTGCTCCGCAGGAGTTCACCATACTAAACAATACGCTAGCAGAGATACACTATCCCATGGAGGGCAGCACTGGCCTGTGACTGATGAGCCACTGCCATGGGTCTGAAGATAGTTCCTGGAGATGGTCTGCAGACTCCAGTACAGCCTAGAGGCCCAAAATGTCAGCTTTCTGAAATGAACGCTGGCACAGAAATTGTCCCATCAGAGTGTTTCTGGTGTATACAGGGCCACCGATGTGAAATGACATGCAGTCTGAGCCTTTATCGGCCTTCAGGGCTGTTTTCCACTGCCAGGCTTGCTCAGGAGGAGGCTTCAATGACTGTGTCAACCAGGCTTCAACTCTTGCAATTAGCAGAGGGCTCTGCTTAGATGTCTGAGACCAAAATCTCCCAAGACATTGGCACAGTTTTTCCAGCTGTCGCCTCTGGCACGCCTATGCCGCTTGAACACCGCTCATCTAGGCGTGGGTCCAGGAATCACTCACTTAGGCTCTGCAGTCATGCACTGTGTCTGCTTGCTTCAGGATCCCAAACAGATCTGCCTCCTTTAGGCCTGCCCTGCCTTTTACACAGTGCTCTGACCCACAGTCTTCACTGGTCACGCTTGCTGCCTGTTGACCATTCAGCCACACAATAGGTTCTCAACTGATGCCAGTGTCTATGTCCAACCTGGTCTGACCTTAGATACAGTTCTTGAGCTAGGGACTATCACAGAATGGTCACCCAGAAGTCAAATGTCACATAGTAGCAGTCTCCAGCTCCAGAACCAACAAAGTAAACAGTCACTCAACAGCATACCCCACTACATACCAGGAGTCCTGGGGGCCAAGTCATAAAGAGTGCAGATGAAGTATAAAGCAGAAATGAAAGTAGAGGTTACATAATAAATAAGTTTTAAATGACTTCATGCATATTGTACATTTTATTTCAGAGAGGGTTGAGGCGCTTGATGTGGCACACCACTTTGCTGATATGCCACCATGACAGAAAATGGGAAGCATGCTCGCTTCCCTAGCACCTCAGATTCTCTTCTGATGCCCTGAGATGTCAGCATGCCTGAAAAGGCAGGGTGGTGCTTATAACCACTGTCTTTGTATTGGATTATATCTTTGAATTATTATTAAGCTGATTTGTGTCAGATCTTTCCAGAACAAACGGCAATTACCCTAAATAGAACACATGCATAGATGCAAACGCCGATTCGGTCTGTTTCACCTCCCATGCAGTCAGTTTCCAGCAGCCAGATTGGTTTCCAGTTGCACTGAGGTGTCTATATGTTGTCATACAGACAGCCTCTATCTTCACTCAGCTCAAGGGTTCAAGTTTATTGTAGGAAAACCCGTTGAGCAAGCTCATTCACAAGGAGGTCCTTTGACACAGACAGGTAGTTACAGATTGCATAATCGAAAAACAGTACAAATTCAAGTACAGAATTATGGGCAAGCATTAACATGTTGCATAAAAATGACAATGACAGAGAAAAATACAAGTACAGAAAAAGGTACAAAGTGCTTGTTTCAGAGTATCAAGGCAGCTAACTTCTAGGTAAGTAAGAGGAAGCAGTGGGCTAGGATTAGAGCAGTGAGCTAGGATTTAGAAGCAGCTGCACGTATCTTTATTTTTGCTGAAGCCAACCTTTAGACAGGCTGACAGGGACAGGAAGGGTGGTTATTAGAGGGATCACAAAGGGTTAAGTTTGACCCTTAGAGTTGTCTTCTTTTTTTTTTGAAATCTCTTTATCCCTCCTGGTCGCCTCGTCACTCCTCTCCTTCAGGCTAGCTCAATGCCCACCAGTCCCCCACTGAGTTTGCCCCTAGAGTGCCTCTCAGGTGTCTCCTACCTGCCTCATTACTCCCACGGAGCACCTTGCACAGCGGGTCTGCCTGCTTTTTGCAGACTTGGTGGCTGGAGCGGCCGTCATCCGGAGTGCTGAGGGTTGTTTCTCGGTTTTTCTGTCCTCCCTCCCACCCGCTGAGGACGCCGGTTCGGGCGGAACGTGCTTACGACGCCGCTGAGTGCCGATGGCATCCTCCTCCCCGGCTCCCCACCCAAGGGCAGCCGTTGCTCCCGAGAGTCGGTGCCCACCGCTCTCCCGCCGGGGTGTTAAACACCCTGGTATCCCTCCCCGAAGGAGGAGAGCATCCTGGGACACTCGATCCTCCTTCCCCTACCGACCGCCAATTCGAGTCCATTCCCCGAACCCGGGTTGCCTGCGTGGTGTGCGAGGTGTGCCTCCAGCGCCTCAACCCCAGCGCCACCGGGCCGGCCTTAGAGTTGTCTTCTGGGGGCAGTGCTTGGAGACAGTATGTCTGGATGTTTGTGAAACAGAATGTTCTGACTCAGCTAGAAGTGGGGAAGCTCTCTCATGAATATTCGTGATCCTACCCTCCCCAAGAGTCTAGAAGGGGAGGCAAGCCCTGGGATGGAGGATGATACAGAGAGACCCCAGGATGGATGCATAGTGAGATCAGCACCCAGAGGGAAGAGAAGGAGTCCAGCCTCCTGCTGTGACTAAGGCAGGGGCTTACAGGCCCAGGGATTGTGGCAGGGTTCCTGGGTTTGGTTTCCACTGGTCCCCTGTAGAGGTCTCCAAAATAACACCAGCAGGTGTTACCAGGAGGATGGATATTCTAGGATGGCCAAAATGGCCCCAAAGAACTAAACCTAGAATGGCATCAACAGGAGTAGTGGAGGGCCCTCAAGGGAGGTGGCCAGGATCTATGAGGATCCGCTTCTGCCATTGCAGCTCAGGTTTTGAAGGAAGCGCCAGTTGGAATGGGCACATTAGCAAGTATGCCTTGCATTTGTAACCCTCAGGTGGCGCTATCCCAAGGGCTACTACCCTGCCTGCTTGACTACTGACAGGTTGAGGGGCCTAGGTTCTATGGCGGGTGCCCCACCCAGAGGTCAGGGTTTTTAGTGGTTAGACTAGCTTGGTCACAGCCCTCTGGGACACTGAGACCCCTTTATTCCCTCTAGTGGCTCATACAATGCACAGAAGTTACAGTCCCAATACCCACATGTACACACTGTTCATTCATAAAGTACCACTTACCCTCGAGACTGATTCTGAGGTTCATCTCTGGGGACCCCTGTAAAATAAGGTTAATCAACATACACAAACCAATACATTGCTTGATATGTAGGTACTGACACTTCAGACAGTTTAAAGTTTAACAACATCAAATCTGGTTTATTTAGGGGAATAAAACACGGGAGGGGAGATCAGGTTAATTGGCAGAATTAAATCACAGTACTGTGCACACATACAGGGTCTGAAAAGTCACACTCTGGGTACCCAGGTTGGGGGGAGCTAGCCAGGTCCATTGCCCGGAGTTGGTCGGCAGGTGCAGATGGAAAGGGCCCTGTAGAAGAAAATATATGCACAACACCTAATTGTAATCCGGAGCCGGATGGCTCAGTCCATGAAGAAGTGAAACAACAATAATTAGATGACACACTTGTAATTGAAAACAGGCTGCAGGGGATACCCTGATTTGTACTCACAATACTCAAGCTGAGAACTGGATGGTGGATGTTCTTCTGGGTTGCCAGAACAACAGGGCATGGAGACAAGGTCCTTGTGACTGGACCCCACTGCAGTAGATAGCAAACGGATTTAGTCCGAGACAAGCTGGGGTTTGCTTCCAGCTTCAACACACAGCACACAGCACAGGGATTGGAAATAGCGATTCCCCACAAGCACTATGCACATTCATATGTAAAAGGAAAGTACTATACCAGGCAGACTGCTCCTAGATCCCGATTGCAATTACTGCAAAATACCTGGGAGCACACACAGCAGCTTCAGTTCCTGACAGATCGAGAGTGATTCAGCCATTAGCAGAATTGTTTAGTGAGTCTCTGAGCACAGGAGAGGTCCCAGAAGACTGGAGAAGGGTTATGTGATCCCGCCCACAAGAGTGGTAGCAGGGAGGAGGCGGGAACTACAGACCGGCCAGTCTTACCTCAGTAGTGGGCAGATTATGGAGGCACCTTAAGGAAAGGATAGTGCAACACCTGAATCCATAGGGGCACAGGATCCAAGACAGCATGGGTTTACAAAGGAAGGTCCTGTCAAACTAATCTCATAGATTTCTTTGACTGGGTAACCAGAGTGGTGGACCAAGGGGAGCAGTTGATGTCGCCACCTTGACTTCAGCAAAGCTTTTGACACTGTTCCACATAGAAGATTGATAAATAAGCTGGGTAGGCTCAGGATGGGTCAGAAGTTGGTCAACTGGGTGGCAAACTGGTTGACGGGCAGAAAACAGAGAGTGGTGGTAAATGGTATACAGTCAGAAGAGATGCCTCAGGGTACCTCAGGGATCAGTCCTGGGGCCAGTCTCTTCGACATCTTCATTAGTGACCTTGCAGATGGACTAGCGGGTAAGGCTTGTCTGTTTGCAGATGACACCAAGATCTGCAACAGAGTAGATGATCCAGATGGGGTGGGTAGAATGAGAAGAGATCTGGATAAACTAGCAGAATGGTCAGAAGAGTAGCAGCTGGGATTTAATGCAAAGAAGTGCAAAATCATGCACATAGGAAGAGAAATCCTGAAGCCACCTATAGGCTGGGAGGAGTTGCTAGCAATCACAAAGGAAGAAAGAGACTTGGGCATCATCATCACTGATGACCTAAAATCATCCAAGCAGACCTCTAAAGCAGTAGGTAAGGCTAGGGGTGTTAGGGTGTATTAGTAGGGTATCACAAGTCGTAAGAGGGAGGTAATAATCCTCTGTACAAGACACTGGTTAGGCCCCATCTGGAGTACTGCGGCAGTAATGGAGGCCACACCTTCACAAGGACATTAACCAAATTGAGGCAGTCCAGAGAAGGGCAACCAAAATGGTGCAGGGACTGCATCAGAAGACTTATGAGGACAGATTAACGGAGCTCAATATGTATACCCTTGAGCAAAGGAGGAGAGAGGTGATATGATTGAGGCATTCAAACACCTTAAGGGCATAAACAAGGTGAAAGAGTCTAACATGTTTAAATATAAGAAAAATAGCAGGACAAGAGGACACAGCATGAGATTAGAGGAGGCCATTAAGGGGAATGTGGAAATTATTTTTACAGAAAGGGTGGTGGATGCATGGAATGGCTTACCACAAGAAGTGGTGGCTATGAATACAGTGCAGGGCTTCAAACAGGCATGGGATAGGCATAAGGGAGCAATACAAATGACTATGAATAGATAGGTCACTGACAGAGCAAAGGCCGATGGCACATTTATAAGGTAGAAAAGAAATGGGCAGACTGGATGGGCCTTATGGTCCTTATCTGTCAGTCAACTTATGTTTCTCCAGTCTCTGCAGGGTGTTCGCGTCTACCTTTTAGACTTCCTTCTTTCTCCTCACAAGCCTAATTCAGTCCGAACTAGCGCTTACAATGGCTGCAGACCAAACCTCAGGGCTTCACACGTGCTTCCGCTGGAAACTATACACCGCAGAAGCACAGCGCCTTCTCTCTTCACTGTCACTACTGATCTAATCTTTCCAGTCACAGAGCAGGGCATTTCCTTTAGCTCCACACCATTCTGGTGGCTGATTCGGCTGTCACCACAATAAGACTCCTCTGGTGAAAAAGGCACCAAGGTCAAAACTACATTTCCCAGAGTCACTGCTCATACAATCCCTTGTGGCTGGCTCAAAATTGAGAGTCCAAGTTCCAGTTCATCCACAGGCTCCATTTTGAGGCCTCCTATCATCCTGATTGGTCCAAGTCAGCAATTCAGGACCAAAATGAAAGAGCTACACTGAAACAGTGTCAGTGGCTCAGTAGGTAGCACACTCGCCTCTGAGGCCGGAGATCAGAGGGCTGTGGGTCAGTTCCACATCTGGCACTTGGGTTAATATCCCAGGACTGACACTGTAGTGCAGCATGAGAGGGTGCTGCACTTGAGGTGCCGTGCTCGGATGAGACGTTAAACCGAGGTCCCATCTGCCTGGATTGGTGGTAGTTCAGGTGGATGTTAAAGATCCCATGGCACTTATTGAAAGAGTAGGGAATTTCCGTGTCCTGGGCCAAATTTCTCATTCACTAAAAATACCACCAACAGCTTAATCTGGTTCAAAGTCAGTTGGCATTCATCTGTATCCCTCCCGGTCGTGCCTGAAAATAGGAATGATTTGTCTAGTGCACTTACCTGGTCAACAAAAACTAAATAAATAAAATAAATAAGTAATACAGTTTGTGCTGAAATAGCAGCTGGCTTCAGGAATAGCCATTTTAGATTGCTATAAAGCTGACAACGTTGGGTAAGCTGATGAGATGTCAAAGCAAAGAGACAAATGTTCTAAGATGTGCCTTGTTTAGGAAGACTGAATTTAGAGACATGTTCAAAGATGACAACTCTGTAAGTGAGGGTGAGGAGAAGGACCCCTTGAGCAATGGCAACTCTGGCAGATGGTGTAAGGGTACAACTAGTTTTGAAAGCCAGGCTAAGCTTGGAGTTAACAGTTTTACATGAGTTGGAGATATGTATGGCAAAGTCCAGAGAGGGGTCTAGTGTAATACCATGGCATTTTCAAAAATAGAGGCATCATAGCTAAAGATACATAGAGGTTCAATACACTTCCTAAGCCTAGGAGCAGAACCAAACAGTATGGAGTACGTTTTACTGGAGTTCAGTAATAATCTGTTTTGAGAGAGCCAAGATTAGATTTTGTGAACGTTAGAGGTGAGGATGGTGTTAATGTCAGCGAGGCACTTCGAGATATAGTGGAGGACTAGGTCATCAGCATAGAGCTAGGAGGAGCAAGATGAGGTAGTTTGGGATAAGTCCTTTTATGAAAATGGTGAAGAGGAAGGGGTCAAGGATAGAACTTTGAGGAACACCAATGTTGATGGTGGAAAGGTAAATTAGAAAGGTAGTCACGGAATTAACTAGCCAAGAGTTTGACACTAATTAGGGCCAAGAGATATATGTACCTAGGGACCAAACTTATCCATCCTAGTTGTTTATACATGGAGCAATGATGACTAAGAAGTGGGAGGGTGGGCGTAGTTCAGAATAAGTCTACTAAGCACATTATACAGATGTCAGTTTTGGGGGGGGGAGAGAGAGAGAGAGAAAGAGAGAGACATAAAGAAAGACAGAGAGATTGTGCAATCAGAAGAATAAACATCTTTATAGTGCAGGGCTGGTATCATAAATTGCTCATTAATGCAGTGCCTTGTAGTAGGAGAAAGAGTGGGGCTTTGATATGAGAGGCAAGGATGACAGAAGAGATGGCAACCACCTGTGGTGGAGGGGGTTTTGCTGGTCACCCACCATGGGACTGATTGCAGTATCTACTATGCTGATAGTGGGGGGTGGAGCATGGCATATGTGCCACAGGGTGAGGGTGTGGGGGTTGTTGTTCAACTTTGGGAGTTTAAGCAAGCTACTGGGATTAGGCAACCAGTTGCTTCAAAAGATTAACAGACCCCATCACAGGGACTGGGCACCCAGTGTAGGGAAGGCATGTAGGAGTATCTGACATTGTGACTGGCCATCCAGAGTAGGGAAGGCATGTAGGAATATCTGACACTGGGATTGGGCAAAGGCATGTAGGAGTACCTGACACTGGGATTGGGCATCCAGAGTATGGAAGACATGTGGGAGTATCCAACACTGGTACTGGGCAAAAGCACCTGGGAGTATCCAACACTGGGATTGGGCACCCAGGGTAGGGAAGGCACGTTGAAGGAATCTGAAACTGGGATTGAGCACTGACAGTAGGAAAGGCATAGGAAGGAATCCACTTTTGGGATTGAGCCCCAGCTGTAGGGAAGTCATGTGGGAGGTATTCAACACTGGGATTGGGCACCCAGTGTTAGGAAAGCAGTTGGGGGGTATACCCCATTTCAATAGTGTGTGTAACTATTTTCATATGAAAATGTCCTGGGTCTCCATTGTAAATGAGCTTTGTTCAATGTATTTTCCCACAAATAAACTTGAAAACTGGGTAGCTGACCCTGGGATTGGGCATCCAGTGTCAGGAATGTATTGGGTGGGTATCCAGCAGTGGGGCAGATGATGTCAGGAAGGCATTTGGGGGCTGTATGACACTAGAATTGGACACACAGTGTCATGAAGGCATTTGGGGGAATCAAAAACTGGGATTGGGCTGCTGGAGTAGGGAAAGTATTTGGGAGGAATCAGATGTTAGGATTGGGCACCCAGTGCAGGAAAGTGTGGGAATCCATCACTGGTAGAAACATAGAAACATAGAATGTGTCAGCAGGAAAGGACCTGTAGGCCCATCTAGACTGCCCTATTTTCCTTGCCTATTACTACACCCTGGACCCTATTTGGTCACAGATGTCTCTCCCTCCACCCTTTCCTCTGCCAAGTATGCCCATAAGTCTATCCCATGCATGCCTGAAGCTCCTCACTGTCATCACCCCACCACCTCTTCTGGCAGGCTGTTCCAGGCATCTACCACCCTTTCTAAGAAGAATTATTTTCTCACATCCCTCTTAAACTCCCTCCCCCCTCAAGCTTTATAGCATGCCCCCATGTTCTGGTGCTCCTCATTCTCCTACTCTGAAACAGACTCCCCTCCTGCACTTAGTTCACCTTTGTGAGGTACTTTCAGGTATCCATCATGTCCCTTCTCGCTCTCCTCTCCTCCAGGAAGTACATGTTGAGCTTCCATAGCCTTTTCTGATATGGTTTCTTATGCAACAGCCACACTATTTTGGTAACCCTCCTCTGGACCACTTGCACCTTGTCAATGTCCTTGCAGAGGTGCAGCCTCCAGAACTGGACACAATACTCCAGGTGGGTTCTCACTAGCAAGGAATACAGTGGCAAAACTACCTTTCTTCTCTTGCTAGCAATCCCTCTCCCTTAGCACACAGACATCCAGCTAGCCTTGCCTACTGCTTTGTTGCACTGCTCAGCTGCCTTGAGATCATCAGATGATTATCCCAAAATCCCTCTCTTGCTTTGTGACTATAACCTATCTCTTATATACAGATCCTGAGTTTCTCTGCCCCTGGTGCATGACTTTGCACTTTTTGGCGATTGACAGCTCAAGTGCAATCATTGACAGCTCAGTCGGTGACCAGCTGTGGAGGTGGGAGTGGGGCTTTACAGATCGCTGGCTTGGATTGGGGGGAGCGAGGTAGTCAGTCACTAACTGCCAGGGTGGGGGAAGGGTGGGGTCCACTAGACCACCAGGGTTATTATTGTATTCTCAAGGGACCAGTGATCGGTGGGGAGAGGGACCACTAACTGCCAGGGAAGAGCTTATACAATATGGGAGCTTGGGAAGAGAGAGAGCCACTGTCCACCAGGGAAAACCTTAGACAGTATGGGGATCGGGTTTGGGGGAAGGATCATTAGCCACCAGATACTAGTCATTTTTCATCGAGCTGGCGATCGGCAGTCATGGGGGGGACACTAGCACCAGGGAATATAGAATGACTTTTACTTTAACTTCAATGATCAGCATGGAGGGGGCCCACTAGAAACCAGGGACTATTGCATGACTTTTATTTTTACTGTGGTGATTGGCAGGGAAGGGGGACCACTAGCCAGCAAGGACTAGTCATTTTACATCAGATTGGCAATCATGGGAGGTGGTGGGGCGCTCCTATAGTAAACCATCATTTCAGACAGTGCTCCCTCTCGTAAGTGCAGTTTCTAACATGACGTAAAGGCACTATGCAAATGGGAGCACTGCAGGCATGGGGATATGAATGTGGGTTAACCTCAGAAGAGTTTAAAACCTTAAAAAATCATTATGTTGATGGTGAACTTTGGAAACCACATAAAAGGATAACACAAAGGGCCACCAGAGAATGATCACAGCTAGCCAGGTAAGTTTGTGTCAGCTGCTCTTCAAAAAGCCATTAACCAGACTTACATTGTTTTCAGCCAGTTTGTGGTCTGGCACCATAGTGAGAGGAGCTTTGCCAGTCATGAGAGGATTACTTTGTAGGACCCAGCTTAGGTAAGTGAGGGGTCGGGACTGGTGTTTTGGGTGTTGACTGAGAGGGGATTAGGTGTTTTTCTTCTTTTCAGGTTTAAAGAAAAAAAAAACAGCAACCTGTGCCCCTTTTTATTTTTTTAAACAGGTTCCGACACTGGGAATTGGGCACCACATTGTCAGGGGGTTATTTGGCAGCACTGGAGATGGACACCCCAATGTTGCATACAGTGGTGGAGGTGTTAGTTGGCATCAGGGTTTGGGCACCCCAGTGTCAGATTGAAGACATGGGTCAGGTTGGGGGGATACTGGCAGTGGGATTCAGCATCCACTGGTGATTTTATTGAAAAGGTGGTCAGACTGGGGGGGGTGAAATCAGGTGATGTGACTGAGCGCCCACTGCCAGTTTCTATTAACAGCTGGGTCAGGTGGGAGGGTGAGGATACTGGCATTTTTGGGAGTTGAACATATGCTGTTGTCTGTTAATACTGGTTGTGTTGGGTGGGAGGATACTGGCAGTGGGATGAAGCCGTAGTAGTAGTTGTAGTTGTAGTAAAAGATTTATTTTTATTGAGGATAAGTTCTTTCTTCATATCTTAGGCCGAAGCCTTTTTTCAAGATGGTCTTGACAACAGGACTTTAAAATTGTTCAAATACAAACACAATACAAACATCACTTTCAATCTCCAAGACCTTACAAACGTATAATAAATATACTTATATTCCAACAAAACTTGTACAACTCATTTCACAACATGAAATACCAATTACAAATCCAAGAGATTTCTTATTCATCCATTACACATACATCTAACTTTCAATTCCTCTGCCAGAAACTTGGTAATCAGAGATGGTTTATAGCCTGATTTACTTTTTATATCATTCAACAGTTAACTGTTTGAGGCATATTTAGCTTTAAATGTCATTTTAGTAAATGATTTTTACCCTAGGTTTACAGGAGTCGCCCCATTATCTCTTAATTTATATTTATGCTTAACATTTTTCTCCTCTATTTTATCCCTAAAATATTTTGGTTTTCCTGTCATTTGTAATCTATGCGTTTGTAGGGCCTTTATCATTTTTCTCCTATTTTCAAGTGTTAACCAATCCAGTGCCAAATGCAAATTACAATGGTGGATTTTATAATCACATTGTAAAATGAATCTGGCTAAATTATTAAAAGTAACCTCAAGCTTTCTTAAGAGAAAGCCCAAGGCCTTTCCATATATATATATGACTGCTATAATCTATTATAGGAATCAATAACTGATTTACTATTGATTTCCACATATTAATATCTGTACAAAACCTATTTCTTCAAAAAGCCCCTAGTTTTCTATTTACTTTACCCACCAGTTCTTGTTTATGTATATCAAATTTCAGACCCTGGTCAACCCAAACTCCTAAGTATTTATAAAAAGAAACCTGCTGTAATGTTTCCTGTCTTGATGTTTTTATATTCAAATCATGTTTATGATTTATTCTGTCCTGTATTGAAAAAAAGAAGAGTTTTCATTTTTTTACTCTTTAATACTAATTTTGAATTTACTAAAAAATTTTTCTAACCCTGTAAAATCTTCCTGAAATCCCTTTTCTATCTCATTAATATTTGTACCACACGCTAGTAAAACTGTATCATCCATGTATAATTTAATTTTGGTGTTAATAGCTACTTTTACCAAATCATTAATGTAAATCAAAAAATGTTGGGCCCAAAATGGACCCCTGTGGTACCCCTCTAACAACTTTAAGCTGTTTTGAGGTTACATCATCAAGTT
Organism: Neoceratodus forsteri; assembly: GCA_016271365.2. Classification (NCBI taxonomy): domain Eukaryota; kingdom Metazoa; phylum Chordata; order Ceratodontiformes; family Ceratodontidae; genus Neoceratodus; species Neoceratodus forsteri. The sequence continues at coordinate 1,416,142,988 of CM028132.1, forward strand.
GAACCGGTTGTGTTCTTTCAAATAAGTAGGAAGAAAACCATCCTAGTGTTTCACATTTTAGGCCCAATCCCTCCAACCTCTGGAGCAAAACCCTGTGGTCCATGGTGTCAAAGGCTTTGGATAGGTCCATGAACACCGTGCCCACCCCCCCCCAAGCTGAGAGGAGACAAGATCTATTAGGTCAGTGAGCGTGGTGTCTGTGGAACGCCCTTTTTGGAAACCTGATTGTGAATCCGAAAGTAAGTGGTATTTCTCTAAATAACCACTTAACTTTTTTGTACCAGTTTTTCCATTACCTTCGACACCATGGACAACAGGGCAATCAACCTATAGTTCAAAGGGTCAGTTGGATCATCCCCTTTAAAAACTGGGACTACCTTTGTTTTCTTCCAACTAAAAGGAAACCTCCTTTCTGTCAAACTCCACTTAATAGCTTGGTCAATATAGGGGCCAAAAATTCCACAGCATCCTGTAAAAACCTGTTTTCTATATTGTCTAACCCATATGCTTTGTTAACTTTTAATTTATTTAATTCTTTCTGAACCTCATTACAACTAATCTTCCTAAATCTAAATTTTGGAATTTCCAGAATAGCATCAAATGGACAATCTAGTAATAAATGATTTTCTGGAATATCTGTGCCAGGTAAATCTGTAAAATATGCATTCAGAATGTCTGCAGAATTTACTTTACTCTGTAATATACCATTTTGTTGAATTTGTACAGGGAGTTTGCTTGTAACTGTTTTTTCCAAGGATTGTATCAAGGACCAGTATTTCTGGGGATTAACTGTATCAGCAATTTTTGTTTTATAATATTGCTTTTTTGTGTTCTTTACCCTAGTGCTCATTCTGTTACGATATTTTTTATACTCTTCCCAATCAACTCTACTTAAAAATTTATTAGCCTTCTTCCATAATCAGTGTTTTATCCTTATTTCTTTTTTAACTTTTCTGTCATCCATGAGAGTTGTTTTATCCTTGCTATGGTTGTTTTAAAGGGAGCAACCTTTTTACTAGCCTCTAAAAAAATTCTTGTAAACTCTTTCACAGCTAAATCCAGATCAGGAATAAGGATAATCCTATACCACTCTAGGCTTGCCAATGTATGTAAAAATAATTCTTTACTGTAATTTTTAAAAGACCTCTTTCTTATTTTTCTTGGGACTTCCAATTTTATTCATTTACCTTCAATTTTTAATTCACAATTACATACAGTTGAACAGTGATCTCCCAAAACAGGTTGATTTACCCGTACCTTTTGAACTTTTATACATTCTGTTACAAAACATAAATCTAATACATTTCCTTTACTATTCAAATCTGTCTTTCAGGTGGGTGTCATCACAACCTGGGTCAGGCCAAGGGGACTCATACCCTGCATCAATGCATTGCCCCTCGGTCTACCCCAGGCTGCGTTGAAATCCCCAACAGAAGCAAAGCATAACCCATAGTCAGTTTTTGTATACATTCTGCCAAATGCCTAAATTCCTCTACCCTCACTTTTGGGGGTGAGTAGATCACACCTATAACAAGATTATATTTTAACAATTGAACCAACAATATTTCCATTTGATTTTTTGTCCCTAAATAAACTACCCTAAAACTTCTCAGATTCCAATTTGTATACAACAACCCCCACCTCTCTTTCCCTCTCTGTCTGCTCTGTGCAGAAAAAAACCCTTTATTTCAAGCACCCACTACTGATTTTCTGTACTGGCTGGATTGGGCGGGGGGGGGATACTGGCAGCAGGTACTTTCCTGCCACTAGTTTTGCATAGTGGATGGGTTAGGCAGGAGATACCAGCAGCGGGATTGAGCAGCCACCGCTGGTTTTATTGAAGAGTTGGTGGTTGTTGACATGGTGGCCACAGACAGAAAAAAGCTGTGACTGTTGTGCAACATCTCTGCCACTTTCTGAGAAACAAAGTACTAAACAGCAGCAGATATTAAAGTAGTAAGCAGTAGCATATACAGTATATATGGAATGAAAATGTGGGGAACAGTTTCAAGCAGGAATTAGGAGCTGCACAAGAAAGTTCACTTCTACCCTGCATTTTCCAGTCTTGTGATTGGACAATGGGTTTCAAAGGGAAAAGGATGAGAAAAGCAGAGAGTGGGTGGGGAGGAGAGTCAATATTCTGAAGTTGTGATAGGTGGAGAAGGAGCAAATGTGTTTAATGACAGTGCACCCTCTATTATCAGACAACTTTGGTGCAACAACTTTTTGGATGCTAATAGAGGCTGGCAGATAATAAAGGTCATTGGATATTTGAGGGTGGTGGATAATATAGGTGTGCTATGTTGCATTAGTAAAATATGGTTTGAGAAGGGAAGGTGAAGCTGGAGATTAAGTAGGGTTTGTGGTGTTACAGTAGGTAGGCAAAATGGGCACACTAGGTGGGCCACACAGTCCTTATCTGCCATCAAACTCTGTTTCTATGGGAAAATTAGCACAGGCCTAAATGTATGTATTAACTATGTCAGTTTCTTTATCTGTGTACAGTTTGGTAAAAAATAAATAAGTAAAAACAAAGTATGACTATTAAAATCTAGTTTACTTCATTTATCATCCTGCAATATTAATCAGTGATGAACATCTGTTTAGCGTTATATGTCATGATTCATTTAATTTTAGCATCCAAGTCCCTGCTCTCATCAGCCTGCAGTGGTGTGCAGGGAAAGTGCAGAGCTGGGGTACTGGGAAAGGAGAGGTGGTGAATATAGGAAGGCTGGGATAAAACCCAGCACCAGCATGGAAGACCTTGTATACAGGGTGTAGGTAAACACGGCACAGGAAAGTTTAGAACTGTAAAGGTCAGCACAGGAAAGTCTGGCACAGGAAAATTAAAAAGCTGGAAATTTAGTCCACACTGCCATGGATCACCACTCCAGTGAAATTTCAGATTTAAGTGCTGATTAACCATTACAACACCATGCTGCCATGGAGCACCACACCAGTGAATTATTTTTTATCATGAAATATTTTATTTGGTTTTCCTTTCATGTACAAACAGGTGGAACTTCTTATCAAACAGTAACCACAGATAACAACAGTAAGTCTACAAAGTACAAGCCTATCAGATGTAGTCTAACTGTGCCACGTGCCAACATATTCCAGTAAAGAAAAGAACCTCAAGTAGATTTAATAGCTTCTTGTGCAGGTGCATAACCAGATTCCAGACTAAGCCAGGATAACTTCATGACTAAAGGAAGCGAAGTCTTCCTAACTCAAGAAGCATGTAAGTATAAAGTTGTTCCTCCCCTGTGTACATTTACTGTAGTATGGTAGTGGGAGCAGATGTCTAGTAGCCTGGCCTTGCTAATACCACTAATACTGGTGAACTTACATAATACATACATACATACATAATATAGGATTGTCCTAGTTGTGTGGGGTCCACATCTTATGTTGTATGTATGGCATTCCAAGTTCCCATTGAATGAAGTCCAGAACCAGGAGCTATAGCTAGAGAATATCTGGAAGATGAACCCTTACATCTTCTTGTCATATAGGTGGGTTAAGGAGTCTTGGAGCCAGCACTGAATACAAATGGGACCTAAAAAAAGGGTCCCATTTTTTAGTGTAGAGGGGTAGTTTGCCCCTAGTCATGTAAGACAGCCATTCAAAGGAGGTTACCCTCACTAAGGCTGAGTGCTAGACAATGAGTAGTGGGTTGTCTCCACTTCATCAGGATTGCCCACTTGCCTTCTATTAGCATCAAAAGAAGCCAGTTGGTTTCCAAGGTCGAGGCTCATGGAAGGTAAGATATATCTCCCAGAATGGCCAGCACTGGATTGAGGGGGGATCTGAAAATCCAAAACCTTGGAGCAGTCCTGGAAAACACCTGCCCAAAACCTTGTCAAAAGGTGGCGTTGCCAGAGAATATGTAGAAGGCCACCATTAGGCGATTGACAGTGCCAGCAGCATTGAGAGTGAGGTAGTAAACCCCACTGATGTAGTGCTTAAGGACTTCTGTAACAACGGTGTAAAATCTTAAACTGTATAAGTTGGCTTTTGGCATCCCTGTATGCTGTGGGGGCTGTGCAGATGCAGTTGTTCCATTGTACTTCAGACAACTGCGTCTTCAAGTCTGACTCCCATTGGGTTTTGCTTTTATGCACTGGATCCTCCTGAGTGTCTCTCAGGGTACTGTATATTCTACCTGCAAGCCCTTTGGATGCATTCTGTTTATGCTCGATGCTCAGCCAGGACCAAGTCTGCACTTCAGTTGCGGTACCCCGCATACTTGACATGGCTCCTCTTAACTGCAGATATTGCCAAAAGTCTCTTTTTAGAAGCCCAAATTTGGATTGGAGCTGCTCAAAAGATAACAGGGTATTGGAGTTAGGCATTGAAATGTCTGCTATCATCTGGATGTTTTTCTCTGTCCAGTTGCTCCATGCTATAGGTTTACAGTCTATCAGTATGATTGAGCTCTGCCATAATCTCATATATCATCTTGGGAGGCCCTCATTTGAGCAGAGCAGTGTGTTAGTTTTAGGCACCTTTTCCAGGCATATTGTGTGTCCTGAATGATAGGGTTAACCTGTGAGAGTTTCTTAGGACTGCTATACTATAGCATACCTAGCCAGGGAATGTCTGCTAGCTGTCGCTCCAGGTGAACCCAAGGAGTTGTATCTGATAAAGGGAGGTACCATTTAGTGGCTTGTGCCAACCAATAGGCCAGGATGTAACCCTTAAGCCATGGAAGACCAAGGACCCCTCTCTTCCACTGTGCTTTCAACTTAAGCTCAGTCTGGGGAGTTTGCTGTCTCACAAGAAAATGGAAATAATTTGCTGAAATCTCCTCAAGATTGCTTCTGGGACAAAGTAGGCATGTTCACAAAAATATAGGATAGCTTGGGCAAGGTGAACATCCTGATCACCTCAGTTTTACCTCTGAGTGACAAGTGCATGACCCCCCTCCCATCTTTTCATTTCTTGTTCTAATGCTGGAGCAGTGGGAGATGGTTTTCAACTAAGATTTTTCCCACTGCATGTGAATTTTATACCCCTAGGTAAGAAAAACCTGATGGTGCCCACACAATGCTCATGCCTGTTGTGCAAGGGGCTACACACAATGCATTCAGAGGGGGTAGCATGATTTTGTTCCAGTTCATGACGAGACCTGATATCTCCATGGATGACTCCAGTACTTGCTTAACTAATTATACTGATGTCACAGGCTGGGATAAAGTCAGGAGCATATCATCTGCATAAGTGTTTACTAAAAATGAGATGAGTGAGGTTTAATATCTTGAATGCTCTGCATGTCCAGCAGCTTTCTGGTGAGGGGGTCTAAAGTCGGTAGGAATACTAAGGTGGATAATGGACACCCTTGACACGTGCCCTTATGGAGTTGGAATGACTTTGAGATGGTGTTATTAGTAAATACTGCTGCAGCTGGGGAGGAATACAGTGCTGTGATACAGCTTCTGAAATAGGGTCCTATACCATATGCTTGCAGCACCATGTGTAAATGGTTCCACATAACTGAGTCAAACACTTTGCGGAAGTCAATGGCCAAAGCTGCCATAGATGTGGATGAGGCTTGAGCATACCATTTGAGGCCAAGCAGAGTTCGAAGGTTACCAGCCCCCATTCTGCCCTTCCTAAATTCCACCTGCATGTGGTGTATTAAGGAGGGCAGGGCTTTTTCTAATCTGATTGCTAATGCTTTAGCTAATGTTTTTTTTGTCCGTGGAAATAAGCAATATCGGGCAGAAGTTGGCACAGTCTTGTGGATCATTTGATTTTTGGGTAATTTGGAATATGAGGGCTTCTTTCATAGTAGGAGGGAACACTTTATGAGCTCTGGCTCCATTGAGGGCTTCCATGAGGTAAGGGAGAATTACCTGTAGCATCAACGGATACAGGTCCATGGTGAAACCATCCTTACCAGGAGCTTTGCCCGATATCATTTGTTTGAGGGTGGTATGTAGTTTTAGTTTGGTCAGGGGGACATCCAGCTGCTTTTGTAAATCAGAAGCCAATGTAGGTAAAGGAGTGCTTCCCGAGAATTCCTTTAAGTGACAAGTGTCCATTCCCAAGGGTGGGGGGAGGAATATACGAACATGCAAATTTGCCGACAGAAACAGACCATAATGATCTATCAAGTCTGCTCGAGTGTACAGCTCTAATTAGTTCCCTGGAGATGCTGTAGTGTCTCATGGTATTGTTTCATAGAACTGTTTTCACACCAGTGAAATTTGAGGTATAAGCATAGATGTAATATTACAGCACCACACTGTCACGGATCGCCACTCCAGTGAAATGTGTGGACCAAATTTTTGTCTTTTTAATTTTCCTATGGTGAACTTTCCTGTGGCTAACTGTCCTGTTCTGAACTTTCCTATGCCATATTTGCCATGCCCCTGTATACAGTGGTGCTGGCCAGGATGCAATTCAAACCTTCAGCATGCTGCAGTAGAGTTGCTGTAGTAAATGAGGCAATTCCAATGGCAGTTAATCCCTTTTGTCATGCAGTAACTCCAGACACTGCATCACAACCTGACCGGCACCACTGTATGTCTTAATTTTTGTCACTGAAATGTTGGGACACTGATACTCAAACATGTAGGAAAATGAGGGACTCTGGCCTTAATGCAAGCACGTCAACAAACATATGGAAAAACAAACTCAGAACACCTGAAGCTAATGACTTACAAGCACTCCACTCCCAGTCACAGCCTGGACACTAGTCGGAAACCTTAACAATGGGGTGATAACTCACAATGCATCTTTTGTGGTGTCCTCACCTTACACTGCCTGATGTCAGGTAACTGCAACTCTTAAAGAGCCTGGCAATATAGAACAATGAGGGGAATTAGCATGAGGACAAAAGTCTGTAAAGTACAGCCTTTTTTAACTTCATTGACAGTCATGGAAGAGCTGCACTAACCAAGATGTACAAGTAGAGGGTTAGCTGCACTAGTCAAGGTCAAGTTGCACTATGCCCTGGACAAGTACAACAATGTTATCATTATTCACTGCTGCTCATATGAAATCTCACTGTTCTTCATCCTTGACAGGTTCAATAATTGCTTCATCAGTGATGCTGTTAAAAACCTCACAACCATTCTCAAAGGTAACATAGTTCTCAGTAGTGCACTGTAAAATATTTCTTAGGACATTTACAATGACCAAAAAATCTTTACCAAAATGCATTGTGTCAGTGCCAGTGATGTGGATGATAAAGGGAGAAAGATATAGCCTGTACACTGGAAAGTGCTGGTGAATAGCTGATAGAGAGGGTGGTAGATAATACAGAGAATATCCATAAAGAAAATGGTCGTGATCTCAGGCTGGCAGATAATAGAGGGGAGGATCCCTTTATGCTGGTGGGTACAGGAGATGCGAAGCCATAGCATGCTGAGGAATTCTGCTGGAGGGCTGGAGGTATTTCCACTTTCTGCAAAGTACACATAAATGGAGGCTGCACATTTGGTGCTCGGAGGCAATGCAAAAACCGGGAGGGTCAGATCCCAAGAACCATCTCTGAACAAGACAAATGGTAAATGCACTCAACAAGTTGGACTCATGCTACAGCTACACATAGAAGGATGAACTTCCTCCTCCTTTATTAGTTATAAATTCACATCCACAGTGTTGTGCATACAGCATCAAAATTCGTAATGCAAAAGTAATGGTGGCAGTGAGCCACAAACCTGGCAAAACAGCACCCAAAACCCTCAGCATATCTCACTGCTGAGAGCTTTATCGGGGACGGAGTTTGGGTGAAGTGCCACCATACACTATGCGCTTCACCCAGACTCTTACATGTGATTCCTACTTTGTGACTGCTTTTACCTTTTTCCTGGTACTGTGGGTTACCCTGGAGAAGGGGAACAGAGACACCGTTTGCACTGGTGTGATCTACAGACCTTCAGCACAGGGGTAGGAGTTAGATAAGGTACTGGTGGAACCCACTGGCAAGATGGCAGAACATGGGGAGGTGCTGCTAGTGGGGGAATTCAATCTGCCGGATATAGATTGGAGCCTCCCAACTTCAGCTTCAGCTAGGAGAAGGGACATACTGGACTCCCTTCTGGTGGAGTTCCTAAGACAACTTGTCAGCGAACCCACGCATGATGGGGCAGAACTGAACTTGGTACTCACTAACAGGCACAGTGTTGCAGATGTCAAGGTGGGTGGTCACTTGTGGACCAGTGATCATGGTACAGTGTGGTTCAATAAAAGGGTAGTTGCAGAATCGAACCACATAAGGGCTGAGGTCTTGGTCTTCAGGAGGGTAGATTTTATAAAGATAGGTGAATGACTAAGTGATGACCTGGGTGGGGTGTAGGAACAGTGAGCAAAGCTAAAAGGAGGAATAGTGAAGGCAACAAACCTCCGCATCAAACACATGAGTAAAAGGTAGAGGAAAAAGAGACCACCATGGTTCTCGAAAGAGGTGGCTAAAAGGGTAGCATTCAGAAGTTATAATGAGAGACAGAGGGAGGATGATAAGGAGGTGTAGCAGGGGAACTGAACACAAGCAGGGAAAGCAGTAAGAATTATGAAGGCACACACTGAGTGAAAAGATAATAGCTCAAGCATTAACGAAAGAAAGCAAGACATTTTAGGTATGTAAGTTAAAAGAGGAAGACCAGGGGAGGGATTGTAAGGTTAAAAGGAATGGGGGAACTATGCAGATGGGGACAAGAAAATGGCAGACATCCTGAACAAATACTTTTGTTCAGTGTTCACAGTGGAAGGAGAAGGGAAGGGGGCCTCAGGAACTCTGAAGGAAGGGAGGGAGGTGGACACTAATCCTTTTTCAAAGGAGAGATTCCTAAAGGGACTCACTAGTCTGAAAGTAGACGAAGCAATGGGACCAGACTAGGTACATCCTAGGGTACTGAGGGAGTTCTGGGAGATATTGGCTGCACCTTCGATAGTCCTATTAACAGCTCACTGGAAACATGAGTGGTTCTGGAGGACTGGAGGGGGACAGATGTAGTCCCACTTCACAAAAGTGGTAGCAGGGAGGAGGCTGACAATTTTTATGCCAGTCAGCCTGACATCGGTGGTGGGAAAGCTAATAGAATCATGCTGAAGGAGAGGATAGTGGAGTATCTTGAATCAAATGACGCATGGAGAAACAGAAACACAGAATTCAATGGCAGATAAGGACCTCTTGGCACATCCAGTCTGCCCATTTTTCCCTTCCCATATTATTATCCAGTAATGCCAGTTGAAGTAGTGGCAAGCAAGACCATGGCTGAATTTAAGACCAAATTAGACAACCACCTGATTTCAAATAATATTACAGGATATATTTAGAACATTTGGCAAGCTATAATGGACCTATCAGTCCTCAAAGAGCCTGTACACTTCTATGTAATCTATGTAATTATCGCAGACCATGCCCAATCCACAGCTCTTTCTCCCTCCCCCCTCCTTCTGTTCCACTATGATTCCCTTGTGTTTGTCTCATGCATTCTTAAGCCCCACTACTGTTTTCACCCTCACCACCTCTGCTGGAAGGCTGTTCCAGGAACCCACCACTCTTTCTGTGAAGAAGTGCTTTCTCACGTCTCTCCTGAATCTACCCCCTCCAGCTTCATAGCATGACATGTTGTTCTTGAGCACCTTTTGTTTGGAAAAATACTTCCCCTCCTCTACCTTATTTACACCTGTGAGGTATTTAAAGATCTCTGTCCTATGCCTCCTCTCTCTCATCTGCTCCAGGGTGTACATATTGAGGTCCTTTAGTCTCTTCTCATAGGGCTTTTGATGAAGACTCTGCACCATTTTAGATTCCCTCCTCTGGACCACCTTCACTCTTTGTCCTTACGGAGATGTGGCCTCCAAGAATTGGACACAGTACTCTAGGCAGGGTCTTACAAATGATCTAGACAGATTAGAAGCAACACTATCTCCCTCTTTCTGCTGGTGATACCTCTCCATATGCACCCCAGCATCCCACTAGCCCTCCCTACTTCCTTGTCGCACTGCCTGGCCACTTCTAGGTCATTTGATATTACCCTCCGCTCTCTTTCCTGCTTGGTGGTCGACAATATCACTCCACCCATTTTGTTCTCTACCCCTGTGTTTCTGTGCCCAAAGTGCATTATTTTGCACTTTTTTTAGCATTAAAACCCATCTGCCGTATCCTTCATCACTCCTCCAGTTTTTCAGGTCTCTGCTCATCCTTACTACCCCCCCCCCAAGAGTGTCCACTCTGTTGCAAATGTTGGTGTCATCCACAAAGAGACAGACCTTCCCTTTCTAGCTTCTCTGCAATGTCACTTATGAAGACATTAAAGAGGACCACTCCCAGCACTGATCCCTGAGACATCCCGCTGGTCACCCTCCTTTCCTCTGGGTGTACTCCATTTACCACCACCCTATGTCTCCTATCCCCTAACCAATTTTGTATCCAGTTTTACCACCTTAGGATCTACTCCTAACCTATCCAGCTTGCTTACTAGTCTCCTATGTGTAGCGGTGTCAAAAGCCTTACTAAAATCTAGGTGGGCCACATCCACCACTCCAACCTGATCTAAATCCTTTGTCACCCAGTCAAAGAAATCTATCAGATTCATTTGGCATGACCTCCCCACTGTGAAACCAAGCTGCCTCAGGTCTTGTAACATACTGGATTTAAAACAGGGTTTTAAATAATTGATTAGCAGTTTTTTTCTTGGGACAATACTAACTGTATAGAAAGCATTTATATAGGTTTTCTAGAAGTGTCATGTTTGTTAAACACAGTGAGGCAAGTGATATGCATTTTCACAATGTTTTAGAACTTTTATGAGCAAAACGCTAATCAATTTTTAGAGTTATTTAAAACCCTGCAAAATATTCCACAATCCTTTCCTTCAGTGATTCCTTTAACTTTTCCACCACAAATGTCAGGCTCACTGGACTATAACTGCTGGCCTCCTCCCTGCTACCACTTTTGTGTAGTGGGATGTCATCCACCCTCCTCCAGTCCCCTGGAACCACTGCTGTTTCCAGTGAGGTGTTAATTAGAATGGTGCAGCCAGTATCTCCCTGAGCTTCCTCAGTACCCTTGGATGCACCCCATCTGACCCCATTGCTTTGTCCACCTTTAGATTAGCAAGTCCTTTCAGGAGTCTCACCTCCACAAAAAGGACTAGTGTCCACCTCCCTCCCTCCCTCCAAAGCTTCTGTTATATTTTTTGTGCTGTCTCCCCTTCTCCATCCTCTGTGAACACTGAACAAAAGTATTTGTTCAGGATGTCTGTCTGGTCCCCCTTTACACAGCCCCCTTTCCCTTTTTAACCTTACAATCCTACACCAGGTCCTCCACTTTTCACTTACATATCTATAACATGTCTTGTCCCCTTTCATTACTTCCTGGGCTATTCTCTTTTCAGTTTCCACCTTTGCACTCCTTACTGCTTTCTTTACTTCCATCTGTTTCCCCTGATAAACCTCCCTATTCTCCTCCCTCTGTGTCTTCTTATACCTTCTGAATGCTACCACCTTTAGTCTTTACCTTTTCAGCCACTTCATTCGAGAACTATAACAGTCTCTTTTTCCTCTTACTTTTGCTCACTTTTTTGATGCAGAGGCTTGTTGCCTTTACTATGCTCCCTTTTATCTTTTGCCCACTGTTCCTTAAATCTCCCCAGGCCAACCCCCCCATCTCCCACCATGTCATCTCTGCAGCATTCACCCATCTTTATAACATCTGTCCTCCTTAGGTCCAGGACCCTCGCTGTTATGTGGTTCAATTCTGTAGCCATCCTTTTTATGTTGGCTCGCGCGCCAGCCAACACATTACATTAGTAGCAGATTTGGAGGCGCGGTCACTGTTGGGCGAATGCAGGGCGTGCATCAGTAGGTGCGTCCCTCATTCCCCAATAAGCCAGCATGCAGGCACCACACTAGGAATACATAATGTGTGAGCACGTCTAAGGAAAGGTCAGCTGCAATGAGAGCAAAGCTCATCATACGCAGCGGCACCTCCTGACGTGCCTTCCCTGTGAAACTGAGTAAACATGTCTGCACACTGCCTGCCACAATGCCGGCTTCAGGGGTGCCCAATCCCCCTGCCGGCATGCCCTGACCCAGTTTATGTGCCGACAGGGAGCCCACTCCCCCTCGGCATAATGCACCCCCCCATTTGTTATGTGCCGAGGGGGGTGCCCAATCCCCCTCGGCTCTTGCCCCCCCTCGGTATGTGCTGACATGGGTGCCTCTCCTCATGAATTCAGTCACTGTAATGGCGTTATTTGGTCCCGAAAGGTGATTTTGTGGTCACTGCGGAGTCACCTTTCAGGACCTAGTAACAAAACAACAGTGCCACTGTTCATGAGGGGGAAACTCAAAAAGCTTATGTTGCAAATTTGGTGAAAAAATCCAAGAAATGGTCATTTTACGAGCGTGCGTTGCACTGTTTCCACGCACGCTCGTAACTTCGTGAATTTGTAATATTTTCACTCCAGATTTTCAAAATTGGCATTTTCCCACACCTCCTTATGAGTAGCACAGCTGTCATTTTACATATCCTGGCCAAAATGTGTTTTCGCATGTCCGGTACAGAATAGTGCGGTCACTGTGCGAAATCAGTTTTCGGGACAGTCTGAGAAAATAACGGTAACACTGTTCATGAGCAGAGGTCCTGAAATGCTATGTTCCATGTCTGGTGATGAAAGTCCATAAAATGACTGTGTTACAGGCGTGCGTTGCACAGTTTCCACGCACCCTTGTAACTGCAAATTTGCAATATTTTCATGCCAAATTTTCAACACTGGCATTTTTCCACACCTCATTATGAACAGTACAGCAGTCATTTTTTCACAGCCTGCACAAAATGTGTTTCCACACTTATGGCACACAATGGCGTGGTCGCTGTGGGAAATGAAGTTTTGGGACAGATTAACAAAATTACAGTGCCACTGTTCATGAAGGAGGTCCCAAAATGTCTATGTTGAAAATGTGGCTAAAAAATCCCAAAAATAATTGGGTTACCGACGTGTGTTGCGCAGTTCCTATGCATGCTCATGACTTCACCAATTTTTCATATTTTCACTCCAGATTTTCAATGTTGCCATTTTTTTACACCTCCTCATGAACAATACAGCTGTCATTTTTCACATCCTGTCCAAAATGTGTTTTCGTGCCTATGGCGCCAAATGGTATAGTCGCTGTGCAAAACCACCTTTTGGCTAACAAACTGATAGTGCCGCTGTTCATGAGGTGGGGTCACAAAAAAGCCTATGTTGAAAATCTGGAGTGAAAATACCAACAAACGCCTAAAGTGTTAGGGTTTCCAGCTGTAACACCCAACCCTGTACAGACTGACAGGTGTCAGGGATGTGACTTGGAATCACTGGCTGTAATGCTCACATCATTCCACCCCCACCCCCAGCCTGCAGCCAGTGACAGGCATCGATGTGTGCCTTGGAGTGTTCGGCCATAAAGTTCACCCCATTCTCCTATACTGCACCCGTCTCAGCATATTTCCTTATGGAATGGGGTAAGTAAAAGGCCCAAAGACCCCAAAGCACACCACAACACTTGTCAGTGTCTGCAGAGTAGGCTGAGGCCAATTCTCCTATACTGCACCCGTCTCGGTGCATTTCCTTATGGAATGGGGTAAGTACTTGGCTCAAAGACCCCAAAGCACACCATGACACTTGTCCGTGTCTACAGGGTAGGGTGAGGTAAAATGACATGAGCATTATAGCTGACACCCCAAAGGCACACCCCAGCACCTGTTAGTCTCTTCAGGGTGGGGGTGGGGTTGGCATCAGTTTCATACTTCACTCCCATTCCTATTATGCATCTCTAACTCCTGCACTACTAATGCCAATGGCAGTGAGACAACATTCGGCATTTACAAATGCTTGTTTAAAAATGAAACTTTATTGAAGTTTTGCATTACAATTGCACAACCTGACAAGTACAGTTCAGGGCAAATTTTCCAGCCTGGCCAGAGCAAAACATCCAACTGCTCCTTAGATTACAGACTAATACAGCATAACATATAACATAGATTAGTCTACATATATGAAGAGAAGCTGATTATGCCAAAAGAGATTTCTGTCAGATTGCTTCTGCACACCACTATAACCTATAGGATTGACTTGACAATTGTTCAGTCACTGTTGTACCTCCACCCCCAAACATATAAGAATGTGGCATAAACTAAAAAGTAAATCAGCGATGGCTAACCCCAGGTTGACTGAAGTAGTGAACAGTCTCAATAATTACTGTAACATGAACTAGGTAACAAACAGTCAAACATGATACCACTGTCTGGCCCCACCTTGACTGAGAAGTCTTGGTGGGAGGGTGAGAGAAATCAAAGACATGGAGCATTTTCTCACTATAAGAAGGGGACATAACTGTATGCAACCACTCAAGTAGCCCAGAATTAGTGGGGCCCCTGAGTTATTGCCCCACCCCTTTGGCAGTGATGGATTCATACTGCTTAAGGAAAGGATCCCATACTGCCTAGAATTTATTTTGTTTACCACCCATCCGGCATGTGTGGAAATAAACACTGTTCTTCAATGTCTGAGCAGGAATGTTTTGGTCTCCATAGTGGATACCATAAAGCAGTTCTGTTGGGGTTTATACTGCTTCAAGAGTCTCAGTGTTCTTTGGAATGATTAATGAAGCATCATAGGGAATAGATACAGCTAGAATGTTTTCATGTCAAGGAGAGGATTTGGCACCACCAGTCCTGGAGTTTAGGGCAGTCCCCATAAGAGATGGAGAAAATTGCTCTGAGAGGCAGTGCAACACCAGCAATCCAAGGTACATAGTAAATTCATCTTATGCAAAAGAGCTGGCATATCGTACCACAGGTGCTGTACTTTAAGTTGCATTAATATACCAGCAGTGTTGCAACACGCACCATAGGCATTCGCCCAGGTGTGCTCCCATTCTGCATCCATGAGTGAGTACCCTAAGAGCCATTCCCACCTATCCTTGAGATGACCCATAGAGAGGGTATAATCACATTGAAGGACACTTTATATCATCCCTAATCATGGAGGAGTACTGCAAAGTTTACCCCTTCTTGCAGTACCCAAGATGTCGTACCATCTCCCATGGGCAGGCAGTTGTAACTGGTTACTTACAAAGGCTGTGAGTAGATGATGAAATTGCAAGCATCTCCAAAGGTGTGTTGCAGGGGGTATCCTGTGATAATACCGATCAAATATGGGTGACTGCTAAAATGGCGACTCATATTCTGCGCTGTTATCATGGGCGACTCACAAGGGTAGCGATGCACTGCTACCGCGAGGGTAGGGGAGGGTGACTGGAAAGGGAGGATAGCGAGGGGAAGGGGAGGGATAGGGAAGAGGGTTATTGCTCTGAAGTGTGCCTGCTGCCACCGAGCCCACCATGTGGTGTGGTGTGGTGTGGTGGTGAGGGAGTCTAGCTCCAGTGCAGCAGATACTGGGTTCAGTGCTGGGGTGCTGGGGACCTGGGGTGGGGGGAGTTTTGCTGCTGGCTGTGGCTGCATTTTTTTTTTGTTTTTTTACATTCTGGAGTGTTGCCCCCTCCTTGACATGAACCTCTCCTGGAGTTAGGAATCTTTAAGTAGGGGGGTGCTTGGGGTAAAGCCCCATGGATAGACACTAACTCTATAGGCTGGATGTCTAGTCACCGGCATGTGAATTGCTTTTCGGTGATATACACTTCCCATAATAGCGATCACAGTTTTGCATTCACTGTTATGACATAGAACCATTACAGGAAGGGAGGGAGGGAGGATTGCTGTTGAAGGTCAGAGAAAGATTTGAAATAGTGAGAGGTGGGAGAACAAAGGTCCCTGACTCGATGTATTCCACTTTTTCCCAAGTGACCCAGGCCAGGGGGGAACTCCCTATCTGCAGACAGAGATTCTGCTAGAGTGGCCACAGAAGGAGGGGATGAACCAATATCCATTCCAGCACCCTTTTAAGCATTCTCCAGACATGGGAGGTGTATGCCTGACTTGGGGTGAGATGGACATAGTTTGCCAGCTTCCAAAGAGTGAGTTCTGGGGGTGTCCCTTTTTCCAAGGCCCTCTCTAAGTCAATCCATCTAGCTATTTCCCCAAACACATTCTGGGTGAATCCACAACCAGATCCAATGTAGGCCAGAGGCTAGATAGTAACCCTTGAACCATGGCACTCAACCCCCAGGACCACAGGGCAATTAAGCATAGAGCAAAAAAAATAGCTTTGCCTCCCTCTAACAAGAAGTCATCTACAGGAACAAAGAGTTGTTTCCAGAATATCCTGATACTGTCAAGCAGTTTTAGGAGGAGGAAACAGATCAGATAATAATACCTTGGGGAGTACCATCATTTGTAAAATTTGTACTTTTCCCCACAGCGACAGGCTCCACTTGCTAATATCCTCTTTGAGATTACTATGTTTGTACTGTTTACTTGACGTGGAACCAATGTAAAAGAACTCTGAGTTCAAGTGGTTAATTTCGAGATTGTAATAAATAAATAAATAAATTGAGTGAGCCCAATCTCTGCATGCAGGGGAGACGAATAGGCCAAGGAATTTAATAAGGTGGGATGCCCAGTCCCTGCAAGCATTTGGAATTCTATCACTCTTCTTTTACCATTTGCACATGCACTCTTTAGTAAATTTAAATCAATCTTTCTAGTTCTCCTATTGGTCTGATGAAGGGTTCTCCTTGAAATGTCACCACCAATTGTGTAGCCACTACTCGGTGTTGCTCTTGGCAGCTTCCGCTGGCATTCACATTATGCGGTTTATGTTTTCCACATGATTGATGGATTTACAAGCCTCTGCACTCCAGCACTTTGTACCGTCAGTGTTTGTGGGTCATCAGTCCTGACTTTTTCATTATTCCTTTTTGGGGACACAATGGTGACATCTTTTAAGGAGTCTTGAAGGGATTCGTAGGTGGCTACCAGTACCTGATAAGTACCGTTAATCTATTCTTTAGCAAACACTTGATGTATTTTCTAACTGCCAATGCTAAAAACCAACAGCGAGTGAAGAAGTGGCACGACACATTATTACATGCTGTACCAGGTTTCACTTTAGCATGCTTTTATCAGAGGGGACCTAGGAAAAATTCAACATTTCTCGGCTAAAGAGCCTATAGCACTCACTACAGGTTGAGGTCTCGGCCTATAAAATGAGTGGGCTACTTGCCGGGACTGCCACCTATCACTCCACTACATACATATACGCTGTTGCAGATTTGTGAATGATACGCGGAGCCATGTATTGAATTATTCATTTCAAACCCATCTCTCACAAAGGTCATTGCACAGTACTAAGTACATAAGCTTAGAGTGGGCACCCACTACCTGCACACTCTTTGCACTTTCTGAACGTCTATATATGTTTCTGCCTTGATCCAGTGCACTAATTTAGAACTTATTCCCAACTATTTATTGAATTGAGTATTTTAACATGTTTTATAATTAGGGAATGTGCTTATATGAAATGTTGTTTGTTATGAAAGCATAAAGAACGAATAAGGATCTGTAATAACCAAGAAGACACCATATAGTTATTGTGAACTGAATTGCTGCCAAAAAAATTGTTTCGATAGATAAAAATTCTCAATAGTAACGTGAGTGGTTGAAAAATCTTTTTCTTGAGGTACTGGCGTTCTACTGACTAGGCCTAGGTGGCAACTAGACCTGTTGGTTTCCTTGCTCTGTGATGATTTCTGCTTTTACAATGCATGTAAGTGCACTCTTGAGCTCAGGAGCTGGGAGATATTTTTCCCTCTTTACAGAGGTTTCTTGTCAGAATGAAGACGAACACAAAAGAGAACTAAGTACATAGCAAGCGTATTACATGATACATGGAGTTGGGGTTACTATCCAAAATCAAAGTTACAATCAGGTGAAAAGTGTTGACACTCAGCTTACAGCAAAAAATTTCAATCAGGTTAAATTTTACAATCAGGTTACAGTAAGAAGTGCAGTAGGTTTTGGGGATTAGGGATGTGCCTTGGGGGAAAGAGCAGGGAGTGATGCTATGAAGAAAATTGACACTGTCAGAGAGTGTAATGGGAGCTGAGAGGGAACAGATGGGTGAGATGGAGGATAGTGGGAGATGGGGAGAAAGGGGCTGGCAGGGGGTCTGTGGGCACTGTTAGGAGTAGGAGAGCGAGGGGAGGAGGAAAGAGAGTGAGGATAGGGAAGGGAAGGGAAAGGAGAGATAGGGAGGGAAAGGGAAAGGAGAGACAGGGAAAGAAACAAGCATTTGTCAATACTGAATGTTGTCTTGCTGGCTTTGGCATTGGTAAAGCAGGTGTTTGAGAGATGCATAATAGGAATGGCAGTGAAGTACTGAACTGACGCCAACCCCACTCTCACCCTGCAGAGACTGACAGGCGTTGGGGTGTGCCTTTGGGTCATCAGCCATAACACTCATGCCATTTCACCTCACTCTACCCTGCAGACACCGACAAGTGTCGTAGTGTGCCTTGGGGTTTTCAGGCCTTACACTCACCCCGTTCCATAAGGAAATACGCTGAGATGGGTGCAGTATAGGAGAATGGGGTGAACTATGGGACAGAAGACTCCAAGTCACACCCCTAATGCCTGTCAGTCTCTACAGGGTGGGGAGTTACAGTTGGAAACCCTAATGC
Organism: Neoceratodus forsteri; assembly: GCA_016271365.2. Classification (NCBI taxonomy): domain Eukaryota; kingdom Metazoa; phylum Chordata; order Ceratodontiformes; family Ceratodontidae; genus Neoceratodus; species Neoceratodus forsteri. The sequence goes on from CM028132.1 coordinate 1,416,161,567, forward strand.
CCTGGGCAGTTGTTGGTATTTTCACTTCAGATTTCCAACATGGGCTTTTTGTGACCCCACCTCATAAACAGTGGCACTATCAGTTTGTTAGCTGAAAGGTGATTTTGCACAGCGACTGCGCCATTTGGCACCACAGGTGCGAAAACACATTTCAGACAGGATGTGAAAAATGACACCTGTACTGTTCATGAGGAGGTGTAAAAAAATGGCAATGCTGAAAATATAGAGTGAAAATATGAAAAATGTTTGAAGTCACGAGCGTGCGTAGGAACTGCACAACACATGCCCATAACACAATTACTTTTGGGATTTTTTTTAACCAGATTTTCAACATAGGCATTTTGTGGCCTCCCCTCATGAACAGTTGCACTGTGATTTTGTTACTGTGTCCCAAAAGTTGATTTCTGACAGTGACCATGCCATTGTGTGCCACAGGTGTGAAAACACATTTTGGGCAGGATGCAAAAAACGACAGTGGTACTGTTCATAAGTAGGTGTGAAAAAATGGCAACGGTGAAAATCTGGAGAGAAAATATTAAAAATTGTCAAAGTTACGAGCATGCATGGAAACTGCACAATGCACTCTCGTAACATGGTAATTTTTTGGAATTATTTCACCAAATTTGCAACATGGGCTTTTTAGGACCCCACCTCATGAACAGTGACACTTTTGTTTTGTTAATCAGTCCCAAAAGACAATTCCCTGCAGTGACCATGAAACCACCTTTTGGGACCGCGTAACGAAATGACAGTGTATGTGTTCATGAGGTGCGGTCCCAAGAACCCCATGTTGAAAATCTGGTGCCACAATTCACAAAAATGGCTGAGATATCTGCCTAAGTTGAAACCCCTCCATTGCCTGCCTATAAATAGCTCATCAGCTTTCCTTCAGTTCAAGTTCTGCTTTGAAGAGTTCAGATGTATTCCACTCCACAGAAGATTGCAGCGCCACATCTCTGGAGGTAAGTATGGGGTGAGGGTGTGTGCAGAGGGTGGGTGTGGGTTGGGGAGGGGGTTACGGGATGATGAGGGACTGTTTTTTTTTTTTTACAGGTAAACAAAAACAAAAAGTCCGGGACAGTTTTCTTTATTTTCAGGTAAAAATAACTTTGGTGCAAACTGGGTGGCTCCTGTGCCACAAGTTTGTGGGGGGGACATGATGCCAATGGGAATTATATCCCATCAGCAATAAAAGTGTGTGGGTGGGGAACATGATGCAGACAGGGATTGGGCTCCTGTTGGCAAAGAAAGTATGTGAGGGAGATATGATACTGGCAGCAATTGGGCACCCCTGTCGGCAAAAATATTGAACTGGGGGGGGGACATGCTGAAATGGGGACTGGGCACCCCCAATGTTGGCTTTCTGGGGATTGCATGGTGGGTGGCAGGAGCTGCCATATGTATTGGAATGTTTCACCAGGAAAAGCACGTAATGGAGCCTTGTCATCTGATGCTGCAATGAGGAAACTGCACCTCACTGGAGCGGCAGATTTCTTTCAGCTCTATGACTCTCTTTGAAACTGCTGTCATTGGCAGCATGCTCACTGATTGGTGGCTGAGGGACGCGTCCACCAAAGCATCCCTGCATTCTCCACAACACTGACACACCTCTGAAATGTGCTACTGCCACAAGATGTTGCTTACATGTGTGCGCAAGCCAACATAAAAAGAGGGGGGTGGTCAGATATAGGACAGGGAATGATGGTCAAGGTAGTAGGAGAGTGCAGTCTGTACGCAGCATGTTAGGCTGAAATGGGGGCCTACATGTGGCAATCACAGCTGCTAATAGCAGTAAGGTGTTGTTTGAGTTTCTGTTTGAAAGAGCCCAGTTTAGGTTTTTCTAGAGTGTCCACTGGAAGTTTATTTAACCAGCTTGGGGCGTGGAATCTGAAGGACCATTGGACTTGTGTGGTCCAACAGAAAGGGGTCATGTATGCATGCCTGGAGGCACATCGGGTATTGCTCCAATTGGGAACATGAGTGAGAAACTGCCAGGAGGTTGGGGGTCAGCCCCAGGGAGATTTTCTTCGTGAGTAGGAAGGTGTGATAAGTAATCCTACCACTGAAGTTCAGATGGTTGGCAAGGGTTCCATGTCATAATAGTGATTGCAAAAAAGCGATCGCTATTATGGCGACTGTATATCACTGAAAAGCAAATCGGTGATATACACTTCCAGGTGACCTGACAGTTGGAATATAAAAAAGTTGTTTTTGTGTGTGGAAGGCTGTGCCCCCCGTACCCCTGCATCACCCTGAATTTAGCTTTTCAACTCAGGGGTGCATGTCGGGAGGAGGGCAAAATCTGGATTTTGCATAAAATTAAGTCCTGCAGCCGCAGACAGCAGCAAAATATACACGCCCCAGGTCCCCAGCCCTGAACCCAGTACCCACTGTGCCAGAGCTAGCCACCCACACCACCATACCACATGGCAAGCTCAGTAGCAACAGGCACACCAGTCCCCTAAAACCCCTTTCCTGTCTCTCCCCTTCCCCCCCCCCAGTCTCCCTCCCCCACGGTCGCTTTCCCATATGGTAGCTACCTTTGCAGGGTAGCTCAGAATGATAGCACTGAAAATGAGTCACTATTTTTGTAGTTGCTCATTTTTGGTCACTATCTTCACTGGATACCATAAGTAAGGGTATAGAGATTACAGGTATGCATGTGTCTGGGTGCACCTGAGACTAGACGACAGGTATTGTTAAGAGTCGTGTGTATGCTTTTAAGGGATGACTCAGTAACTGAGCCATAGATGACTAGGCTGCAATCTATTATGGAGAGCACAGGGCTAGTGATAGCAAGTCGATGGGCATCTGGGGTTATGCTCTGCTTGTGCCTGTAGAGGATCCCTAACCTAGAGTTAACTATCTTGGAGAGATACAGTCATATATTTGAAGTATTCTAAATGATCATTTTGAAAATAGAAAACTCTTTTTAAATTTTTTTTCTGTTAAACAGTTTTATTGTTTATTAAAAAAACAACATAACATCAAATACAAACAAGCATTTGTCAATGCTGAATGTTGATTGCGTTGGTGTGTTGAGCTCGCTCACTCCCCCTGTGTCACTTGCTCAGTCTGTTTCTCCCAGTGCTGGGCTCCTGCCTGCATTGGCACCTTGTTCTGCCCACTAAGAAATCTGCAGCTGTCCTGACAGAGCTCCGTTGAGGTGGTTCACTCCCCCATCTCACTCGCTCATTCTGTTTCTCCTGGCACTGCAGGCTGCCCTTTTGCACTGGGCTCCTGCCTCTGTCGGTGGCTTTTTCTGCCCACAAAGAAATCTGCAGCAGTCCTGACACAGGTCTGTGGAGCCTGCTGACTCCCCCTCTCTCACTCAGTCGTTCCGTTTCTGCCGGTGCTGCCGGCTGGCCTTTTGTGCTGGGCTCCTGCCTGTGTTGCCGCCTCTTTCTGCCAACAAAGAAATCCGCAGCAGTCACGATAGAGCTCCATTGAGCTTGCTCACTACCCCTGTCTCACTCTTTCATTGTGTTTCTCCTGGTGCTGCAGGCTGCCCTTTTATACTGGGATCCTGCCTGCGTTGGCACCTTGTTCTGCCCACTAAGAAATCTGCAGCTATCCCGACAGAGCTCCATTGAGGTGGTTCACTCCCCCTATCTCACTCACTCATTCTGTTTCTCCTGGCACTGCAGGCTGCCCTTTTGTACTGGGCTCCTGCCTCTGTTGGTGGCTTTTTCTGCCCACACAGAAATCTGCAGCAATCCTAACAAAGCTCCGTTGATCTCGGTCACTCCCCTTCTCTCACTCGCTCATTCTGTTTCTGCCGGTGCTGCAGGATGCCCTTTTCTATTTGGCTCCTGCCTGCATTGCTGCCTTCTTCTGCCCACAAAGAAATTTGCAGCAGTTACAATAGAGCTCCGTTGAGCTCTTTCACCCCCCCCCCCCACTCACTCATCCTGGTTTTCCTGTCACTGCAGGCTGCCCTTTTGTACTGGACCCCTGCATGCATTACTGCCTTTTTCTGCCCGCAAACAAATCTGCAGCAGTCCCAAAAGAGCTCCGTTGAGCTCACTCACTCCCCCTCCCTCACTCATTCATTCTGTGTCTCCTGCTGCTGCAGGCTGCCCTTTTGTACTGGGCTCCTGCCTGCACAGGTGGCTTATTCTGGCCAGAAAGAAATCTGAAGCAGTCCTGACACAGCTCCATTGAGCTTGTTCACTCCCCCTCTCTCACTCACTTATTCCGTTTTTGCCAGCGCTGCAAGCTGGCCTTTTGTACTGGGCTCCTGCCTGTCTTGCCACATTTTCTGCCAACAAAGAAATCCACAGCAGTCACAATAGAGCTCCATTGAGCTCGATCACTACTGCTCTGTCACTCACTTGTTCTCTTTCTCTTGGCGCTGCAGGCTGCGCTTGTGTACGGGGCTCCTGGCTGTGTTGGCACCTTTGTCCCCAAAGAAATCCGCAGCTGTCCCGACAGAGCTCCGTTGAGGTCACGCAATCTCCCTCTGTCATGCACTCATTCTGTTTGTCCTGGCGCTGCAAGTGGCCCTTTTGCAAGGGGCTCCTGCCTTCATTGGCATCTTTTTCTGCCCACAAAGAAATCTGCAGCAGTCCTGATAGAGCTCCATTGAGCTCATTCAGTCTCCCTGTCTCTGTCACTCGTACTGTTTCCCCACTGCTGCAGGCTGGCCTTCTCTGCTGGGCCCCTGCCTGCATTGACGCCTTTTTCTGCCCACAAAGAAATCTGCAGCAGTTCTGATAGTGCTCTGGTGAGTTCACTCACTCCCCCTCCCTCACTTGCTCTTTTGCTCTGTTTCTACCAGTGCTGCAGGCTGCCCTTTTGTACTAGCCTCTTGCATTGGAGCCTTTTTCTGCCCACAAACAAATCTGCAGCAGTCCCAACAGAGCTCAAGTTGAGCTCAGTCACTCTCCCCCTCACTCATTCAATCTTAATCTGTCCCAAACACTGATTTCCCACAGCAACCATGCTATTCTCCGGCAGGAGTGCAAAAACATATTTTTAGCCAGGATGTGAAAAATGACAGCTGTACTGTTCATAAGGAGGTGTGAAAAAATGCCACTGTTGAAAATGTGGCATGAAAATATTACAATTTATATACAAGTGTGCATGGAAACAGTTCAATGCACGCTTGTAACACAGTCATGTTATGGAGTTTCGTCACCAAATTTTCAACATAGGGATTTTAGGACCTCTGCTCATGAACAGTGCCACTGTCATTTTCTTAATCTGTCTCGAACACTGATTTCCCACAGTGACCGCGTTATTCTGTGCTGCAACTATGAAACCACATTTCAGTCAGGATGTGAAAAATGACAGCTGTACTGCTCATAAGGAGGTGTGAAAAAATGCCACTGTTGAAAATCCGACATGACAATATTACAAATCTGCAAAGTTACAAGGGTGTGTGCAAAGTGTGCAATGTACACATGTAACACAGTCATTTGATGGGCTATCATCACCAAATTTTCAACATAGACATTTTAGGACCTCTGCTCATGAACAGTATCACTGTCATTTTCTTAATATGTCCCGGACAGTGATTTCCCACAGCGAAAGCTCTATTCTGCGCCAGAAGTGCGAAAACACATTTCAGCCAGGATGGGAAAAATGACAGCTGTACTATTCATAAGTAGGTGTGGGAAAATGGCAATGTTGAAAATATGGAGTAAAAATATTATAAATTCACAAAGTTATGAACGTGTGTGCAAACTGCGCAACGCACGCTCGTAAAAGAGTCATTTTATGGAGTATCATTACCAAATTTTCAACCTAGGCATTTTAAGACCTCTACTCATGAACAGTGTGACTGTCATTTTCTTAAGCTGTCCCAAACACTGATTTCCCACAGCGACCGCACTATTTTGCGCCGGAAGTGCGAAACTACATTTCCGCCAGGATGTGAACAATGACAGCTATACTTTTCACAAGGAGGTGTGAAAAAAATGCCAATGTTGAAAATCTGCAGTGAAATATTGCAAATTCATGAAGTTGTGATATAGCAACTACGCAACTGCATTTCAATAAAACAGTCATTTGGATTTTTCCACCAAATTTGCAACATAGGCTTTTGATAGTCCACCTGATGAATACTGGCACTGTCATTTTGTTAATTGTCTCTGAAAGGTGATTCTGGGCAGTGACCGCAAAATCACCTTTCTGGGCCAATTAATGCCATGACAGCTCAAGAATTCATGAGGCGGGGTCCCAAAACCCCCATGTTGAAAATTTGGTGCCAAAATTCCAAAAAATGACTGAGATATGCATTAAAGTTGGAAAACCCCTATTTATTCCATTATACAGCTTACCGGCATTTCCTCAGTTCACGGTCGACTTTGAAGAGTGCAGATGTGTTACTGGTCCACCGAAGATCGTCACGCTGAGCTCCAGAGGAAAGTATGGAGTGAGTGGGGTGTGGGGAGGCAGGGTGCACAGTGGGTGGACGTGGGTTGTGGGGGGGCAGGGAGACCGCTGAGGGACAGTTTCCTTTTTTACAGGGTTAAAATAAAAACACGTCGCGGGACAGTTTTTTTATTTCACAGGGGCATGTGGAATGCTGGGGTGGGTTCCCAGTGTGCCACCGGACTCTTTCTTTGGGGAGGCAGCAGTAGTCGACAGGGATTGGGCACCCCCATTGGCACACAACAAAAGGGGGGTTAGATTATGCTGATGGGGATTGGGCACCCCGTTGGCAGACAATAAAAGTGGGGGGTTGGTTACAGAATGCCAACGGAGAGTGGGCTCCCCCGTCGGCAAAATCAACATTGGGACACTGAAGCTGACGGGGATTGCGGCCTCCGTCTGCAAATAAACATGGTGGGGGGTTATATTGTTTGTGAATGTGGTAACAAGTCGCTGCCATGTTCACAAACAATAACAGTGTTTCTAGGTCCCGCCCTGCAATGATAGGTCGCTCCCTTATTGCAGCAGATGACTGACGTTGAAATGACGAAGCAGCTCCTGATTGCAGCAGTTAATTTCTCTCAAGTTGGTGGCACGCTGGCTGAACTAGTGTCAGCAGCAGCATGCCACGGCATTGGGGGACGGGGACAAGCATTTGCAGGCTATAGGGGCATTGGCCACAACAGTGCCATGCCTCCACAACCTGCTTCTGAGAAAGCTGTCCCAATATGTTTCTTGCACTGCGCGCAATCACCATAAAAAGGGAAGGAAAAACACACAGTTACATACAGTTATGCAGGCTGGTATTACCAGAGTAGGATATTGTACAGTGAGGTCACCACATATAAAACAGTATGTGTGAGAATTAAAGCAAGTTATAGAGTATGAAATTCCTAGAGTAGTCCAGGAAAAAAAATACCTACAGAATTTTTTGTAGAGGGCAGCCATGACCAGTTCTTTCTAACTTTTAACAATCTGTGACCAGACTGATCCAGTTTTTTGTAACAGGCAGATTTTTATGTTGGCTTGCCCTTGCACGCCAGCCAACATATTGCAGTAGTAGCAGAGTTGGAGGTGCTGTCACTGTGGGTGAATGCAGGGCACGCATCAGTAGGTGCGTCCCTCATTCCCCAATAAGCCAGCATGCAGGCACTGACACCAGCAATATGTAAAGTGGCCATCACATCTAAAAAAAGTGCCACTGCAATGAGAGGCAAACTCGTCATGTGGCAGCATGATAACACGCCTCCCGACGTGCCCTTCTTGGTGAAGCATTCCAGTAAACATGGCAGTAGTGACTGCCACCATCACCTGCCACAATACCAACTTCAGGGGTGCCCAATTCCCTTTTCAGCATGCCCCAACCCAGTTCATGGGCCAACGGGGAGCCCACTCCCATTGGCATAATGCCCCTCCCATTTCAACTGTGTGCCAAGAGGGTGCCCAGTCCCTCTCTGCATCATGCAACCCCCAGCAATCTTTTTTGCCAATGCGGGCCCAATCCTCATCAGCCTCAGTCCCCATTCCCAGTTCAATCTGCTGACGGAGTAGCCCACCCACGCCAGCATAATCCCCCATTTGTTGTGTGCCGAGGGAGGCCAGCTTCCCTCGGCTCTTGCCCCCACTGTATGTACCAACAGGGTGCCCAACCCTGTCACCCAGCCCCCTAAAATATTAGGTGGCATGCTGGGAGCCCACCCCAGCATGCCAAATTCTGTAAAACAACAACAAACAAACAAAAAACAACTTCCGCAATGTTTTTTTTTTAAACCTGCAAACAGAAAACGGTCCCTTGTTGGTTCCATGGCCCTCCCAACCCAGGCCACCTCTGAGACCCTGCCTCCCCATTCCCCGCCCCATACTTACCTCTGGAGCATGGCTGATGATCTTTGGTGGACCAGGAACATGTCTACAGTCTTCAAAGCTGACCGCGAACTGAAGAAATGCTGGTAAGCTGTATAATGGCATTAATAGGTTTTTTTCAACATTGGTGCATATCTCGGCCATTTTGGGGAATTTAGGCACCAAATTTTCAACATGGGGTTATTGGGACGCCTCCTCATGAATTCAATCACTGTCATGGCATTATTCAGTCCCAAAAGGTGATTTTGTGGTTGCTGTGCAGAATTACCTTTTGGGACCGATTCATGAAATGACAGTTCCACTGTTCATGAGATGGGCTCTCAAAAAGCCTATGTTGAAAATTTGGTGAAAAAATTAAAAAAATGTATGTTTTAAGAGCGTGTGTTGCTCAGTTTCCATGCATGCTCATAACTTCGTGAATTTGTAATATTTTTACTCCAAATTTTCAACATTGGCATTTTTCCATGCCTCTTTATAAACAGTACTGCTGTCATTTTACATATCCTCGCCGAAAAGTGTTATGAAACTTCTGGCGAAGATTAGCACGGTAGCTGTAGGAAATTAGTGTTGGGGACAGATTAAGAAAATAACAAAGACACCACTCATGAGCAAAGTTCCTAAAATGCCTATGTTGAAAATTTGGTGATGACAGTCCATAAAATGACTGTGTCACAAGGATGTGTTGTGCAGTTTCCATGCACCCACGTAACTTTGCAAATTTGCAATATTTTCATGCCAGATTGTCAATGCTGCCATTTTTCACACCTCCTTATGAACAGTACAGCTATCATTTTTCACATCCTGCCCAAAATATGGTTTTGCACATCTGGAGCACAATGGCGTGGTCACTGTGGGAAATCAACTTTTGGGACAGAGTAACAAAATCACAGTGCCACAGAAGAAGCCAGAAGGGGAAGGAAATAGATTCATGTCAGTGCTTTACCCTAACTGTTCATTGCTATTTTTGTTTTAAACTTAGATTGTGGGCTTTTAGTGACACTGTAATTTCTTTGCTGTCTTTACTTACAATTGTTTTTGATCTGTTGAAAATTTAAAATCTAGTTTGGTGTGCTTGTAGGGGTGGTCTATTCATTTGCTGTCTTTAATTGCTGCAAATATTTACCCTTCCCTGACCCCAGCTCTTAATTATATGCCCTATTGAATCTGATTGACAGGAGCTAAGCACAGCGGATAGTAGGGGTTGTGAAGTAGGAGGGGCATAAGGGTGAAGAAGCCCACTCTCAGCACGACAAGTGTTTTGACTAATTTTTTTTATTTCTTTTTTTTTTTCCTTTTTAAGGAAAAGTATCTGAGGATCAGTGGCAGGATTTTTAGGACAGTAAATTAATACAAAGAGAATTAGGAGAGCTTCAGTAACAGACAAGTACTGGAATAGCAGTATAAGTGCAGTATAATGTGGGGAGTGGTGCAATGCAGTGGTTGCAGGCCAGCCATATTCAGGCAGACCTTCTGGACAGTGAGGTGCTGCCCTATCTGCATGCATCTCTCTGGACTGCAGGATGAGGTAGCCAGACTGGGAGTGGAAGTAAACTGGGTCAGGAGTACCATCACCCCTATCCAGAGACCACCCAGTCCAACGCTGATGCCTCAAAGGATGCCAAGAACAAGGATCACTTGGATGACAGTGGGGTCAGGGAGGGTTAGGGCGGTCAGGCAGAGGCACATCCCAGATCCTATTCCACTCAAGAACTCATATGCCACACTGGCAAACGAGGACAACCAAATAGAGGTACCCAGAGAAGTGGAAGGAAAGGATGTGGAGATTAGCCAAGGAAGTGACCTCAGTGGGGAGAGCAGTGGACTCCAGAGGAGGAGGAAGTGAATCCTGGTGGGGGACTCCATCATAAGAGGGATCCAACTAGGAACACAGGAGGGGGAGGATAAGGAGGTGAGGTGCCTACCAGGTGCCATGGCATGGAGCGATGGAAGGAAGATCCTGAGGATCACTAGGAAGGCAAGACTGAAGGGTGAGCTGGATGTCATTATCCACCTAGATACTAATGACCTGGCAAATGGGGAGCCAAAGGAAGTTCAGGAAGAGTTTAGGAAATTGGGGAGGGGGTCTCAAGCAAGTAGCTACTTCAGTCACCTTCTCGGAAATACTGCCTGTGAGAGGCATGGGAGAGCATAGGGGTGCATGCACCAGGAACTTCAACTCATGATTGAAGAACTGGTGCTATGAGGAAGGGTTTGGCTTCATTGGTGACTGGGGACCCACCTGGAGAGATGGAGGCTTGCTCAAGCCTGACGGCCTGCATCCATCCTGGAGGGGAATCCAAGCCACTCAATGGTAAGTTTAAATTCTACATTGATAAGCATTTAAACTAGCCAAGAGGGGTGGCAGGCCAGCAAGGAGGGTACCTAATTGCCCACCATCCACAGCTAGCAGTGGAACCAGTGAACCAGAGGAGTGGATATGTCTGCAAAGCAGTGTACAGAAGATGAAGATAAGCACCCAAGAGGTGGATAGGCAGAAAAGGGGCAAAATTCAACAGAAGGAGAACCAGGGATAAATGACAACCAGGGAAGCAGCTGGAGTGGAACAGCTAAACAGTCTAGGGAGGTCAAATCATGGAAAGCCATGTGTGCCAGTGCCAGGAGCCTTAGCAACAAGATGGAGGATCTGGAGGCTGTCAAGGTGCCTTCAGACCTGGACATTGTGGCCATCACTGAAATCTGGTGTGATGAAAACCATGACTGGGAGGTAGCCATACCTGGCTACAACATATTCAGAAGGGACAGGGCAGGTAGGAAGGGAGAAGGAGTGGCACTGTATGTGAAAAATAACATAAGGGCCACAGAGATCCAGGAGGAGCAAAATGGGGGAGAGATACTGTGGGTTAAGCTGGAAAGGAAAACGGGGCCAGCCATCTGCACAGGTGTGGTCTGTAGACCACCAGCCCAGGAGGAAGAAACAGATAGGGAGCTGATGCTAGCCATCCAAAGGATGGCAGACAAGGGTGAGTTAGTGCTGGTTGGAGACTTCAATATTCCAGATGTTGAGTAGAGCATCCCAGCAGCAGCATCAACAAGGAACAGATTTATCCTGAACTAATTTCAGGGGTGCCGTCCTCAAGCAACTGGTCATGGAACCAACTCAGCAGAAGGCAATACTGGACCTAGTGCTCACAAACAGGGACAGTGTGATGGGGTAACAGTGGGGGAGCACCTGGGGAACAGTGACCACCGGTCATTGTGGTTTGAAATCACAGAAGGAGCAGAACCATACACACAAAACATGTATCCTAGATTTTAAGGGGCAGACTTTGGGAAATGGGGAGATACATGAAAAGAGGCATTAAGGGAATGGGGCAGGAATCAGGGTTGAGGAACAGTGGGAAGTATTTAAAATGGGGATTACAAGAGCAACATAATTATGCATTAAGCAGGTTAGCAAGGGAAAAGGAAGAGGAGGCCATTATGGTTTTCAAAGGAGGCAGCGGAGAAAGTGAAAGCCAAAAAGATGGCATTCAGGCAATACAAAAGACACAGGCAGAAGGGGATAGGAAGAAGTACCAGGAGAAGCAAAGGGAGGCAGGGAGATCAGTAAGGGAAGCCAAAGCTCAGACAGAAGAGCACATTGCAAAATCAGTGGGTAGAGGGGACAAAACCTTTTACAGGTACGTAAATTAAAAAAGAAAGACAAAGGGAGAAATAGTGAGACTGAAGAGAAAGGATGGGAGCCACATGGAGAATGACAACAGCAAAGCTGACATATTGAACAGGTATTTCTGCTCAGATTTTACTGAGGAAGAGGAGGGTAATGGGTCTGAAGGGAGTACAAGGGGTGGTAATGGAGCAGAAATGGACACAAGTCCCTTTACATGAGAAAGGGTCCTGAAGGAACTGGAAGTAATAAGAGTTAATAAAGCAATGGGGCCAGTTGGGGTGCACCCTTGGGTCCTTAAAGAACTAAGACAGGTGGTGGCTGAACCTCTGGCAATCCTGTTTAGCCAATCACTGGAAATGGGAGGTACCCAAAGACTGGAAGACAGCAGATGTAGTCCCCTTATACAAAAGTGGGAACAAAGGGGAAGCGGGGAACTACAGACCAGCCAGCCTCACCTCAGTAGTGGGGAAGATCATGGAAGCACTACTGAAGGAGAGATTGGTGGAACATCTAGTTGTCAATGGACTACAGGACCCAAGGCAGCATGGTTTCACCAGGAGGAGGTCATGTCAGACCAACCTCGATGAATTTTTCACTGGGTGACTAGGGAGGTGGATCAGGGAGGGCAGTGGACACGGCCCATCTGGACTTCAGCAAGGCCTTTGACACTGTGCCACATAGAAGACTATTACACAAACTGGGGAATATGGGTGTGGGCAGGACAGTAGTGTGGTGGGTAGGTAACTGGCTGGGTGGCAGAACACAGATGGTGGTGGTAAATAGCTGTCACTCCACAGAGGGAAGAGTGACCAGTGGGGTACCACAGGGATCAGTGCTGGGTCCGGTCCTATTCAACATCTTCAGCAGTGATATTGTGCAGGACCTAGAAGGCAGAATTTCCCTGTTCGCTGATGACACAAAGCTCTGTAACAGAATAGACACCCCAGAGGGTGTAGACAGAATGAGAAGGGACCTGCAGAAACTTGAAGAATGGTCAGGGGTTTGGCAGTTGAAATTCAATGCAAAGAATTGTAAGATAATGCATATGGGGCACAAAAACCCTGGCACAATATATCAGTTGAGGGTGAGGATATAGCATGCACCAAGCAGGAAAGAGATCTTGGGGTTATCATCTCGATGACCCCAAGGTAGGGAAACAGTGTGACAAGGCAGCAGGTAGAGCAAAAGGATGCTGGGATGCATAGGCAGGGGCATCACCAGCAGGAAAAGGAGGTCATAATTCCACTATACAAGACACTAGTGAGGCCTCACCTGGAATACAGTGTACAGTTCTGGAGACCTTACTTACATAAGGACATAGACAGGGTAGAGAAGGTTCGGAGGAGGGCAACAAAGATGGTACATGGATTGCATCACAGGTCCTATGAGGACAGGTTGAAGGAATTGAATATGTACTCCCAGGAGGAGAGGAGGGAGAAAGGGGATATGATAGAGACATACAAGTATCTTACAGGGAGGAACAGGGTTCAGGAATACACTATTTTTAAGTGAAAAAGATGTTCCAGGACTAGAGGGCATGGGATGAAATTGGAGGGAGGACGATTCAGAGGAAACGTGAAGAAGAAGAATTTCTTCACAGAACGGGTGGTGGACAAGTGGAACACCCTGCTTGAGGAAGCGGTGGGGGCTGAAACAATCACAGGTTTTAAGAATGCATGGGGTAGACATAAAGGAATTCTGGAGGTCAGGGTTAAGGGGCAACAGACTTCCAGGAAAACATAAAGTGAACTTACAAGCTCAAATGGGCAGACTGGGTGGGCCGTAGGCCCTTATCTGTCAACACTGTCTATGTACCTATGTATCTATGTTCATGAAGGGAGGTCCCAAAATGCCTATGTTGAAAATGTGTCTCTGCAGGGTGGGGGTGAGGTTGGTGTCAGTTCAATACTTCACTGCCATTCCTATTATGCATCTGTAACTCCTGCACTACCAATGCCAATGCCAGCGAGACAACATTCGGCATTGACAAATGATTTTTTTTGTAGCAATCATTAGTTCCTTGCCCTAATGCATCCTATTTTATACCCATGAAACTGTTTGGCGCTGCAGTTACTGCATAGGGAACAGCAGTCTGACATTAGACATACCTAGCAATGACTTTTGCAGCTGTAAATAACAGTTAACCTTGTGACACACTCTGGTTTAAGTGGCACATACCTTTTCCGAGGCAGAGGATATGTCTGTGATCTAATTTCTTTTTGTTGCACTGAATCTCTTTCAGAGGTACTTAAAACTATGAGAGGGTAGCCAAAAAAGCACTGCATAGAAAATGACAAATTTCTGACCTGACTGTGACACCAGGGCACCACCATTGCAAAAGCAGAAGAAAGAAAGCAGAATTCTAGTCTTATATAGTGTCTTTCATTCATACTGTATTCTAAAGTGCGTACAAGTTATGAACATTTGGCAGCAGCTACTTTGAGAGATTAAATGAGACATTGAGGCAGGTTAGGGTAAGATTAGGTGGGATTAAAAATAGCAAGAGAGAGGAGTTAAGTCCAGGGAGATCAAGTGGCTTTGATGAAGGGCATACAGTTAGTAATTAAGTGGTGTCGGTGAATTCAATACTGGGTCTGCAAGCTCACAACTGCACTGTACCCTCTAAGCTACACTGCTTCAGGTAACTACAGCTGGTGACCCTGTTACTGCGCCTTGGAAGGTCTGACACTGGAGACCAAAAAACAAAGACCGGTGCAGTCCCCATCATGAAGAGGCATGCTAAAGTTGTGGATGTTGGCTGTTCCTTTTATGGTTTAATCAAGTCTGCACTGCATGAGTTCTGAATTGGCACAAGAGCAGGTCGTAGCTGCACCTGAATCCTGATGATCAGTCCCACAAGCCTGTCAGTATCAGCTTATTATCGTCATAGCTCAGAGGTTACAGTACCAAGCTATGAGTCTGGAGACCCAACAGGTCATGGTTTGAATCCGACATCAGCCACTTGCATACGGGGTCGCAACTGGAGACAAGCTTCAGCTCAGTGTCTCTTTCACTGCCAAGACTCTAAATAAATAGTTACACTGGCCTTTGTTCATGAACATTACCTACAGTGTTAAACTTTACCTCGACTGACCCAATTTAGCATTGTGCCACTGAACAATACTGGAGATTGCTTAATAGGGTTATTCAAGGCAAAGTAATGTGTTACTGCTGGAGACAATGTTCGTGAATGCAGGCCACTGTCCTGAAAGAGGTGAGCCTGATCTGCACAGAGCACAGAGACTGTGAGACTGATTCGTAGGGGTGGACAAGTTGGACAAATGATGGGGTTACTGCACAAGTGCATGGTTACAAAATATAATCATCAGATGCGTTACATAAAGTAAAAGAGGCAGTATAGTATAAGCCACACATGCACACAGACAATATGACATAGTACTGCAGGTACAGAAAGCATAGTTTAGGGTGTGCAGTGCACCTGCATAAGCAATTGCTCTTTGATAGCTATGCTCACAGTAGGCCACTCATTTAAAATTCCTTGGAAATTGATGTACACTTACTGTCCATAATGATGTCACCCAGCTGCAAGGACACTGTACTTTTGAAAGAGTGGAAAGAGGTGACTTTCAACACAAATGGTAAAACACCACTGCAGCACATCTCTCAGTACACCTTGCCACTACTTTGGGAAGGGATTCCTAGAGAGGGATGTTTCAGGACCTGCCCTGGGTACGTTCCCTGTGAAGGCAGCACTGTGCACTTTGTAATCACTCAGTCACTTTCTAATTATTTTTGCAGTTTGTGTAACTGATTGTTTTATGAGTTTTTGAATGAGCCTGGGGCACTGGAGGACTAGCCGGAGGCAGGAGCATTGCACGGCCAGCAGACAGCTCTACTTCAGGCAGGGAGGGGTGTGGCAGCTGGTGTTAGTCTGACCCCAAGAGTTAACAAGGGACTGGTGACCCAGGGACCCGTGCAGTGCGTTGATTAATGGAGCAGCGATTGTTGGCACATCAGGGCGTGGGAGCATGCCTGATGTCACTTGGATGTCATTGCATGTCCGCTCTTCCTGAGGATAAGTAAACAGATGGAAAATGGAGCTGGCCCATCGGTGCAGAAGTGCTACCACTCGCAACGCCAGTGACCAGGGTTCAAGAATGAGCCCAAGTCATCAGGGGCTGGATGGGGGAAAGACTGAGTGTTCCAGAGGTCACTGTCCTTCCCTAGGGTGGAAAGGTCCTGTCTGCCAGTGATACACTGCCTAATGGATGCAGGGGACAATATGACTCAGCAAGACTAGGGGTGGGAGGAGTCATGCTGGCTGCAGATAACATCACACACTTGTGTATGTGCACACTTGTACTCCTTGTACGCATGGCTTCTGAGGGCCGGCACAGAAAAACCATGGGAGAAGGTGGCCTGTGCCCAGTGTTAATGGTCCCCCAACACCATCAGATCTCTCTGCTTGGATTTATGAGCCTGTCACCCAACTAAATTAGAAGCGCTCCAAAGGTATGTTTCTTCACCTCGTCCCCACCTTGGGGGGGTAAGCCATGGCTTAACGGGGGATGGCACCTCCTACTGGTCAGGTAAGTGAGACAGATGGCTAGCCTTGAGGACAAGAAGGAGATTGGGCACAGAGTGAAGTGGCACAAATAGAAATTACAAAAAAAAAAAAAAAAACAGGTGGGAAATGATGCTGGCTGTAGGATGAAGCCCTGCCTGTTCCCTAAATCCACAATGGGCGTACACCATGGCTTGCTGGGATACTCTCAGCCTTCACCTTCACCAAGGGTAGTGAGACAGAGTGGGGAGGAATGCAGCAGAGCAGAAGGTGAAACCCATCCTGGCAGGGGTCAGGGGAATAGAGTAGTGTGTCACAGGTGAGCAGCACAGTTCTTGTAAGTCAGGCCGGTGGAGCCATGAAGGTTGGGTAGCGAGCGCTGGCAGTGGTGGAAAGAGGCCCTAACCAGTGACCCAGGGGCAAAAATAGAGTTTAAAACAATGATGGGTAAGATAGCTGTGACCCCAGTTTGGATTCTGGCCTGGATATCTGGGACTTCAACCCAGAAGATATAGAGAAATCTGAGTCAACCCATTTAGAAGGGGGGTTCGAATCTGAATCAAAGTGGGGCTACATGTTAGAGTAAAGGCAACCTCTTTGCTGTCCCATCTCTGACTCAGTTCTGGAGTATGTCAGATTTCTGAAGGAGGTCTCACTACAAAATGGGTTAACCAATCGCTGCTCCAAAACACAGGAGTGTACTTTGCAAACGGCTTACTGACGTCTAATTTTTTGGAATACTTGGCAACCCTTAGAGTATAATCTCTGTAACAAAACAGTATATAGGTCAGACTGCAAACATTACAAGAGCATGAATTGCATGCCCTGGCTCCAGTTGCAGTGGTAGTACTAGAAAGGTAATTACTGAAGCCAAACTTCTCAGACAGATCAGCACTGCAGACAGGTGGAAACATGAAAACATGTTTTTTCTTCTTACAACAGTCACATCTCAAACGTTTTCAGGCTGTCTGGTTCAATGTACATGTTTCCCCTGTTGAAGTCTAATCGTTCAGAGGCAAAGTGCCAGGGTACTCATTGCTGTTTGTCTCAGCTGCTTGTTTCTGTGAAACCTGCATTTGAGAATAAGTAAAACTTGTAGCTAACGGAAGCATCGTAGCATGATTTTGTGACTGTGAGTGCCACAGTGCTTACGGCTCTTATCTGTGGTTCAGGTCTAGCCTGGTCTGTGTGCACTACAGATGAGGTGAGTGTGTTTCTTACAGTGCCTTTAGATCCAGTAGGAAGACTGGAAGTGTCCCCTTATGGGAGGTGCCCTGATAGTCATTGGGAAAGAGGATAATCCAGGGGGTTCAGGGGATATCCCCTTAGCCTGGAGCAGCTCAGCAAGAGAAATGTAGTCAGTCTGTAGAAGATGCTATCACAGAAGATCACAGAGGTATCAAGCCTTTGTGTAAAGCAAATAAACAAAACGGAAACGAGGTAAGAAACCACTATGGTTCTCAAAGGAAGTGGCAGTGAAGGTTCAAGAGAAAAAGAAAGCATTCAGGAAGTACAAAGGATCACAGAAGGAACAGGACAGAGAACTGTATCAGTTAAAGCAAAAGGAAGCTGGGAAGGCAGTCAGAACAGCAAAGGCCCAAACCGAGGAAAAGATAGCCAACTCTGTTAAGAAGGGGATAAAACCTTTATAGGTACATCAGGAGCGAAGGAAGACCAAGGGAGGATAGTGAGGCTTAATAAAGGGAGGGAGGGTGGGCAGAGGGTGACTGTGAAAAGGCAGAGATACTAAACAAATATTTTTGCTCAGTATTTACAAAGGAAGTGGGGGAGGTACCTAAAACAAACAGTAGAAACACTCTGGATGCAGAAGTTGATACCAGCCCATTTACAGAAGAAAGGGTTCTGAAAGAACTCTTAAAACTGAAGGTGGACAAAGCAATGGGGCCTGATGGGATTCATCCCAGAATTCTAAAAGAACTAAGGGTAGAACTAGTGACACCACTGACTACCCTCTTTAACATATCATGGGAGGATGGGGTGGTACCGAGGACTGGAGGAGGGCAGATGTGATTCCCCTTCACAAAAGTGGGAGCAAGGCAGAAGCAGGAAACTACAGACCTGTTAGTGTAACCTCAGTGGTAGGGAAAATGATGGAATCACTTCTGAAGGAAAGAATTGTTAAATATCTGGAGGCCAGAGGGGCACAGGACCCAAGGCAGCATGGATTCACAGCAGGAAGGTCATGCCAGACAAATCTGATAGATTTCTTTGACTGGGTGACCAAAGTAGTTGATCAGGAGGGCTGTGGACATGGCCTACCTAGACTTTAGCAAGGCATTTGACACAGTCCCACACAAAAGATTAATATACAAGTTAGCCAGCCTGGGAGTGGGTCCAAGATGACAGCCTGGGTAAAGAATTGGCTGGAGAATAGGACACAGAGAGTAATAGTAAATTGAGTCCACTCTGAAAAGGGGGTTAGTAGGGTACCGTAGAGGTTCAGTATTAGACTAGTCCTCTCAATGTCTTTGTAGTGACATTGCAGAGGGACTGGAAGGAAAGTATGTCTCTTTGCAGATGACACAAAGATCTGCAACAGAGTTGATGCACAAGGTGGAGTGGAAAGGATGAGAAGGGACTTGGCAAGGTTAGAGGAATGGTCAAATGTAGATTCAATGCTAAGAAGTGCAAAGTAATGCACCTGGGAAACAAAAACCCAAGGGAAGAGTACACAATGAGGGGTGAGATACTAACAACAACAAAAATGGAAAGGGACCTGGGGGTAGTCATATCAGATGACCTAAAGGTGGGCAAGCAATGTGAGAGGGCAGCAAGGAGGGCTTGGGGGATACTGGGATGCATAGGGAGAGGCATCACCAGTAGAAAACAGGAAGTTATTATCCCTCTGTACAGACAGCTGGTGAGACCCCATCTGGAGTACTGTGTGCAGTTCTGGAGACCCAATCTCCGCAAAGACATAGACAGGATGGAAGCTGTCCCGAGGAGGGCAACTAAAATGGTGCAGGGTCTGCACCGGAAGACATATGAAGAGAGACTTAAGGAGCTTAATATGTATAGCCTCGAGGAAAGGAGGGAGAGGGGGGACATGATAGAAACTTTCAAGTACCTCAAGGAATCAACAAAGTCCAAGAGGTAGCATCTTTCAAAAAGAGGTGTATAAGAACAAGGGGACACAATTTGAAGATAGAAGGGGGGCGGCTCAGAGGTAATTTAAGGAAGTATTTTTTTCACAGAGAAGGCGGTGGATGTATGGAACGGCCTTCCAGAGGAGGTTGTGGAGTTACAAACAGTGGTGGAATTCAATCATGCATGGGACAGTCATAAGGCAATTCTGGAGGGGGGGGGTAGGAAGAAGTAGGCTGCTGGTTAACTAGGATCCGGAGCTTATCCATCAGGTAGGGAAATGGGCAGACTGGGTGGGCCAAGCGGTCCTTATCTGCCATCAAATTCTATGTTTCTATGTTTCTATGCTGCTTAGTGGATGTCATCTGATGAGATGTCCCAGAAAGGCCTTAGGGCTAGGACCAGACTGAGGGCAGTCGCCAGACTGAGACAGAATCAGGGCAGGTAATCTGTATATAGATAGGGCTTCATAGTAGCCTAGCGACTAGTCACTCAGTCATGGGGGCATGAATGTCTTCTGGGAGCTCTTACAACCTGGGACACAGCTTAGAAATAGTTATGATTGGAAAACATATTCAGTTTCAGTTCAGTTTGTTTATTGGAAAGCAGAATGAACACAGGTGTGACTTATAGTTGCATCTAGTACAGTTGAGAACACTTACAGCAGGTAATCACAATAACATGCAAAGGAATCAAATGGAAACAGAAAAATAAAGAATGAAGAATGAAAAAGACTTTGAGTCTATCAAATCAGTCCTGAAGCCCTACTATGCATTCTTTGTGAATAGCCCCCTTCCAGATGCCCCACTGTGTTTTTAACCCAGCTATGATCCAAACATTGGCCACACTACTTGCTAGAATAGTCCACTCATACGCCACCAACTCTGTGAAATAATACTTCCCAATGTCCCTTTTTACTGGTCCAGATTCATAGAGAAACATGAACACAGGCTGAGTTTGCAAATGTTCATTTTGTTACAGCTTTTTAAAGATCAGACAGATAGGCATAATTTGTCTAGCCAACAATGTTTATTCTGCATTTCCATGGCACTGGTTTGCTAGATGGGAATCATATGTTATTCATAAATGTGCATGCATATAGATGGCTTCTCTTGTAAGTAAGGTTGACAGCATTGCCAATGCCTATGGACAATCTGGGCAGTTGCCTTAAAGAGCTAGTAGCACCAAAAAACAGCAGGCAGAACATTTTAGAAATTTTTAATTTTTAAAAGTAGTCCCTTATGCCAGTCCAGTGCTGTGGAGGGCAACTGGGACATCATGTCTTACCTCCTGCCACACTGACAACTCCCATTCACAGTGCGAGGGTTGTCAGGGTTGGGTGGGTGGGAGAGGATCGAGCATCCAGGGAGAGCTCTCCTCCTAGGGAGAGTGGGAACAGAGACTGACACCTGCCTGACATCTAGCTGAGGCTAGGTGTTGGCATGTTGTGTCCTGTACATCAGGGCATGGAAGGAAGCAGCTGACCAGTGTGCTGCATTCATTGTCAGAACTGCACATTTCCCTCTGCAGAAAAGTGGAAAAAAATGGTCTTGATCGAGTGACATGATGGCCTTCCTCCACAGGTGCTGCTTCCAAGAAGGCACCTCCCTGAACTGGATCTGGTTCTAGTGGGTCGAGTTGGGGGCACTCCGCCACTCTACCATGGAGAGTAAGCCATGGAAGAAGAAGGGTAAATAGACTGAAGGTCAGGGGACAGGGCTGGGAGGATGGCAGGATAGAGGGCCGATTGCGACCGGGGAGAAAAATACCAGCAAAAAAAAAGTTCCTCAATACTTTTCATTTCTGAAGTGTTTTTCTTTATCTGTGTGCTCACTAGATGGTTTCTATCTAATGTAATTGATTGTGATATGAAAAACAATACTTTACCTGTCTGGAAGCAGACATGTCTAGTTCTGTTCCTCCCACTACATCATCTTCATGTGACCTCATTCATTGTTACATCACAGGCCCTGCTGCCTGATTAGTAATGTACATTCGCAAACTCACAGCTTCATTTTTGTGTTGGCGTGCTTGTACAGCCAACATCTTGCGAGTAGTGCAGCTTTGGAGGCGCAGTCGCTGTTGGGCGAATGCAGAGCATGCATCAGTAGGTGCGTCCCTCATTCCCCAGTCAGCCTGCATGCCAGTGCCACATCATGCATAAATGTGGCGAGCACATCTAAGAAAATGTCCACTGCAATCCGAGCAAAGCTCATCAGATGCAGCAGACCTTCCTGGACATGCTCGCCGACATTGTATGTGTGGCGGCCACCTAACTGCCGACTTTTGTGGAAGCCAATCCCCCTGCTGGCTTCTTGTGCCCCAATGTGTATGTGCCGACAGGGAAGCCCACTCGCATCAGCATAAAGCACTCTCCCACATTTGTTATATGCCGAGGGGGTGCCCAATCCCTCAGCTCTCTTCCCCCTGCTTTCCTTGTGCTGGCGGGGTGCTCAATCCCGTCCTGTAAATTAACCCCCCATGTGTGTGCCAAGAGGTGCCCAATCCCCATCGCTGCAGAACCCCCCAAAATAGTTAGGTGGCTCGCTGGGTCCACCCCAGCGTCAAATACCGTAAAAAAAAAAATGCCCAGCAATTTTTCTTCTTTTCACCCTGTAACAAAAACGGTCCTTGTAATCTCCTACCCACCACCTGCACACCACCCACTGCGCACCCTGCCTCCCCACACCCCCCACCATACTTACCTCCAGAGTCTGGCACGATGATCTTCGTGGACCGGAACATGTCTGCATTCTTCAAAGCTGACCGCGAACTGAAGAAATTCGGTAAGCTGTATAATGTAATAAATAGGGTTTTTTCAACTTTCATGCATATCTCGGGCATTTTTTGGAATTTTTGCACCAAATTTTCAACATGGGGTTTTTGGTTGAATTCTGTCACTGTTATGATGTTACTCGGTCCTGAAAGGTGATTTTGCAGTCACTGCGCGGAATAACCTTTCGGGACCGTTTAACACAAGGACAGTGGCAGTGTTCATGAGGTGGGATCTCAAAAAGCCTATGTTGCAAATCTGGTGGAAGAAATCCAGGAAATGGCTGTTTTACGAGCGTGTGTTGTGCAGTTGCTATGCACGCTCGTAACTTCGCGAATTCGCAATATTATCATGCCAGATTTTCAACAGTGTCATTTTTCTACACCTCCTTATGAACAGTACAGCTGTCATTTTTCACATCCTGGCCGAAATGTGTTTCCGCACTTCCAGTGCACAATAGAGCGATTGCTGTGGGAAATCGGTGTTCGAGGCAGATTACAAAAATGACAGTGATACTGTTCATGAGCAGAGGTTGTAAAATGCCTATGTTGAAGATTTGGTGACAATACTCCATAAAATGACTGTGCTACGAGCATGTGTTGCGCAGTTTGCACGCATACTCGTAACGTGCATTTGTAATATTTTCACTGTGGATTTTCACCATTGGCATTTTTCCACACCTCTTGATGAACAGTACAGCTGTCATTTTACATATCCTGCCCGAAATGTGTTTTCGCATGTCCGGCACAGTATAGCGCGGTTGCTGTGCGAAATCACTTTTTGGGACAGTTTGAGGAAATTACAGTAGCACTGTACATGAGCAGCAGTGCTAAAATGCCTATGTTGAAAATTTGGTCCCAAAAGTCCATAAAATGACTGTGTTACAAGTGTGCGTTGTGCATTTCCCACGCACCCTTGTAACTTTGCAAATTTGCAATATTTACATGCCACATTTTCAACACTGCCATTTTTTTACACCTCCTTATGAACAGTACAGCGGTCATTTTTCACATCCTGCCCAAAATATGTTTCTGCACTGCACTACCAAAGCCAATGCTAGTGCAACAACATTCAGCATTGACAAATGCTTGTTTAATTAGACATTTAACCAGGTTCCATCGTTCATTTAAATACTGGACTCAGTGTATATAGCTTAGCTCAATGTATAGTATAAAAAGAAGTCTTTATTTAACATTACATGAAAATTCAAAAACTCATCCATACGCGGGTTTACTATCTTATCGTTACCATGTTGTAATGGGAATGCACCGGACCATGGAGCTGTCAGAGATTAGGTCAGAATGATTCTAATGCAGAAAAGTATGAAACCTCAAGATCTGGCTGTTAAAAAAAATCTGAGACCATGCATAACATTTATAGCCAGATGGCTTGCTGCAGACACATGTCAAACGGGGGCTTAAAATTCAGAAAAAAGCTGACAGTGCCACTTTAACATGGTTGCTCATAGTGAATGTTGTATTTCTAGTGTGATGTTTGTAAATGTCTTGTTAAGCACTCAGAGACCCTGGGAGTGGGGGCTATAAAAATAAAGTTTACTACTACTACTAGTTTTTTATTCCTCCCTTCCCTTCCCTAGCCTTTTACTCTTTTACCATTCATGTGTACTGTATTGCATTAACTTATATTCTATCACAGTAGCTTTTGCAGTTTGTAACTTCTGAGTTGCTGCTGCTAGTGTCATGCCTGGCTGCAATTGGACACTTCTTTTCAAAAGTATACCTTATTGCGCATCCCCCTCCCCCCCAAACGCATTTCACCCAGGTCACACTTTGAAATAAGCTGCAGGTCAGAATACCTATCCTTGACACCAAGTTTATTTATTTTGTTTTTGTATGGTTTATTGTTTACACCCCCTCTTCTCTGGCGCTGGCCTCCCAGAAACCTCAGGCACCTCCCTCTGGCCCCCACCTACCTACCTTCAGCCCACCCACCAGCCCCCCTGAAGATGTAGCTTGCCCCCACCTCCTGGATGGGTGCAGGGTGGGGGATGCACCATGAACATGCATAGTGTTGGGTGGTGGGACCAGCCCAGATATTCCTGGGTCCCCCAAAGTAGCCAGCACCTGAACTGCATTCTGTTTTCTTGTCCCATTCCCTCAGAAGACATTGCATACAAATGTAAATCAAACACAACCCTATAATGAGAATCACCATACAGACCCCACGACAGAAAAAATTAATCCCAGATCACCCAGAATATAAAACATTGCAAACTCACATACCAAGAAATATAGCCAAGAAAAACAAAGAAAATCTTTAGCTAGCCTAACCAAAACCAGACTGCCCCAAACAAAATTAAAGAACAAAGAAACTGATAACTAAACAAAGCAAAATATCCACATGTATTAAACGTGATGCTCTCCAGATTAAACACAGAAAGAAAAACTAATGCAAAATGTCCACTAAATTCAAACAAAACAACCCTTCACAAACACAGATATTTCACTAAAAACAAACACATACTGCTAGGTGGCAATACCAATGAATTATCCTACTGTCTATAATAAATAGAAATGGCAGCCTGGTATCCCTAGTGGAAACCCTAGTGTGAATTCAAAACAGAACCACATACAGCTATGCAGCAAAGTAACACTTGCTACCCCCTTATGCCAGCAAAAAGTAACTGTTTAACATAGTCTGAGCTATAAAAGCAAACATTTTACATTCTGGGGGTGAGGGGAGTGTTACACCCCTTGACAAAATTGCTACCCCTTGAAAGAATTCTAGAGTCACCCCAGATTCTGAGCACATATAGTATTTCCTTAGATCTACACCTGTGGAAAGATTCCTTGCCCCTTACCAGAACCAAGAAACTTTACCAGAAACAAGAGCCTTTGTCCAGCTTGGTCCAAAGACTGGTAATAATCTGCCCCTGGTGCAAAGGCTGGCACAAACAATATCCAACTTCAATCACCAACTTGAAGCAGAATGCTGGGAGCATCTGCCATGCATCAGAGTGAGTAGTGCAGTCTAGCTACATGATTGCTTGAGAAAAGAACAAGGAGAAGCACTCCGCACTCCTTAAGATGCTAGTGTCTAACAACTTACTGAGGAAAACAAAAAAACAACACACTCATCTGATAGGGACGCTCTACAGTTTATTAGAAGTGCATATCAGGAACACTGCTCAGTGTCAGCCTTCCTGATATGCACTCCTAATAAACCATATAGAGTCCCTATC
The DNA here is from genome assembly GCA_016271365.2 of Neoceratodus forsteri. Classification (NCBI taxonomy): domain Eukaryota; kingdom Metazoa; phylum Chordata; order Ceratodontiformes; family Ceratodontidae; genus Neoceratodus; species Neoceratodus forsteri. Next base: position 1,416,187,044 of record CM028132.1, read on the forward strand.
AGCTGAGTGCCCTGCTTTTTTGGCTTTTGTCAGCCACATGGTTGCTTGTCCCGCTGTCTCTGGAATGTGTCCCCAACTCTGTTGCGACTCAGAGAGGAGAGACAGATGACTTACCTTGATCGATTGGGCAAGTGTCCACACTGCTGCATTTGCAATGCATCAAGCCTAGCACTCAAGTTGCTGCGTGCAAGTGTGGCAGTGTAAACTGGCCTAATGTTTCATTTAAACCTCACTGCACTTGAACATGTACCTCGAAACAGTGTACCCATATGAAACTGGTGCCCTTGGACATTGCTTCAGTACCTGTATTTTCTTTACCCAAGAGTCAAGGTTGAAAATAAAAACTGTTTCCTAATCCACCTTTTCCAGTCAGCAAAGTAAATAAATTCAGAAATTAAAAAATACAAAAAACAGTAGTGCTATTATGGCCAGTACTTGGGTGAGACCATAGACAAAATGGCAAGAAAAGGGGAAGTAGTAATCATGGGTGACTTTAATATGACATATATGGATTGGAACATCTTGGCTGCAGCTACAACTAGGATCAGAGTCATCATAGACTCTTTCCTGGTGGGAATTTCTTAGCCAGTTGGCTACAGACCTCACTGGGGATGGAGCAGTTCTGGATCTGGTACTTATGAGAGACAGCCTTGCAGGCATCACAGTGGGTAGCCCCCTGGGTACTAGTGATCATCGTACAGTGTGGTTTGAGATATGGATTGGGCAGGAAGAAAAAACACACTGGGACAAGGGTGCTGGACTTCATGAAAGCAGCTTTTAAAGTGATGAAAGATTGCCTCAGGAAATACTGTGAGGGAGGTGCTGTCCGAGGTGGGTTGAAGGCACAACTGAATAGAATAAAGAAGAGAATAACTAGGGTAATAGCAAGCTGCTTAAAGATAATAAGCAAAGGAAAGAGGAGAAAGAGGCCAATGTGGTTCTCTTTTTTTATGTTGTCTCGCACTTGGGCGCCAGCCAACATGTAGTAGTAGCAGATTTGGAGGTGTGGTCACTGTGGGCGAATGCAGGTCACCACATCTAACAAAAGTGCTGCTGCAATGACAGCCAAGCCCGTCATGCAGCGGCACAATAACACGCCTCCCAACATGCCTTTACTGGTGAAGTTGTCCAATCAACACGGCAGCACGAGCGCCACCGGGCACAATGCCAACTTCAGGGTTGCTCAATCCCCCTGTCGGCATGCCTTGACCCACTTAATTTGCAGACGGGGGAGCCCAATCCCTGTAGGCGTAATGCCCCACCTCCCATTCCAGTTCTGTGCCGAGGGGGTGCCCAATCCCCCTCAGCATCATGCACCCCCACAACAGTCTTTCTTTGCTGACAGGGGGCCCAATCCCTGCCAGCTTCAGTCCCCTCTGCCCAGTTCAATTTGCCAACAGGGGAGCCCACTCCCCATTGGCATCATGTCTCCAACCCCCCGATTTGTGCTGTGTGCTGAGGGGGTGCCCAATCCCCCTCAGCATCAAGTGCACCCCCAACCTGTTTCTGTGATGATGGGGGGCCCAATCCCTGTTGGCTGTGGTCCCCCTCCCCGTAATGCAGGTGTTACAATGGGAGCTCACCCCAGTGTACCAAATAACACCTGCAAAAAGAAACTGACCCTTGTTGTCTTTTTTTCCCCTGTAAAACAAGAAAACGGTCCCTCACAGTCTCTCCTGCCCCTCCCAACCCATGCCCACCCTCTGTGAACCCTGCCTCCCACACCCCGCTCACCCCATACTTACCTCTGGAGCCCGGCGCTTGATCTTTGGTGGACCAGGAACACATCTGCACTCTTCAAAGCCGACTGTAAACTGAAGAAATGCTGGTAAGCTGTATAATGGCATAAAAAGGGTTTTTACAACTTTGGTGCATATCTCAGTCATTTTTGGGAATGTTGACACCAAATTGTCAACATGGAGTTATTGGGACCCCTCCCCATGAATTCAGTCACTGTCATGGTGTTATTCGGTCCCGAAAGGGGATTTTGTGGACACTGTACGGAATCACCTTTCAGGACCGATTAACTAAACGACAGTACCACTGTTCATGAGGTGGGCTCTCAAAAAGCCTATGTTGCAAGTTTGGTGGAAAAAAAATCTAAAAAAATGACTGTTTTCTGAGAGTGCATTGCGCAGTTTCCAAGCACACTCGTAACTTCGTGAATTTGTAATATTTTCACTCCAGATTTTCAACATTGGCATTTTCCACACCTCCTTATGAACATTACAGCTGTCATTTTACATATCCTGTCTGAAATGTGTTTTCGCACTTTCGGTGCAGAATAGCATGGTCGCTGTGGGAAATCAGTTTTAGGGACAGATTAAGAAAATGACAGTGACACTGTTCATGAGCAGAGGTCCTAAAATGCCTATATTGAACATTTGGTGATAAAAGTCCACAAAATGACTGTGTTACAAGCATGCATTGTGCAGTTTCCACGCACCCTTGTAACTTCACAAATTTGCAATATTCATGCCAGATTTTCAACACTGTCATTTTTTCAGACCTCCTTATGAACAATAAAACTGTCATTTTTCACATCCTGCCCAAAACGTGTTTTTACACCTGTGGCGCACAATGGCGTGGTCACTGTGGAAAATCAATTTTTGGGACACATTAACAAAATCACAGTGCCAGTGTTCATGAGGAGAGGTCCCAAAATGCCTATGTTGAAAATGTGGTTAAAGAAATCCCAAAAATAATTGGGTTACGGACGTGTGTTGCTCAGTTTCTATGCATACTCATGACTTCACCAATTATTCATGTTTTCACTTCAGATTTTCAAAGTTGCCATTTTTTACACCTCACCATGAACAATACAGTTGTCATTTTTCACATCCTGCGCAAAATGTGTTTTCGTGCCTGTGGTGCCAAATGGCATAGTCGTTGTGCAAAACCACATTTTGGCTAACAAACTGATAGTGCCACTGTTCATGAGGTGGGGTCACAAAAGGCCCATGTTGAAAATTTAGAGTGAAAATGCCAACAAACACCTATGGCATTAGGGTTTCCAACTGTAACACCCCATCCTGTAGAGACTGACAGGTGTCAGGGGTGTGACTTGGGATCATAGGCTGTAATGCTCATGCCATTCCACCCTCACCCCCACCCTGCAGCCAGTGACAGGCATTGAGGTGTGCCTTGGAGTGTTCGGCCCTAAAGTTCACCCCATTTTCCTATACTGCATCCATCTCAGTGTATTTCCTTATGGAATAGGGTAAGTATAAGGCCCAAAGACCCCAAAGCACACCACATGACACTTGTCAGTATCTACAGGGTAGGGTGAGGTAAATAGCATCAGCGTTATAGCTAATGACCCAAAGGCACACCCCAATGCCTGTCAGTCTCTGCAGGGTGGGGGTGGGGTTGACGTCAGTTCAATACTTCACTGCCATTCCTATTATGCATCTATTACTCCTGCACTACCACTGCCAATGCTAGCGAGACAACATTCGGCATTGACAAATGCTTGTTATCCTTCCAATATTATTAATGCTAAGTGAAAGAACTCAGTAAGTTCCTTCCTTCCCTCATATAAAGGCAAAAAATATTTTCCAAATATAAACATTCCAGGATCAAATGGTATATCTAATCCAAATATTTTTCCTAGAATCATTCTTATATATTCCCAATACTCCTTCAATTTAGGGCATGTGATGAACACGTGTAATAAAGAACCCTTCTGGTCTGTGCACCTGGGTCACATAGGCGAAACTGAAGAATTAAATTTATGTAATTTTTCTGGTGTGAGAAAAACTCTATGAAGTATATTAAACTGAATACACAGAATGAACTGAATGTATAGAAAATAATGATTAGGGAGTCATTGGGTGGAAGTGACCATTGCACAGTTTGGTTCCAGTTGGCTATGGGCAGGGAAAGCATCCTGACTAAGACCAAAATCTTGGATTTTGGAGGGTGGATTTGAGGAAAATGGACAATGTGCTAAGGAGCCATCTGGCGGGCATCAGAGCAGATAGGGGTGGATCAAAGGAGATCCATCATTAAGGAAGGAATATTGGTTGCCACAGATGAGTGCATTAGGCTCAGAGGGGAGAACACAAGGGCCAAAGCACCCAGCTGGTTCTGTTTTGGGGTTGCCAAGGCAGTAAGGGGAAAGAGGTTAGCCTATAGAAAATTCAGGAAGACCAAGAGAGAGGTGGATAGGGAAAATTACCTAAAGTTGGCTAGTGAGTCAAGTAAGGAAGTCCAGCAAGCAGAGGGACAGAAGGAGTTGCAGATAGCTGAAGGAATTAAGAAGGGGGAGAAGGCTTTCTTTCACTATATAAGTGAGAAAACAGACAAAAAGGAAGGGATTGTTAGGCTTAAGAAAGGGGTGGAGTGTGTGGAGGATAATGAGGGAAAAGCAGAGATACTAAATTAATAGTTCTTTTCTGTCTTCACCGGGGAGAAGGACGTACCAGTGTTTTTAGGAGGGAAAAGAGGAGCGGAGGGAGGGGCACACAGATGTAGTGATAGAAGAAGATAGAGTGAGGGAGGGGCTGCTGGCATTAAAGGTGGACAAATCACCAAGCCTGGACAGAGTACATCCAAGGGTACTAAAGGAACTGGCTGAGGATCTGGCAGGGGCACTAGCAGACCTATTTAATAGTTCACTAGAGTCAGGTGTGGTGCCACAGGACTGGAGAACTGCACATGTAATGCCCCTCTACAAAAGCGGTCCCAAGGATGACCCTGAAAATTACAGACCAGTCAGTCTGACTTCCATTGTGGGCAAGCTTATAGAGACAATACAAAAGGAAAGGTTGGTGAAATATCTAGAGGTGCATGGTCTCCAGGATGAGAGGCAGCATGGGGTCATGGGGGGAGGGAGATCATGTCAGATGATCTAATTAACTTCTTTGACTGTGTCACTAAGACAATAGACAGGGGCCAAGTGGTAGACTCCTCTTTCTTGATTTCAGCAAGGTCTTTGGCTCTGTGCCCCACAAAAGGTTGATCAGGAAGTTGGTGGATCTTGGAGTTGGGGAAAGATGGCCAGATTGGTGGAAAACTGGCTGAGGTGACAGAACCAAGAGGGTGGTTGTGGGGGGAGAGTTATCTGGCACCAGAGAGGTAACCAGTGGGGTCCCACAGGGTTCGGTGTTGGGGCCAGTGTTATTCAATGTCTTCATCAATGATATTGGGGATGGCATTAAAGGCAAAATGTGCCTATTCACTGATAACACCAAGCTCGGTGGAAGAGTGGACACAGCTGAAGGGGTACAGGACCTACAGGAAGATCTGGGAAAGCTGGAGGGGTGGTCCAGGATCGGGCAGCTTGGCTTTAATGCCAAGAAATGTAAAGTTATGCATATTTGAACCAAGAATCCCAGGAAAGAGTACTACCAGGGTGGAGTCCGAGTATCTGCATCAGAGGAGAAGGACCTTGGAGTGATGATCACTAGTGACCTAAAGCACTCCACACAGTGCAAGAAAGCAGCAGCAAAGGCAAACAAGTTGCTGGGATGCATATCTAGGGGGATCAGTAGTAGGAGAGAGGAGGTTATACTGCCCTTGTACAGGTCACTGGTAAGGCTGCATCTAGAGTATGAAGTTCAGTACTGGTGCCTACACCTCAAAAAGGACATTAACCTGCTGGAGACAGTCCAGAGGAGGGCTACAAAGATGATAGTGGGTCAGCAGGATAATGCATATAAGGAGAGGTTGAGGGCACTGAACATGTACTCCCTGGAAGACAGGAGAGAGCGAGGGGACATGATTGGGATCTTCAAGTACTTGAAAGGGATAAATAAGGTTGATAAGGAGAGTCTCTTTAAGCTGAGTGGCAACCATAACACGAGGGGGCACAGTCTTAAGCTAGGGTGGGAGGTTTAGGAGGTCGGAGGCTTCTTCACAGAGAGGTGGTGGGCCTTGGAATGCACTGCCGGAAGAGGTGATCTCATTGAAGACAGTGGCAACTTTAAGAAAGGCTGGGATAGGCATTGGGAAGGTAAGGGTCATAGGTAGGAGGATAGGAGGAGTGGGAGGGAGGCAGGGCCATTAGCTCAAGCTGTAGACCGTGCAATACGAAAGTAGACTGTATTAGACCAAATGGCCTTCTTGTGCTGGCTTCTTCATATGTTCATACTGTATGAATCTGCACTAGCTTATTATTTCTAGAAACATTCAGTCCATCTGCTTGTATTTCCATCCATCTTTGATCATTCAAGTCTTGTCTTATCTTTCTGCCATTATAGTTTTTCTCTAACGGAATAGTCATATTTCTGGCTATAGTGTGATGCAGTTTTCCAATCATTTTCCTGTCTGAAGTTCTGTTAATTAACGTGTTCTCTATAGGTGACAGAGGCAGACATTTATATGTTTGAGCAGTTTTTGTAACATAATATTTTACCAGTAGATATGTTAGATAGTGATCGGCTTCTAAATTTAATTTCTGTTTAAAGACAGAAAATTCTACAAATTTCTCATTATCATAAAGACGTTTTAATTGATATATCCCTTTAGTTTCCCAAATATTAATAAATATATTACTTTTTATGTTTCCTTGTGCGCATGCGCACCATGTATGTGCAAGAAACATCTTGGGACATTATGACATTTTAGAGGTGTGTGAGTTTCTGCCCAATGCAGTTGATGCTTTATGGGGCTCATCCCTCAGGCACCAATGAATTGGCGAGCTGTCTATGACAGCAGTTTGAGAGAAGCAGTCTTCACTTGAAAGAAAACTGCCACTCCAATCAGGGATGGTTACGAGTTGACACTTAATGGGGCTCATCCCTCAGGCATCAATGAATCAGCGAGCTGTCTATGACAACAGTTTGAGAGAGAGGATCGCACTTGAAAGAAATCTGTCGCTGCAATGACAGACAGTTTCCTCACTGCAGTGGAACCTTCCCCCTCCCTCGCAACCAGACAGACAGACATACCTTCTCTCTATTGGCAGCAGCTGTCAAGACTCTGGCCATGCGCATTACAGTGCACAGTAATGCGCATGGCTGGAGTTACGGTTCTTGTCATCTCCTGCCGCTGAGCACCTTGTTTGTACAGTGTGCCTTTCCTGGTGAACTATTTCAGTAAATAAATAAATGAGCCACAGTGTGGCTGTCTGCATTGGCAACTCCTGCTGCCTGTCACACACTCCCCGGAAAGCCAACATCTGGTGCCCAGTCCCTCTGTTGGCATGTATCCCCCTCCCCCCATTAATGTGACACACTGGGAGCCCACCCCAGTGTGCCAAAATAATTTTTTCTTTATGTTTCCGACACCGAGATGCCCACTCCCAGTGTCAGATGACTCCCCCACCCGCCAGAATATTTCAATTGCCAACATCGGGGTGCCCAATCCCTGTGTTGGCATGTCCCCCCCCACACACACACACACACGATTGTGGCACTCTGGGAGCCCACCCCAATGTGCCTAAATATTTTTGGTAACCTGTTAAATAAAGAAAACTGTCCCCAAAGTCTTTTTCCCCCCTTATAAAAAAGAAAACAGTCCCTTGTCATCTCCCCATTCCCCCTCTCCACCACCCTCACCCTCGCTCTGTGGACCCACCTCCCCACACCCCTTACCCCATACTTACCTCTGGAGGTCGGGAGCAGTGATCTTCTATGAACCAGAACACATCTGCACTCTTCAAAGCCAGCCGGCAAACTGAAGAAATGACGGTAAGCTCTTGGGCACCACCGAACCTTATTGAAGCCCCCACTGGCACTCTGCAAGATCCCAAGGATATTGAAAATGCATTCAAAACAGCCTTCACGGACCTTAGCAACGTACTGCCTAATGACTATATCAGTCATTCCCCACCCGGCCAACTTCCCAACAAAAACGCTGCCTCTTCAAACACTAAAGACCCTCCTCCATTCTACTTCAGGCTGTTATCTGTAACTGAGACTTTAAAATATACCAAACATGTCCTTAGTAAGACCAGGATGGGCAGTGACTTTATAGATATGAAGATGGTCGCGCTTACCTTAAACGAACATGTTGCGCCGCTCACCAGGGTCTTCAATGCCTTTGTTAGATCAGGAGTCTTACATGACAAATGAAAGGCAGCACTCATCACCCCCATCTTTAAATCTGGGGACAGAACCAACCTGGCCAACTATTGGCCCACATCGATACAACCCCCCTTTCTAAAGCCCTTGAAAGGGTGGTCTCTGACCAACTTACTGAGTACCTTGAAGAGCACAATCTACTCTGCAAGCAACAGCATGGCTTCCATAAAACCACTCCACTCTCACTGCCTTGGTTGACTACACCACCCAGCTCTACTGTGCCCTGGACAAAAGGTTGCCAGTGGGGTCTATCTTTATAGACTTCACTAAGGCCTTTGACACTGTCAATCACCAACTCCTCCAGTAAATCCTCCATGACACTAGTCCATCCACTGACACTGTTGCCTGATTCGACAGTTGCCTGTCTCACAGGACACAATGTGTCCGAACAAGCTCTGACGCCCGGGAGGTGAACCTAGTTGTCCCACAAGGGACTATCCTAGACCCACTCTCCTTTTCAGACTCTTTATAAACAGTCTATCTTCCACCTGCCTGGCACACATTGTGCTATATGTGAATGATGTCATTATTTCTGTCCCAGGCAAAGAACTGACAGCAAATAATTCTGAACTACAGAACAACTTCCAATGGTGAAATCTTGGTTATCTAGTAACAAGCTGCTGCTCAACTATAAAACGACCAAGTGTATGCTATTCAGTATACCACAGAGCAAGTTGAGAGGGGCCCCACTGAGTATACTTAGCCGTAAAGATGTTACTCTTGAGCAAGTCGACACATTTAAATATCTGGGGATCCTACTGGATGATACCCTCATCTTCTCTGCTCACATCGAACAACTTATAAAAACTGTTAACATGAAACTTGTATACTCTACTGTATACCGTCACTTGTATACTCTACATCAAGCCTCTATGACGCCAGATACCCTAAAACATATCACTTGTTGCTCTGTACTCTCTACAGTTGACTATGGGCTTGTTATCTATGGGGCAGGTTCTGACACAGTGCTGAAGAGGGTCAAAACCCTCCTGAACAAGATCTGCTGACTGGTCCTGGGTGCTCACCACCTGACACATTCATGTGCTCTTTACATGGAAACTGGCTGGCTCCCCCTGCATCGAAGGATACAATATCAGGCCTGCCTACTAGCTAAAAAAAGCTGTGCTAGGGCTCACACCTGAGTTTACCTCTGCCCTCTTCGTAACTGCACTATCCACCTTCAGCACTAGAAGTGCAACTAAGGGAGGGCTGACAGTACCTTTCAAGCAAACATCCTTGGCCCAGAGATCCCTCTCATACAGTGGCCCCAAGTGGTACAAAGATCTGCCTGCTGCCCTAGTTAAATGCACCAGACTCAGCCAATTCAAAGCAGGGCTACGATCTCAACTTGATTGCAAAAACACCTGTCATTGCCATTACTAACTACATACACCCACCAGCCTACGGCCTTCCCCTACCCTCACCCTACCTCTACCCTACTTCTACATCTGCACAGTACAACACCCACCTGTCTGCCACCCCTGCACTAATACCCCCTTCCCCACAATATTTCCTAACAAACAAAGCCATGCCTCGTAGCACCTAAATTCCCACCCCCCAGCAGCCTGGGGTCCTGTTGTATCTTAATGCTCTTTGTACACCCCAAGTCCTGGATTACACTCCTGTAGTGCTGCTCTGAAGGTATTTCCACAAGTGTAGTTGTGTTTCTACTACCCTGCTGTCCTTATATTGATGTTACCATATTTGACGTAACAAAAATTTATGAAACATTAAAAACTGAAATATCTTGTTTACTTAAGTATTCACCCCTGAGTTAATACTTTGTAAAAGCGCCTTTGGCAGCAATTACAGCTTTGAGTCTTCTTGGGTATGTCTGTATCAGCTTTGCACATCTGGATTTGAGGATTTTCGCCCATTCTTCCTTGCAGATTTGCTCAAGCTCCGTCAAGTTGGATGGGGAGCATCAGTGAACCGCAATCTTTAAGTCTTTCCACAGATTCTCAATGGGATTCCACTAATTTGTACCCTGTCATTTGTCTGTATTGTCATGTATTCTCCTTCTACTTGGAGCCTTTGTAAATGAGCCCTCAGCTCAAAGGTATTAATCCAAATTTTTTATAAATAAGCTGTATAGTGGGAGTCAACGGGGAAGGGGTTCAACTTAGGTTGATATCTCAGCCATTTTTAAGAATTTTGGCCCAATATTATCAATATGGGGCTCTTGGGACCCCACCTCATGAACACTGTCACTGTCATTTGGTTACTCTTTTCTGAAAGGTGATGTCACAGTTGCTGTGTGGAATCCTGTTTTGGAATTGATTAACAGAATGACAGTGCTACTGTTCATGAGGTGGAATCCCAAAAAAAACATGTTGCAAATGTGGTGAAGAAGTTCCAAAAAATGACTGCGTTATGACTGGCCCAGCAGTGTGGAGGGCTGAGGTATCACTACCTTACCTCCTGCCATGCTGGCAACCCATGTTTGTGGTGTGAGTGGGTTACTGGGGCTCAGCCGGGGAGGGAGAGGATTGAGTGTCCAGAGGACAGTTCTCCTCTCCCGGGGGGAGGGTAGGGACATGGACCGGCACTTGCCTGACCTATAGCAGTGGCAGGTCCCATAACATGGGGGCAGAGATGGAACAGCTACCCAATGTACAGCATGAGGACACATGCACTGGGCATCCTTGGTGGTATTGCACACTCCTAGCCACAACAAGGAAATGGAAAAAAATGGTTCCCACCGCAGCAGAATGACAATAGTCCCCCTCACAGTGCCTCCCCAAGAAGACACCTCCTAAGCTGTATCTGTGCCAGTGGGTTGAGTAGCTCCCCACCCCCTGCCATGAAGGATAAGTCATGGGGGTGATAGAGGAGGGGTGTGATGCTCTGGGATGGTGAGGGGGATGTCAGAGGTGGCTAGTGGGACCACGGTAAGAAAACAGCATAAAAAAAAAAATGTGTTCTAGAACGCGGCGCTGCACAGTTTCTACACATGCTCTTTAACTTCCACTTTTAATATTTCACTTCAGATTTTCAACATTACCATTTTTCACACATCCTTATGAACAGTACAGCTGTCATTTTCACATCCTGCGTGAAATGTGTTTTCACACTTGTGGTGTAGAATGGCACGGTCGCTGTGGGAAATCAACTTTCAGGACAGAGGAACAAAATCACAGTGGCACAGTTTCTGAAGGGAGGTTCCAACATGCTCATGTTGAAGATTTGGATCGAAAATACCAACAAACACCGAGGGCATTAGGGTTTCCAACCATAAGGCCCGACCCTGAAGAGACTTGACAGGTGTCGGAGGGGGTGACTTGAGGTTGTCATCTGTAATGTTCATGCCATTCCACCCCCACCCTCAAATCCCTGCAGCTAGTGACAAGCATTGAGTTGTGCCTTGGGGTCTTCGGCCCTAACGTTCACCCCAATCTCCTCTACTGCACCCTTCTCAGCTTATTTCCTTATGGAATGGGGTGAGCGTAAGGACTGAAGACCCCAAGGCACATCACAACACCTGTTGGTGTCTGCACGGTGGAGTTAGGTGGAATGGTATGAGCGTTAAGGCCGACCACCCAAAGGCACACCCCCAAATGCCTGGCAATCTCTGCAGGGTGGAGGTGGGGGTTGGCATTAGTTTAATACTTCACTGTCATTCCTATTATGCATCTCTTTAACTCCTGCACTATCAATGCCAATACCAGCAAGCAAACATTCAGCATTGACAAATGATTGTCATATTAGGAATAGCTTTTTTATATTTTATATAGGTGAAGTGAGATATTCTTATTTTCTGTGTAATGATTTCATGTGCCTTTTGCCATACCCTAATTGAAAGCTCAGTTGCTGCTAAACATATTTTCTTTGTTTATTCCTGTTTCAGATCTAAATAGAGCATACCTATATTTTCTTTAAGAGGGATATATGCTTTTTCTATTTCTTCCCAACTAGTAGGCTCTCCTGGAGTAAACCATTTACTGATCTGTTCTATTCGTAATGCTAAGTAATATTATTGGACATTAGGTAATTCTAATCTTAAATTAGTTTTAGGATTATATAATTTTTGCATTGAGTCTCTTGGCTTTTTGTTTTGCCATAAAAATAACTTTATTTTTTTTCCTTATTTTGAAAAATGTTTTGGGGAACCCATATGGGTAAATCTTGGACAGAAATAGTATTTTAAGTAATATATCCATTTTTACTAGATTTATTCTCCCTATGAGTACAAGTGGTAAAGATGACCATCTAGCTAAATTATTTTGTATCAAGAGTTCATAATTTAGTCTAAATAGATCACCTCTATTATTAGACAATTAAATACCTAGATATTTAAATTTAATTTTTGCCACTATTTCCCCAACTGTCATAGGTTCATCTGGTTTAATGTCCTTATTCATAAACAGCAGTTCTGTTTTATCTCAGTTAATGTTAAAGCCGGGCAGCCTAGAGTTTAAGTTTCAGTTTATTGTAGGAAAAAACTCCATTGAGCAAGCTCTACCACAAGGAGGTCCTATACACATAATAATATAACAGTCAATTACAGAAGAACATGTACAACAATTAAAGGATATACATAGTCAAAAATATGACAGAATACACTGTAGCACATACCAATTGATCATACAAAGATTGCCAAATTAGTTAAATATGCAAGCAGTAAAATACATATGGTGTGACACTTAATACAAGAACATATTTATCCTGGCAAGCTAAATGCATAGAGAGAAACGGTGACTCGAAAAAGGATAAAAGGATATAAGAGAGGGGGAAGAGGAAGTGGGGTAAGTAGGTAGGGAGTAGGCCAGTCATAAAGAAGGCAGCTATTGTTGAAAGGACTGAATGAAGCTGGAAAGTGAGAGAAGTGAGGGGGCAGGAGGGGAAAGAGAGGAAGGTGATGGGGGGAAGTGAGGGAGTGAATGGGGTAGGTAATGAGGGATGGGGTAAGGTTTTCAAGAAAATGTAGACTGAAAGGGATAAGAGGATGGGGAAGGATGGGGTGGAATGTGAGAAGTCTGAGATGATTTTCATTAATGAATCAAATGATGCAAACACATCATTGAAATATACAAGGATAGGATGTCATCCGCATAAAGGGATACCATATGTACAGTATCTTGTACTCTGATGCCTTCATTTTTCTGATGAATACTGCTAGTGGCTCTATAAATATAGGAAATAACAGTGGGGAAAGTGGGCAGCCTTGCCATGTTCCTCTTTGTAGTTGTATAGCTGATGACATTTTCTCAATGGTTATGATTTTTGCATTGGGGTAGAGTATATCATATTCATCAATTTCATAAATTGTTCACCAAAGCCACTGTCTCAATACGTTCACTAAAATTACCCAGTTAACCCTATCAAACTTTTTTTTGGCATCCAAGGATATCAAGGTTGCATTTTTTGAGGCAGTACAATCCATTAGATCTAGTGTTCAGCAAATATTCTCTGTCATTCTTCTACCCTCGATGAAGCCAGTCTCATCTGAGTGTATTATTATTATTTTTATTTTTGCAAGTTTTTTTGCTAATATGTTAGTGAATTTCTTATAATAAGTGTTTAATAAAGATATTGGCCTATACGAGGCACAATTTAAAGCCGACTATCCAGGTTTTAATATTAAAGTAATTATGGCTTCATTGAAGGTAGAAGGAAGTTGGCCCTGTATCCAGGAACTATTAAAGAACTTCAGCATAACCTGAGATAATTCTGTTTTAAAGAGTTTGTAGAATTTCACTCCAAGACCATGTGGTTCAGGTGCCTTTGCATTTTTTTAAATCTGAGATTGCATCCAGAACTTTCTGATTTTTAAATGTTGTATCCATGAACATTTTATCCTGTTTGGTGATTGCTATTAATTCTGTATTAGACACTGATTTCATAATCTCTTTTTCTGATAGTTCTGTCATTTTAGAATATAGTTACTGATAAAATTTCTGAAATGTGTCATTTATAGCCTCAGGTTCATATATCTTAGTCCCTTGTTCATCTACAATCTCATTTATTGCATTTATAGCTTTTTTTTGACTATTTGATATGATACTTTTGTTGTTTTTTTCTCCTTGAAAATAATACAGGGACCTAGCTGTAATGTTAGCATTTAAAGCCCAGTTTTCTATAACCTTATTTATTTTGTCTTTCAATATTAAAATCGTAGTCAAGTCTTCCTGAGCTGAAGTGGTTATAAATTGTGTTTCTGCATTTGCCAATTCTTGTTCCAGCTCATTTATAAGCTGATTACAAACTTTATTTCTGCGTGTTGTATATGAAATGCTTATTTCCAGGTGCATATGCTTCAAAAACACCCCAAATATAATCCCAACTTACCCCTTGATCTAAATTAAGTTCAAAAAATTATTTGATTTCCTTTTTAAGTAAAGTAATGAAGTTCTGATCCTGCAATAATTTAATATCCATCCTCCACTGTTTTTTCCTTTTCTGTTGTATCTCTTAATTCAATTTTATAATTACAGGTGAGTGATCGGAGAGTGTTCTAGGTTCATATTTTACTTCCTAAATTCTGTGTAAAATATTCTTTGAGACTAAACAGAAACCTGTCCATGAATAAGAGTTGTGTGGATGTGAACAGAAAGAGTAAGTTTCTTTTTCTGGAAAAAAAGTAGCTATATGGGTCAATCAGATTTATTTCCTCTGTACAACATAGGATTGTGGTGACAGATCTATGTTCCTTTTCTATTGTACCCAAGCTTCTGTCAATTGCTTTTAGGGTCACATTGAAGTCCCCTGCTATAAAGTACATTGTTAGGATTTGTACTAGTTTTAAAAAGAAATCAGTGAAGAATTTAGCATCTTCCATATTCGGGCTATAAATGCTTGCCATTGTACAATTTGAAGAGGTATTTTTATACTTATAATATTGTATCTTCCTTCTGGATTCATGTAAGCTTTAATATACTTGCTTTTAATCTTCTATTGATAACAACTGCAGTACCTCTTGCTTTAGAAGAGAACATTGAATATGCCCCATGTGCACTACACAGACCAGTTTCCTGAAGTAATCATAATCTCTTACTGTAAAGTGAGTTTCTTGTAGGAATAATATGTCAGTATGCTTCCTTTTAATACATATTTTAATTTCTTTACTTTTATTCTATCCCTAGCTCCATTAATATTTAAGAACATCATTGTAATATTAGTCATCCTTTAAACTTAAAGATTTAGAACTATTTTTATACCCAGCCAGAGTGCCACTCCATCATATTCTTTTACATTTTTTTCTTGCTTTATTTTTAGTATTTTTGTGTTTTCATTTATGATTTCTTTTGTCAAATATTTAAAAATAATACACCCAGAGTGTTGCTCCCCCCCCACCTCCCTCCACTTGTTGTGAGCCTACAGGGATACTATATTTATATTCATAACTGCCATTTTTATTAAAACTTAATGAAATAACTTCAGAATCTGAATTTAATCCAAAATCCTGTATTTTTGGCCCCCATTTAAAGAAGCAAGATGTGCCTTTGACTCTGGTCACCAACATTCATGTCCAGGTCAAGAGCTGAGGGGTTATTGAGTGGCCTTTTCCTGGAGCAGAGTGAGTTAGAGGTTTGTTTTTTTCAACTACTGGGTAATCATTTCTTCTACCAATACAATAAACTAGCAAAATGGTCGGAAGAGTGATAACTGGGGTTTAATGGAAAGAAGTGCAAGATCATGCACATAGGGAAGAGAAACCCTGAAGCCACCTATAGGCTGGGAGGGGAGTTGCTGGCGGTCACAAAGGAAGAAAGAGACTTGGACGTCATCATCACCAATGACCTGAAATCATCCAAGCAGACCTCTAAAGCAGTAGGTAAGGCTAGAGGGATGTTGTTGTGTATTAGAAGGGGTATCACAAGTCAGAAGAGGGAGGTGATAATCCCTCTTTACAAGACATTGGTTAGGCCTCATCTGGAGTACTACCTGCAGTACTGGAGGCCACACCTTCACAAGAACATTAACGAAATTGAGGCAGTCCAGAGAAGGGCAACCAAAATGGTGCAGGGACTGCATCAGAAAACATATGAGGACAGATTAACTGAACTCAATATGTATACCCTAGAGCAACGGAGGGAGAGAGGTGATATGATTGAAATATTCAAACACCTTAAGGGCATTAACAAGGTGAAAGAGTCTAACATGTTTCAATATAAAAAAATAGCAGGACAAGAGGACACAGCATGAGATTAGAGGGAGGCCAATTAAGGGGTAATGTGAGGAAGTTCTTTTTCACAGAAAGGGTGGTGGATGCATGGAACGGCCTACCTCAGGAAGTGGTGGATATAAGTACAGTGCAGGGCTTCAAAGAGGCATGGGATAGGCATAAGGGAGCAATACAGATGAGTATGAATAGATAGACCTTTGACAGAGCAAAGGACGATGGCACATTCATAAGGTAGAAAAAGAAATGGGCAGACTGGATGGGCCTTGCGGTCCTTATCTGCTGTCAACTTCTATCTTTCTAATACCCTTTCATGATTCTTTAGGGGCTTCACCTCCCGAATCACTGAATAATACTTGTTTTAAACCTTTATCAGCTTTGCTTGGAGAGTTAAGGCTTCTCAACCTTCCTTGCAGGTATACTTTCATTTGTGCTGGAGGGGGCATTATAAATGTAATGCCATGTGCAATTAATTCTTTCACTGGAGTGTAGACCTTTCTTTTACTTAGAACATCAGGTGGAAAATCAGGATAAACTTGAAATGAGATACCAGAGGCATTTAAACCCTTCTCCAACCTTGCTTTTCTAAACAGTGCTTCCCTGTCCACAAAGTGGTGAGGTTTAATAAAAAACAAATCTTGGCTGTTTACCCTTATTATTAGGGTAATTACCAGCCCTATGGACTCTATCGAGCTCCACTTCATTGTCTGGGTAGGTTCTGCCAAGGGCTTCTGTAACTAGCTTCTCAAAGAATTTGTGAGGGTTATGGCCTTCTATCCCTTCAGGTATACCGCTGAGCTTTAAACTGTCTCTTCTCACTCGAGTCCCAAGCTCCTCCACCCTTTGTTTTAATATATTTAGTTCATCAACTGAGGATTTAACCTGCTTTTGTAGAGGCTCCGTTCTATCTTTGCAGTCAGGCCAACCCTATTTTCCAGCTATGAGGTTCTTAAGGAGAGAGTATTTATTTTCTCACCCAGACCTGATACAGTGTTGGTAACTGTTGCAAATAGTTGATTAAGACTAGTGAAACTCTGTCTCATTTCCTGGAAGAGGATTTCATTTATCTCTTTTATTTCTCTATCAGGTGATTTTTGTGTAGGGTTTTCTATTTGTTGATCCTATTTCCCCATATCCACTCTTTGGGGTAACGGTTGCTGCTGGTTCTGCTCCATAAATGAGCCGTTTGGTATCATATCAGTTATTTTTCCCAGGAATTCTCTTTATCATGTGCACCACTTATTGAAGGCAGAGTTAAATTATCCTCAGTAGTACCCTGATTTAAAGACTCAACTTCTGAGTTTTTACAAACAGAGATAGACTTTTTAGTACAAGTGTCTTTTTTCTATTTTTTAACCAGAGATGCTGGCATGGCTGCTGTGGCCAATAACCTCCCTTTCCATAAAGTTTACTTTTAGCACCTTTGCACAGATCTAACTCAATAAGTTTAACTTGTTTTAGGCTGGCAGCTCCACTCCTTTATCCTCCATTCTATATAGCGAGGTCTGCGCTCTTGCTCGAATAGCAATGTCCTCATTGAAAGGTAAAGACAGATTAGGAGTATTATTGCCATTTTTTAATTATTCTTTCTCTGTCATGGTTGGCTTGGATCCAAACTTTTCTTTCCCCCACCCCTTAACCTCAACAGGTGGGTCTACCATGACTGCTGCTTTGGACAGAGACATCTGAATATTTTCCTTTTTTTTTTTGGTAGTTACTTATTTCCCCCCTCGGAGTCCCCTACTGCCCCTCTGACATCCCCCCACATGAGCACTGGGTATGAGGTCCCCCTCCCCTAAACCCTATGACCCTGATGTAACTGTCCAACCCCACACCTAATGCCTGACTTGTGTTGATTCCTCACTTTGCAGCTCTTTTTATAACAAGTCTTTGCAAGGAGCTCATTAAGAGAACATTCTTCTTCTCACACAATGTTCTTGTCAGTTTCAGCAGGTGTAGTAAAAAGAACAAAATGACCCAGAAATTACCTCTTGTTGAGACCTCTGCAGAGATTTTGCATCCAGCATTCTCAAGTTAACCAAATGAGTTCCAAATAGCTTTTGCAATCATTTCAACAGTATAATTATATACAGTTTTAAACAAAGGGATCCTGTATCAGTGGTATTTCCACATAAAGATTCACATATATTTTTATAACTGTATATATGCAAGGGGGAAGAAAAGACAGAACAGCAAGGGAAGACAAAGAGATAGCGTGAGGTGGAGGACTGTGAAACCATTGCAGTGATCAGTTCCTAGGTCAGACAAGAAAATTTGGTTGTGAAACCAGACAGAGAAGAGACAGAAAAGGAGAGGATAGAACAGACCCTTGCATTTAAACTCTTTCTGCCTAACAAGTGGGACAGGGCCTTATTTAACCCTGTAACATAACCTCCTCTTTAAGAGAGAATCTGTTTTACAAAAACAGGTTTCCAAAACTTGCTTTTAATTTTCTTTTAACATTAGCTTATAACATTTACAGTACAGTGCATATGCAGCATGGCAAACAGAGATGTTTCAATTCACATTTTTTCAACCTTCGGAATTCTGAATTCCTGATCCATATCTTGACAGAAAATCAGCATTGACATTCTCTTTCCCAGAATTCTGCATCACTTTAAATTTAAATGGCTGTAGTGCCAAGTACCACCAAGTGATTCTAGAATTGTTATCCTTCATTTGGTTGAGCCAACAGAGAGGATTGTGATCTGTTACAAGTACAAAGTCAGCTCCTAGTATAGAAAATTTAAGGGACTCCATGGCCACTTTGCCGCAAGACATTTCTTTTCAATGGTGGAGTACCTTTTTTCTCTGTCATGCAATTTCCTACTTATGTATAGAATAGAATGTTCTTTCCCATTTATATGCTGGCTCAAGACTAAAACTAGGCCTACCTCTGATGTATCAGTCTGTAACAGAAATTGTTTCTCACAGACTGGGCTTCTTAAAACAGGGGCTGAATATAATGCAGCCTTAATGGCCTAAAAAGTCTTGTCACACTCTGGGGTCCATTTCACATTATTTGGGAACTGTTTCTTTGTGAGTTTAGTGAAGGGAGTAGCTAACTCAGCAACACTTGGAATAAATCTGTGATAATAACCAGCCAGCCTTAAAAATGACCTGACATGTTTCTTGATTTTGGGGATAGGGCTGCTAGCTACAGCTTCTATCTTGGAAACCACTGGCTTGACTTCTCCATTTCCCCAAACATAGCCCAAATATCTAGTTTCCTGCATGCCCAATGCACACTTAGTAGGATTAATTGTCAGACTTGCCCTTTTGATCGATTGGATAACTACTCGTAGTGTTCCAGGTGACTTTTCCAGTCTGGACTGTACACCACAACATCATCAAGGTATGCAGCACAGTAACTAGTGTGAGGGGATAAAATTACATCCACGTATCATTGGAATGTAGCGGGTGCACCATTTAAACCAAACAGCATGGTGGTGAACTGATAGAGTCCTATAGGAGTGGCAAAAGCAGTTTTGTCTCTGGATTCTTTAGCTAGGGGAATTTGCCAGTAATCCTTGGTGAGATTGAGGGTACTGATATACTTGACACTTCCCAGTCTGTCCACCAAATCATCCATTTGGGGCATAAGATAACTGTCAAATTCTGCCACTTGATTAAGTTTCCTAAAATCAAGGTAGATTTGTATACCCACTTCTTTTTGTTTACAATCACCATTGGTGATGACCAAGCACTACTCAACTCTTCCATGATACCTAATTCTTTCATTTTTTTGTATTTCCTTAACTACGTCAGCTCTTAACCTCTCTGGTAATCTGTATGTCTTTAGTCTAATAGATCACGTGTTCCTTGTCACTATTATGTGCTTGATCCCTTTTGCTTGGCCTGGCACTGTGGCAGAAGTACTATTAAATGTCTTTAGCAAGTTACGAATTTCTGCGGTTTGTTTGGAGAATAAGGTAACATTCACCTTTACAGCTTCAGCAGTTACAGTTTGTTCCAGGCTGTCATAAACTACATCAGTATCTTCTTTATCAGTTTCTGGTAAAACTAGTAAAGCAGCCTTTGATGTTTTTTCAACCCATTTCTTCAGGAGGTTAGCATGGTATATTTTGGTAGGATTTTTCCTATCAGGGGTCTCAATCTCATAGTTAACTGTGCCAGTACATCTAAGCACTTTATAAGGCCCTTGACACTTCATTAACAGTTTATTTTCTGTAGTGTGTGACAGTAGCAAGACCTTTTTCACCTGGCTTAAAAACATTATTTTACCCCATGGTCATAATAATAAACCTGCTGGTTTAGGGTCTCTTTCTTATTGCTATGCATGATTTCAACATATTTTGCCAGCTTCTTTCTTAAGGCACACTTATAAGATGTAATAGATTGTTTTTGATGGGGGTTATCTTTCCATCTTTCTTTTATCACATCTAGTGACCCTCTAGATTGTCTACCATACAGCATTTCAAATGGTGAAAAATCCATTGATGGCTGTGGCACTTCCCTGTAAATAAAAGGCACGTAAGGTATGTATTGGTCATAGTCTTTCCCTACCCCTTTAATAAATCTTTTTAACATGTGTTTTAGGGTTTGATTAAAATGCTCAACAAGACCATCTGTCTGAGGGTGATAAGGGAAGGTTCTTGTGGCAGTGATACCTAGTATTCGGTACAGCTCCTTCAGTAATACAGCACCAAAATTACTACCCTGATCAGTAATAATCCATTTAGGTATGCCCACCCTGCTGAAAATCTTGGCAAGCTCTGCTGCCACTTTTGGGTTTGTGACAGTATGCATTGGAACTGCCTCTGGGTATCGAGTAGCATAGTCACATACTATCAAAATTAATCTATTACCCTTATTACTTTTGTCTAAGGGGCCAACCACATCCATTGCAATTCTCTCAAAAGGCACATCTATTAAGGGTAGGGTCACCAGGGCACCTTGTCTTTTTAAGTCACTGGGGTTACTTTATGACACTCAGCACAAGAACTGCAATAGGTAGCAACATCTTCATGAATTCCAGGCCAGTAAAATCTGTACAGCAATCTGGCAAGGATGTGATCCCTCCTTTAGTGACCAACCATATGACTGTCATGTGCTATCTGTAACAACTCAGATCTATAATTTTGTGGTATAACCAATTGTTCTATCTGGCCTTGTGTGTGAGGTTTAAACCCAAACTCTGTACAGTAGCCCATTACATTTTTTAAACATAGGTTCACCCTGTTTTGGTTTCACCCCCAGCTGCTTAAAATAACCCTGGAGAGAAACATCATTACCTTGCTCTGAAAGAAAATCACAAAGTATCAGTTTAGTTTTGGCATTTTGATATGTTAACCCAGGGTTTTAAATAATTGATTAGCAGTTTTTTCTTGGGACTATACTAACTGTACAGAAAGTATTTATATAGATTTTCTAGAAGTGCTGTGTTTGTTAAACACAGTGAAGTAAGAGCTATGCATTTTCACAAAGATTTAACACTTTTATGAGCAAAACACTAATCGATTTTTAGAGTTAAATAAATCCCTGTAACCCCTTATGTCCATTAGTCTTTTGTTGCCACTGTTTCTTCAGGCATTGTCTTTCTTTCCGAGACGTGTGAATCTTGGAGCTGTTCTCAAACAAGTCTGAATCAAAATCAGCGAAGGGAAAAGAGTCCCAACCATCTGAGATTTTCTTTGCCTGAGTTCTTGTCACCACTGCTGCTGAAACATCAGGATTTACTCCCTCTTTGAGTAACTCAGTAAATCCTGGAAAGTCATTTCTAATAATCACAGGTACCCGTAACTTAGGTACTACCCCACTTTCATTTGGTGTGACACCCCATTAATAGACAGAGTCACTTGGCTGGTGGGCTAGTATCCAGTATCTCTATGGATGCAGATGACACCAGTACCTGGTCCTTTTGCACAGTGTTTTCGCAGCACTTCCACATGCACTATGGTCTGTCTGCTTCCCAAATCTGTAAGTCCTTTCACAGTCTTATCTCCCACCTTCACATCTGTTAAGTACTTGCCCCAATTTGCTAAGGACAAATCTGCACCAGTGTCACTCTTCTTGCTATGGCAATTTCTTGCAATATGACCTGGCTTATTATAGTTGTAGCAAATAAAGTCTTTGGATACAGATTTGTAATCCTCACCAGAGATCTTATCAGACTTGGAGTTTAAATGGGGGAAAAAAAGTCTTACTGGTGTTTAGCTGTTACATTGCTACTGTAACATCTGTCTGGCCATTTGGTAGTCCTCAGCCAAAGAAACGGCCTTTTTCCCACTTTCTGTTCAATGTTATTTTACCCAAAGCTGTACATCTGTGGGTGGGATGTTGATGAACTGCTCCATTACAAATGTTTCGATGATCTGTGGAAGTGTTTTGCCCTCTGGTTGGAGTCATTTCATAAGGAGTTCTCTGAGCTGGGTGAAGGCTTCTTGATGATTGTCGACTGAGTTGGACCTCAGAGACCAAAATCTCTGCCTGTAGGTCTCTCCTGAGATGTCATACCTTTTCAGGATTTCACTTTTTGCCAGGTCATAATTTTCTGACTGTGCAGTGTCCATATTGTTGTAAGCAAGTTGAACAATCCAAGTCAGGTAAGGTACCAGTTTGATTGCCCATTGCTGCTTTCGCCACTGGCAAGCTGTAGCAACCCTTTCAAAAGTTGTCAGATATGCTTTGACATCATCTGAGGGACACAGCTTTGCAAGCTTAATGTCTTTTAAGTTGCTTGTGTTTTGTTGCTCTGCTGGACTTGTGCCAGAACCTCCAGTTTTGATAGCTTGCAATACATCCAGCCATTGCTGCATCTCTTCTTTTCTCTGCTTCTCCAGTTGTCACATTTCTTCTTTTCTCTGTGCCTCTAAATGTTTAATTTATTTTTTCTCTCTTCTGCATCTCCTCTCTTCTCTGTTTCCCTGTCTCTAATTGTTGTAAGCCCACCATTTGAAAAAGGCAGTCAGGTTTTCAGGTTCTGTCACTGCTTGTTCTTTTTTTCCATGACTGGTGCTAGCTGGACAGTCTCAGCTTGGACTTCTGTCTCTGCTCGGTTAGCTGCCATTCTTCTGGTAATCACTCCTGGGCTTGCTGCTGTAGAATCCATACCTTTCTGCTATGCTTCCCTGGTACTAGGTCTAGTACCCACACACAAAAACTCCTGGCTTAGAGTATGCACAGTGTAAATCCAACTCTGACACCATCTGTCATTGAGGCACAGGTCAGGAAGCATAGGAAAACCAGACCAGTTGTAAAATTTGTAAATAGTGTTTTATTATTAATAACACCAAACTAAAAAATAAAATTTTTCAATATAGCTATTTACAATGGCAATACACATATAGAAAGCAGAGTCCTTTTTCTGAGTTTTTCTTAATTTCCAATCTCAGTCTCTTAGTCATGGTCTCTCCCTTTTGCAAAACATTGTGGCATTCAGTTTACAGTGCTCAGTATTCAGCCTTAAGATGCAGACAAAATAGTGAAGCATGAAAGAGGCTCACCCCAATTGTTCGTCAAGCTACCAGCATAATTTCCCAACATGAGAGTTCTGCTCAGTAAAACATGATATCGGCATTCTCTCTACTTCCCAACAAGTGGCAACTCAACCAATCAGTCCATTCACCACCTTGCACATAGCATAACTGTCCAACCCCCCCCCCACACCTAATGCATGACTTGTGTCGATTCCTCACTTTGCAGCTCTTTTTATAACAAGTCTTTGCAGGGAGCTCATTAAGAGAACATTCTGCTTCTCACACAGAGTTCTTGTCAGTTTCAGCAGGTACAGCAAAAAGAACATAATGACCCATAAATGACCTCTTGTTGACCGCTCTACAGAGTTTGCATCTAGCACTCTCAGGTTAACCCCTTGAGTTCCAAATAACTTTGCAATCATTTCAACAGTAAAACTATATACAGTTTTAAACAAAGGGATCCCAGTATCAGTGATATTTCCACATAAAGATTCACATATATTTTTATAACTGCAGATATGCAAGGAGGAAGAAAAGACAGAACAGCAAAGGAAGGAAGAGAGATAGTGAGAGGTGCAGAATTGTGAAACAGTTGGAGTGATCAGTTCCTAGGTCTCACAATAAAATTTGATTTCGCAGCCAGACAGAGAAAAGACAGAAAAGGAGAGGATAGAACAGACCCTCATGTTTAAACTCTTTCTGCATAACAAATGGGGCAGGGTCTTATTCAACCCTGTCACAAATTGGCTAAGGAGGTTTACTTAGGCAGGGACAGAGATGGCAGGATTGCAAATAGTTAAAAGAATGTCATTAACAAAGAGCATACTGTGGGTATGTAGGAGTCCATTCCCACTTCTACACTCTGGATTTGCTGGGAGTCTCTTGAGTTTTTGCTCCAAGGGTTCAGTAGCCAAAACAAAGTGTGCTGGGGATAGGGGGCATCCCTGTCAGGTATCTCTACAGAGCCAAAAAGGGGAAAAGCCTACCATTGGTGAGGACTACTGCATGCAGAGAAGTATAAATAAGTTGAACCCATTTGGTAAACTCATCACCCAACACAAACTTCTGCAGGACAGCAAAAAGATAGGGCTATTCGATGGAGTCGAAAGCTTTTAACATATCCAAAGCTACTTCTGCCACAGCCTCTGAAGAGAAGGCCATGACTCATATCAAGCTGGCCAGATGCCTGATGTGGTCTGCCCCATCTCTACCTTCCACAAACTGACCTGCTCAGAGTGGACTGAAAGCGGCAGCACTCTGTTGAGCCTGTTTGCCTAAACCTTAGCCAATAGTTTATAGCACACATTCAAAAGTGACATAGGGTGGTAGCTGGAGCAATATAAAGGGTCATTACCTTTCTTAACCAGTACTGTAATAGTAGCATTATTCATAGTGTCAGGCAAGACTCCCTCCTGCCATGCATCTTATAGGGTATGAGCCAACAAGGAGCTAACAAGATCCCCAATAGTCCTATATATCTCCACATGAAACCCATTAGGTCTTGGTTCATTTCCTCCATTCTGCAGCCATCCTTATGTTGAACCCCACCATAGGGTGATCACTGGTCCCCAGGTAGGCCTCCTACCTTGACATCTACAGCACTGTCTCTGTTAGGAAGGCAGCCATGGTGATTCCCCTTTTTACATGGGGTGACCCTGGCCACTTATCCAGCTTCAGACCAATCTCCCCTCTGCCACTGGTCAGTAAGGTTCTGGAGAAGCTGCTTGCCAAGCAACTTATGAGCCATCTGGAGGGAAATGGGCTGTTGGATCAATATCAGTCAGGTTTCCAGAAGGCTTATGGGACCATTGCAGCCCTGTCAGGGGGTCCTGAATGATGCTGGCCTTGCAAATGATGCCCAGTGTTTCACAGGAGTATCTTGGTCGACCTGTCCAGGGTCTGCGACATGGTAGATCACCAGTTACTTTTGAGTAGTATGAGTGAAGTTGAGTTGAGTGTGAAGACCTTGGAATAGTTTCATTCTTACCTGACTGACAGATGGCAGGTGTCTGCAGTAAATGGTGTCAATTCTGACCCCCTACCTGTACACAGAGGAGTCCCCCAAGGTTCAGTATTGAGCCCTTTACTTTTTTTAGTCTATTTAAAGGATCTTGGCAGGCATGTGGGTTTGGCTCAGTACCACTTATTTGCAGATGACGTTATCATCTACTTTTCCAACAAATCAGTATCGTGTGAAGAAGGCAATCTTAAGGCTAGCTTTACGACTTCATAGATTTCATAGATCAAAACAAGCTTGTGGTAGACTTACGTCCTTAGTGCTTGCCTTTTAAGGTTATATCTAACTAAATCTGAGTATGTAAATTTAACTAACACCAAATTTAACCTCATTACTCATGGCCTTGTCTAATCCATTTTTAAAAGTGTTCATATTTTTACTTTCAATTACTTCCGAAGGAAGAGTATTCCAGACTGTAATCACCCTTTTGCTGTACCATTTTTTCCTAAGTAGTAAATTCCATCTCTCTAGATAGAGTTGTTAAGAGTGTCTCCTACCTCTAACTCTGCCATAATTAGGCACAAGGCCAAATTCACGTCTAAGGTTTTTATCCTCCATTGCTCTATAAAGCATGCACAAGTCCCCCCTGTGCCTTCTGTATTGTAGTGAATATAGGTTAAGATTTTTCAGTCTTTCTTGATAAAGTGTCTCTTTTAAACCTGCAATAGACCTAGGCAATATTCTCTGTACAGATTCAACCCTATTAATGTCTTCTTTACTGTATAGGGACCATATCTGGACAGAATACTCCAGGTGGGGCCTGACCAATGCAACATACTGGGGAGTAATGCTTCCCTAGCGCAACTGGAAATATACCTAACAATACAGTTCAGTATTTGGTTGGCCTTTTTCACTTGGTCGCTGCAGTGAATATGAAATTTAAGGTCCGGGCTTATGGTCACACTGAGGTCTCTTTCACAGAGTGTTTCTGTTAAAAGTTCTTTGTTCAAGAAGTAATTCTGCTGTTTATTGTGGGTACCTAAGTGCATGACTTTGCATTTGCTAATATTTAAATCCAATTTGCTATATTTAGTCCAAGTGAAGATATGATCCAAAGCTTCCTGCAGAGCAGTGGTACTGTCCAATTGATTCACTACTGTTCCCAGGTGGCAGCCAGCAGCAAATTTTGACAACTAAATATTTGGTGAATCCAATATGAGTGAAGGGATGTATATATTAAAAAGAATGGGACACAGGACTAACCGCTGCAGTACCCGACTGGTGACTCTGGCCCATTCTGAATATACTCCATTAGCCACCACTCGTTGCTGGCACCCCTCCAGCCAGTAGTGGCAATCCAGTGCATGATGTTAGTACACAGCTTAAGGCCCCTGAGGTTTTGATTAGATCTGAACGGGACAGTTTGTCAAAGGCCTTGGCAAAGTCCAGGAATATAAATTACTTTGCAAATTTAAAGTTAAAACTAAATATATCTAAAATGAAATGCATTTTGTTTGGCACAGCTCTTAGACTCAAAGTGACCCCAACTTTAGTTATAGTTGATGGCTCCAGAACTGCCCAGGAATGCATTGACTGCTATAAATACTTCGGGTTCTGGCTAGATAAGTTCAGATCCAGTAACACCCATGTAGATAAACTTGTAGCCCAGGTGAGCAAGGAGGTAGGATTCTTGTACAAGAACAAAAATTGTTTAAATTCTGACACACTAAATCTTATTATTCTTTTTTTGCTTTAAAATTTTTTATTAGTTTTTTTTATAAAACAAAGCACATCGAGTAGAAATACAAACAGCATGTTATAACATACAAACATTGGGTGCTATGCACTATTGGGGCACAGTGGCTATGCATGAGTATCTGGGGTGCGTAGTCACTCCGTACCCACTGTGCCCCCTGCATGGCATACAGGAAGGGGGGCACCTAGACCCACCACACCCGATCCCCTTCATCTTTGGCAGCACCACACAGGGGGTATTTCTGGGGCATGCCAACACTACATAGGATTCACTAACCCACTAGTGGTGGCTGCATGGGTGTGGTGGGTGGCACAGGGTACACCAGGGCTGACCCTGCATAACCCACTGTGTGACCCCCCAGGCACCACCAAGGAGTCACCGGGGGACTGGGATAGGGTGCACTGTGATGTCCCTGACTGCTGGGCTGCAGGAGGTGGCCAGGGGTGGCTGGGTGGGCGAGCACCCAGACATGCTGTGGGCTGCGGCAATGGGACCAGTAGGTGTCACATGAGTCAGGTGTGTGCAAGCGGCATGCACAGTCCCGGACCCACACCACCCAGTGCAGATGACACAGAGGGGCATCCTATTGGACACCCACTCAAGATGACAACTCCTCCCCTGGCCACCCTGTGGAGCCCTGCGTGCTGGGAGTGGGGGGAGTCATGGACAGGTGGCCAGCATTGGTGAATGCCGGCATGTGCACACCTGTCCTTGGGGAACAGGAGCATGGGCCAGGTGCATGATTTTTCTACATTCACCTGCCCACTTCGTGCATAGTGCCCAATATTCTTATATAAGGACTGAAACTGCCAGGTCTCATATGTGGAATTACTTAGAGAAAATAAAAATACTTGCAGATTCATTATACTATAGAATCTATACTAGGGAAAGAGAAGTTTTGGCATTGGATACTGGATCAGGCCTAAAATTAATAATATTTAATTATGTAACATCCAGATAAGTAAGGAAAGGGGTCCAGTTTCTTTCAAATATGAAGTTTTTATTAACAACCTGATGTGCCAGTCTCTCATTCTTGATGACTTTACTCATTTTAGAGGTTCATTTGGCATTAGCAGGGGGAGAAGGAGATTTCCAATTTGAGTGAAGGATCCATTTAAGTGTTAAAGCCCCTGACCAGATAAGAGTTTAGGTGCTTGTTCAAATTTCCCTGACCTACACTTATTTCCAGGATAAGAAACTTGGGATTAAAAGGAATCGAAGCCTTCAATGACAATTCACAAACTTTATGTATCTTCCTCCAAATGTCCTTGATGGAGGGACAGGACCCGAGCATATGACATAGATCTGCATCCTCCCCCTGGCATCTCCAACATTTCCCATCTATTTGAAATTCCAAGGAGAATAACCTTTTTGGGGAATAATAGTAATAATGTAGAATTTTATATTGGATTGTCCTGGGTTAGATTTCCCTCGTGCTGCAGCAGGCATTGTCCCAAATTGAGGCCCATTCTTCGGCAGATATAGGTTCCCTGATGTCACCTCCCCATTTCCTTTTGGCTGAGGCTGACAAAAGAGAGGTGTCATTCATATTCATAAGGAGTTTATGTAATATTATACAATGGCAAAAAAAAATCTTTGGCTCTGATTCGTCAGTCTGGGACTGGACCCGTGATGTTATCCCAGTACAACATCACGGATCTAGTCCCAGCACAGAAAAGACCGCATCAAATGTTAAAAAAAAAAAAAGCAATCACTTCACGATGCGATTGCCTGCCCCACTACCCTCCTAGCTGACAGGATGATCAGTCTTACTACCTGGTCTGCCCCTACACTGACAGCACTCTGTTTACTGAACACCAAGTTAAAATCTGCTCCTAAGTTACCCAATAAAAAGAGAACTACATCGCGAACCCTGTAATTTCAGACGCAAGTGAGCGTGCATTTTAAACAGTGACCGCGTGGCTCTACTCATAACGCTCACTGAGTCCTCTCTTGCCATAATGCTCGCTGGCTCCTCAAATACATTTCTTCCTTTTAGTTATTATTTTAAAACCCAGACTAACCTTCCTTCACTTCAGGCTTGACACCACACTGAGCGAGTGAAGTGAATCACCACATCGAGCGATGAAACGCACTCGCCAACGTTTTTTCAAAATGCATATAGTGTCTCTACACTGTCTCTCTCAGTAACATCAGGGGGAAACAGGAGTGAATTAGCAAGGGAAAAAAATGAAACGCCAGCATCTTTTCAAGATGCATACAGCGCCTCTACACTGTCTCTCAGTAACAGCAGGGGGAAAGAGCAAAAGGACAAGGTGCACAGGGGGTTAAAAAGACAGAGCCACAAAGACAGACATTAAAAGGAATACAGAGAAACTATGTAGGGGTAGCGCTAACTCCTGCACAAGACAGGAACTGTGCACTTTTTTTCAATAAGTATACCTGCCCAAACAAAAAATGAAATAAATTTATATTTTAAACAGGTTTTCCTATCTTTTCTACTTAAAATAAAATTAACCATTGTATAATAGTAATATACTTCAGGGTGTGTGTATGCTGGATAACATTCACTTGGGGTGATTAGTTGCACTCGCCTGTGGCCTCGTGTCTAATCACCCCAGGTGTGTGATGTTATCCCAGCACAACACACACCCTGTCGTGCCTTATTGCTTAAAACTCACCCCTTTCCTTAAAATTGCCACCTAAGGAACTGAATTCCATTCAGCATCCTCTCTAAGAGTTAGGTCTGCTCCTAGAATTGAGTCCTGAAGAGCCTTTTTTAATTGGAGGTGGTAATCTAAACCTTAATATTAAAGTTCAGATGTTTCCCCTAATTGAGTATGGTGACATCTTATATGGAAATGCTATTCAAGATCATCTATCCAGGCTAAACGTGTTGCTCAACAGGTTAGCAAGGCTGGTACTCAGTTGTTCTGGATTGGTACACCACTGTGACCTGTATAATCAACTAGGTTGGATCTCTCTAAGTAACAGACAGGAACTGCATAAGTTGCTTTTTGCTTTCAAATGCGGGACAGGGTAATATATCAAAATATCTACAAGATAGGTTATGTTTTAGGTCAATTGACCTCACCTTGAAAAACTGTCAAATAAAGGAAATGGTGGTTCCTTTACTAAAAACAAAACGTGCTCAGTCCTGTTTCAGCTATTATGTTCCAGTCTATTGGGGAATACTTTTCATGTTGCTTTTAGGCAATGCAATAGTAAACCAGTATACATATATATATCAGTTGTGGAAAAGTATCTATTATCATTGTTGAAACCTTGTGATTGTTTTTATTAAATGCTCTTTTTATTATGAATGTTATTTATTGGTTGTGTATTGTATTGTATGGATGTGTAAGGTCACCATTGTGAATGAGTTTTTACTCAATGGTTCTAACATGTATAAATAAATGACAAAAACAACATCAACAATAAGGATCACAAGTAGGGCCAAAATTAATATTTTGGAATTTAATAATTGGTGCACAATTTGGTCCAGCAATGCTTTAATTGTAATTACTGTAATGCACTTTAAAGACCAGTTTAGAAGTTTCTATTGTTGTAACTGTTGTTTATTGTACTTAATGCGACTGTTTTATTCTGTTTATATATTGTATTGTGTATATATATATATGTATATGTGTAACTTACGCACTTTACTTGGCCTGGAACTTCACTGAAAATGAGCTTTGCTCAACTGAATGTATTCCATTATTCTTTTGAATAAAAAATGATTTACTACTACTACATAGTGGTGTCAGTTGAATGTGCCTCTGTCTCACCAACCCCTTCCTTTCCAGAGCCCAACATATTCCAGCCTCTCCTCCTCATTGGTATCCTCTGAGGTAACATTGTTAGACCTGATGATCCTGGATGGGGGAAGAGGTCCCTGAATCCTACTCAGCCTGGAGTCTAGTGACCTCCTCCCTCAACCAAGAGAGGTGTGTACAGATGGGGCAGCAATGCATGTCTCCAGAAACTCTTGGAAAACTGCCTCCCCACAGCCACTGCACTGTACCACTCCCATCATTTCAGACTTCTGTTCTCCATGTGTTACCTGGAAATACTGTTGTACTCTTATCACTGATAGGGTGTTTCTAGTTTCCCTGTCACTGAATACGGAGGAAGACCCAGGGAACTGGAGGAGGGTGGATGTGGTCTCACTTCACAAAAGTGGGAATAGGGAGGAGGCAGGAAACTACAGACCAGTAAGCCTGACTTTGGAGGTGGGCAAAGTTATGAAAATGCTACTAAAAGAAAGGGTTGTGGAACAGCTTGTAACCAGTGGATTACAGGATCTGAATCATTGTGGGTTCATAGGGGGGATATCTAGTCAAACAAACCTGATCAAGTTCTTTGACTGGATAACCAGAGAAGTGGATCTGGGAGGAGTGGTGGATGCGGCCTACCTGGATTTCAGTAAGGCCTTCAACATTGTTCCACACAGGAGGCTGGTAAACAAGCTGGGCAGTCTGGGTGTAGGTCCACAGGTAGTAAAATGGGTACGTAACTGGCTAAGTGACAAAAGTCAAAGGGTGGTAGTAAATGGGGTTCACTCGGAAAAACAGATGTCAGTGCAGGGTTCGAGCCTGAACCCCAGTTGCCATTGCAACTGAAACATAGAAGCATAGAAAAGTTGACAGCAGAAGGAGACCAAGGGTTCATAGTCTTCCCAGTAGATACCCAATAACCCCTATGAGGTTTCAGAGTCTAACTCTTATTTGGTTTGTATGCTTTATCCCACCCATTCTTGAAATCTGTGACCATTTTAGCCTCCACCACCACCCCTGATGGCAGCCTATTCCATGGTTCAATCACTCTCTCTGTAAAGAAGTGTTTTCTGAACTCATGCTTAAAATGACCCCCTTTTTGCTTCCAAACATGTCCCTTCAGAATGGACCCACTCACTGTGGTGAAGAGTTCAGTGCAGGGTACCTTGTTAATATCCTTAAGGTACTTAAATGTCTCAATCATGTCCCCTCCTCAATCTTCTAGTCTCTAGCGAGAACATGTTTAGCTCTTCTAATCGTTTGTCATAAGCGAACCCGTTTATCTCAGAGATCATCTTTGTAGCTCTTCTTTGTACTGATTCAAGTCTATTAATGTCTTTTTTAAGGTGAGGTCTCCAGTACTGGACACAATACTCCAGATGAGGCCTCATGAGGCATCTGTACAGAGGCAGGATGACCTCTCTACTTCTGCTGTCAAAGTTTCTGCTGAAGCAGCCCAGCATCCTGTTAGCCTTACTGTATGTCAAGTTGCATTGACTAGTCATCTTCAGGTTGTCTGTGATCATCACTCCTAGGTCTCTTTCCTCTGCTGGGGCAAGGAGTTTAGTGCCATTTATCTAGCAGTCTGGTCGAGAGTTATGTCTACCCACATGTATCACCCTGCACTTCTTGGCATTAAACTTCAGCTGCCGTTCCTTGGACCACTTCTCAAGTCTTGCCAGGTCCTTCCTTAAACTTTTATGCCATCTTCACTGTCTATACATCCTCCCAGCTTTGTGTCATCCACAAAGAGCACACTTTCACCAATAATACCAACCAAGATGTCACTACTGAAAATATTGAACAGCAAAGGGCCCAATAGCAAGCTTCGCGGCACCCCACTGGTGACCTCCCCATATTCTGATCTGACCCCACTTATCGTCATTTTCTGTTTCCTCTCAGTTAGCCATGATGCCACCCACCTGATGATGATATTCTCAGAAATGTCTATGTCCTTAAGCTTAGCTAGGAGTCGTTTGTGGTGAAGCGAGTCAAACGCCTTGCTGAAATCAAAATTAAAATCGACTGAATCGACACTGTGGATTTTCATGGACTTTTAAACCTGAGAAGGGTGGTGACTGCTTACTTGTGATCTGAGAAGTGTGGTCTGTGCTTACTGGTGAGTGGATTGTATCAGCACCTTGAAGAAATAAAGATATTTTGGCACAGGTAAATCCTTTGAGCTAGCAGTGGAACCAGTGAACCAGAGGAGTGGCTATCTCTGCAAAGCACTGTGCAAAAGATGGAGATTAATGCCCAAGAGGTGGATAAGCAGAAAAGGGGCAAAATTCAGCAGACGGGCAGACAGCAAGGAGAACCAGGGATAAATGACAACCAAGGAAGGGGCTGGAGTAGAACAGTGAGACAGTCTAGGAGGTCAATCATGGAAAGCCATGTGTGCAAATGCCAGGAGCCTTAGCAACAAGATGGAAGATCTGGAGGCTGTCATGGTGCAGTCAGACCTGGACATTGTGGCCATCACTGAAACCTGGTGTAATGATAACCACGACTGGGAGATAGCCATACCTGGCTACAACATATTCAGAAGAGACAGAACAGGCAGGAAGGGAAGAAGAGTGGCACTCTATGTGAAAAATGACATAAGGGCCATAGAGATCCAGGAGGAACAAAATGGGGGAGAGATACTGTGGGTTAAGCTGGAAAGGAAAATGGGGACAGCCATCTGCACAGGTGTGGTCTATAGACCACCAGTCCAGGAGGAAGAAACAGATAGGAGTTGATGCTAGCCATCCAAAGGATGGCAGACAAGGGTGAGGTAGTACTGGTTGGAGACTTCAATATTCCAGACGTGGACTGGAGCATCCCAGCAGCAGCATCAACTAGGAGCAGATTTATCCTGGACTCCTTCAAGGTGCCTTCTCAAGCAACTGGTCATGGAACCAACTCGCAGAAGGCAATACTGGACCTTGTGCTCACAAACAGGGACAGTGTGATGGGGGTAACAGTGGGGATCACCTGGGAAACAGTGACCACCAGTCATTGTGGTTTGAAATCACAGAAAGAGCAGAACCAAACCACACAAAAACACGTATCCTGGATTTAGGGGGCAGACTTTGGGAAAATGGGGAGATACTTGAAAGAGGCATTAAGGGGAATGGGACAGGAATAAGGGGTTGAGGAACAGTGGGCAGTATTTAAAATGGGGATTACAAGAACAACAGAATTATGTATTAAGCAGGTTAGCAAGAGGAAAAGGAAGAGGAGACCATTATGGTTTTCCAAACAGGTAGCAAAGAAAGTGAAAGCCAAAAAGATTGCATTCAGGCAATACAAAAAGACACAGGCAGAAGGGGATAGGGAGAAGTACCAGGAGAAGCAAAGGGAGGCAGGTCTGCAAGGGAAGCCAAAGCTCAGACAGAAGAACACATTGCAAAATAAGTGGGTAGAGGGACAAAACCTTTACAGGTACATAAGTGAAAAAGAAAGACAAAGGGAGGGATAGTGAGACTGAAGGGGAGGATGGGGCAAGGGAGGATGACAACAGTAAAGATGACATACTGAACAGGTATTTCTGCTCAGTTTTTACTGAGGAAGAGGAGGGTAATGGGTCTGAAGGAGGACAAGGGTGAGAATGGTGCAGAAATGGACACAAGTCCCTTTACACCCAGAAAGGGTCCTGGAAGGAACTGGAAGTAATAAGAGTTGATAAAGCAATGGAGCCAGATGGGGTGCACCCCAGGGTCCTTAAAGAACTAAGAGAGGTGGTGGCTGAACCTCTGGCTATCCTGTTTAGCCGATCACTGGAAACAGGGGAGGTACCCAAAGACTGGAGGACAGCAGATGTAGTCCCTTATACAAAAGTGGGAACAAAGAGGAAGCAGGGAACTACAGACCAGTCAGCCTCACCTCGGTAGTGGGGAAGATCATGGAAGCACTACTGAAGGAGAGATTGGTGGAACATCTGGTTGTCAATGGACTACAGTACCAAGGCAGCATGGTTTCACCATGGGAGGTCATGTCAGACCAACCTCATTTAATTTTTGACTGGGTGACTAGGGAGGTGGATCAGGAGGGCAGTGGACATGGCCTATCTGGACTTCAGCAAGGCCTTTGACACTGTGCCACATAGAAGACTATTACACAAACTGGGGAATATGGGTGTGGGCAGGACAGTAGTGTGGTGGGTAGGTAACTGGCTGGGTGGCAGGACACAGAGGGTGGTGGTAAATGGCTGTCACCCACAGAGGGAAGAGTGACCAGTGGGTACCACAGGGATCAGTGCTGGGACCAGTCCTATTCAACATCTTCATCAGTGACATGGCGCAGGACCTAGAAGGCAGAATTTCACTGTTCGCTGATGACACAAAGCTCTGTAACAGAGTAGACACACCAGAGGGTGTAGACAGAATGAGAAGCTTACTTCAGAAACTTGAAGAATGGTCAGGGTTTGGCAGTTGAAATTCAATGCAAAGAAGTACAAGATAATGCACATGGGCACAATAACCCTGGCACAATATATCAGTTGGGGGTGAGGATATAGCATGCACCAAGCAGGAAAGGATCTTGGGGTTATCATCTCTGATGACCTCAAGGTAGGGAAACAGTGTGACAAGGCAGCAGGTAAAGCAAATAGGATGCTGGGATGTATAGGCAGGGCATTTCCAGCAGGAAAAGGAGGTCATAATCGCCATACAAGACACTAGTGAGGGCCCCACCGGAGTACAGTGTACAGTTCTGGAGACCATACCACGTAAGACATAGACAGGGTAGAGAAGGTTCAGAGGAGGGCAACAAAGATGGTGCATGGATTGCATCACAAGTCCTATGAAGACAGGTTGAAGAAACTGAACACGTACTCCTGGAGGAGAGGAGGGAGAGAGGGATATGATAGAGACATACAAGTATCTTACAGGGAGGAACAGGGTTCAGGAAAACACTATTTTTAAGCGAAAAAGATGTTCCAGGACTAGAGGGCATGGGATGAAGTTGGAGGGAGGATGATTCAGAGGAAACATGAGAAAGAATTTCTTCACAGAACGGGTGGTGGACAAGTGGAACACCCTGCCAGAGGATGTAGTGGGGGCTGAAACAATCACGGGAATTAAGAATGCATGGGATAGACATAAAGGAATTCTGGAGGTCAGGGGTAAGGTGCAACAGACTTCTAGGAAAACAAACTGAACTTACAAGCTCAAATGGGCAGACTGGGTGGGCCATAGGCCCTTATCTGCCAACACTGTCTATGTATCTATGTATCTATGAGTCCATGGTTCCCTTTAGTGTGGAGTGACATGAGTCACACAGAACCTTTATTAGGTGCCGGTCCCTTTGTTCTTGATCCTTATTCTCTGACTGAGGCACTACCACTCCTTGGCTATAGTCCTACTTTTTTTTATTTTTTGGAATCTGTAATATTTTGCACATTCTTGTTCATGTGTATTTTGCCTCCACACCAATGTTGCTCTGCTTTGCTCTCTTTCCTGTTTTTGCCACATCGCCCCACTGTGTATATTTTATACTAGGGTTTGTCATACTCTACATTGTCTCCCCTACTATCCCTCCTCGTACTTGGAAATGAGCTTTGGTTCGGTGTACCTGTCTTCATCATCACACCATAAATAGAGAAGAAAATTCTCTGGATCAGAAAGCTGTTAGTACAAATCCCACATCGTGGACTTGGGCTCCTATCCACAGCTGACCCTGCAGAGCAGTACTGGGAGTGCATGCTGCTCTGTTTAGTGAAGCCCTTTGCATGACTTAAAAGCAAGGTTCTGATTTTTCCAGTGAGAAATCCACAGCTGCCGTCAGAACTCAGTTACACAACATTCATCAAAAAACTAATGTTTCAGGGACTTGCATTTCTTAATTGCTGGATAAATGTTCTTTAAAACAAGATGTAACCCCTTACACTTCATCTGGTCATATTGCCTTTCTTTTTTGCACGTCATTGTTCTTGTGTATTTTGTCTTTGCACTAATTTGCATTGTAGAATTAGGCTCCTATCCAGGGCTGACCCTGCAGAGAAGTACAGGGGTTGGGGGTGAGGGGGGCGTGCTGCTTTGTTTAATGCTGTCCTTTGCATGCCTTCTTAAAAGTGTATTTCTGATCTCTAATAAAAATACAAATCCACAGCTGGCTCAGAACTCAGTTACACAAAGTTCATCAAAAAATAACATTTCAAGGACTTACATTTTTTTCCTGTGGAATTCGCTACCTCCAGCTGTAAGGGAGACCCCTTCAGTTGAGGTTTTCAAAGCCCACCTCAAGGCCTTCCTGTATAATCAGGCCTTCCCAGACTTTGTTTTATAATCCTATCCTACTGTATGCCTGACTTCTGTACTTTAATTTCTGTCCCTGGTTATATATATATATTTTTTATTTATTAATTAATTAAAGTCTAGGAATTACGACCCTTTGAGTCAGGGACTCATTTACAAAGGCTCCACGTCATACAATGAACAAAGTCAAATACAGAAGATAATGAGAACAAATATAGAGAATAAAATACAGAGGCATATTTCATAACAAACACTTAGAGCAACACCATAGGTGTGTATCGTACAGTTATACAGTAGGATCAAGGACTAGCCTGCAGAAAAACTTGTCAATACAGGGAACCAGGGTTATCAGCAGTCACATTTGGAGTTGGACATAACATAGTCTCACAGCTCAGTTTTAAAAGGTCCCAGCCTGGGTATTGATAGGGTAGGACCAGGGATTGAGTTCATCCAGAGTGGAGCCCTGTACCGAAGGACCTTTGACCAGCACTAGTTTTAACAAAGGACTGTGAACGGCAGTAGTGTCAGAGTGTCTTGTGGTCCATTTGGGTAAACTTGGTTGGAGAACTGAGAGACAGCCAGGGGGAGATAACCCCAGTTGGATTTTTTTGGCCAGCAGGCAGATCTGGTAGAATAGACAGACACCCCCTGAAAGTTAAGCCATGATGATCATTAGTAGAGGTCACAAGTGTGCATGAGCCTGTCACTGCCTGTGGCTAACCGGCAGGCTATATTCAGGACACGTCTTATCTGGGACAGGGCAGAGTCTGAGGCGGCACCATAGATGACTCTGCCGTAGTCTACTAGGGAAAGGATGGAGTTAGAGATGGCTACTCATAGAGCGTCAAGAGGGAGGCAGGGCCTGAGTTTATACAGGAAGCCAATTCTGGTATTAATTGTGGAGCACGTCAATGCTATGTTCACGGAAGGAAAGGTCCTAGTTGAGGGTGACCCCCAGATATTTAAAGCAGGTGACTGGTTCCAGAGTGGAACCCTGTGAATTTTGTATAGATAGGGTGGTCCGTTTATGTTTATGTTGTGGATGGGGGACTAGCATGACCTTTGTTTTTTTATAGTTGAGGACAAGCTTGTGGGAGGCAACCCATGATTCGATTTCAGCGAAAGAGTTCTGTAAGGACAACTGAAGCTGGGTTGGGTTTTGGTTGTGGGCGGCTGGGGCAGTACCTAGGATAATAACAATCTATTTTCAAGGGATAGGCTGCACCTGAGTGGGGAGGGGAAGGAGGTATTAAAGCAAAGACTGGGAAGGTATATTGCGACAAGGGTGGATTTAAACTAGATAGGGTGGTGGCAAGTGGACAGCAGTTAGGCAGGGATCCGATAGAGTGGAGTCACAGCCTACCCCCCCCCAGGCTAGCAGGGAAGAACTCGGGGTGACCAAAAAAGGAGAGAGTAGAAGGGAGGAGATGGAGGCCAGTGAAGGGAAGGGGGCATTATGGTGGGTGGTCTCATTGAATGCAAGAAGCCTAGGAAACAAATCTGCTGAGCTACAGGCACTCTTAGCAGTGTGGAGGGTGAATATTGCAGCTGTCACAGAAACATGAGCAACTGAGCACCAGGACTGGGATCTGGCAATCCCAGGATACAAATTATACAGGAAGGACCGTAAGGAGGGGCGGGGGGTGGGTGGCAGTCTATGTGAGGGACGGGATCAAATGCACAAGGGACAAGTGAAAAGAAAGGAGAACAGAGGCAATCTGGCTGCAGCTCCTAGACTCAAGGGTAGGAAATTGAGGTTTGGGTGGTATGAGGCTACGTCCCAGTCTGAGGAGCTTGACAGGAGTTAGCGGACAAATCTAAAGGTATGTAGAAAAGGGAAGCTGTCATCGGGGGATTTCTAACTTGTCGGGATGACTGGAGCATTCGGTCACCTCCAGTGCTAGGAGAGTGCTCCTGGACGCGATCCAGGAGGGTCTCCTGACACAGTTGGTTACTGTAACGCATTAGGCTAAAGAACACTTTAGATCTGGCATTGTCGAATGGGGAGGCAGTGAGGGAAATAAAGGTAGAGGACCCACTAGCCAACAGCGATCACCAAATGGTGTGATTTAATATCACGATATGCGGGAGCCAGAGAAATCAGTCACTGAAAGTCTCTGATTCATGACTTCAGCAAGGCCTTTAATTCAGTGTCTCATGGGCGGCTTGGCAGGAAGCTAACTGGTGTAGGGGTGGGGCAAAAATGATAAACTGGACTTCAAGCTGGCTGAGGGGCAGGCTGCAATAGGTGGTGGTGAGAGGGGAGCTCTCAACTCCAAGGCCAGTGATGAGTGGGGTGCCACAGAGCCCTGTGTTTGGGCCAGTATTGTTTGGGCTTTTCATATCAGACATTGCACACTTGGTGGTGAGCAAGGTAAGTCTGTTCACTGACGACACCAAAATCAGAGCAGTGGTGGATGGAGAGGAGGGATGCAAGCAGCTGCAGGGGAACCTATGCAAGCTAGAGGAGTGGTCAGAGAGGTGGCAGCTGGGGTTCAATGCAAAGAAGTGTGAGGTTATGCACTTTGGAGTGAAGAACCCAAGGAGAGAATACTGGCTGGGGGGGTTAAGCTGGTGATCAATGAGGAGGAGAAGGACCTAAGGGTAATGATAACGGGACCATGAACAACACTGCCCACTACAGGAGAGCGGCTGCAAAAGTGAATAAAATGGTGTGCATAACAAGGGATTTTCATCCAGGTGAAGAGCGGTGATCTTGCCCCTCTACAGGTTGCTGATAAGGCTGCACTTGGAGTATTGTGTACAGTTTTGGAGGCCATACCAAAAGCGTGATATCATGCTATTGGAGGGTGCAGAGAAGGCAACAAAGATGGTATGTGGAATGGAGGGAGAGACTATGACAGCAGGCTGGAAGACCTGAATATGTACACCCTGGAGGATAGAAGGGACGGGGACATGATAGAGACATTCAAGTATCTGAGGGAATCAATAAGGGTGGGGCAGATGGGGTCTTGAGTTAAGGAGGGGGTCACTAGCACATGGGCTAAGAATAGAGGGGAAGATTTAGGATGGAAATGAGGAGACACTATTTCACAGAGAGGTGGTAGCAAAATGGAATGCCCTACCAGAATGGGTGGTATCATGTAAATCTGTGAATAGCTTCAAAAGGGCATGGGACAGGCAACAGGGAGAGTGAGGGTGGGGAGGTGGGGGTGGCAGTGGGATGACAAAGGGGAAGGGGTCGGGTAGCTGCAAACTAGGGGTGTTGGCTGCACACTCGAGCAGACATAGATAGACTAGGTGGTCTGTTTCTGCTGGTACATTCATATGTTCACATGATAAAAGATCACTGCATCATCTACATAAAGGAGGAGACGGGCAGTGGAGGCCATAGGAAGGGAGTTTAAGTACAGAGAGAAGAGGAGTGGGCCAAGGATGGATCCTTGAGGGACACCTGATTGGACAGGAAGGTTTGTGGATAGGGTGTTATTGATCTTCACTTGCTGTGTATGTCTGTGGAGATAGCAGGAGAACCAGCCAGCGGCCTCTTGGGATATGCCAACAGAGAGGAGGGAGTTTATGAGCATAAGGTGATAACAGTGTCAAAAACCTTGGAGAGATCGATGTAGACAGACCCAGCCAAGGCACAGTGGTCAAGGGCATCATGGATAAAGGAGGTACACTCCAGGAGGGCAGTGGTTGTACTATGCCCCTTCCTGAAACCATGCTGTTGCTGGCACAGTAGGTGATGTGAGTACAGGTATTCAGTAAGTTGATTGGCTACAATTTTTTCAAGCGCTTTTGAGAGGGAAGGAAGGAAGGATGGAGATTGGTCGGTAGTACTACTAGAGGTATGATCACCATTTTTGTGTACTGGAGTAATGACTGCCCTTTTCCACAAGGAAGGGAACTGCCCTTGACACAGAGATAGACTGAGTATTTTAGTTAGGGGAGTTAGTACTGCATCAAGCGTTAAGGAGAGCAGCTTTGCATCAAGGGAGTTACCACTCTGCCTAGTTTTGCCAAGGAACATGGAGAGGTAGGTGAGGGCAACACTAGGGGAGATTGTCCTAAAGTGGAAAGATGGTGGAGCACCGGGGGGGGACTGATATGGGGTTGCGGTAAAAAAAAGTCAGGAGGAAGGATGGAGCTGAGGTAAGAGAAGTCGCATTAAAAGCATTCGCTAACTTGCTGGGGTCTTGGGTGGGGGCCCCATCAATAATCAGCATTGATGGATGGGGGAGGGCTTACCGCTTAATTCCTTTATATTCACCCAAAGCATTTTCCTAGTCCCCCAGGTGGCTGAAAGATTGGCCTGATA
Source organism: Neoceratodus forsteri (assembly GCA_016271365.2). NCBI lineage: Eukaryota > Metazoa > Chordata > Ceratodontiformes > Ceratodontidae > Neoceratodus > Neoceratodus forsteri. Next base: position 1,416,228,603 of record CM028132.1, read on the forward strand.
ATATGCCGCCTTTGCCTGGTGGATGGCCCAGGTGCATAAGTTCAGAGCAGCACAGTAAACTTGACAGTCAGCAGGGTGACCGGACTCCAGGGCATGGTGCCATAGGTTGTCACGGGCTTTCATTTGGTCGAGCAAGGAGCGATTTATCCATGGAAAGGACTGGGACTGTTCTATCCATTTTACAAAAGGGGCAAAGATATCGCAGGCAGCTTGGAATGAGCTAGTGAAGAAGGACAGGGCGGCATCCACCGAGGACTGGTGATCAAGAGGGGATCAGTCAAGGTTTATAAGGTGGTTGTGGAAGTGTACCAGGAATCCTTTCTTTAGCTGGCGATGTCTGGAGATCCTTGGGGGGGACTTCCAGCTGTTTGACCAGTGACAGGAGATCGGGGAATGATCACTGAGTGAATCTGTGAGGACCTGAACATCCTGTATTCTCTCAGGATGATTAGTGAAAATGAGATCAATGAGGGTACTAGAGCCCCCTGGTGTCATTAACCCTAATATGGGTAAGTACCATTTGTGATAGATTTAGGGCTGTGGTTGCATCCCTGAGACAGGACGTCTGGGGGGCTAGGTAGTTTGTATTGAAATCACTGAGGGCCATGATTTCAGAATGTTTGGGAGCTCAGCGATGATGTTTAGGACAGAAATGAAAGCATCCTTCTGACTGCAAGGAGGCATGTAGACTGCCAATAGGTAGAAAGATTTCCCAGAGTTGCCAACAGTCACCTTTAGGGTGAGGGTCTGGGTACCCACGTCAGGGTGTATTTTTTCAATTTTGACACCTTGCAGGTAATCACGGAGGTACAGTGCACATCCCCTGCCCCTCTTTCCCAGTCTATCAGTTCTGAACAATGTATATTCTAAGAGGGAGACAGCTGTGACAGGGTACCCTGAGATAGCCATGTTTCAGTCATAGCAAGGGCATCAGGGTTGTGGTGGAAGACCCAAGCTTGTAGTGCAGCAAATTTGTTTTGTAGACCACAAGTATTGATGGCAACGAGCATGAGGCCTTTGGGTTTCACTGTTCTGCATGGAGTGGGGGCAACAGGGCCAGGATTTAGGTGTGTGTTACCCATGATTAGCAGGAGGATAATAGAGATCCTGTATAATACACACATTTTAGGATCTTCTTGTGAGTACTCCGCATGGAGCCAGCAGAGTGGGGTAGCTTGTTTGTAGTATGGGAGCGGGCGAGACGCTGTGTATCTGGGCCATAAAGAGATGGGTAAACAGTGGATTCTGGGGCCCAGTGGGCAGGAGCAATCGAGAGGTGGGGGGGCATGGTGATGGAAGCAGAAGTAATCACAGGGGTGGGCAAAAGATGGAGTGTGGAGGGGGGGCAGGAGAGAGGATAGTAGGAAGGGTGATGCCAGGGTTCACTGAAGAATTAGCAAATATCTTGCTAGCTGGAAAAGAAGAGAACTATAGGATGAGCAGCTTTTAACTGTAGCTGAGTTTATTTATGCTTCCTACCCTAAGCAGTGAATGGAAAAATAGGCAGAATGGAATAGCAGCCACTAATCTCAGGCAACTATAACCTGCTTATTGGAAAATGGGATGAATGGTTTTAATTGGTTTCGGTGGGGCCTCCTTCCTCATCTCAAACAGTAACAAAGACGGCGTGGCTGCAGTGCTTCTCCCCTCGCTTGCTGGAAGCACTTAAATTACCTGGATTGCTTATGAGGGGGTCCTGCACTGCTCAGGGAGGGTATCCTGACCCTCACGACCTGCACCCATGAGGGGAGCCTATGTTTGTGCTGAGGGAGAGAAGGAGACAGCTTTTAACGTCTGTGAGCTAAAACGGAGTGGGGGGAGGGGTTGTGTTCTTCTACGACACAAACGACACCAAGTCAGAGATCTGAAACCAAATTAGAGATGCTGGGACTCAAGATAGCTATGCATTAAAAAGTTGGTTTCACATTCACAATGGCTAGCAGGATTTAAGCAGCAATCGATTTGGGGTAGTATAAATTCTCAGAGCTGAATCCGAATTGCAGAGACTTAGCAGTGCTTCATACATGCAAAAGACTACCAGTACTGTTTTAAAGTGTCTGAAACTCGACCAAACATCGTTTTAATTATTACAGAAAACCAGTACTGCTTAAGAATTACTAGCCCTGAACAAACAGTGTTTTAAGTACTACACAGCAAAGAATTCTATTATGGCAGCATTGGAACACAAGCAGAAGGCTAAAAGAAAATTCAAATACAGTTTGGTGCCAAAATTAAGCCCTTAAGGAGCAAGCTAGGATCAACTAATTCTGCTACTAAGTGTAATGTATTGGGCAGAAAAAAACTATATCCACATGTGTGGGGTCACAAAACATTTAAGCATGAAACTGTGAAATTAAATGATCAGGGTCCTTAAAGTCCTTCTTCAGCTCAAACAGTACCAAGAAGGCGTGGCTGCAGTGATTCTGCCCTTGCTTGCTAGAAGCACTTAAATTACCTGGATTGCTTGCAAGAGGTCCCACGCTGCTCAGGGAGGGTATCCTGACCCTCATGACCAGCACGCATGAGGGGAGTCTGTGTTTGTGGTGGATTGCTTGTGAGGGGGTCCCGCGCTGCTCAGGGATTGTATCCTGACCCTCACGACCTGCACCCATGAGTGGAGCCTGTGTTTGTGGTGGATTGCTTGCAAGGGGGTTCTGCTTTGCTCAGGGAGGGTATCCTGACCCTCACAACCTTCACCCACAAGGGGAGCCTATGTTTGTGTTGGATTGCTTTCAAAGGGGTCCCACAATGCTTAGGGATGTTATCCTGACCCTCACAACCTGCACCCACGAGGGGAGCCTGTGTTTGTGCTGGATTGTTTGTGAGGGGGTCCCATACTGCTCAGGGAGGGTATCCTGACCCTCACAACCTGAACCCACAAGGAGAGCCTGCATTTATGCTACATTGCTTGCAAGTTAGTCCCATGCTGCTCAGGGATTGTATTCTGATCCTCACGACCTGCACCCACTAGGGGAGCCTGTGTTTGTGCTGGATTGCTTGCGAAGGGGTCCTGCACTGCTCAGGGAGGGTATCCTGACCCTCATGACCTGCACCCATGAATTTAGCCTGTGTTTGTGCTGGATTGCTTGCGAGGGGGTCGACGCTGCTCAGGGAGGTTATCCTGACCCTCACAACCTGCACCCACGAGGGGAGCCAGTGTTTGTGCTGGATTGCTTACGTAGGGTCCTGATTTTGTTATTTCTTTTTGAGTAAAATTATTTCTAAAATCTCATAATAATAAGTTTAATTTAGTATATTTGTAACCCCTAGATGGCGCTATCCCAGGGCTACTACCCCTGCCTGATTTGCTACCAACAGGTTGAGGGGCCTGGATCCAATGGCGGTGCCTCCACCCAGAGGTCAGGGTTTGCAATAGTTAAACTTACTTGGTCACAGCCCTCTGGGACACTGCAACCCCCTTTCTTCCCACTAGTGGCCCACACAATATATCAGAATTACCTTCACAGTATACACTTACCCCAGGGCTGGTTTAGGCACTGGGACCTCCTGTAAAATAAGATACAGTACAACAATCACAGTACAATACTTTAACATAGACAAATACCTCAGGCAGTATAACTTTGCTGAAACAAGCAGCTCGGATTTATTTAGGGGAATATAACAAGGACGGGAAATCAGGTTAATTAGCTTATCACTTTACTCATCTACTTATGGCTCTGTGCATAGGCCTATCCCTACCAGTTACTGTCCCTGGGTACCCAAGCCCTAGTGGCTAGTCCAAACCGTGGCAGCTGGTAGGGCCCTTCCCAGAGAAAAGAAAAATTAGTTTAAACAGTCAGCAGTACAGTGATTCCATTTGAATTCAATGTGGCAATTCAACAGGGAGCACTCCTGAATTAGTACTCACGACCTCCAAACAAGATAGGGTCCTTCAATGTCAGCAGGGCTACTCTTGAGCTCCACGAGACTCCTCACACATTTATATGGCAAACTGCAACAGGCAAAAGTCCTTTAATGGCAGCAGGATTCACTTGAGCTAACCAAGCCTCTCACACATTTATATGGTGAACAGTAACAGGCAAAAGTCCTTTAATGGCAGCAGGATTCACTTGAGGTACACTGCCTCTTCACACATTTATATGGTAAAACAGAAAGTACTATACCAGGCAGGCTGCTTCTCTATCCCGATCGCAATTACTGCACAATACCCGGGAGAACACACAGCAGATTCAGTTCCTGACAGACCGAGTGCAATTCAGCAATTTCTCCAGTCTTCTACAGGGTGAGCCTGGTTTCTACCTTCAGATATCCTTTGATTCTCTTCACAGGACAGATTCAGTCCTAACAAGCAGTTACACAAGCTGCAGACCGAACTGGGCCTTACACACGCTTCCGACTAAAACTGCACACTGAAAAGCACAGCGCCCTTCCTTCTTCACTGCCAGAGCTCAACTGAAACTCCAACAGACAAAACCGAGACTTCCTTTGAGTTCCTCCCAGTTCTTGACTGGATTGGCTGTCACTCACAATAGACTGCTCCTGTTGGTCCAAAAAGGCGCCGAAGTCTAAACTACATCTCCCAGAATCACTGCCCATACAATCCTCTTGTGGCTGGCTCAGATTATGAGTCCAAGTTCTGATTCGTCCAAGGCACCATTTTAGAGCTAGCTTACCCAACACTGATTGGTCCAATTCAGCAGTTCAAAACCAGAATGGGAACTAGGCAGACACAGTTCTGACTGCAAAGAAAGCAGGTTAGACAAACTGTAATTTCATTATTACTCTAAATAATTTCTGGCAAACAGTTACATCTTTCAGATAGGTTCCTTTGCACCCTAGTGACTGCAAAATGGAGTGAATTGGCAGCAGCTCAGTGGTACTCAAACAGAGAAGCACACAGTCCCATACAATTAATTAGGTCTGCAAGCAGACAGCACTTAAAGAGACAGTACCAGAGGCTCTAAAACACTCACTGATAAATGGCTTAAATGCCAAACACCATTCAGGCTTGGAGCATTCAAGCAAGCTCCTGAAGTCTTTTAGGAACCCCCATTTGCAGGGGGTTACATCCTTCCTGGCCTGGGAAAGCTTGACGTCGCGCAAGCAAGTACCCATAAGTTTCAACTGCAACCATATACATTTGCATTAGGCTGCATTACATGTAATCATCAGTCAGTATATCATTTTACCAAGAACACATTTCTGAAACATTGCGTACGTCACTCTTTACACAGTATTACATACACATTGTACCATAACTCAAGTTATTACCTCTTGTACATGAAACCTGAAGAGAGGGGGCCCTTCCCTATCAGTTACCTTGGGGCTGGATGGGGCAAGGGCACCATACTTAGAGGGCAACACAAGTAACTTGGAGTTAGCACTGACGCTCAGTTTGGGCAATGAGCTCGGGGACACATACATTCCTTTATGGACAACATTGAGAGGCAGATCCACTGGCCGGCCCAGGGAATCATAACTGAGGTGCACCACAGGCTTTACAGCTCGACCAGTCTTTCTAGGGGGAACTGTTACAGTCTCTGCACTCTGAGCCTCATTTTCAGCATTGTCCTTACTTGTCAGGGAGTCTCCATGGGGTAGAGAGGCTAGAACTTGGGGCACTTTCAGCTCAGAAGTTACAGTTTCTGAGTCCACAACATTTGGCTCATTGGAGAGCTTGGACACTGGCAGGGACTGTCAGGGCACTCAAAATACTCTTCTTGTTCTGGTGTATCACCAGTCTGACCCAATCCATCATTTTCCTCCCTGAAAGCTCAAACAGTTCAACCATGCACAATGATTCCATTTCATCTGATCTGATGCTTTGCACTTCACTTTCTGGGAGCATTGGCTCCAGGGATGAAGCTGGGAGCTTAGACGTCCAGAAGGCCCAGCTTCATCTCCAGTATTGACTAGGGATTGCCCCAAAACAACTGACTCAGTTCGTAAGAAGGATAGTATTCAAAGTCACTCTCACTTTCTTCCGATATGGACTGACAGTCATGCTCAACTGGGACTTGTGGAGGGAACACTTAACTTTGCTTCTGTAGGTGCAGACTTTCTTGATCTTTTCTTAGCAGCAGCTCTAGTCACTGGTCCAGGAGGGGCATCTTCTAGGGCTCAGACTCAATTAAGATTTGTCCAATGGGCAGTAAAATGATTTCTATGCATTGTTTTTACATCTTTTGAATTATTCTCAGGCCTTACTTTGTACACTGGCAGATCATCTAGTTTGCCCACTACAATGTGAGGGAGATGTTGCCATCTGTCAGCAATCTTGGCTTGCCATGCAGTCCCAGATTTCTTAGCTACTCGATCTCCCTCCTGGAGTTCCTGTGCTTTCACCTTTTTCATACTTTCTTTGTTGGCCAGATTTCTTTGGCAGCCATGGTTTGAGCCAGTTGGTACTTATGAGTTAGCTGGCCTTAACTTTGCACATACTGTAAATAGTTGTCAGCTTGAACCCCATCAGGAGAGACCCCAAAACACACATCTACCGTAGTCAAGCTTCTCTCCAAACATCAGGCGGTAGGGGAGAACCCAGTGGCATCACTTTTGGTGCAGTTATAAGCATGTACCAGGGTGCTAATTTGTTGGCTCCATCTAGGCTTGTCCTTTGGGTGCAGGGTGCCTAGCATATCCAGCAAAGTGTGGTTGAAACGCTCAGGCTGAGGGTCCCCTGGGGTGGTAAGGAGTGGTTCTGATCTGCACTCCCACAGAGAAAGCATCTCTTTGATCAGACGACTTCAAAGTCTCTCCCTTGATCAGAATGGATTCTTTGTGGAGCCCCATAGTGAACAAAAAAGTTTTCTACAAGTACTTTGGCTACACTGGATGCTTTCTGGTCTTTGGTGGGGAAAGCTTGGGCATATCTCGTGAAATGGTCAGTGACCACCAGCACATTAGTGATATTTCTTTGATCTGACTCCAAACTCAGAAAATCAATACAGACCAGCTCCATGGGTGCACTGGTGGTGATGTTAACAAGGGGGCAGCCTCTGGGGCAAAGCTTTCTCTGTAAGCAGCGACTACAAGTTCGAATGTGTTGCTCCACATCAGCCCCATCTTAGGCCAATAGAATCTGGATCTCACCAAGTCAAGTGTTCTGTCTATACCAAGGTGCCCAATGTGGTTGTGCAAGGACCTCAATACTGAGGAAAGGCAGTGGGCAGCACTAGTTGTTGTTTGTCTACTTGTCCCCCTCTCTCTACTGTTTCTCTGTATAACAGTTTATTGATCAGTTTCAACTTAGGACCTTCTTTGTATAACAGTGCAGTTCTCAAATCAGTGGAGCGTAATTTGGACACATCTTTTCCTGCATAGAGGGCTTCTAAAGCTGCTTTGATCATGGGATCGCAGGCTTGAGCCTCATCGAATACTGTCATTGTCCAGCTGAGGCAGTGCACCAATGTCTATTGCAGAAAAGTGGCAATAAGCAGCAGATATGCAATTCTCAGAGGGTCCTAAGCAATCCACTATGCAGTCCACTGCGTCCGTGGACATTTGTTCCTCCCTGTCAAACTTCCGCAGAGTGCCGAATGTCAGGTTCTGCCAATTGGACCCAATCATTCTGGGGAACAGGCCTCGGGAGAGAGCATCAGCATCTATGTGGTTCAGACCTGCTTCGGTATTCGAGAGCATAGTCATATGTAGATAATGCAGAAAGCCACCTATGGCCAGTGGCATCCAACTTAGCTGAGGTCTGCACATAGGTCAAAGGATTAATGTCAGTTTTACTAGTATTTTAGCCCCATACAAGTACTCATGGAATTGGTCAACAATAGCCCACTTCAAAGCTAGGAACTCTAACTTATGTACAGGATAGTTCTTTCGGATGGGGTCAGGCTTCTACTGGCAAAGGCCACTGGTCTCAGGCCATTCTCATGCTCTTGGTACAACACAGCCCCTAACCCTTGTAAGCTAGCATCAGTGTGCAGGACGTAAGGTTTTCTTGGATCGGCATAGGCCAGCACTGGAGCATGGGTAGTTGATATATGATCTCATGAAAAGCAGTCTCAATAATCAGGGGTCCAGCGGGCCCCAAATACTTCACTCGGATGAAAATGCACTCTTTCAGTCTTGAGGGACGCTGACTTTTGGTATTTTTTGTGGGTTGGGGGATACCCTTGAGTAAGGTTAAGTAAAGGGCGGATCACTCTTGAATAGTCCTTGATGAAACGCCGATAATAACCACAGAATCCCAGGAATCTTTGCAGTTCTTTTAGATTTTTGGGCTGTGGCCAGGTGGTCAAGGCCTCAACTTTACTTGGGTCGGTCTCTATTCCTCGGTGGATACTATGTCCCACATACTTTACTGATGTTTGAAAGAATTGACACTTATCAATGGACAGTTTAAGGCCAAAGTCCTCCAGTCGGTCCAATACCTAAATAATCTGCTCTCATGTTCCTCCAGTAAGCTGCCAAACACACTAACATCATCTAGGTATACCAGGCACTCTAGTAAGTTCATGTCCCCCACTGCACGCTCCATCAATCGCTGAAAAGTGGCTGGGCACTGAAATCCTTGAGGCATCCTCATGAATTCACCAGAAGCCAAGCGACAGATAAAGGCTGTCTTCTCATGGTCCTCTGGGGCTATCGGATCTGTAGTACCCACTGCGGAGATCCACACAGAGAACCACTTGCTCCTCGCTTTAGGGAGTCCAAAGCATCTGAATGCGGGCATTGTGTACTGATCAGGATAGTCCGCCGTTTAAGGTGCGATAATCCACGCACATCCTTACTGTCCCATTCTTTTCCTCACTACCACAATGGGAAGCATAAGGGCTTCTGGATTCTTGTATTACACCAGCAGCTAACATCTCTTGCAGATGCCGCCTCACATCATCTATATCAGCAGGTGCCAGGCATCGAGACCTCTCACGAAATGGTCTTTCGTCATGCAGCTGGATATTGTGCTCAGCTCCTGCACGCATCCTATGTCCCATTCCTTTAAAGAAAACACCTGGTCTCTCTGGGCAAGCTTCTCACTGATCCTCACTTTCCATTCAGCTGGCAGCGGAGTCATCAAATCAAACAAGTCAGGCATTACTCTGTCATTCTTCCTTGAACTCTTGCTGCTGGTAGCACTGCAGTGTCTGCACAATGCACATTAGCCAGGATGCAACTCTATTTACTCGAATGCTCTTTCAGACACATTATGAACTTGGACCATTACCCTTCTGGCATAAGCATGGGCTCTAGCGGCAAAATACTAGGCTTGACCAGCAGTCCCTCTGGCAATTTTCCATCGCCTGGTGCATCCAACATTAATATTTTATTTCACATCCTTCTGATATGAACCTCCCTGTAAGGTACACTGGGCATTTGGCGCCAAGATCAGAGACTCGGGATCCTTCTTCCATACAATTCTGACCGGTTCCTCTGGTTCTATTTTTCAGCATCTCTGTGCCTCATAGGCCTTCTTAATTAAAGCCGGAACTCTTAAAGCTCTACTAGTCTTTGACCCTGTTTTTCATAACACAACTGTGCCAGCCTTCCAACATATGAGCATTTGTTCCAATCAACAAAGGACACCATCATACAGTCCAGTGGGGGACACACTAAGGCTAGGGTCTCTACTTGTTCGCCACTCCAGCCACGAGGGTGGGAAAGACAGCCAAATTGGATATACCCGGAATAGGGGTAGGCCTTCACTTAACCCCATACATGCAGTCCTTCTAATGGTTGTAAGGGTACATCTGACAAATGCTTCTGATACCAATCCTGGAACATAATTGTCACTTGGGAGCCACTGTCTAATACAGCTCTTGAAGACACTCCATTCACCTTTACAGTGGTCTCCATGGAGGGACCCACTATTCTGGACCAGTCTGAGAGGCGGTAGGGGCCTGGGCAACTGACCTTGCCACAAAAGGACGGGAGTTAGCATTTTGGTGCCCTCACTGGGATCATTTCTGCACCCTTAACCACTGATTTGTTCTCCGAAGCTCTCCTTGTAGCCTATATGCAACTTTGTCAGTGTCTTTTGGGGACCGAGTATCCCTTTCAGTGCCCATCTTTCCCACAATTTTAGCAAAACATACTTTCTGGAGTTTGAGCTGGCGAGGCGCCCACTGGGAGCCAGGGCGGGGTATTACTAACTGGAAACCTGGGTGCCATCTCTGTCTGGCGGGATAAGCATTTGGAGACATCTCGTCAGTTTCTCCACTTCCATGGCCAAGGAATTGAGTTTGGAGCTGTTATCAGCAGGAGATACATGAGTGGGTACCCCACCCCCATAGCAGATGCAGTCAGATATAGGTCGGGGCCCTGACTTGCAGGCGTGCCTTCATAAAGGGACTGTTTTTGAATTCTGATCTCTCAACAGTTCACTTCCATTGTGGCATATGTTTTTCCTTGTCAGAGCACTCATTGACTGCCAACCTCTGCCCCTGAACTTCACTTGATGGGCCACCCTCAGTCACTCGGGTCGAGCCGCAGCTATTGTGCAGGTCCTCCCGAGGTCGCCTTTTCTCAACTCCTCGATTTCTCATATTAACTCATCATAGGAGGGTGGGGATTCCAGTCGATTTGCCAGGCGTAACTGAAGCAACAGCAGTTCTGAGAAGGGGCAGACTTAAGGATCCTGTCCAGCCTGGTTCGGTCCAGTTCAATCGCTGGCAACTACCTTTCTGAGGCACTCTTGCAACAATTTTTCCAGCGAGATGCATACACAGACAACAACCCCCTTGGTACTGTTGTGCATTTCTTACTCTCCACCATAGATCCTCATCAGAATCTGGGCTCCTATACACATTCTCCAAGGCCTCAAGATGGCCTGGCAGTCACTTCAGGGTTACTGGCCCGCTTAGCACGGATGGTAGCCAGGGAAGGACCTTGAGGCTCATCACTAACCCTCTTTCGCTTTCGCTTCCGAGCACTGCCATTCTAGCACTTGGGGCGGCAACATAGTCTATCCAGGTCCCAGTCATCCTCCCTTGGGGGTGGGAGGTGCCAGAGAAGATCCTCAACCTTCGGTAAGAGTCGTGACTAATGGCAGGTGCAGAAATAGGAGTGTGCATTGTTCAGCCACCATTACGGGTACTGGAGCGGAGAGGGTGTTGGGGAGGAACACTCAGGTGGCAAGAATAGTTTCTTCAAGTCCTCCACAGTTTTCCTTCCCCAGCAACCATTTAGCAAATTTCTCCTCAAAGTTTCAGATAGTGGTGGGGCTCATTCCCCTCGGTCTTTACTGTACTTAGTTATCACCTCCAGGCAGTGAGGCTCCTCTGGGGTAATGGTCTGTGGCACTTTGAGCTATCTATGGGATCCTTAAACTATACTAGAGCCAGGAAAGTGTGGGTGAGCAGATTAGCATACCGACCCACCACCACAGGGTTTTGTAAACCTTCCACCTTGGAAAGTGCTCCCTGTACAGTGTCCGTATTGATACCAGGGGATGTCCAGGATAAGCATAGCATTTGGGGTCAATCCCTCCCAGTACACCACTCCACCAGCCGGTGCACAGCCACTCTGTCGGGTACCCATTTTTTTTTCTTAACAGTGGTTCGTGAATATGGCCACTAGAGGACACACAATCCCAGCGGTGAGCCTCCAAGATGTAACCCTAGATGGCGCTATCCCAGGGGCTACTACCCCTGCCTGATTTACCACTTACAGGTTGAGGGGCCTGGATCCAATGGCGGGTGCCTCCACCCAGAGGTCAGGGTTTGCAATAGTTAAACTTACTTGGTCACAGCCCTCTGGGACACTGCAACCCCCCTTTCTTCCCACTAGTGGCCCACACAATGTATCAGAATTACCTTCACAGTATACACTTACCCCCAGGGCTGGTTTAGGCACTGGCACCTCCTGTAAAATAAGATACAGTGCAACAATCACAGTACAATACTTTAACATAGACAAATACCTCAGGCAGTATAACTTTGCTGAAACAAGTAGCTCGGATTTATTTAGAGGGAATATAACAAGGACAGGGGGAAATCAGGTTAATTAGCTTATCACTTTACTCATCTACCTATGGCTCTGTGCACAGGCCTATCCCTACCAGTTACTGTCCCTGGGTACCCAAGCCCTAGTGGCTAGTCCAAACCGTGGCAGCTGGTAGGGGCCCTTCCCACAGAGAAAAGAAAAATTAGTTTAAACAGTCAGCAGTACAGTGATTCCATTTGGATTCAATGTGGCAATTCAACAGGAGCTACCCTGAATTAGTACTCACGACCTCCAAACAAGATAGGGTCCTTCAATGTCAGCAGGGCTACTCTTGAGCTCCACAGACTCCTCACACATTTATATGGCAAACTGCAACAGGCAAAAGTCCTTTAATGGCAGCAGGATTCACTTGAGCTAACCAAGCCTCCTCACACATTTATATGGTGAACAGTAACAGGCAAAAGTCCTTTAATGGCAGCAGGATTCACTTGAGGTACACAAGTTTCATCACATTTATATGGTAAAACAGAAAGTACTATACCAGGCAGGCTGCTTCTCTATCCGATCGCAATTACTGCACACAACCGGAGAACACACAGCAGATTCAGTTCCTGACAGACCGAGTGCAATTCAGCAATTTCTCCAGTCTTCTACAGGGTGAGCCTGGTTTCACTCTTCAGATATCCTTTGATTCTCTTCACAGTATGGATTCAGTCCTAACAAGCAGTTACACAAGCTGCAGACCGGAACTCTGGGCCTTACACACGCTTCCCGACTAAAACTGCACACTGAAAAGCACAGGGCTCCTTCCTTCTTCACTGCCAGAGCTCAACTGAAACTCCAACAGACAAAACCGAGCACTTCCTTTGAGTTCCTCCCAGTTCTTGACTGGATTGGCTGTCACCACAATAGACTGCTCCTGTTGGTCCAAAAGGCGCAAGTCTAAACTACATCTCCAGAGTCACTGCCCATACAATCCTAATGGCTGGCTCAGATTATGAGTCCAAGTTCTGATTCGTCCAAGGCACCATTTTAGAACTAGCTACCCACACTGATTGGTCCAGTTCAGCAGTTCAAAACCAGAATGGGGAACTAGGCAGACACAGTTCTGACTGCAAAGAAAGTAGGTTAGACAAACTGTAATTTCATTATTACTCTAAATAATTTCTGGCAAACAGTTACATCTTTCAGATAGGTTCCTTTGCACCCTAGTGACTGCAAAATGGAGTGAATTGGCAGCAGCTCGAGTGGTACTCAAACAGAGAAGCACACAGTCCCCCCATACAAACTAATTATGTCTGCAAGCAGACAGCTCTTAAAGAGACAGTACCAGAGGCTCTAAAAACACTCACTGATAAATGGCTTAAATGCCAAACACCATTCAGGCTTGGAGCATTCAAGCAAGCTCCTGGAAGTCTTTTGGGAACCCCCATTTGCAGGGGGGTTACATATTCATCATCAGGTTTATTACATTGCTGGATTTCTTTTGATAGGTGATTTGAATGTGTATGGGGCCCAGAGCATCTGGGATAGGCATCTTTTTAAATAAAATTGGCCTTGCCTTTTTATTTCTGACTACATTTGCTTTAAAACAGGACTTTTCTTACTTATACTTCATCTAGTGCTATTGCTCAGTCCTGCCATGAAATCACAGTCCTCATGACACCCCAGCCGGTTGTCACTGGACAGATTCTGATGTCACAAACAGAAGACTGTGACTGCAGGGTGTGATAAACCGCAAACATGGATGAATTTGAAAGGGCATGGAACCAGGTTTCATGCGATTGACTTCACTAATATAGAAATTAATAATGTTGTCTGGCTGTATAGACTAGAGATTAGTGCAGTCAGCTGCAAATGAGTTTGGTACATCCAACAGGCCTGGGTTTGATTCCCACAACCTTCACTTGCAAATTTTGTGATCCTCAGCAACTGTGCCTCACCTTTAAACATAACTGCTATTTGTTAGCCCACTTGTATCTGATATCATTAGCAGTCATCTATACATCCCACACTGACCCACCCTACTTGAATGGGAGCTCCAGCTGGGCTTCAAACAAGCCGAGGAATGGTCTAGTACACACAAACTAGTACTAGTACCACAAGAAAACTAAAGTGTTGCTGTTCTCGTCCTCCTGCAACATGCACAAGTCTCTTCCTCTTATTATCAGAAATAGCCTAGGAGCCCCCTCGAACAGATCCAGCACTTTGAGTACCTAGATGTTACCCCTGACAGTCATCTCACCTATACGAACATACAAAATTTGCCAGCAGATAAAGGCCTAGAGGTCTATCAAGTCTGCTCGAATGTGCAGCTAGCACCCCTTATTCTGCAGCTGCCCCTTCCTTCCACCTTTCCCCTTCATTAACCCTCCCCTTGTCCTGTCCCATCCCCTTTTGAAGCAGTCCACTGTTCTACTAGATACCACTTCAGCAGGTAATGCATTCCACCCAGCCACCACCCTTTCTGTAAAAAAGTGTCTCCTCATCTCCCTCCTGAACCTTCATCCCTCCAGTCTCACATCATGGCCCCTGGTGGCCCTCCCCTCCCTTACTTTGAACAGCCCCTCTGTACCAGTCTTGTTTATTCCTTTCATGTATTTAAAGGTTTCAGTCATGTCACCCCATCCCTCCTCTCCTCCAGTGAGTACATGTTCAACTCCTTCAACCTCCTCTCGTATGATAAGTCCCCCAGCCCTTTGATCATCTTTGTCGCCCTGCGCCTGCACCCTCCAGTAACTTAATGTCCTCTTCAGATACGGGCACCAGTACTGCACGCAGTACTCCAGGTGTGGTCTAACTAATGACCTATACAGTGGCAGAATCACCTCCTCCTTGAGGATATACCCTTGCAATACAACCCAGCATTTTGTTGGCTCTTGCAGCTGCCTTCCTACATTGTGCCGAGTTGTTCATTGACCCTGTAATGAGCACCCCCAGATCCTTCTACTCCTCTGTCTGGGCTAGCTGCACTTTCTCCAGCTGGTAAATCCTCCTTAGGTTCTTCATCCCAAAATACAGCACATTGCACTTTTTGGCATTAAACCCCAGTTGCCAGGTGTCTGACCATGTTTCAAGCTTTGCCAGATCATCCTGCAACCCCTGCCATTCCCCTAGGTCATCCACCACCGCGCCTACCTTGGTATCATCAGCAAACAGACTGATCTTGCTCTTGATGTCCCATGATATGTCTGCAATGAATAGCCCAAACAACACTGGTCCCAACACCGAGCCCTGTGGAACACCGCTTGTCACTGCCCTTGGGTGTGAGAGCTCTCCACCCATCACCACCCTCTGTTGCCTTCCCTGAAGCCAGTTTCCTACCCATCTCACCAGCTTTGCACCTGCCCCTGTGCCTACTAACTTCCTTCCCAGCCTTCCATGCGGCACAGAGTCAAATGCCTTACTGAAGTCCAGATACAGGACATCCACTGCATGGCCCCTGTCCAGTTGCCTAGTTACCCATTCATAGAACTCCACCAGGTTGGTTTGGCAGGATCTGCTACGTATGAAGCCATGCTGTCTGCTGTCCTGTAGTCCTTTGGCCTCTAGGAGGGCCACCAGCCTCTCCTTCAGGATAGTCTCCATTAGCTTACCCACGATGGATGTGAGTCTCACTGGTCTGTAGTTTTCCGGTTCATCCTTGGAGCCACTCTTGTGGAGGGACACCACATGAGCCATCCTCCAGTCCTGAGGTACACACCTAATGTAGTGAGGCATTAAATAGGTTCAAAGGTCCTTCGAGACCTTTGCCAGCTCCTTCAGTACTTGGGTGGATGCCATCTGGGCCTGGAACCTTGTCCACCTCAGTGCCTTGAAACCCTCTCGAACTCTGCCTCCATGATTTCCCATCTGTCACCCTCCCCTGCTCTGCCATTTCTCCCACCTTGTGTCACCCCTCTTCTCTTTAGTAAATACTGAGCAGAAGTACTCATTTAGTGCTTCTGCCTCATCGCACTCCTGCTTCCACCCAACCCCTCCTTCCTAATCCTTACTATGTGGTCCTTACAGCTCTTTTTTCCTGATGTACTTAAATAGTCCTTCTCCCCCTTCTTAATGCCTTGTGCCAGCCTGAGTTCTGTAGATGCTTTGGCTCCCCTTACTGCCCTTGTCACCTCCTTCAATTCTGTCAAGTACTCCTCCCTGTCCTCCCCCCTCCCTATATGTACCCTACATTGAGAATGTTGCCAGGATGGTCAATGTTAGGATAGGGCTCCTCTATAGACTCAGACAGTGTCTGACTCCAGAAGCCCTCAGGCTTGCAATCCACAGCTCAGTCCTATCAGTCATTGATTATGGCTTGGTCATTTATGGATCTGCTTCCATCACATCACTCAGAAGGTTAACAGTCGCCCTGAACAAGTTATGCAGACTTTACATGGGTGACCCTCGACTTACCCACATGTATGAGCTTTACTCACAATCCGGGTGGCTCCAACTTACTGGTAGGATTAAATACCAAATGTGCTTGCTTACTAAAAATGCTCTCCTTGGGATCCTCCCACCAGGAGTAGATAGCCTTCTGAACAAATCCCCCAAGACCCAACACACCCGCTTGTCAACAGCTGAACACCTTCTAGTTCTTAGATGTCAGACTTCCCAAAGTCAGCAGACCTTTCTGTACTGGGCACTGCTCTGGCACAATGGACTACGCACTGAATCAACTAACTTTCTGTACCTGGGGAGCTACAAGCATCTACTTCAGCAGCATCTTGCAACTGAAAGCCACTGTGACTGTACCCCCTAATATCAAGGGTGCTGCCCGCTTTTCCTTCCCCTGGCTGAGCCACACTTCTCCTCAAACCTCATTTAAATCTTCAGGTCTAAAGTCTAATCTGACAAAGCCATTGCGGCTACCTTCCTACCCAGGGCCTTAAACCATGCTTCCACTCCTAATCCCTAGGGCTCTAAAGTAACTTACCTTAGGGTAAAGTAACTTACTCTATCTCCCTCTCCCCCTTTCTCCCTCTCCTCCTTTCTCTCTCTCTCACTCACAACTATTTTAATACTGACCTGATGTTTAAAGTAGACCCTAGGTTTACAATATATTCAATTGTTAGCTCCTTTAATTTTACCGCCTTTTCTATGTTGTATGCTGTATTGCCAGTGTTTGTTAGACTCCCAAATTTTCACTCTTTTCTATTTTGCTGTTTGCTATGATGTTTTGGGATTACCATTGATTGCTTGTTTATCACCTTTTTAGCTTCCCTTCAGCTGTTTTGTTACCCCTGTCCCCCTGATGTGGAACCTTTGTAAATGAGCTATGTTTAGCTCATAGGTACTTGTAATCCGAGATGAAATAAATAAATACATTGTAGTGCACTGTCTTGAATACTAACATACTAAAATGCCAGCAGAATAGGCCTAATGGTCTTTCGTGTCTGATCATTTGGTCAGCCTCCACCCTGGGTGCTGACCTTGCTGCCCCCCTCACCTCCTCTAGCTTCTCCCTTCCCAGTTCCGGATATTCTTGCCATATTTGATTTTGCTTCCAGAACCCCTGTACCTGTCCCACCCCATCTTGAACCCCTCCACTGTCTCTGCCTCCACCAGCCCCTAGGCAGCGCATTCCATGGCTCCACCACCTCTCAGTGAAGTAGCACCTCCTCCTTTCTCCCTGAATCTTCCCCTCCAGCTTCCACCCATGCCCTCTAGCGGCCCCTCCTCCTTCCTTGCAAGCCCCCTGACTGTTCCTCTCCTATTTACCTCTTCATGTACCTGAAGACCTCAGCATGTCCCCCGGTCCCTTCTCTCTTCCAATGTGTACATATTAGCTCTTCAAGCCTCTCCTCATAGGTCCTGTCCCCAAGCCCCAAATCATTTTGGTTGCCTCCTCTGACCCTCTCCAGAGAGTAATGTTCCTCTTTAAGTGTGGCCTCAAAACTGCACAACAGTATCAAGGTAGCAGCCTCACCAAGCAGTTATACAGAGGAGTATCACTTCCTTCCTTCTGAGGGTGATCCCCCAGCGATGCATCCCAGCATCCTGTTGGCCTTGTCTGCTGCCCTCCCACAAGTCTCTGAGTTGTTCATCTTGACATCCACCACCACCCCAGGTCCCTCTCAGCCATCGAGACTTGTAGCATTTCCCCAGGGTGTACACTTGGCCTGGGTTTCTGGCCCCCAGGTGGAGTACCTTGCATTTCCCTGCATTGAACCTCAGCTCCACTTTCTAGACCATCTTTCCAGATCCTCCAGGTCCCCTGTAGGGCCACCTCCCTCCTCCCCATCCACCACCGCCCCCAGTTTTGAGTCATCCGCAAAGAGACTCATCTCACTCCTGATTCCTGTCCTTATGTCAGAGCGTGAGGCGTTGAAGGAGGGGCCCAGGACTGATCCCTGTGGGACCCACTATGACCTCCTTGGGATGAGACTATCCTCACAACTACTGACCCTCTGTCTGGTCCTGAGCCACTGCCTATCCATCTGATCATCTGGTTCGCTGCTCCCATTTCTCCCAGCTTATTCAATAGGCCCATGTGAGGAACAGAGTCAAATGCCTTGCTGAAGTCAAGAAAGAGGACATCTACTGGTCTACCCAGGTCCAAGGCACTCGTCACCCAGTCATAGAACTCCACAAGGTTTGTCTGACACGATTTCCCCGGGACAAATCCATGCTGTCTATCATCCAGGCACCCAGACTTTTCCAGGTCCCCCCTAGCCTCTCCTTGACAATGCCCTCCATCACCTTGCCCACCACCGATGTCAGGCTGACAGGCCTGTAGTTCCCTGCCACCTCCCTTGATCCCCCTGTGGATAGGTACTATATTGCCACCTTCCAGTCCTGGAGCACCCACCTGTCCTCAGAGAGATGGTGAAAGTCTCCGCCAGGGTTTCGCCAGGACATCCGCAAGTTCCTTCAGCACTCTGGGATGTAATTTATCCGGCCCGGTGCTTTCTCTGTCTTAAAGGGAGCTGAGGGCTTCCTCACTCTCTGCTGTGATTTCCACTCCGTACCTCTTCTCCTGCTTAGCCCCTCCCCTCCTGCCAGTGATGCCTCCCTCTCCCCAGACCCGCCAATCGGTGAGGTCTCCCCTCCTCAGTATCTCTGTCTCCTCCATGTATGATGCAGCACCCTCATTTTCCTTGGTGAAAACTGAGGTGAAGTACTCATTAGTACTCAGCCTGCTCCCGGTTCTTGTGCCCATCTCCCTGATTTAATCCTGCTAATCTGCCCCTTCACCCTTCGTTTTTCCCCAGTGTATCTAAAGAACCCCTTGTTCTCCCTCCTAATTTCCTGGCCAGGTTCTGCTCCTTCCTTCCTTAGCCGCCCTCACCAACCTAGTGGTCCTTCTAGCCATCAGCTCATACTCCCCTCGATCCCTTTCACTCCTTGAGCACTTGAATTGCCTATAGGCTGCCTTCTTTCCCCGCACCACCTCCTGGACCTCCAAGGTCCACCAGCAGGGTTTTCGGGCCCTACCGCATTTTCATCTTACTCTTGCACAGGTGCTGGTAGCATCCTGTACCCCTCTCCTGATGATTTCCCACCTACTATCAGCGTCCATGTCTGACCCAATCACATCCAAATGCTCTTATGGATCCTTCCCATTTCCTTAAAATCTGACCCTGAAGTCAGTTACCTCTGTCTTTGTGCAGCCTTCTAGCCCTCCTAGGTCCAGGCAGAACCAGACTGTGGCATGGTACTCCCCGCCAATGGGTCCCTTACCTCCAGGCCCCAATCTGGTCACCGTCTGCCAGGATCACGTCCAGTACCCGCGCCTCCCTGGTTGGTTCCCCCACCTGCTGAGTTAGGAACGTGTCCTGAAAGACATCCAACAACCCCTGTTCCCTGGTCGCAGAGGATGTCATAGTCTGTTCCTGGCATGTTTAAGTCCCCCAACACCACCACCGTTTCTCTGCCCAGTCTGCAGTGTCTCCCAACATCTGCCACCAAACTCTCCTCCAGCTCCTCTGCCAGGGCAGGGGTTCTATACACCACTCCTATTTTTACTCTCTTGCCACCCCTCGTTATCAAGGTGACCCAAATTGCCTCCACGGTTCCCTCCGCCTCCTCTACTTCCCCTATGCCAATGCAGTTTTTGACTATCATTGCTACCCTCCTCCCTTCCCTCCCTCTGTCCTTCCTGAACATAGTGTGACCCTCCAGGTTCAGGTCCCAGTCGTACCTGCAGTGGCCCAGGTCTCAGTGACTGCTGCCCATCCACTGCTCCTCAGTTACATTGCCTGGAGCTCAGGCATTTTATAGCCAGCTCCTGGCATTTAGCAGGACTACCTTCCACCTTTCCTATAGTTCCATTTCCTGCTCATGTTCCAATGGGATTCTGTTTCCCTGGTCTGCAGCCTTTACCAGTCGGCCTTTACCCGCAATCCTCCAGCTCCCCAGGGGATGGAGACAGAGTACCTCTTTATGGCACCCCCTTGACAGCCTTTTCTCCCATCCCTCCCCCTTTCACAAGTTTAACCCCCTTCACCAATGAACCCTCTATTTTCAAATTAAAGATTCCCCCCTCCAAATTGAGATGGAGTCTATCTCTAGCATACAGCTCCTTATCCTCCCAGGTCTCCCCTCAATGTGTCATGTACTTGTCACACTACTGTGTAACCTACAGTAACTGCTTGTTATTTCATAAACCTGTGGTTGTATCTGTCTGTATCATAATCCTGTGGATCACTGAACGCTGTATATCAATTTTTCCATTGCAACTGTTGTTGCTATGTTAAAGCACTGTACTGCATACATACTGCACTTCTGGTTTGCCCCTGAAAAAGGGACTGCAACTGTCTCAGTGGACTTACCCAGTTACCAAAACTCAAATACATAAATAATTAAACCTCCCTGTGTATTTCGGACACACCTGGAAATAAGCTCAGTAGGCTTTTCCGGGCTAAAAGTTATAAAATAAAATGTGCACAAATAAAAATGGAGTGTCATAAATTGTATTTATATTTTTTTCTGATATGTTAGGAGATTTCAGCCATGCCAATGCCATCAGTAATTATTTTGCAAACAACTGACAAATCATTTTAAACTGAGATAGTCACTAAACCACCGCTTATACAGTATCTACAGGGGCTAAAGTAATCTCAAGGCCAGTGATTTTTATTTGAACTGCGTGTCTGAGGCCCGCCAGCACTGTGTGCCGGCTGCCCCACCACCCCCACCACCACCCTTGGTGAACAAAGGCTTATATAGCTCTTACCACATGACTGAAATAACCTATCAGCCCAATCTCCCATTAGCAGATTATCTGCTCTCACCTCTAGTGGCTGCTTCACCCATCTCCCTGCTAGAAATCCAGTAGCAGCACAATATCTTTTTTTCTCTCTTTAATATGCATGCTCATACCCCTAGCCTCCCTCCCACCTGTCTCATACCCTCAAACACAGTCAAACCCCCTACAGTAGATACCAGAGCAATTCCTCCTCCCTTCATACATCCTCCACCCTAGTGCAGCTACACCTCTGCCCCCTGAACAATTGGGTACTCAGCACATCCATTCTACCACCCTCTTTTCTCTCCGGTCAAATAGTCCTAAACACTTCCAGATTAAACGGTACTCCGCACCCCTCCCAGAAACTCTCAGCCCTCCGCAAGCCCCAATGAACTATGCAGAAAACTAAACAGCTGCTAGTGCTACTGTTTCTACTGGCCAGGGACATAGAACTAAACCCAGGTCCATGCCCTCCCAACCCCACAATCCCTATTACTCTACCCAGAGGGCTAAAAGTAGTGCACCTCAACATCTGTAGCATTCTAAGCAAACTTACAGCTCTGCAACCAATCTTACTATCACTAAGCCCAGATGTTTTGATTTTCTCTGAGACCTGGCTGAAGCCCCAACACACAGATGCAGAATTATCCATCCCTGATTACTCGCTCATTCATCAAGATCAACAGGGCAAAAAAAGGGGTAGAGGTATTGCCATGTACATCTCCTCCAAGCTCCAGTTCACCCCTGTCCAGCTCTCCATGCCTATGCAGGCCATAGACACGCTATTAAACAAACTCTCTCTCCCACACTCTGTCCGTGAATATGTTGCTGACTCCTACTGCGCCCCTGACAACCCCCTGCCCATCGTACTGGAATACCTGGGCACCCTAAAGTCGTACACAATAATGGGCAAGTTACTTATCCTTGGGGATTTCAATTATAACTGGCTCGCCAACACCAGCTCCAAGCTATGTAGTAAGATAAATGCTCTAAACCTCACCCAGCTTATTTCGCAACCCACCCATTTAAATCTTAAGTCACAGAACCATTCCCTCTTGGGCTGGGCCCTAACCTCACACCCCCATCAGATAATCAAGGCTAGTCTACTTCCTGACTCCCTAAGTAACCACCACATGACCTACGTGGTTTGAAAAATATACAGACTCAAAGCACCTCCCCCATGGACGCTGCTCACTAGATCTTACAAATCCCTTAATCTTGCTGCCCTCTTAAATGACCTGACACACCTTGACTGGTCCTTCATTCCCAATACACCCTCCATTGACAGTGCCTTTGATTTCTTCAAGTCCAGTTTCCTCGCAGTGTGGGATTCCCATGTGCCTCTCCAAAGGACTCGGGTAAGGGGTACCCACCTGCCCTGGGTCTCCGCCTACATCATTGAACAATTCCACACCAGGGACCAGGCTTGGAAAACATACAAAGCATCAGGCACCCAGGTGACACTCCAACTCTACGGCGCACTCCTTAACTCCTGCACTAGACTCATCCGACAGGCCAAAGCTAACTACTTCAAGGCAGCCTTCAACACAAACCTCAACCACCCAACAAAATTCTGGACAACAGTCAAATCACTACTATCCCCCCAGCCCAGTCATCCACCCCTACCCTAAATGTCCATGGTTCCATCGTCTCCGAACCAAGTGATGTGGCCTCTGTTTTCAACACCTTCTTCGCTAGCTGTGTGGCCTCTCTCCTATCCTCTCTCCCGTGCTCCTCCACAGGCACACCCCTGCAAATGCCGACCACCTCCTGGTCCTCCTGCTTCTCTTTTCACCTGGTTACCCCATCCAAAGTGCTAAAACCACTGTGGGCACTCAGTACCACCAAAGGCAAATGCCCTGGACTGGATGCCAAAATGCTACATCTGTCTGCCACAGCCATCGCTACCCCACTGGCGGCTCTCTTCAATCTCTCTTTTACACTGGCTGATATCCCTTCGGATTGGAGGTGTGCCACAGTCATCCCCCTACCTAAAGGAGGTGATCCCTCCTCACCAAGCAACTACTGCCCCATCTCCCTACTTTCCATCCTGGCCAAACTACAGGAATGCCTTGTACTAGCCCAGCTGTCCTCCTTTCTAGACTCATCCTCCTTCTTCACTCACTACAAGTCTGGATTTCGGAAGACGCACTCAACAATTATCTCCCTACTAAGGCTTACAGATGCCATTCTCACTGGTATGGATAAAGGGCACGTCACATCAGCCATTTTCATTGGCCTAGCAAAGGCCTTCAACACCATCTCCAACTCCCTGCTACTAACCAAACTTATGAGAGCCGGACTCTCGGGAGCTGCCACCTGTTGGTTTTACTCATACCTGACAGGCAGGTCTCAGACAGTAAGAATTGGCACACACACCTCTAACCCCTCCCTGCCACCACCGGAGTCCCCCAAGGCTCAGTCCTTGGCCCGATACTTTTCTCCATTTTTTTGAATGACCTACCCTTGGTCTGCCCATGATAATCCATTCACATGTATGCTGATGACACCGTACTTATGCATCAGGCCCCTCCCCCGCAGAAGTGGCCTCCATACTACAGCAGGACTTTAACGCAATTCAGCACTGGTTTTGTGCCAACCAGCTTTTTCTTAATTCCAAGAAAACTGTAACCTTTGGCTCGAGACAAAGACTCTCCCGACTCCCCTCCTCCCCTACCTTCCTCACCATTGATGGGACTTCCTTGGAGGCGTGCACCTCCTTCAGATACTTAGCGGACTGGCTTGACCAGCACCTCAACTTCTCTGCCCTCATCAACTTGATACACAAGAAACTGCACCCAAAACTAGGAGCATTATATTGCAACAAGGGCAGTATCCCCCTGTCTACCTGAAAGGCAATTGTTCAGAAGATGATTCTTCCTTTACTTGACTATGGTGATGTGGTCTACGGTACTGGTCCCAAGTCCTCCCTAGCCAGCCTTGAAACACTCTTCCATTCCTTCTGTCACTTCGCCCTCGACTGCCCTCCCTTGACTCATCACTGTGACCTCTACAGATCCCTAGACCTGCCCTCACTCCAGGATCGCAGACAGGTACACTGTGCCAGGATCACAATGAAATTCTTGACTCAGTCCCTTCCCCTTACCTTGAATCTGCCCTCTCAAGCAAACTGCCACCTGCGTGCTTTCTCAGGAGCAATGACTCCTGGCTTTTTTATGTTCCATTAACAGGATCTTCTAAAGGCCAGGCTGCATTCAAATACCGCATGCCCAAACTTTGGAACGCGTTGCCTGCAGACATTAGGCTCACCACAAACACTCAGCATCTCAACCACCTCCTAAAGACACATTTCTCATCCACATGTCCATGCACCTAGTACCACCAGGGGGCCAGAGCCACCTGCTCTCCACTGTTATGGCTCTTGCTAAGTAGTATCCCTGCTTAGTGCTCTTAGAACATTGCCTAGCCTAGTATGAGTGATTAGTTAGTCTGTAATTAGGAGGTCCTACTGCTTTCTTCACAACATTCTGTAACAATTTTTGAGATTTGATTTGAAATCTAATGACGCTTAACACATATTTAGCTAGTTGTAAACATATCATGTTAACCCTACATGCTTGTTTTGTAATTGTCTTCCTGCAGGTGCTCTTGTCTAGTGCACCTTTACCATCAATTTTGCCTTCAGTATTGGTGCATTGTAATCTGCATTACTTGATCTGTGTCTATCTGTAAGTCATGTGCCCCCTTCCCCCTTCCCCCCAGGAAGCATCTGGAATCAAGTGGGTCACCGCTCAGTATGCCTTCCTAGCAAAACTCTTAAATAAATAAATAAGGCAATGTTTGAAAGCAGCAAGGATTGTCCTTGCTAACAGTCCTTCTCTCCCTTCCTCCCTCTTTCTTTCGCAAGATTCTGGATGTAATTGGCAGCACCAGTGTTTGAGCTACTGTTTAGTGCATAAAGCTATAGAACAAGTAGGTTATTTACCTTGTTTCTAATAAGTGCTGATCATAAAGTATGGAATAAATATATGATGCAAGACAAGACATCAGTGTTGTATGATGACACCCATGAGGAGAGTCTGGTGTGTCTTCCTGCTTTTGGTGCTGAGATTTAAACACACAGCCTCAGGTTACTGTTGTTAGCCAGCCAATGGTGCTTGAATCTGGAACCACAACCTGAGGGTACTGGTTATCAGTCAGCCAGTAGTGCTGGAATTCAGACCCACTGCCTCAAGGTACTGGTTATTAACCAGTCAATGATGCTGGAATCTGGACCCACAATCTCAGGGTACTGGGTATCTCAGCCTGAAACAGTTGTGGAAATTCAAGTCCATACCATCAGAGAATTGGGTGTCTTAGCCTGACAAAGATGTTGAGATTTGAACCTTTAACCTCAAGATACTGCAGATCCCAGACAGAACATCTACCACAAATGAAACTGTTCAGAAAGTCAGTATACTGTATGTAACCGACCAGTTCCTAGGGTTACTAGATTCCCATCTGTTTTAGATCAGGCAGCTAGCCTGGACAGTCAGAGGGTTTTCTATAAAACATTACATCACCACCTGCTCAGCTCTGTTGAGGCAGGAGATGATGTCATGGAATTTACAGCCCTTGCAGCAGCATAAGCCACACTGTGCCTGCAGCTGTTTTGAGCTGTGAGTCAGTTTTGAAGTCAGAGTTCAAGCTGAGTGTTCTACAGCAAGTGGTGCTCTGCTCAGAGATCACTTGCTTGAGGGAAGGACCCTCAGTTGTCATTTTTCTGCCATAGTTCAGTAACCAACAGCTGGTTTCCTGGGAAGTGGTGGCTACCAGATCCTGTGAAGTCCTGAGGGGGTGAAGATTTTTCACAGAAAAGAGGAATGCGACTGAATCTTCAGTGAGCATGTTGGGCAACCCCCAAAAGACTATAAGAACTATCAGAACTGCCCAGAATGTAGAGACTGTGTATGTGTGCAATTTAAAAATTATGGATTCTGTGTGAGTTCTGTGGATTTCAAGTGTTCTGAGGGGTACAAGATGTAGCAGGTACAATGTTCAAATGGGGTTGGCTGGTGCCTTGTCAGTTACAGGTACTCGGGACCTTTACCTGACCTTACAGGTACATAGGACCCTGGCACAAAAAGTTGTGCATTGGGATGTCTCTTGTAGCCCATGTGTGGCTAGGGAAACCTGTTTCCTAAAAGTAATGGCAGAGAGTCTAGCTTTGGCCAGAGTGAGCAAGCACCTCATTCTAGGTCCCAAGGAGACCTAACTGATTATAAGAGTAATGCTCTAAGGTGTCAACTTAAGTCACCTAGTGGTGCTCGAAATAGTCCAGGTACTCCTGAAATAGGGCTGGCTGTTCGTGAGTCCATAGGGCTGGACATTCATGGAAAATGTTCTTTTGGTAAGTCCAGGTATTTCCTGCATAGGGCTTGGCGTCTGTGGGAAATGTTCATGTAAGAAGTCAATGGTACCTGCAAGAGGTTGGAAATGTTTTTGCCTGCTACAAAATGTGTCCTCTGTAGCCAGCCCAGTGGCGCTGAGGGTTAAGGTGCTAGACACTACACCACAAGTCATGCCAGAGACCAGGGTTTGGGAATGAACCCTGGTCATGGGGGGGGCGGCGGGGAGGGGGTAGGCCAGGAGATGGATTAAGCAGCCATAAGGCAGTTCTCCCCTTTTGAGTGGGGACCCTGCCACGCCTACAGCAGGGCTGGTCCTAGGGTGGAAGCCTGGAGTTAGTGTAGTCAGGAATGACTAGAGTAGGAAGGGTGCTGTTGGTCACTGCTTGTGCATGCCTCAACGTGTGTGTGAGCAACAGTGGCATGGGGCAGGGAGGAAATGTGTAAAGATGGAGCTGGCCGGCCCCATGATGGCCCTGCAATGCCACCCTTTCAGGAGTCCAGATGTTGGTCTCTGGAAGGGGAGTTGACGCCCTTCACCCTCAGCCCTGCCATGGGGGGCAAACTGTGGGGGATTGCTGGGAGGCAAGACTGAGCTCCTCCAAGGGGTGACCAGAGCCACTTGCCAGCTCCACCATCTACTCCCATCACCAAGTAGATGGGAGGTGGTGACAGGGGTCAAAATGCTGAATAAAACAAAATGTGTCATCTGTCTGTACAGCTTCAAGCTCTGGGGTCACCACCATTTCTGTTAACACAGTGTCAGAAATAAAAGCCATACAGTAACATCCCAAATTTCTGGTTGCAGACAATCTATCTCTGAATGACTTGTGTGATTTCTTTGGGGCCTTACAGATAGGAGACACGCTATAGCCCTGGCATCTCTCTCCCCAACCTAGATAAAATAGAAATGTTGTTTTGTGCTCTACCCCCAACCTCTGAGATGCCTGAGCCAGGCATTGCCCTAATGCCAGTGGTAATACCTTTCTTTTCTGCCAAGAGTGGTTGTTGCCTTGTTTGAGTAACAAAAAAGGGTGAGCTGGGGTTGCAAAATTGGGGGCTCATCCTAGGAATTGGGGGGAGAGCAAAAAGGTTGTTGTGCGGAGGGTATGGCTGTTGTCTTTCTGTCTGGTGGCATTTCACCGTCCAGAGGACTGTTTTTGTGGAGAAAAAGTTGCCATTTGCAAAGAAAAATGCCTGCTGCATATTGTACTTCTTTAAAGTGGATTACAGTATGGAACTTTTGAAAAAAATTGCTGTTATGGGCTGATTTAATGGAACTTTGAAACTGTGTTTAAAAATTGCTTAAAATGTTTAAAATGATCAAAATTGCCAGCTGCAAGTAATTTGGAGCCAAGAAACATTTGTTTACAGTGAATATAATGTTTCCCCATGCCTGAGGAGGAAAGTATTGCAGTTCCTATAAAGAATGTGTTTTAAAATGTCAAAATTCAGAGAAAGCGCTTGACTGGGACTATAAGCACAGCTGCAAAGAAATAAAAATCAGTTGCATTTTAAAATTGGGTCTCATGGCTCAGCGATCACCATGGAGAGAGAAAGTGCCCTTAGCCTATTTGCATGGCGTTGAGTGATTGGCTCTCTCAGTGAAGCTCCGCCCCTGGCTGGAGCTCTCTGGACTGTGTAGTGTTCATGAGGGAGAGAAAGAGAGGAGCATGGGAGGCAAGGCAAGGCAAAGCAATTTTATTTATAAGGTGCCCAATCCTAGATGCTCTTGGCACTGAACATAAATAAAGACATACAGCAGTAAATTAAAACATATAGTAAAACCTCATTAAAATCATAACAAAATTAATATTCAGCAGTAATGAAGGTTTCCAAAGGTCAATCTTCAAGAGTCTGGCCAGAACTAAGGATGGCATCAGCAGTCAAAGGCCAGGCTGAAGAGGTGGGCCTTTAACCTCCCTTTAACCTACTGATTGCATGACTGTGGAGTTTTCAAACAGGCGTTGAAAACCTTTTATGGCTTCAGGCCTTTAGTGGCATCAAATACTGTAGAACTGTTTATTCTCGGTGTTATATTTAGCACAAGGCACTAATTGGCTGCCATTGTGCAAATTTAATTTCATGCTCTTTAATTAGCTCCTAATTTACACCCAATGAAAATATGCAATTTTGACCAATTAGCGTAATTTTATTTTAGCGCAATTATCACTTAAGCAAATATAGCTATGATTATTTTACATCAAATATAATCTGTTCTACAGTAAGTACAACCCCTTAGACTGTTATTATTATTATTACTGCCTCTGCTGATTTTACTATTGCTGTTTTATCTTTTTGTAAAGCGCCTTGATAGTTTGAAAAGCGCTTATGTGAAAAAAAGATATTATTACTATGATTTAACACTTCAATTGAGGGAGCCTCCCAGACTGCAGGTGGAAGCAAGTTCCACAGGGTTGGCCCAGAGACACTAAAAGCATGATTTCCCAAGGTCTTGAGCCGAACCCTGGGAACATCCAGGAGGCTCCTCAAAGAAGAACAGAAGAAGCGAGCAGAGGACACCGTGTCAGGAGCTCAGACAGGTAACCAGGACCCAGCCCTATAAGGCCTTAAAGGTGAGATGACCCACCTTGAAAAGGACCCTCCATCTGACTGGTAGCCAGTGCAGGGTATGCAGGACAGGAGCCACATGACTGGACCTCAAAAGCTTGTCAGCAACAAGGCCACTGCATTCTGCACTAACTGCAGTCTGTGGAGGGTACCTCCCAGGATTCTAAAGTACACAGACATTACAGTAGCTGTGTCCTAAAAGTTACAAAGACATGCACTAGTGTCAGCAGGGCCTTGGGTGGAATAAGGGCTTAATCCGGCAATTTTCTGCAAGTCTTAAAAACAACTGATGACTATAGAAGACACCTGATCTTCAAAGGTCAATCTGCAATCAAGAATCACACCCAGAGTTCACACCTCAAGTCACAAATGGCACAGACCCCAGAACAAGTATGGAGTTAGCCCTGGTGGCAACCCATCATGCCTGTGACCAGGTCGATCACCAGCATCTCAGTTTTAGCTGGGTTGAGTCTCAGCCAGCTGGAAGCCATCCAGTCTTTGATTTTAGCCAGACAGCTGTTAAGCATGTTGACCTCTCCTGGCATCAGGCCTACAAAAAGGAGTATCATTGGTGGACTGTTGGAATTTTGCTCAAAAATTGCTGGAAATTGTAAAAATCAGGCTTCTCCCATGTTAGCAGTGAAAGCTGCTGTTCCAGTAGCCACCACAGTGTGTTTCCTTGCTGGCCGTTGGGCAGGACCATCTCAAAAGTGAGCGCAAATGCCATCGAGTGGATTGCAGGCCGCAGCAACAAAGATGAAGCAAGCGACTTCAGTAAGTACCAACAAAACTGTAATGTAAAGCAAAAAAGTTTTCTGAAAAGTATCTGTGCAAGTAAACCAGGTGTTTGAGCAAGTGAACCAAGTGTTTGTGCAAGGAAACCAAGTGTTTGAGCAAGTAACCAAGTGTGTAGCAAGTGAACAAGCAACTGAGTAAGTAAGCAAAGTGAGAGGAAAACCATGTGAGTCTAGTGGTGATGCAGTGGAGAACTGCAGCAGCTAATGCTAGGGCAGGGGCAAACAAAGAAAATAACAGCAGTGCAGTATAGCAAACCACAGGTCACTCAGTAAAGTGGGCAGGCTAAAGGAAAGACTTTTAAAGTGTTGAAAAGCAGGAGAATTTGTGCACTTTGTAACAGCGATTTTTTTTTCTGGATGTGTTTTGCAGAGAGTTAAACATGGCAAGTAGATGCAAACCATATCCGCTGCATGATAAAATATGAGTGGCACAGAAAGAACAGGAATTGAGAGGGAGTCACGTGATGCAGGAAGCGGAGTAGCAGGGTCCCCGCGAGCTCCGATCGCCGTCCTCGCATTCTATTACCTTTTCACGATTACCAGAGGCAGGGCGAGTCACCGAAACTATACAAAGGTGTGTCAAGACCCAGAGAGACGTGTTGATGGAGGCAGAGATGCGCAAGTCCCCCCCCAGGCACACGCCACCAATGACTCCAGAGAAGGCTGCTAAAAAAACGAAGGCCTCGGGAGTTTCATCAACACAAGGGGCAGGTAGTGATCTAAATGCAGAAGCCCCATTAACGCTAGCGTGGTTTTTGGAGGAGTTAGGCCCCCTGAAGGAAATGTTGCTGGGCATGGCTGGAGAGATCAAAGACCTTAAAGGGGCGATGGCAGAGGTTAAACGCAAAGCCCTGGATAACGAAGTGCATATTAAATCCCTGGAGGGTGCAAGAGAAAGGACTGAGACAGATACTACCAAGGTCATGCAGAAAATGCAGAAGTTAGAGGCAAAGATAGAAGATCTCGAGGGTAGGAGCCGACGCAACAATGTGGTGTTTATTGGCCTACCCGAAAAAGCTGAAGGTCAAGAGCCCATTAAATTTGCAACGGTTAACAGAAAAATCGTGGGGCCATCTCCTTTGGACCAAAGTTTATGGTGGAGAAAGCACATCGCCTCCTGCATCCTGTACCACCACCAGATCGCCTGCCCAGGCCTTCATCGTAAGATTCCTTAATTATCAAGAAAGGCAACTTCTCATCGACAAAGTCAAGGAAGAGAAGGAGGTTTACTGGGAGGGAGTTCAGATTAGGTTGGCACAAGACCTGCCCCTATCTGTACATCAGAAAAGAGCCATCTTCCATCCTTTGGTGAAACGTCTTATTGCAGCAGAGTTAAAATTTAGGATGGGGTATCCGGCACGTTTGCAGGTTCTTATAAATAAGGAATGGAAAACCTTCAAATCCTTGGACTTGGCCTCGGTAGCCCTAAAGGAAGCATTTCCTGCACTCTTTAAAGAACCATGACCTGAAACAAGAGATTTACTGAAGGCCCTGCCGTGTTGTGGACCTTATTTAGTTTACTGATGTTACATATTGTTTATTTTGCTCCATTTCCTATATTGAACATTACTTTGGAGTGACTAGTAATGATTCAAAGTAAACTGTAGCATTGTCAGTCACAGCTTTATGGAGCAAAGTTTAGATTGGCTACCGGGAAAGGAGAAACCGGGCCAGATTAATATTTCGTTTTGTATTTCAGCCTTGTACCAGATGAAGGGGGCTATCCTTATTCTTATTTTTACAACAGTTTGGGTGTCTGTTCGGGGCTTCCTGTCTCAAACAGTCCCCTCTTGGATTGAGGGAATATTATATCTTTACGGGGGCTGTGGCAGTTCTTCAGGGGCTTAATGATATAGTTGATTACATAGATGTTTGTTTGCTTGACTATATCTTTGAATGTGTCAAGGCTAGTGTTGTGGTGTTGTAATATAAGCTGTCTCTGTACTCAATAAGAGGGCGAGAGGGTACGGAGGGAATGCAGGGCATCCTGGTGTCATGGGCCATAAGTAAATGTGTAAGGGTGTGGGGGTGGGAGAAGATGGGGGTAGTAGGGAATGGGGAGAAAGCACCGTAAGGGATTTGGTAATTTTGTGGGAGGGTTTTAGAATGGGGGATTGGTGAAAGGGGGGTGGGCCACAAGGCAGTCTAGGGCTTTTGACCATAGATATGGTACTGAGATATTTAGGTTATATTTTAATTAGGCCTGATGGGCTCGGCATGGTTATTAAATTTGGTACTTGGAATGTTAAAGGGCACGCCACAAGTTAAAACAGTACAGATTCTGAAGCATATGGAGGCTATGCAGATAAAAGTGGCTTTCCTTCAGGAAACCATTTATTGCAGGACGAGGCGACTATAGTATGAGAAGAATGCAGATTAGGGAAATATTTTCTTCTCAGGGTTCAACTAATAGTAGAGGGGTAATGATTTTAGTCCATAGACAAGTGCCTTTTTCTTCCATCAAAGTGGTGCATGATAGTGAAGCCAGATCGTTCTAGTTAAGGGTAAACTCCATAACCTGGAGATCCTATTAGGTTCGGTGTATGGCCCTAATTCCAACAGCCAGGATTTTTAATGGCATTGCAAAATGCACTATTACCATTGCACATCTTCCTATTATAATAGGAGGTGATTTTAATCTAGTGCTGGACCCCACCTTAGATAGATCCAAGGGCAACCATGCAGCTTTCACCCGGATGTTATGGCCTTTAACGATTTGCTAACTCATCTGGGCTTGGCAGATGTTTGAAGGGTACTTTACCCTAGAACAAGGAATATACTTTTCTTTCCAGGCTCATGGTTCTGGATCCCGTATAGATTACATGTTGATTTCCGGGGTTGCTTAAGGGGTTGGCAGGAGCGAAATTGGATAGCACCTCTAGCTGACCATTCTATGGTGGAAATGGTTGTGGCCCTTCCTTCTGCCACCCGAAGGGTGGCAGGTGGAAGGTAAACAATCAATTGCTGAGGTGCCCAGAGTTAGTTAAGGATTTGACTTCAAAATAGTGGAATTCACGGAGACTAACAAGAGTGAGGAGGTGAGTCCTGATATTTTCTGGGCTGCATTTAAGGCATACATTAGGGGGCTGCTGATTTGTCAGGCGTCCAGGAGGAAGAAAGAGACCAACTCCAAGATCATGGCCTTACTGAACCAAATGAAGGTCTTGCAGGATGCTCTGGTTGCAAACCCCCGAGAAGACACTGAAATTAAATTAGCTCAGGTCAGGAACGCTTATCTCAAATTGCTGGGTGATCAGGCTGAGTTGGCAATTATCAAAACAAAAGCCAACTATATCGACCAGGGCAACAAACTAGGTAGGTTTTTGGCTAGAAGGGCTAGCCCAAATGGAAGCTTCGCATCTGGTTGAGGGATTATGGTCGGAGCAGGACAGGTCCGTCAAGACAAACCCGGAAGATATAATCCAGATTTTTAGAAGTTATTATGAGGATCTTTATGGTCCTATGAGTCTCCCCCCGAGTCAGGAAAATATTTCGGCCTACTTAAGGGAAATTTCCCTGCCGAAGTTATGGAAAGCAGAGCAGGAGGTGTTGATTGCTCCCATTACCTATAGGGAAATAGAGATGGCAATCAAAAACCTACCAAACGATAAGACACCTGGCCCAGATGGATTCTCACCAAACTTTTACAAGGTTTTCTCTCTCTTTCCTTAGTACCCATGTTGGCCAGGTTATTCCACCATATTCTTTCTGGAGCGGTGGTTGACAAGTATATTTTTGAGGCTCTGATAGTGGTGTTGCTTAAGCCAAATAGGCCTCCAGAGAGGCCAGACAGCTATAGGCCCATTTCTCTCTTAAATTATGACATAAAGATCTTAGCTAAGATACTCGCTGACAGGTTGAAGAGAGTAGTCTCTGGGCTGGTAGGGCCAGAACAAGTTGGTTTTATGCAAGGCAGGTCGACAGACCACTTCAGACTCTCTCATCTGTCTTCTAGCATCCGAGGGGTCAACTTTACCTCAGGTGTTGGTTTCCTTGGACGCTGAGAAGGCATTCGACAGGGTACACTGGGGGTTTTTGTTTCAGGTGCTAAGTGCGTTTGGTTTCCCTGAAGTTTTTATCGCCTGGATCAGAGCATTTTATACCGACCCGACGGCAAGAAATGTTTGTAATGGGGTTACCTCCTCTCCCTTTCAATTGCAGGTGGGCACAAGACAGGGGTGTCCCCTATCCCCTCTCCTTTTTAATCTTTATCTTGAACCACTGATTAGGCGAATAATCGCTTTGAAAGAGATTTGGGGTGTCCAAATAAGGGAGCATATCATTAAGGTGACAGCGTTTGCTGATGACCTGCTTATTTATGTTTCTAAGCCAGCGTCTTCGATCCCTGTATTGTTAGACGCCATCGGAGAGTTTAGTAGGCTAGCCAATTACAAATTAAATCAAGGCAAGACTCTGGTGTATCCACTAAATAACAGGGTCCTTAAATCGGACGTGACCAAATTCGGTTTGGAGTGGAGCCCTAAATCTCTGAAATATTTGGGCCTCACCCTAACCACTAACTCCGAAAGATTTCTTACTCTCAATCTAGATAACCTGGTGCGGGTTGTAGAGTCAGATCTGAATAGGAGGGCACACCTACCTCTTTCTTTGTGGGGGAGAATTAATGTGATAAAAATGAATGTATTCCCTAGGTTATTTTACCCCCTGTACAATCTTAACATATGGATCCCGCTGTCATGGTTCAGGAAGTTGCATGGGCTCTTGGCTGATTTCATCTGGAACCACAAGAGGGCAAGAATGGCCTATACCAAACTGGCGGCCCCAAGGACCCAGGGAGGCCTGAGGTTACCTCAGTTTACACTGTACTTCTGGGCGGCCATGTAAATAGATATGGTAGATGGATGCTTGCACCACCCCAGGGTTCTGCAGGCGATTACCTCCCACTCTGGGTAAGTTTGGAGTTAGTTTAATTAAGGCGTTGGGATATAACCCGGAGGCTCTAGTACAGTATATAGTAGTCTAAAATCTTTACCCCAACTCAAAAATACCCTCATTGGGGTATCTCTTAGGATACACGACCAAATGTGTGTTTTCATAGGTTACAAGCACACTTTAGATACCTCCCAACCAATTGTAGGAAACCCCCGGTGGCGCATTGCCAATCGGACGATTACCTCTAGTTGGGTACCTGAACTGGGTGGCTGTAGATGGGCAGACTTTCTCAATGAAGAGGGCAAGCCACTCACGGTAGGTAATATAATGCAGGAGTTGAAGCTGTCGGGTAAGGTGGTATTCAAAGTTTATCAACTAAGACACCTTCTGGTGCAAAAAATGAAGATGGAGGGCCTGGTGGCTTCTCGTGGGGACTTCTGGTCAGAACTTAAACCAATGATAGGTTCGACTCACGCAATCTCTAAAATTTATAAGGTGTTATCTCATCACAGTGTTAAGGACAACATAGCTCCCACTTCCTATTAGGCTAAGGCTTTTCCCGATGGTACATTTGAATGGGCCAGGATTTGGGGGAATTGTTACAAATTTCTGCAACAGGATTGTCTTAGACTAACTCAATTCAAGATTCTGCATAATATTTATTATACGCCCCAGAAGTTAGCTGATCTTAAGATATTGAAGGTACCCACATGCCACAGATGTGGCTCAGGGGGGGCTGATTTGTTGCATATTTTTTGGAATTGCCCAAGTGTTGCCAAGTTGTGGAGGGAAATTAAAAGCAGATTGGATCCATTGCTGGGAATTGAGGAGCTTTTTATACCGGAGGTTTGTATACTGGGGACCTGTCCTGCTCCTCGGTGAAACTGAGGAAGTATTACATAACTATGATATCTATCTCTGTAAAGAGATTAGTTCTCAGGCATTGGAAGGATTCAAGTAGTATTGGATACAGGAATGGCTAAAGAGTTGTTAATGAATCTTAGGATCGAAAGAACAATAGCAATACTGCAGAATAGACTGCCTCTTTACGACCAGATTTGGTCTAGATTTAAGGTGGCCTACTCTTAATCACATTCATTTTTCTTTTTTTTTTAGTGTACCGGACTGCCTTGTGGAAGGGGTGGGGAGTAATAGTTTCTTTATCTCAAGCTTTTTACTGTTGTGGATCTCCCATTAGTGGGGTGGGGTGTCAGGGCTCAATTGTGTATTCCAATGTTCAAAGGATTATAATTGTAACTGTCTAAGATGTAATGTCCAGGCTGACTAGTTTAAACCCCTGGGCCTTGTTTTGAATTGTCTGATGTACAATTACTCCTATCTGGTTATTATGGGGGTGGGACCGGTGGGAGGGGTGGGGAGGACTTGCTGGTCCTTTCTTTTTGGATCTGGTTCAATGTCGGTTGTTGTATGGAAATGGCCTGTAAGCCTCTGTTCCCCATTATGGATAAAAATCAATAAAAATTTAATGGCAAAAAAAAAAGAACAGGAATTGAGAAAGTTTGAAGAGGAGTATGATTGTGTAGGAGCTCCCCTCGACATAGCGCACCCTGAATAGCCAGTTAGTGTGTGTTTGCAGTATGTTTAAAAGTTGGACAAGATGTAATATCTGTCCCCTACTGCCAGAACTGCAAGAGAAATTTTGGCATGAGTATGGCTAGTGGCCCTCTCTTAGAGACGGTTCGATGTGTCCGGTTGGCCCCTACATGGACCCTCAGAGCAGAGCATTGCTGTGAAAGATAGGCTGGTACACAGTGTGAGCAGGACAAAGTAAAAGATTTTCTCAAATAAGTTTTTGAGGGTGTGGATGAGTGCAGCAAAGATGTGCAAGCAGCAAGTAGCCCTTGACCAAGGAAGAGGCTGAGAGGGGCACGGGAGTGACAGGATTTAAACCTGTGGACCCTTGGGCAGAGGGCCTGAGTCCGAGTGGGCTCGAGGAAGATGAGGAGCTGGAGAACCTCATTACATGGGAGGCCCATGCCTCTGGCAGTAGTGAAGAATGGGTTCTCGTGAGGGTCGAGCTAGTAATCAGTTACTGGGTGGCCCAATGTGGAAGTATTGGAGGAGGTGGAGGTGCCTGATGGAGAGACTGGGCCATCAGATGAAGCAGTTGAACTTTTGGAGCCCTCAGCAGAAGGAAGGAACTCCAGTGTGCAAGAGGAGGAGGTCACAGGTGTGACTGCCTTTTCGCTGGTGGAACAAAGATACGTGGTTGCATCAGATCTGGCCACCGCCATGCCAGGCTCATGGCCTGCTTCTACCAAAGAGCAGCAAAGAGGAAAGAGTGATCTGGGGGAGAGCCGAAAAGGAGTTTGGAGTCAAATATCCATTTATGTCAAGGTGCATGTGGCAGGAAATTGAGGACTGGATAGAGCAATGGTTGCTGGAGGAAGTCAGGGCATCTGCAAGTGAGCTTTGGTGCTGGATGAAAGGACTTAATCCATCAAGCAGAGAAAAGTTTGCAAAGATAAAGTCAAATCTTGGAAGGTGGGTCACACACCCTCCACCTGGACTCAGTAATAGTAATTGATTATGAAGGTACTGAGACAGTGCATTCAGTAAAAATGACCAGTCTAGATGGAACAATTAGCCATGGTCCTCATCCCTGTTAGTACTACCCTAAAAGTGCCTGGAAGATCCAGCATGTGCAAGTAACCTAAAAACACTGTAAGCCATGGTCGGCGGTCTACACAATCAGCATTCAAAGAAAGAAGGTCCGAAGGTTGAAATGCATTGTCTCCCTGGGAGCAACAAGGAGGTCGTGGCTGCAGTTTCTTCCTTGAGCAAAACCAGATCCAAAAGTGTGGTGGAAGAGTTTTGATCTGAAGACCTGTCCTCAGCCTGAGGAGAGAAGAGGTCCTGAACAGTGAGAGAGGTGATGCAGAGCAGTCAGCCTGCATGTCCTAACTGGTAGGGCAAAGTTTCTTCATTTTTTCTGTTTTATGATGCCCTGTCACCTTGGTTCAGTGGCCAACTGGTGCTGAACATTTCCAGCAGGCCTCGTGCCTGCTTACAGGAACAGTTCTGAGACTGGCTTTGACATCATCAATAAAATACTTTTCTTGTGTGGGAGTGCCTTGTGCACTCAGGAAATTACATTCTTAGAAGGACATTTGAGGGTTCTCCTCCCCCCCAAAATGTTTTGTATGTATTATTGTAACCTCCCTGTTCTGGAGTTCTGGAACATACCTGTCGTCCCTTGAGGGGCTGTTGTGTCCCTGTTTCTCCCCCTGTTTTTTTCCCTGTTTTGCACTGGTACCTGGCTATGTCCGTGGTGGTCCTGAATCCTCCGTCTGGCACCTGCATAATTATTTTTTTGTAAGAACACTGTGGCTGTAGGAGTTTCCGCATGGAGCCAGGGGTGTAGCCAGGAATTTTAAACTTGCACTCAAAACTGATGCACTGTTGCCCCCCATTGTGTAAACATAAAAACATAAACCAACTTAAACCAAAATATGCACTGCCACACCACACCAACAGTAGCCCCCCATATTTGCCATGTCTGAGTTCAAGTAATCATTTTTTTTCCTGTAATCCTCCTTCCTTTGTTTTTCTGCCTGCCTGGTTCTTGTTTAGGTATTTGGCTGGTGGCATCAGTGCCCCGTTGCAAACAACAAAGGCAAAGGGGTTCAGTATGACACAGACGCAATGTGACTCACAATGTCCTTGCTTTCCTCTTTTTATTGCCCCTGCTTGAATTTTTTTACTGTACTCTGCTGAGTACAGTGCGTATGCCTGCAGACACCCCTGCATGGAGCCACCTGTGGTTTCAGGCACTGCAATGTGCATTCCGGTGCTACGCACATGTGCATGGGTGCATTTTCTTTCACCCATTTGGCAGCCATTTTGGTTTGCCTCTCCAGTGGTCTGGGTCCCAGGGCAAAGTAAAAGAGGGACCTTAGCAGGGATAGAGAAGCAACAGAGAAGCCGGGAGAGTCATTTTTCCGGAGCGCCAATCACGCTCGAAGATTCCGAGCGATCTTATTAATATTCATGAGGCCGTGCATAAATATGAATGGAAGTTCAGCCTGTCTAGTGCTGGGGAAAAGCTATCGGCACTAGCGACAGGAAAACAAATAAATAAAATGTTTAAATGGTATAGGGCTTGAAGAGAAAAGGATCTGCTACAGTTTTGTGGGGGTAAATGAATAAACATGTGTTTATTGGCTGCAGGAGGGTTCTTAAGTGGGAGACTATATTGACTGCAAAGTGACTATGTGTTGGCTAGCAGGGGACAATCTTTTACAGCCCCAGTGGCTGAAAGAGGGCTAGATGAAAAAGTTAAATGTTGCAGTCACTTAATAGGGTACAGGGCTGGCTACAAATGTGTGGGGAAATAATTTAATAAAAGTAAATGGTTTGGCTGCAGGGAGAGTTTAAACCTGGAACCCTGCATAAATTGTGTTGGAACTGTTAACTCTCCAGCCTTAATTGCAGCCATGTAACACCAGCGCAACCAACCAAAGGGCCAGGAATTGCCAGGAGGACTGTGGGACTGTTGAAAAGGATTCCTGGGGGAAAATACCAGGGAAAATCTAGGCACCCTTTTCAGTAACCAATGAGGCATGAGGGAGCCTCATACATATATAATTTATAAAGAGACAGTGGCTCCAGCCAATGAGGAGCTGCCAGAGAGCTTCAAAAGTTCAGGACTTTGATTCTTGAGTCAGTCCCATGGGAGCCCCTCCAAGGGGAAGGGGGATCCAGCCCCTAAGCAAGGAATGGGGCTGCAAGGCTAGGAAAAGGCCTGCCTGGGTACTGCCAGCAATCTGTCCCCTAGGGATGGCCATGCCTTTCCCCATCTAAAGAGAGATGAGGAAGATTGTGTAGGCAGCTTTGACGAGAAAAAAAACAAAACGCTGCAGGATCCTGCTACAGGCTGCTGTGGTAGAGAGTTACACCACAGCAGTGTGAGAAGTCAGAGTAAAGATTGACTGGATTTGGAAAAAAGATTAAGGAAATGGACTGGTTCTTGAATGAGGATGAGGAGAAAGCCTCTTCTATTTTGACTGTACCACATCGGTGTGACATCAAGTGATGAGAGATCCATGTGAAGAAATTGTGAGAAAGAGAAAAGGTTCTGACCCCAGAGAAGACACAGCATCTAAAGGGAAAGGGGGAAGGACGCTCGGTCTAGGGACTGGTTGTGATGTTGAAAATGGATACTGAAAACTTGCTGGATGGGAATCAGGTTTCAGAAGGGTTGAAGAGAGAACCTCTTCTGAATTTATCTGCACCTGCATGGTGAGAAAAGAGCCTTTCTTTGATGCATGTTTGAAAGAAAGATTTTCTGGACCTGTGTGTGAGCCAAAGCAAGAGTGCAGCTGTGTTAAAGTTGCGAGACTATGAAAGCAGAAGGATGGGCAAGTGCCTTCCAGGTCAGGTACCTTCTGTCTGCTCCTGAGATATGGCTAAGAAAAGAGACTGTTGTGATGACCCTTTAGTTAAGACTCTGTACAGCTCCCCAGAGCCTGAGAGACAGGGAAGTTACAGAAACTGCTTTGGCTACACACCATAGCTTGTTATTATAGGAAAGAAGAATGATCTAAAGTTTTCATCCTAAACCCAGAGCCAGGTGGGAACTCACTAACCCCCATCAAGTGGGGCCTGCTGGCTGCAGGGGACCATGGGTCGATACTCAAGTGCTAGGGCACTCTGACCTGTGAAGGAACTGGGCCATGGGGCCACTTCTATGTCTGGGTCCTCTGTAGTCGGTGGCCCTTGCGCATGTGCTCTGCAACGAGCCTCTGTAGGCTGAAGGGGACAAGCTG
Organism: Neoceratodus forsteri; assembly: GCA_016271365.2. Taxonomy (NCBI): domain Eukaryota; kingdom Metazoa; phylum Chordata; order Ceratodontiformes; family Ceratodontidae; genus Neoceratodus; species Neoceratodus forsteri. Next base: position 1,416,269,032 of record CM028132.1, read on the forward strand.
CAAGACATTCAATGAAGCTGAAGATCTAAGCTGCAGAATCCTGTCCCTCTTCTCAGCATGTTCAAGCCTCGAATCCCAGGTTCTTCTTCTGCTGCTCCACCAACCCCTGGACTTCAGTCATATGTGCCATCCAAGGACTGATGTCACAGAACCGTGAGTAAAAGCAGGAACTGCCCTACACCTGGGTAATGTGTACAGTTAAAGTATGCCTGCTGGCATAGGAAGCACTAAAGGTAATCAAAAGGAAGCAAGTAAAAAGTTTAATTCAGATAAGTGCACCAATGCTGGCCAACCAGCTGCACCTCAGGCCTGCAACCAAATAGTACTGGGTACCCACGGATAGATTCTGGGGTGTCATCTGAACCAGGGAACTGGTACCAGTTAGTGGTCTGGGTATGGTAACACCTACAGCAGTTAGCTAGTGAGAGTTGTGGTTGCAATGATCAAAAGGTGGTTTGGGGTAAAATCAAAAGGGAAAATAATTGTTTGAAAATACTAACTCTTTAAATGCAAATCTAACTAGAATGTTTGCTTAACCTCTGTTCCAGTCTCCCCTTCCTAACCCTCCCCATGTAAATAAATTATGATGTTGCTCTTTTGAAAAAGATCTGACTCAAGAGCCTGATTTAATGAGCACGTTAGTAACTGAAGCTGAAAATGCCAACTGTTAAATGTGGGATTTTGGTCTGTGGTATCCACGTCTGGGGTGATTGTTGGGGAGGTGGGTTAGTACAACATCCCAGGGGGTTGTACTGGTAGAGATTAGACCCTGTAATTGTACTTTGGGTGGAGGCACCAACATTTTGATTCATTTTTAGGAAGGGAGCTGGCAGTATAGCCTAGAGTTTAGAGTAATGAGCTGTGAAAGAGCTGGTACATCTAGCAGCCTTTGGTTTGATTCCCAACCTCCATTTGCATACTGTGTGACTCTGAGCAAGTCACTTAACCACCCCAGTGCTCCCAGGTCACCCCTGAAAACAGGCACTTGTGCCTAGTGGGCCTTACCCAGTTACCAAAAGAATAATAAAAAGGATCCCCGATAACAGCTGTATGGGAACCTAGGCCCTCAACCTTGTAACCAGCCAGCATGGCAGGGTAGTGATCCTCTCTAGGATGGCACCAGAGAGTGGTTACATTATTTTGTACTGTTATACTGTCTTTTGTAGAATACCCTTTAGAACCTTTTTGGGATTGTATTGTATCTGCCGGTGGAGGTTTGTTGCTGTTTTTCTTGCTGGGTTTCTTTTACAAGTGCGACTGGAAGAAGCAAAGAAGAGGATTTGGGGCTCAACTAGAGCCTTGGTGTTTTATATGCTTCTGAGGAAGGACTTTGTTAGCCGAAAGCTTAAAGATCATATGCAACTTTTTACATATTTTTAGTAAAACTAGAAAACTGAAATTCAAGTCCTTGTGTCATGATTAGTGTTTCCTGAAAATTTCATGCTGTTTGGTTTTGTGTTTTTGTTAAATCAGCCTTTGTTAACTTGCTCTCACAGTGAATGAAAACAGTGGAGTTATTTTTGTCCTCTCAGCCAAGTTTAGAGAGCGATGACATCATTTGGGTGTAGCTTGTTGTTTCACATTCCCAATCAGAGCAGCACTCTGTAGAGTTAATGGTTTGCTGAGCTCTCCAGGTTTCTTACAAAGCCAGTCTCTGGTTTGTGTTTAGATAGATCAGCTTAAAATCTATCATTCTCTTCCTTTTAAAAAGCTAATCATTTGAGTTTCAATGCTGTCACTGAATTGAAGTAGTGGAAATCATTCTCTGTGAGAAATCAGCTTGTATGTATCACAGCTCACAGTAGATTTTTTTTCCAACTATATAACATAGGGCTGTTTAATGAAAATAAAATAAATCTAAATTTTGTTCATTCACAAAAACAGTTTGTCTTTCATGTAGCCTTCATACATTCATGTAAGAACACTTTTTTTAATGTCAGATTGACAAACAGATACTAGAGCTGTGCAGAATGGAAAAATTCTGAATCCATGAAATTTCAGCAAAATTTCACAAAATTCCATGGAATTTCAGCAAAATTTTGTGGAATTTTAAAAATGTAGTAAGTTGGTTATAACCCAATAACTGGTCAAGCTAGATGTCTGATATTTGGAATATATATTCTTTGGGGCAATGGGCATAAACCTGCCAACTTTCATGTAATGTGGTCAAACAGTTTCCAAATTATAGGTGCTCAAATGTTATTTTATTGTTTTGTATGAAATTTCATGAAAATTTTTATCTGCATATACCTTAATCATCTTTTGGGTCAGGGATCTTAAATTTGTCATGATTTCTTGATGATGAGTGTTCTAACAAGTGCAAGATTTCATGACAATATGATGCATTGTCTCATAATTATATGTGCTCAAAATCTGTTTTGTTTTTCAGGAAATTTCATAAACAGATGTCATTTATATATAACTCAGGCACCTTTGGAGCTAGACATATGTAAATTAGTATGGATAACTTTTTATAATGCTTATAGAATGATCTAAATATTGAGGAATTAGATAAGAGATTTTTAAGTTACAGGGTTCAGAACTTTACTATGTAAATATTTGCAAAACTTTCTGAAAACTATCAAAATGTGAATGTTTGTAACTTCTCTGCTCTTTGCATGCATAGCATTAACATTTGACAATCATATCCATAGTCCATGTATCCTGGTGTCTAACACAACTGGATAAATTTGTTAAGCAGTTTTAATTGTGCAGAAGAAAAAAATGATTAGCAATATTTTCTCACATATTTATTAAAGCATATTCTGTAGATGAAGCATCCAGAATTATTTTTTTTGTGGAATATAACATTGACAATGCACATATTACTACTTTATTTGATAAGCTGGGCTGCACTTTTTGCAGTCCTGCTGTTCCTCATTGGGTGACTATCCCTCCACCTTCTCTTTTGGCATAGTCAGATTGACTCAGTAGAACTACAGATCCCACTGATATCCTTTGTTCTTTACAGTGACAAACTCCTTAAAATGTGAGCCACCTATTCCTTTGCTATCAACCTACACTGTTGGAATAGCCAGCATTCTTTCTTCCTGCTGCCCAAGACATTGTCTTCCCCTACTACATGCTTTGGAGTACCTCTAAGTCCTAGACTTGCATGTACACCAGGCTCCCTGGATCATAAATTTACTGGATGTGATCCTTAAACATCCTGCATTCAGGTTGGAATTTATCTTTTTTTTTAATTGTTTAACCAGGAGTGGCAAACTAAGCTGAAAGCTTTTTCACAGGTGTGACCTGGGAGCACAGGGAAGTTGAGTGACTTGCTCAGGGTCACGCAGTATGTAAGTGGGGGCTGTGGGATTCAAATCAAGGTCTCCAGATTTGCAGCTCAGAGCCTTAAACCACTGCGCTATACTGTCTCGAAACTGTCAATGGAATTGTTTACACTCTGTGCTTTCTTCTCCAACATGGCGGTCTACCACTGTTGTGCTACCCAGCTCAGCTGTCCATTTTTTAGTGAAACTGTGCATCTAACTCCTAAACCTGGTGACCCCCTGCACTACCTGCCTCTTATACCCCTATCCTTTAATTAGAACCCCCAGATAAGTCTGAGTGAAATTAGAAAATTCCAGTTTTATGGAATTTTTCATGAAGTGCTGCAATTTTCACACAAAGACTCATGGGATTTGACTTTAAGTAGAGATGTTATTTTGCAATTTCTCACAGCATGCAATTAATAAAATTGACACACACAGTCCCCTTGTAAGGTCTATGAAGCTGTCAAATTTAATGGTATTACATTCTCTAGTTTTAAAGTTTCATGGGTTTATAAATTTGTAGTTTACATTCTTGCAAAATTAAATTTTTAAATGTTGTGAAAGTTTGACTACTTTTCATTTAATCCCATTTAAAGTTGAAAATATAAACTATTTCAGAAATCACTATGTGGTATAGTAGTTTAAATGTTTAAACGCTGGTTAAATTTGGATATGTAGTTTTAAAATTAGAGGGAACTAACCGAAAATAAAATTTTGGCAACATGTTTGGCAGGATATAACGCAGTCCCATTTAAAGCAAGAAATCTAAAACTATACAAATGTAGTGCTAACCTGTATACCTGCCAATTTTGTAATAGTTCAATGAATACTATCAAAGTTATACTAAAATTACAGAAATTCAAATTTTGTCAAAATATTTGACTACCGATAACTCAGCTCCCATTAAAGCTTGAGACTTAAACCATTTTGCATATATGCATTCTATGTGCTTGTCTAAATCCTGGTGTTGTGGAGAAATTTGGAGGAGAAATTTTAAAATTATCTAAAAAAACCTGAAAATTAAATGTTGATTAAATGTTTGGCAACCCATAACTCTGCCCCTGTTTAATTTAGAACTCACATATATAAGCATACAGTACCATTTATGCTCCAATGATGGTGTTATTAGACATGCTCCTTTAAAGTTATAGTGAAATCACTGAAATTAAAATGTTTGCGAAATTCTGCAGAATTTTCTTGAAAATTCTACATAATTCCACAGAATCAGAATGGTCATTCCACAGGCATTCTGCAGGTGGAATTTTATATTCCACACAGCTCTAACAGATACCTGTCACACTCTGCTACAATATTTCAAGCACATGTACTGTCTGAACTCACACATTTCAGTCATTGGTGGTTTCTGTGTGAAAATACATCATGTACTGTATGTGTATAAGTAGAAACACTACATGGCATCCTGATGCACTGTGTCTCTGCCCCATAGTTGAGGCAGCTGCAATCTATTACCACAGTCCCCTGCCCCACAAGCCCCTTGCCTTCTGCTTCACATTTGAGGCTGCTACTCCTGCTGCCCACTGTCTTCTCCCACATAATCAGGGGTTGTGCACCCTCCTGCCTCCATCCCTTGCCTAAAGAATCAGGGATGCTGCACCCTGCTACCGCCTGCCCAAACAGTTGGGGTTGCTACACCCTGATGCTCTCTCTCTCTCTCCCCCATCCTCACAGTTAGGAATGCTGTACCTGTTTCCCCCTGTTCCTGTCTCCACAGTCAGGGCTGCTTGCTGTGCTAAGCCCTAGAGTGCCAGCTTCCCTGCCTCCAGAGCAGGGGCTGCTGCACCATGTTACCCTAGCCATCAGATGTGGGGCTTTTGCTGCACTCAACTACCCACTTCCATTGCCTCCAATGGACAGGGTTGCTGCACCACATGTACCTCATCATTTGCTTTTTTTAATTATAGGTGCAAAGTGTGCAGTATTGGGTGTGGGAAATGGATAGCAATGCCATATGTATGTTTTTTAAAGCCATGTGCAGTTTTAAAATGTGTAAAACTATTGGCTGCATCTTGGGTAGTGTAGTGGTTAGATAGTTTTTCCTTAGTGGGCTAGGAGTTGGATAGGCTAGTGGCCCTAACCCGAGTAGTGGGCAACCAGTCCTGTCCTGTCAGGAATGCTTCAGGATGTTCCTTTGGGACACCATGGGATGGGGTGGAGTTTGCTTAGCTAGTCTGTCAGGTAAGGCTGAAGTTTGCTTCAGCATGCCTCCATGTTCCCTCTGGTAACGTGCTTACATTAAGTCATAAGTAGGGAAGGGACTGGTCACTTTTTCTTGCAGGCACCCAGGGGTTGGATGGTCTGTGTTGCAGTCCAAAGCCCTTGCTGTGGACAGCAAGCTTGTCTGGTGGCAGTAGATATGACTGACCACTTCCTGATTACTAAGTCCCATCGGTTTTCGATCAGGCAGATAGCCTGGGAGATCAGAGAGTTTAAAAGCTCTCTGTAAAACATTACATCACCACTTGCTCAGCTCTGTTGAGGCAGGGGATGATGTCACAGAATTTAGAACCCTTGCAGCAGCATAAGCCAAGCCGCACTGTGCCTACAGCTGTTTTGAGCTGTGAGTCAGTTTTGAAGCCAGAGTTTGAGCTGAGAGTGCTACAGCAAGTGATGCTCTGCTCAGGGGTCACTTGCTAGAGGGAATGACTCTCCTTTGCTATTGTTCTGCCATAGTTCAGCAAGCAACAGCTGGTTTCCTAAAGTGGCAGATCCAGGGAAGCCCAGGGGTGAAGATTTTTTACTGAAAAGAGGAATGGGACTGAAGCTTTAGTGAGTACTTTGGGCAACCTCCCAAAAGACTGTAAAAGCTATCAGAACTGCCCAAATGTGTGTGTGTGTGTGTACAATTTAAAAGTTATGGATTCTGTGTGAGATCTGCAGATTTCAAGCGTTCTTTGCAAGTGTTCTGAGGGGTACAAGATGTAGCAGGTACAATGTTCAAATGGGGTTGGTTGGTGCCTTGTCAGATACAGGAACTCAGGACTCTGGCACAAAGCTATGTAGTGGGATGTATCTTGAAGCCTCTCTGTGGCTAGGGAATCCTGTTTCCTAAAATTAATGGCAGAGAGTCTACTGTAGCTTTGACCAGAGTGAGCTCATTCTAGGTCCCAAATAAACCTAACTGGTTACAAGAGGAATGGTCTAAGGTATTAACTTAGGTCACCTAGTGGTGCTCAAAATAGTCCAGGTACTCCTGAAACAGGGCTGGCAGTTTGTGAGTCCATGATTCTTTTCATAGGGCTGGAAGTTCATGAAAATGTTCTTTTGGTAAGTCCAGGTATTCATTGCATAGGGCTGGACGTCTGTGGGAAATGTTCATGTAAGAGGTCAGTACTGCCTGCAAGAGGTAGGAAATGTTTTTGCCTGCTACAAAATGTGTCATCTCTCTGTACAGCTTCAAACTCTTGCAGCACAACCATTTCTGATAACACTGTGTCAGGAATAAAATCCATACAGTAACATTCCAAATTTCTGGTTGTGGACAATCCCATCTCTGAATGACTTGTGTGATGCTTTTGGGGCTTCACAGATAAGAGATGCACCATAGTCCTGGCACCTCTTTCCCTGACCTGGGTAAAATAGAAATGCTTTTTTGTGCTCTCCCTCCGACCTCTGAGATGACCAAGCCAGGCATTGCCCTAAAGCCAGGGGTGATAGCTTTCTTTTCAGCCAAGAGTGGTTGTTGTCTTATCTTAGTAACAAAAAAAGGGGGGTTGGGTTTACATGTATGTGCTGGTGACTCTCACAAGTTAATTTCCATCATTGTCCTGTCCATAACCTTGCAGGTCATCCATAAGAAAATGTACGGTCCCATCTGGAAGTCTCAGTTAGGCCCATATACGAACATAAACATCGCAAGTGCTGAGCTGCTGGAAGATGTCCTGAGGCAGGAGGGAAAATATCCCTCGAGAAGTGACATGGCTCTATGGAAAGAGCATCGGGATCAGAGAGATTGGGCTTATGGACCTTTCACAGAGTGAGTGAAGCGATGTGTTTTTGTGTGTGTAGAGGGGATTGTGGCGCTATCATAAACATCAAGGGTATTGGCAATATAAATGCATGTTAATTGAGTCATCTCCCTAGCAACATCAGTGGTGTAAGACCACTCCCTCACCCCCTTCCTGGACATGCTGTGCCTGTCAGATAACAGTCTGGCTTAGTAGAAACATCACACTGCAGGTTAGGTGGAGACACAGTCTGGGTTAGCTTCCAATTTAATTACTATTGGCTCTCTCAGATCATGGGTTGGGGATTGGGGGAGGGGGCTGCTTGCAATAAATTCTCTTTGGGGTATGGGTGGTCATACTAATGAGGAAGTAACAGTGCTGGGATCTGGCAGACTGTACGTGAAGATGGGGTGGTAGGTGGGAGATGATTTGGGGTGGGGAGGGGTGGTCACATGACTACCTGGCCAGCTCTGGAATGCGTAATATATAAAGACTATTCGATTTGGCAGACAGTATGAGATGATTGGGGATGTAGGGTGGTAGATGAATGGACATGGGAGGGGTGGCTAAGCAACTAAGCATAGCCAGTTGGGGAAGGTGGAATTATAGAAAAGACTGTTGTGATCTGGCAGACAGCATGATATGGAGGTTGGAGGGTGGGAGATGAATGGACATGAGGGAAGGGGTGGCTGGGGAACTAACCATAGCCAGCTGGGGAATTATATAAAAGACTGTCTAGATCTGGCAGACAGTATGAGATGATGGGGTGATGTAGGATGGGAGATGAATGGACATGGGGAAGGGGTGGCTAAGCAACTAAGCATAGCCAGCTGGGGGAAGGTGGAATTATATAAAAGACTATTGTGATCTGGCAGACAGTACGAGATGATGGGGGATGTAGGATGGGAGATGAATGGACGTGGGGGAAGGGATGGCCGGTGAACTAACCCTAGCCAGCTGGGGGAGAGGGAATACATAAAAGACTGTCAGGATCAGGAAAATGCTATATGAAGATGGGGAGTGGAGAGTGGGAGTTGATTCGGGTGGGGGGAGCGGGTGACCACAGGACTAGCTATTTGGGGATGTCTAGGAGTTGTTTTTTTCTTTCTCCCCCCTCCCCCCTTATTCCTTGTGCCAAATAATGAAGAGCTGAATATTCTGCCGTGTGTTTGGGAAATGTGGACCCCTACTAAGAATTAATGAGATGCGAAGGGACCAACTGCTATCATGGTTAGTTGTAGTGGTTATTGTCAAACCCTCACTGAATGCTTAATGTCACCTTGTATACAATTCACCAAGGATAGTTCATGGTTTGCACTTTAGTCTATATTATTCTGATATTATGTACCATTGTATTAACCCTCACTGTAAGTTACTGTAAATATTTTAGCCTATGTAGGGGCGAGCTACCGAGCAGACATGAAAGACTGTTAGGCCTATTCTGCTGGCTTTTAGTATGCTAGTATGCTATGTCATGTCTCATGATTGTTGGCTGGCAGTATAGCCTAGAGGTTAGAGGAACGAGATGTGAATAAACTTGATACATCCAGCAGACCAGACCTGAGTTGTATTCTCACAACCTCCACTTGCATACTGTGTGACTCTAAGCAAGTCACTTAACCACCCAGTACTCCCAGGTCGCCCCTGAGAAACAGTCACTTTTGCCTAGTGGGCCTTTCCAGTTACAAAGACTAAAATAAAAAAAAATTGTATGTAACTAGGCGGCTTGGGTAAATGGGCAGCAATGCTCACACCTTTCCAGTATAACCAATAAAATGAATGAAATGAAAATAGTGACATGATGTACAGTAGTAGCAGTCAGAGGCATGCATAACCTCTTTGGTGAGATGCATACTTTCCTGAGTTTGCTGGATCAGTTTTCCTTGAACACTACCTGAACACTGATGTTTAAGCTCAGATTTGGGCTCTTCTTTATTTTTTTCAAATAGGTAGCAGTGCACTTGTCTGCCTTCGATTTATCCATCGCACGACACTGCCATGCCTCCTGCATCTCCATTCCTCCTACATGAAGCAATGCAGTGCCAGTTACCTCTGAGTGCTGTCCTGCATGCTGGGTCACATGATCAGGGTCTGAGCTTTTCCTGGGCATGGGCAGACTGGAGTGGGCCTGGTGGGCCTTATCTGTCATCAGTTTCTATGTTTCTCGTGTCAACCTGACATCAATAGTATGCAAACTCATGGATACCATACTAAAGGAGGGTTGGTAAAGTACATAGAGGAAAATGGTCTGCAGGATGATAGACAACACAGGTCTGTGGCAGGCAAATCATGTCAGTGAACCTGATGGAGTTTTCAGTTGGGTCATAAGGGCAGTGGACAAAGGCCAGGTGGTGGACATCATATACTTGGAATTTAGTAAGGCCTTTGATTTTCTGCCTCACAAAAGGTTAATAATGAAACTGAGGGACCAAAGGGTGGGGGGAAATATGGTAAGATGGATTGAAAATTGTTTGGGGGCAGAACCCAGAGGGCGGAATATTCAGATTGCACCAAAAAAATGTGCAATAGCAGGAGCAGGCGTAAGTTAAGGGCGCCCCTGAGCAACATGCGCGATATTCAAACAAAGTGCTGGCCAAGGTTCGCTTGCGCAACACAGCTGAATATTGCACCAACTGCACCATGGCGCAACCAGAGATGTGCAGTGGAGCAGGGCCCATGTGCAGTTGCACAACCAGGGATGTGCAGTGGAGCAGGGCCGATGCGCAGTAGCACAACCAGTGATGCGCAGGGATGGGGACTGGATGCAGGGGTGCACCACCCATGGAAGCCATCGGCGGAGAAGTACGCAGCAGGCCAGACAGACCCACCCTCTCCCAGGCACCCCATGAACTGCACAACCAGAGGTGAGCTGGATGGACCACCAGCCTATGAACACCAGCACCGAATCAACAGCCGGGGCACGGTGCCCCAGCACACCACCCAGGCAAGCAGTGACTGCAACACAAGGAGGGCCAGCCCCCCCCAGTGCCACCCCACCCCACCAATGCAGAGCACATCCTGTACAGTGATCCCCAGACACCTGGCCCAGAAGCAGCACTCAACAGTGCATGGCACCAAACGCATGCCACCACCAGCACCGTGACAATGCAACCCTGTGCACCATGGAGCCATGCAAGGCAGCCCCACTGTGAGCACCCTGCAGCGGGTGACACCAGCCACTGAAGCAACAACTGCATACACAATGCCCCCCCTGCATGGCCCCCCCGTGGCACAGCAGAGATATCGACCTTGCGTCAGTACCCGAGGGAACCCGCATGCTACAAGACCTGCCCTGGACACCACCACCAGCAGGACAGCCACCCATGCACACACCCTGTCCCAGCACTGGTCCCAACAGACAGCACAGCCGCCCACTGCGCCACACGGGATGCAACACAGGGCACGGACAAACCCCCACCCTGTCCCAAGTGTACCCCAACACAGGGCCACAAAAGTGGGGCAACAGATGCTGCTGGTGTGTCCACTGATGCCTTGCCCACGGCCTGCACTCCACCATGGCATAGGTGAACTGGCCATCTGGCGCATGCACCATGAAGCCGTCCACTGCCAGCATGTGGCGGAGCACAAGTGACAGACAGTAGAACACAGACACCACAACAGATGCCAGCGACAGCATGGAGGGGACAACAACAACAGCACAGCCTACAGTGTCACCGAGGCAGGTGTGCACCATACTGGCGACAGGACACAAGCGCCATGGCGCTGTGCCCAGAGTGTGGCTGGCATGGACAGCCACCAATGACATGCCAGCAGAATGTGCATACCACAGACATGCAAGGGGCCCAGCTGCATGGGCCATGGACAGACTGATACGGGTGTCAGGGACACAGCGCATGCACCAGGGACCACTGCACACAGGTATCCAGAGCACAGGGAACAACACACATACCACAGACAGGGACCGAGTCCCCCACCCACACCATTAGTAGGGCCCTGCAGGATGCACACATGCCCAGTCCTGCACCACCCCAGACGCCATGCACACCACTGCAGCAAAGCACCACATGCCCGCTGCAAATCAGAGACCACCACGGTTGTCATACCAAACTAGAATGTATTGCAAAGGTAAACTGTACAAACAACATATCAAACTAAACTTTGTACAAAGTGGGGGGGGGAGGGCCACAAACCAGGTGAGGGTGGGCATGGGGCAAGGGGGTACTTCAGGGAGTGGGACAAAGGGGTGTGAGAGACAGTCCGGGGGGGAATGCACATCACGTGCGCCGCAGGCCCTACTGGTGGCCCCCTCTTCACTCCGGTCCCTGTGACGCCGACAGTGCCTCCTACGTCCGCCACGCTCCATTCCCTGGAGCAGCTCCAGAGTAGCCCGGGTCACCTGTAGTAGCTCCTGTATGTGCCACTCCAGGTTAGTCCAGCATTGTCCACCTAGGACAAGGGAGCAGAGTCAGAACGCATGACTGGCCAGACCCCTGCAGCCCACCCAATGTGCACGGCATACAGCTGTGGGCCACGCCCCTGTGATGGCATGCAACCACCTACAGTGTCCGCGCCAACATGACCTGCCTACCCAGGCACCCATAGCCATGCAGAATGCTGCACACACCACGCCCATGTCCTGCACAGCACCAACATGGCGTACAATGACCTGGCTATGCAGTGCGAAGGCAGTGGCACAGCCATGGACCCAGTGCACGCACAGCCCACCCACAACACCCACCCACACATGCAGTACTACAGGACAGTGCTGAGTGCACCATTTGGTGTGCATGGCAGTGGGGCCAGTGCGGGTGGCCATGCCCGCCACCACCCCTGCAACCCACCATGCACAGATGTAAGGAAACACAGCTCACCTGCATCCTGGTCAGCAGGGCACTTGACCCATGGCACCACCAATGTGCCCTGGCTGCAAGGCCATGGACTCCCACTCCGGCCTGCTGTCCCTGTCCTTGGGCCAAATGGGCCTCACGGTGATCCTCAGGCCTAGGGTGCAAATGTGGAGGGAAACATAAGTACATACCAGTAACACAGTCCCCCCTCCTGTGTGCGTGCCGCATGGCCCCAGCCATGCGCACCCCACCACCCCACATGCGGCCACCACCTCCCTGCGGCGGCCTGATGCACCCACGATACCTGGACAGACAGACACTACCAGTGATGGGATGGACTACCTTCCTGGCCGTGGCATGGCGCCCCGCCGGGCGCATGCCTGCAGTCACCCCAGGCGGTCAGGGTCCCACCGCTGGAGGTCACCATAGCGGTGGCGACACTGCTCCACTGACCTGCTGCTCCCTGTTGCCTCCTCCAGGCCCTCTGTGACCTTCTGCCACACCGCAGTCTGTGGCCTCTGGAGGGGTTCCTGCCCAAAGAGGGCACCAGTATGTGGCTCCACCAAGGCCACCAGGTTTGCCAATTCTATGGCACTCCAGACCGGCGCTCTGGTCCTAGGCATGGTGCAGTCTCAAACAGCATCAAAATGGTGCTCTGTAGCGCACATGCCCCACGTGCGGAGGCAGCGTGGTACTGCGCTGCCAGTCCCTATCTCACTGTCACTGGACTGCACAATAGAGGTGCAGCCATGCGGACACATGGCACCTAGGGAGCAAAGGTCGACTGCAGGGTCAAGGGTCTGTCCACACACAGAGCGCCACAATGCTATTGGGATGCCCTGCATGTAGCACAGTAGGGTGTATGTGTGTGACACCCTACAGTGGCCTACCGTGCTGTGGCACCATGGCGCCTATGGCACACCATGGCACGAGCACCCCACAGGCATACAGCACACTAGCACCACAGGCACAGTGGTGGCCGTGCTCTGCACTGCCTCCCACGCACAGCACGTCAGCTGTGCCACACGCATCGGTGTCAGCACCCCGGGCATGAGCCATGCGGTGCCGATTGCACACGTCATAGTGGTGCGCCATAGCCTGAGCATGCTCACCAACATTGCTCAAGGCGCAACAGCATGATATTCAGCCAGGTTATGCAAAATCAGCTCATTAGCCATTCAACTGTGCATCCACTGCATTAGCATCCACTTACAGTTGTGTCTGCCCTTATTTGCATGCATTGGGCTATATAAATGCCACCTGGGGCTGCAGAGGCCATGGATCGGTATGCAGTCCCTTGTGGTAGGTTGCATGCTGTTGGGATGTGGGGACTGTGGTTTGGGAGGGCTGTATGGGACTGCACAGTCCAGGGTAACACCTGTCACTCCCACAGGTGCGAGCATGACTGAGCGTGAGGAAGAGGAGTAACAGGGAAGGGAGAGGAGGAGGCCCAGATTCACCAGGGCTGAATCTGATGCCCTGTTCGAGGCATATCTGGACAGGGAACCGCTGCTTAGCGGACAGTGGGGAACGCCACTGGCCCGTGTTGCGGCAAGGGGTGAGGTGGATTGTGTCGTGAACCAGCAGGGCAGCCACCAGCGGTCCGTGCAGGAGTACAAAAAGAAGGTAGGCACGGACAGGAGGCAGATCAAGGAAAGGTGGCTGCCATCAGGGTGGCACGTGCTGTCACCGGTGGGGGCCAGCAGGATGTACCCTGCCTGATGCAGCAGGAGGAGCAGGTGGCCAGCAGCATGTGGCGTAGTGCCATTGAGGGCGTGCCTGGTGGTGGGTTCCAGACAGGTGGCAGCCCATCACTGCATGGTAGGTCCTGTGCTGCCAGTGTGTGGGTGGTGGAGGGCATGCCACAGGGCAAGGTGTAGCCACTAACGCTGCTGTGTTCCTTTACAGCTCCTGAGCGTCTACATGGGGCAGCGGTGGTGGGTGTGTCCACTGAGGGGGAGGCCCTGGACACGGATGATCACCCATCCACCTCCACAGGTGTCTAGGGACCGGCCAAGTGATACCTGCACATCTGTCCGGACTGATGTGGGTGATGCGGTGCGGATGAGGCCCTGCTGTGTCCCAGTGTGACATCACCCCGGTGTCCAGTGTGCTGAGGCCACTGATTGGCGGATCCAGCACCGATGATGTTGAGCCACACATCCCGGACAGTGATACTTTGGGACACAGGATGGTCTCACAGCAGAGCAACCGCCGCAGGCGATACGCTGAGTGATGCTGCCGTGGCTGCCTGCATAACAACAGTCCCAGCCTGTGTCTGTATGCCCCAGTGGGGCAACTGCTGAGTAGTGCATCCAGGGCGGTGGGGCTGTTGCAGCTGCCGTGGCGGCACCGGTGGATCCTGGCGATCGTCAGCCCGAAGGGGCAGCGCCAGCAGTGAGCCAATGGCAATGGAGGGACAGTGTCAGGGGCAGTGGCAGTGCACCGCGTGTGGGCGTGCCCGGCATGGCTCTGGTGTACTGGCCTAACGTCATGTGGTGCTGTCCAGCAGAACAGGAACACTATGAGGGACAGCATGCTGGACCAGCAGATGACCCTTGGATGACAACAGCCATCTTCTCCAGGCCTCAGTTGACCAGCAGATGTGGCTTGTGGTGGCTGATGGATGCACTCCATAGCGCGGTTTTGTGCCAGGCAGACTAGCGGCCGCAGCAGGGACCACAGTTTGCTCCTGGCAGCAGTGGCCCAACAGCGAGGCGGATGTGGACCGCTGCCATTGACAGGCAGACCACTGCAATGACAACTGTCATGGCTACACTGGCCACCAGTCTGGTTCCCAGCCACCGCAGACACCACACAGTGTCATATCCACCCCATTCGGCGTCGTGCGACACCTGCTATATCGACTCGGGGTTCGGCGCAATAGACACCGAGCATACCTGGTGCAGGCATGTTCAGTGAGCTGCAGACCCCTGTGCGGTGCACGGTCGCGGTCATGCAGCATCACCCTGGAGCCCGTTGGTGCCACCATGAGCCACTGGTCAGCCTGGTATGGCTGGCAGGCCTTGGTAGGGCTGCCCATGCCATCTGTGGCAGCCATGGTACTGTGCTGCGTGACTGACCTGTCTCCCACCATGGCCACTGTCTGCTGCTGCCCTGTGGCACTGTGGTTTTCATTGTATGCGCACACGGGTGGGGTACCAACCCTGCACATACACATGGTCCCCATGCCCACCCTCCGGCTGCTGGCCAATGTGGTATGTGCATGATGACTGTCCTGTGGCGCTATCTGCCACTGTGCAATGGTGCCCAGCATCTGAGGGCATGCCCAGTGTCATCCACTGGGCATGGTTGTGTTAGTCCTGTGAGGTGTGGGGTGGCTGTTGGGTTGGGCGTGCCGTTTGCCCTTTGGGCATGTGTTGTGGTGTGTGTGCATGTGTGTGCACATGTAGGTATTCAGACTGCCCATCCTTGCACGATGTGCGGTCCCCTGTAGACCCAGTCCTTACCACTGTCCACCCTGGTGTCAGCCCTGCCTGTCCCTTGCCCTTGGTGGTTGCACATGGCACCATGACCTGCCTGTGTTGTCCGTGCTCCTCTGCTAAGGTGTCCCAGTGCTGCTGTGCCATCCGGAACAGACGAGGTCTCGTCACCAGGGGTGGCTGCCACACCAGCTGGACACGGTGTCCTCATTGTTCCCACTGATATCCCCTCTTTGACCTCCGGCTATCCACAGTCAGTGGCCATGTTGTGCAGGATACAACAGGCCAGGAATAGCCCACAGGCCGAGGGGGGCTGTACTGTAGGGCACCACCTGATGTGTCCAGGCACCGGAATCATGCCTTCAGCAGCCTGAACACCACGTTCGATGACATTCTGTGTTGTGGCGTGTGCCTCACTGTACCGTAGCTGTGATGAGGTCATGGGGCACCAGTATGATGTGAGCAGCCAGGGCTGTAGTGGGTAACCACTGTCACCTGTGTGTAGAGGGGAGACATTAGCATGGTGGTCTGCATCGCTATGCCATGGGCCATCATGGCCGGTGCCCATGGCACCTCTGACTATGCACCCCCCCATGTCTGCTCATATCGTCCTGCGTGATATGCATACTCACCAACTAGATGGCTGGTGGGGATGTCCCCACTCTCAAACCTGTGGCACAGTGCAGACTGGTGCCAGATGAAGGCATTGTGTGCTCCCCCAGGGTGCGTGGCACAGACATTGGTTATGCACCCCCTGGCATCGCACACCACCTGGTAGTTTATGCTCAGGTAGCCCTTGCGGTTTATGTATGCCGCACCCTCCGGGCCAGGTGGCATGCAGATGCCTACATGGGTGCAGTCAGTGGCCCCGGAGCATGCCAGCAAGTGCTACCCTGTGGAACTCCTGTATGTGTGCTGTGCGCTCCGCCTGTGTGCTGGGGAAAATGGATGTACTCCGCGGCATATGCAGCAGTGTGCTGAGGAATTGTGTGAGTATGTGTGATGCGGCCAACTGGGTCATGACTGTCATGTCCCTTGTTGGCCTCTGGAAGGTGCCCGTGGTGAGCAGGCACATGACGACTGTCACCTTTGTCTCCACTGACAGCGCATGGCTCCGTCGTGTGGGTGCCTGCATCTCTTCACTGCACAGCTCACAGAGCTGCCTCAGAATCGCCTGGTTCAGGCGGTACTGGCCCACTATCTCTGTGTCAGAGTACTGTTAGAGCTGATCTGGGCTTGGTACTGCCTGTTCTGGGCATACCGCTGATGGGCCCTTCCATGGCCGTGCCTCCCTGCTGCCTGCCTTCTCACACACCTCATTACTGCCTCCATCTGGAAGGTGGCACTGGCCATGTCCCTGGCTGGTTTTCCCCTCCCGGGTGGCTGTTCTCCTGTTCTCCCCACTGTCTGTTGCTGGTGCTTCCCCTGCACTGGGTTCACCTTCAGCTGTTTGCCTGTGGCTGCCCTGCCCCTTGCCACTGCCCTCAGTCCACTGTGGCACTCTCATGCCCTTTTTCACACACTGGCATGGGCACACCCACTCCTACCCTCACTCTGGCACACTTCTGCTGGGCCCTGTCCTACTCCTGGCCACTCCTGTGCCCTGCTTCCTGTCTTTCCTCCTTGGCACTCTGTCTCCATGCTCCCACCTATGGCTACCCTGTGGTGCGTTCTTCCTTCCCTCTCTTGCACCCTTTTATTTTGGCTCATTTCCGATGTCACACAACTTCCGCTTGCATGTGCCTGTGTTGAATATTGCACTGCGCATGTTATTCATGGTTCCGCCCCCTGCGGATGCGCATGCATTCATTACTGTTGCACTTTGCTGCAACATTGCGCATAGCGCAGCCAGCTCCTGCTGAATATCGCACGGTGGTGCATTTCCGCTTGGCGCTGGCGCACATCCCTGTTGCGCGCGCATCTGCTCTGAATATCCGCCCAATATGTTGTAGTTGGAAATGAGTTCTCCAACACCAGGGAGGAGTTAACCAGTGAGGCCCTGCAGAGGATCGGTGTTGGGGCCAGTGTTGTTCAATGTCTTCATAAGTGACATCAGGGAAGGCATTAAAGGCAAAATATGCCTGTTTGAGGATGACACCAAACTCTGTGTGGTGGACACGCAAGGAGGGATACAGGACCTGAGGAGGACTTTTTACCAGACTAGAAAGTTGCTCAGGAATCACACACAGACAGTGTCGGCAGATGAGGCCTATGGCCCCCAGTTCGCCCATTTGAGCTTGTAAGTTCAGTTTATGCTTTCCCAGAAGTCTGTTGCCCCTCACTCCCTAACCTCCAGAATTCCTTTATGTCTATCCCATGCATTCTTAAACCTATGATTATTTCCAGCCCCCACCACTTCCTCTGGCAGGGTGTTCCATCATCCACCAGCCGCTCTGTGAAAAATTCTTCCTCACGCTTCCTCTGAATCGTCTCTCCCTCCAACTTCACATCCCATGCCCTCTAGTCCAGGAACATCTTTTTTGCTTAAAATAGTGTATTCCTGCACCCTGTTCCTCCCTGAAGATACTTGTATGTCTTCTATCATATCCTCTCTCCTCTCTCTCCAGGGAGTACATATTCAGTTCTTCAACCTGTCCTCATAGGGGACTTTGTAATGCAATCCATGTACCATCTTTGTTGCCCTCCTCTGAACCTTCTCTACCTTGTCTATGTCCTTCACGTGAGTAGGGTCTCCAGAACTGTACACTGTACTCAGGTGGGGCCTCACTAGTGTCTTGTATAGTGGAATTATGACCTCCTTTTTCCTGCTGGTGATGCCCTGCCTGCATCCCAGCATCTATTTGCTTTACCTGCTGCCTTGTCACACTGTTTCCTTACCTTGAGGTCATCATAGATAATAACCCAGATCCTTTCCTGCTTGGTGCATGCTATGTCCTCACCCCCAACTGATATATTGTGCCAGAGGTTTTTGTGCTCCATATGAATTATCTTGCACTTCTTTGCATTGAATTTCAACTGCCAAACCCTGACCATTCTTCAAGTTTCTGCAGGTCCCTTCTCATTCTGTCTACACCACTCTGGTGTGTCTACTCTGTTACAGAGCTTTGTGTCATCAGCGAACAGTGAAATTCTGCCTTCAGGTCCCTCGCAATGTCACTGATGAAGATGTTGAATAGGACCAGTCCCAGCACACAGTCCTGTGGTACCCCACTGGTCACTCTTCCTCTGTGGAGTGACCATTTTACCACCACCTCTGTGTCCTGCCACCCAGCCAGTTACCTACCCACCACACTACTGTCCTGCCCACCATATTCCCCAGTTTGTGTGTAGTCTTCTATGTGGGCACAGTGTCAAGGCCTTGCTGAAGTCGAATGAGCCATGTCCACTGCCACTCCTGATCCACCTCCTAGTCACCCAGTCAAAAATTCAATGAGGTTGGTCTGACATGCCCTCCCATGGTAAACCATGCTGCCTTGGGTCCTGTAGTCCATTGACAACCAGATGTTCCACCAATCTCTCCTTCAGTGATGCTTCCACAGTCTTCCCACTACTGAGGTGAGGCTGACTAGTCTGTAGTTCCCTTCCTCTTTGTTCCCACTTTTGCTATAAGGGACTTCATCTGCTGTCCTCCAGTCTTTGGGTACCTCCTCGGGTTTCAGTGATTGGCTAAACAGGATAACCAGAGGTTCAGTCTACCTCTCTTAGTTCTTTAAGGACCTGAGAATGCACGCATCTGCCCCATTAACTTTATCAACTCTTATTCCTTCCAGTTCCTTCAGGGCCTTTCTCATGTAAAGGGACTTGTGCTCCATTCTGCACCATTCTCACCCTTGTACTCCCTTCAGACCCATTACCCTCCTCTTCCTCAGTAAAGACTGAGCAGAAATACCTGTTTAATATGTCAGCTTTACTGTTGTCATCCTCCACGTGGCCCCCATCCTCTCCTTCAGTCTCACTATCCCTCCCTTTGCCTTTCTTTTTTCACTTATGTACCTGTAAAAGGTTTTGTCCCTCTACCCACTGATTTTTGCAATGTGTTCTTCTGTCTGAGCTTTAGCTTCCCATGACCTCCTGCCTCCCTTTGCTTCTCCTGGTACTTCTCCCTATCCCCTTCTGCCTGTGTCTTTTGTAGTGCCTGAATGCAATCTTTTTGGCTTTCACTTTCTTTGCTACTTCTTTGGAAAACCATAATGATCTCCTCTTCCTTTCCTCTTGCTAACCTGCTTAATGCATAATTTTGTTGCTGTTGTAATCCCCATTTAAATACTCGCCCACTGTTCCTCAACCCCTGATTCCTGCTCATTCCCCCTTAATGCCTCTTTCATATCTCCCATTTCCCAAAGTCTGCCCCCTAAAATCCAGGATATGTGTTTTTGTGTGGTTTGGTTCTGCTCTTTCTGTGATTTCAAACCACAATGACTGGTGGTCACTGTCCCAGGTGCTCCCCACTGTTACCCCCATCACACTGTCCCTGTTTGTGAGCACAAGGTCCAGTATTGCCTTCTGCCAAGTTGGCTCCATGACCAGTTGGTTGAGAAAAGCACCCTGAAGGGAGTCCAGGATAAATCTGCTGCTAGTTGTTGCTGCTACTGGGATGCTCCAGCCCACATCTGGAATATTGAAGTCTCCAACCAGTACTACCTCACCCTTGTCTGCCATCCTTTGGATGGCTAGCATCAGCTCCCTATCTGTTTCTTCCTCCTGGGCTGGTGGTCAGTAGACCACACCTGTGTGAATGGCTGGCTCCATTTTCCTTTCCAGCTTAACCCACAGTATCTCTCCCCCATTTTGTTCCTCCTGAATCTCTGTGGCCCTTATGTCATTTTTCACATACAGTGCCACTCCTCCTCCTTCCTACCTGCTCTGTCTCTTCTGAATATGTTGTAGCCAGGTATGCATCTCTCTCAGTCGTGGTTATCATTACACCAGGTTTCAGAGTGATGGCCACAATAGTCCTAGTCTGACTGCTCATGACAGCCTCAGATCTTCCATCTTGTTGCTAAGGCTCCTGGCATTGCCACATGGCTTTCCCTGATTTGATCTCCCTAGACTGTTTTGCTGTTCTAGTCCAGCCCCTTCCTTGGTTGTCCTTTATCCCTGGCTCTCCTTGCTGTCTGCCCTTCTGCTGAATTTTGCCTCTTTTCTGCCCATCCACCTCTTGGGCGCAAATCTCCATCTTTTGTACACTGCTTTGTAGAGATAGTCACTCCTCTGGTTCACTGGTTCCACTGCTAGCTGTTGGGGGTGAGCAAGTAGGTACCCTTCTTGCTGGCCTGCCACCCCTTTGCTGGTTTAAATGCTTATCAATGCTGGCATTTAAACTTATCATTGGTCTTGGATTCCCCTCCAGGATAGATGCAGGCCATCAGGCTTGAACAAACCTCCATCCTCAGGTGGGTCCCCAATCACCAATGAATCCAAACTATCTCACAGCACCAGGTCTTCAACCATGAGTTAAAGTTCCTGATCCATGCACCCCTATGTTTCCCCTTATGCCTCACAGGTAGTGCTTCTGAAAAATGTGACAAGTAGCTACTTGCTTGAGACCCTCCCAATTTCCTAAACTCTTCCTGAACTTCCTCTGGCTCCCCATTTGCCAGGTCATTAGTACCTAGGTGGATAATGACATCCAGCTCACCCTCCCGTCTTGCCTTCCCAGTGATCCCCAGGATCTTCCTTCCATCCGTCCATGCCGTGGCACCTGGTAGGCACCTCACCTCCCTGTCCTCCCCTCCTGTGTTCCTAGCTGGATTCCTCTTATGATGTGGTCCTCCACCAGGATTCACTTCCTCCTCCTCTTGGGTCCACTGCTCTCCCCGCTGGGGTCCACCTCCTTGGCTAACCTCCATCCTTTCCTTCCACTTCTCTGGGTACCTCTATTTGGTTGTCCCTCATTTGCCAGTGTGGCATATGAGTTCTTGAGTGGAATAGGATCTGGTATGTGCCTCTGCCTGACCACTCTAACCCTCCCTGAGCCCACTGTCACCTAAGTGCTCCTCATTCTCTGCATTCTTTGAGGCAGTTGCATTGGACTGGGTGGTCTCTAGATAGGGGTGATGGTACTCCTGACCCAATTTACTTCCACTCTGAGTCTGGCTACCTCATCCCATAGTCCAGAGAGATGCATGCAGATAGGACAGCACCTCACTGTCCAGAAGGTCTGCCTGAATATGGCTGCCCCACAGCCACTGCATTGCACCACCCCCACATTATATTGCTATTTACTACTTGTCTGTTACTGAAGCTCTCCTAGTTCCTTTTCATTAATTTACCATCCTAAAGAAAATAAACCAATAAATAAATAAATGAGTCAAAACACTTGTTGTGCTGAGGGTGGGCTTCTTCCCTTATGCCCTCCTACTCCACACCTTTACTATCCTGTGTTTAGCTCCTGTCAATCAGATTTAACAGGACATATAATTAAGAGTTGGGGAAGGGAGGGGTGAAAATTGCAGCAATTAAAGACAGCAAAAATACACCACCACTATGTTTTACATTTTCAACAGCCCAAAAACAATTCTAAGTAAAGACAGCAAATAAATTACAGTGTCACTAAAAGCCCACAATCTAAGTTGAAAAGAAAAATAGCAATTACCAGTTACTGTAAAGCACTGAATTGAATATGTTTCCTTCCCTTCTACTAGCTTCTGAAAACAAAACTCACCTGCTATCTCAACTCTGACTAAGCCCCACCTGCAGTTATCCATGAGCTGAGGTCAGAGGCCAGACAATTAACACCCCTCACCCAAACTACAGGGCAAGTCAGACAAGCCAAGATTAAATTTGCAGCAATTAAAGACAGCAAGAAATACACCACCACTATGTTTTAAATTTTCAACAGCCCAAAACAATTCTAAGTAAAGACAGCACATAAATTACAGTGTCACTAAAGCCCACAATCTAAGTTTAAAGAAAAATAGCAATTACCAGTTACTGTAAAGCACTGAATTGAATATGTTTCCTTCCCTTCTGGACTTCTTCTGAGAAAACAAAACTCACTTGCTACCTCAACTCTGACTAAGCCCCACCTCCAGTTATCATGTAGCTGAGGTCAGAGGCCAGACAATTAACACTCTCACCCAAACTACAGGGCAGGTCAGACAAGCCAAGACTAAATTTGCAGCAATTAAAGACAGCAAAGAAATACACCACCACTATGTTTTCAATTTTCAACAGCCCAAAACAATTCTAAGTAAAGACAGCACAAATTACAGTGTCACTAAAGCCCACAATCTAAGTTTAAAAGAAAAATAGCAATTACCAGTTACTGTAAAGCACTGAATTTAATATGTTTCCTTCCCCTGCCTGCTCTTGGGTCCACTGCTCTCCCCGCTGAGGTCACCTCCTTGGCTAACCTCCATATCCTTTCCTTCCACTTCTCTGGGTACCTCTATTTGGTTGTCCCCATTTGCCAGTGTGGCATATGAGTGCTTGAGTGGAATAGGATCTGGGATGTGCCTCTGCCTGACCACTCTAACCCTCCCTGGGCCCAGTGTCACCCAAGTGCTCCTCGTTCTCTGCATCCTTTAAGGCAGTTGCATTGGACTGGGTGGTCTCTAGATAGGGGTGATGATATTTCTGACCCAGTTTACTTCCACTCTGAGTCTGGCTACCTCATCCCACAGTCCAGAGAGATGCATGCAGATAGGACAGCACCTCAGTGTCCAGAAGGTCTGCCTGAATATGGCTGCCCCACAGCCACTGCATTGCACCACTCCCCACATTATACTGCTATTTCACTACTTGTCTGTTACTGAAGCTCTCCTAGTTCCCTTTTCATTAATTTACCGTCCTAAAATGTACCACTGATCCTCAGATGCTTTTCTTTTAAAAAGAAAATGAACCAATAATTAAATAAATGAGTCAAAACACTTGTTGTGCTGAGGGTGGGCTTCTTCCCTTATGCCCTCCTACTCCACACCCCTTACTATCCCCTGTGTTTAGCTCCTGTCAATCAGATTTAACAGGACATATAATTAAGAGTTGGGGGAAGGGGGGTGAAATTTTGCAGTAATTAAAGACAGCAAAGAAATACACCACAACTATGTTTAAATTTTCAACAGCCCAAAATAATTCTAAGTAAAGACAGCAAATAAATTACAGTGTCACTAAAAGCCCACAATCTAAGTTGAAAAGAAAAATAGCAATTACCAGTTACTGTAAAGCACTGAATTGAATATGTTTCCTTCCCCTTCTGGCTTCTTCTGAGAAAACAAAACTCACTTGCTATCTCAACTCTGACTAAGCCCCACCTGCAGTTATCACGTAGCTGAGGTCAGAGGCCAGACAATTAACACCCCTCACCCAAACTACAGGGCAAGTCAGACAAGCCAAGATTAAATTTGCAGCAATTAAAGACAGCAAAGAAATACACCACCACTATGTTTTAAATTTTCAACAGCCCAAAAAACAATTCTAAGTAAAGACAGCACATAAATTACAGTGTCACTAAAAGCCCACAATCTAAGTTTAAAAGAAAAATAGCAATTACCAGTTACTGTAAAGCACTGAATTGAATATGTTTCTGAATATGGCATCTTGGTTTCAATGCCAAAAAAGTGCAAAGTGATGCACATAGGGATCAAGAACCTTTGGGCAGAGTATTACATAGAAGAGGTCCAGGTAAATGCTTCCAAAGGGAAAAAGGATCTAGGAGTGGTGATTACAGGTGACCTGAAACACACTTCCCAGTGTAAGGAGGCAGTGGCAAAGGCTAACCGGATG
Organism: Neoceratodus forsteri; assembly: GCA_016271365.2. NCBI lineage: Eukaryota > Metazoa > Chordata > Ceratodontiformes > Ceratodontidae > Neoceratodus > Neoceratodus forsteri. The sequence continues at coordinate 1,416,293,211 of CM028132.1, forward strand.
CCGGGATGTATTGCAAGGGGATTCAGTAGCTCGCAGAGCAAGATAATTTTACCACTGTACAGGTCATTGGTGAGACCACATTTAGAATATGGGGTGAGGTACTGGCATCTATACTTTAAGAAGGACATCAGCATGCTGAAAGGGTTCAAGAGGAGAGCAACCAAAATGATAGAGGGGCTAGAGGACAGGTCCTGTGAGGTGAGACTTGGAGTCCAGGGAATGTCCTCCCTGGAGGAGAGGAGGCGGAGGGTATGATAGAGACCTTCAAGTACATGAAGGGAATTAACTGAGTGCAAAATGAGGGTCTCCTTAAATGAATGAAAACAACACCACTAGGAGACACAGTCTAAAAATTAATGGGGAGGGATTCAGAAGGATGTATGGAAACATTTCTATATGGAGAGGGTGGTGACCACCTGGAATGAGCTGCCAGAGGAGGTGGTATCAGCAAAAGATCATGGAAGCATTTAAGAGCACCTGGGACAAACACAAAGGGAACCCTTGGGACCAAGCAAAGGGGGAGGGGAGGGAGGGGCTGTTGGAGGGCATGGTCAGTGGCGTAAGTGCAAGACCAGACCCTGCATCATTACGAGTAGATGCGATAGACCAAGTGGTCTTCTTCTGCTGGCTCTTTTCTTATGTTCATATGTTTCTATATTTCCTTGTAATGCACACACAGACCTCAGACAGTCAGTCCAGTATTGCAAATGAAAATATCATGCCTCACACTGGTTTGTTTTCATGCCACGCATCCCTAGGGTGAGTGCATTTGTAATTCAATTCAATTTTATTTTACCAGGAAGTACATCACTGAAAAAAACTAATTTGCAAGGTGGTTCTGGAAGGACACTGGATAAAACAAGTGACAACAAAGCAAATGCAAACAGAAATTACAGGTTACAAATGATGACAAATTTCATTATACATCGAGTGTACTAAAGAGAAGAAACTAAAATCCAAATAACAGTAGCAGGTATAAATTATTACAGTATACAGGAAAAGCAACAGGAACAGAAGAAAGAGTAGGGAAGGGGCAAGCTAAGCATGAAGGACAGAAGGAGTAGGAGTGAAGGGCAACCTAACAGAGAGAAAGCATAGGGAAAGTGTAGGAAAGGGAGGAACAATGAGAGATGAAGTGGAACATAGTGAAAGGGGAGGGAAGAGAGGCAGAGTTTCAGAGGGAGGAAAGGGTAGAGGGAGGGAGGGGAAGGGGTTGCAGAAAGAATAAGACAGGATGGGTTGCATAGCTGAGGGAGAAGTGCTAACTAGTGAGTTCTGGAGGGTTGCCTTATGGCATAGGGCAAGTTTTGAGAAACATTGGCATCTTTCATTTAGTTAGTCTTTTAGCAGCAATTTGAAAAAAGCATCTCAAAAGCTATGTTAACTTCAGAAAATCTTGAAGGGTATTCCATAAAGTAGGGAGAGCGTGGCTTAGAGATGAGGCTCTGTAGAATGCATGGGACAGACATAAGGCAATTTTTGTGGGGGGTAGGAAGAAATAGGCTGTTGGTTAAATAGGATCTGCAGCTTATCGTCTAGGTAGGGAAATGGGCAGACTAGGTGGGCCAAGCAGTCCTTATCTGCCATCAACGTCTATGTTTCTGTGTAGTGGGATCTAATTCTAGGTGTCACGTAGAACGAAAGTGCACCGTCTAAGAGAGTATGCGCAAGGGGAGAATTTGATTAGTCAGAGATATAAGGTGGTAGTTTCTTGAGATAGCTCTGTAGGCCCACAGGGAAGCATTTCACCACCTCCTAGTTGATAATGATGTTCAACCTAGTTGTACATAGAGGGCACAGTGATAAGTATTGGATGGGGCATTGGTGATAAATCTTATCACTGCTAGAAGGTGTGTCCAAGTTTGCTAAGGCTGTTTTTGTGCCACGGCTATAAATGATCTCATCCTAGTCAATAAGGGGTAGAAATGTTGTCTGAACAAGTCTTTGTTTTGCTACGAAGGTAAGCAGGGCTTGATATGGAAGAAAAGTCCAAGTCTTTGTCTTAGTTTTTTTGCAAGCTCATCGATGTGAGTCGAGAATGATAGTTATGGTCAAGCTCAGAAGCCTAGGTATTTTAACGTGTCCACAGGTTACATTTTTCTCCCAAAATGGTTGTCATTTGTAGGTTGGAGGGTAAGGGTTTATTGTTGACTAATTTAGTTTGAGGGGAGGAACATAACTTTAGTCTTTTGGCATTGAGTAGTAGTTTCAAATGAAGAAGGTTTTGCTGTAACAAGTTGAATTCCTTTGTAGATCAAGACAAGCAGACTCAAATGAAGGCCATGCAACATAAAGTACAATGTCATCAGCAAAAAGATGGACACTTGCCATTGTTATTCTGTAGTCAGTTTCATTGACGATACAGCGAAAGGAGGGGCCCCAGAATTGACCCTTGTGGAATGCTGCTCTGGAAGGTTTTAATGGGGAAAGATCATCTTGCACTATTACTTGTTACTTGCCAATAAGATAGCAGGAGAACCATTTCAGGGCAGTGCTGTCGAGTCCAAGGTTGTGCAGCATAGACAGCAGTAGGTCATGGTCTACTATATTAAATGCCTTGCTTAAATCCAGGAAGAGCACACAGATGGAATTTTTGGCATCTAGAGCCATTTGCCAGCCATTTGTAACCTTGGCCAGGGTGGAAACCATGTTGTGTTTAGGCTTGAACCCTGATTGAAGTGGGTTAAGCAGGTTAAAGGTCTCTAGGTATTATCTTGGCTGGGAATTAACTAGTTTTCCAATAATTTTCACAGGGTAGGAAGCAAGGAAATTGGGGTAGTTGTTTAGGTCACATGGATTGCTGGATTTAAAGAGAGGAATAACGTGTTCTACCTTCCACGCAGAGGGAAGAGCACCTTGAGAGAGGACAGATTGAAAAATGTGTAATTGGTGGTTTCAGGAAGTTGTAGCCCAATCTTAAGAAGAAAGGGTCGAGGTGGTCTGCTCCTGTGCCTTTTTTTATATCTAAGGAGATTAAGAGGTCTTCCACCTGTTTAAGGGTAATAGAGCTGAAGCTAAATGTATTTGTGGGAGGGGCATTTGGTGTGTGAGGTAATGTAAGGCTGGGGAATAAGCTTGCTTAAGGGGAAAGTGCTGAAGGCCAATCCTGCAGTAGCATGGTTGTTTAGCTGCTCTGAAATGCTTATCTTGCTTGTGTAGGTGCTGTCCCCAGAGCATATTTTTAAAGGTAAGGCTGATGAGGGGGCTATGTCCTTCAATTTCTCTTAGGACTTGCCAGAATCTGGCTGCATTGTTCTTCTTGGAAGACTTGAGAGCAGCTTGAAAATATTTTGCCTTTTCTGCTCTAATCAGTGTAAGGGAACCTGGAGTGTCCATCTAAGGTAGGATCTGAGGGTACTCCTACCTCAACAATGTCACCAGATCACTGTAGATATTTTGGTGGCTACCCCTGCATGATGGACTTTATGAGACTGAGGGGCCCAGGTCATTTTATCTCCTTTGCTGTTGGGAGGTTCATATGTAATGTTAAGTTAGAAAATAGTGTGGTTACAGCTGGCCCGGTGGTGCTGAGTGCAGTAAAGTGCCTTACCTTGAGCCACGCCAGTGACTCGAGTTCAGGAATAAGCTTGGGTAGCTAGGGGTTGTCGATGGAGGGACAGTAGGGAGAAGATTGAGTTGCCACCAGGCAACTCTCCTCTCCCAAATTGAGGTGGTAGGTTATCCTCTGTCTAGGCTGCCACGTGGTGAAGGCTAGGTGTCAGAACAGAGAGGTGGAGACTTATGTAATGTCGGAGGGTATATGGGGACCTGGGCTAGGAGCAAATGTGCATCTCCATGCACATGTGCCCATTGTACTGCCATGACTCTGAGTCGGGGAGAAAACAGGAAAAATCAGGAACCCCACTGCTGTATATGACATCCTCCAACACTTCCTTGTCCTGTTCCATGAGGATGCTTGCCAACTTGACAGAGTAGCTGATGGGATGGGGAGTTTCAGGGGCTGGGTCTGAAGAAAGATGCAAGGTGGCCTTTAATGTATGAGTAGCAAGGGTGTCTTAAAGATAGAGCAGCCTCAAGCAGGCTTGCTTTTTTCTTTTTCCTTTTCTTTTTCTTTTTCTTTTTTTAACTTTAATTATGGCATCCAGGCTAGAGGGGGTGTACCCATATCAGTCCCCAGAACCCAATGGTAAATCTCCCTGAGAATCTCCCTGGTTGCCAGCCTGGGAGGCCCATGAGCTACCCATCAAGGTGGGGCTCCCTATGAAGGGGATGGATTCAGATCAACCTTAGTTCCTGACTGAGTCTTATGTCTTCGTCTTTTTGGCATGAGTGCTGGAGCTGTGGCCCATAAACATCATGCTGCACTAGCTGTAAATATCATGCTACACTAGCTATAAACATCATACTGAACTAGCCATAAACATCATGCTACATTAGCCATAAACATCACCCTACACTAGCCATAAACATCACCCTGCTCTAGCTGTAAACATCACAGTGCACTAGCTGTAAATATCATGCTGCACTAGCTGTAAATATCATGCTGCACTAATTGTAAACATCATGCAGCGCTAGCCATTAACATTATGCTGCACTAGCTGCAAAAATTGCACTGCACTAGCTGTTGACATCATGTTGAACTAGCTGGAAACATCATGCTGCACTAGCTGTAAACATCGCGGTGCACTAGCTGCAAACATCATACTACACTAGCCATAAACACCATGCTGCACTAGCTGTAGACAACATGTTGAACTAGCTGTAAGCATCACACTGCACTAGCTGTAAACACAACACTGCACTAGAAATAAACATCATGCTACATGTACATATTATGCTTCACTAGCTATAAACATCATGCTGCACTAGCTGTGAATATCAAGCTGTACTAGCTGTAAACATCACACTGCACTAGCTGTAAATATTATGCTGCACTAGCTGTGAACATTATGCTGTAAGCATCACACTGCACTAGCTGTAAACATTACACTGCTGTAGCTGTAAACCTCATACTAAGGATCCTACTAAGGATAAAAAGGAGTAAAGGCAACTAGCCCATAGAACTCCCAAACTTGCATACAACTGAAGAAACTATTTAGTATTTCCACACTGGAGAAAATGTCCAATCTTTTTTGTAGGTAGATTTACTTTCTGCTATAACAATAGATAGGGTAGTTTATTCCATATTCCAATTATTCGATGAGAAAAGAAATGAGCTCTTAGCTGTAAATATCACACTACACTAGCTGTGAACATAACTCTGCACTAGCTGCAAACATCATGCAGCACTAGCCATAAACATAACACTGCACCAGCTATTTTTTAAACCCTATTTCCTCCAGTCAACAGCACTCATGCATCTCCCTCAGGTGTAGCCCAACAGGGTGGCTTGTTGCACCCTGCATGAGACCTCCCCAACTCAGGTCCCCTTCTGGAGCTCCTCTCCCATTCTCAGACCCCTGACATCAACACCCCCGGCTTCAACTCTCTAGAGGTGGGGCTGTCACAACTTACAGGTACTCTGCCAAATCCAGCTGCCAGGCTGAGAGGAGGAGGGGAAGGAATTGGCGATACTTGATGTGCCAAGTCCAGTGCTGGGTGTGAGCTCAGCTGGAGTCAAATCATCATCCTTGCATTTGCCATGGCTTTTCCTTGTTTTGCTCCACTCCTGAAACACAGATGTGCATTGATATCCAGTGCACGGTTGGTGTGCTCCCACAACAACCCACAGGATGTCTACTTACGTCTTCCACCAATCTTATGTTCCAGACTGCAGTGCTCCCAGTACCCACTGGGAGCCACTAGCACCATGGAACCAGGTCCCCCCTTCCTCTCAGGAGAGGAGAGCAGTCCATTGGACACTCAATCCTCTCCTCCCCCGTCCGACCCCTGGCTTACAGAACTCGCTCCGGAACCTGGGTCACTGGCATGGCATGAGGTAAGGCTGTAAACATCAACACTGCACTATTTGTAAGCATCATGCTGCTGCACAAGCTGTAAATATTACCTGCACTAGCTGTAATGATCATGCTATACCAGCTGTAACTATTACACTGCACTAGCCGTAAACATCATGCTGCACCGCATCAGCTGTAAACATCATGCTGCACTAGCTGTAAACAGCACGCTGCATTAGCTGAACACATCACACTGCACTAGCTGCAAACATCATGTTGTTCTAGCTGTAAACATCATGCAGCACTAGCTGTAAATATTATGCTACACTAGCTGTAAACATCATGCAGCACCAGCTGTAAACATTATGCTGCACTAGCTGTTAACATAATGCTGCACTAACCGTAAACATTATGCTATGCTGTCAACATCACTCTGCACTAGCTGTTAACATCATGCTGCACTAGCCATAAGCATAACACTGCGCTAACTAAACATCATGCTGCACTAGCTGTAAACATCACCCTTCGGTAGGTGTGAACATCCTGCTTCCCTATCTGTAAACATTATGCTGTAGCTAGCTTTGAAAATTATTCTGTAAGCATCACACTGCACAAGCTGTAAACATCATGCTGCACTAGCTGTAAACATCACACTGCACTAGCTGTAAGCATCATGCTGCACTAGCCATAAGCACAACAGCGCACCAACTGCAAGTATTACCCTGCACTAGCCATATTCATCACGCTGCACTAGCTGTAATTAAAACACTGCACTAGCCATAAACATCATGCTGCACTAGCCATAAGCATAACAGTGCACCAGCTGCAAGTATTACCCTGCACTAGCCATATGCATCACGCTGCACTAGCTGTAATTAAAACACTGCACTAGCCATAAACATCATGCTGCACTAGCCATAAACATTACGCTGCCCTAGCTGTAAACATCATGCTGCACAAGTTCTAAACATTACGCTGCACTAGTTGGAGACATCATGCCTCACTAGCTGCAGATATCACACTGTGCTAGCTGTAAACGTCATGCTGCACATGCTGTTAACATCAAGCTCTAGTAGCTGTAAACATCATGCTGCAATAGCCATAAACATCATGCTACACTAGCCATGAACAACATGCTGCACTAGCTGCAAAGAGCATGCCATGCTAGCCACAAACATCACAATGCATTGGCTGCAAACATCATGCTGCAGCACCTGTAAACATCATGCTACACCAGCTGTAAACATCATGCTGCACTACCTTTAAATATCATGTTGCAATAGCTGTAAACATCACCCTGCACTTTCTGTAAACATCACCCTGTGCATGCTATGAACAGCACACTTAACTAGCTGTGAACATTAAACTGCACTAGCTGTAAATATCATGCCACACTAATTGTAAACATCATGCTGAACTAGCCATAAACATCATGCTGCACTATCCATGAACATCACACCGTGCTAACCATAAACATCACACTGTGCAAGTTGTAAACATCATGATGCATTAGCTTGGAACATCATGCTACACCATTTGTAAACATCACAGTGCACTAGCTGTAAACATCATGCTGCACTAGTCATAAATATCATGCTGCACTAGCTGTAAATATAATGCTGCACTGGCTGAAAATACCATGCTGCACTTGCTGTAAATGCCATATGGCACTAGCTGTAAATATAATGCTGCACTAGCTGTAAACATCACACTGCACTAGTTGTAAGCATCCCACTGCACTAGCTGTAAACATTACACTGCACTAGCTGTACATATCATGCCACACTAGCTATAAATATCATGCTGCTCTAGCTGTAAACATCATGCTGATCTAGCTGTAAACATCATGCTGATCTAGCTGCAAATATTATGATGCACTAGTTGTAAACATCACGGCACTCCAACTGTAAACATCAAACTGCACTAGCTGTGAACTCCGAAGCTCCTCTCCCATTCTCAGACCCCTGACATCAACACGTTGTGCACTAACTGCACTAGCTGAAACCATCACACTGCACTAGCTGTAAACATCACATTGCACTAGCTGTAAACATCATGCTACACTAGCTGCAAACATCATGCTGCACTAGCTGTAAATATCATGCTGCACTAGCTGTAAACATCACAGTGCTCCAGCTTTAAACATTGAGCTGCACTAGCTGTGAACATCACACTGCACTAGCTGTAAATATCAAACTGCACTAGCTGTGAACATCACGTGGCACTAGCCATAAATATCATAGTCCACTCTGAATCTATGTGCTCTGTTTGTTTTGCCAGGTGCAGAGAAAGGGTAGGTAACCCTCCTTACGAAACAGTATCCGGCTCACACTCTGCACTCAAAGTGCAATCATTACCCGGAGAGTTGTTGTATTCCACACAGTTCCTTTTATGTGTTTAGTAGTTTGCTGTATTCAATATTTCATTCAGCATTTCAGCATTACATTCAGCATATGCCGACAACTTCTCTGTATGCCTCAATACTGAACTAAAACAGGTGCTTTTACCAGGGTGTGGTCTTCTTCAGGTTCAAGTCCCTCCACATCCACTTAAAATTATAAAAAGGTTATGAGTTTAAATGGATACCAGAGGGCTACTGTGTGTTCACAATTGTTGGCTATTTAAGGAGGGTGTAACTGAACAATCATCATCTCCTGAGGAAAACCACACCCTGGTCGAAGCTTCAGGTTTAGTTCACTATTGGAGACACCAGAGAGAAGTTGTGGGCATATGCTGGATGTAATGCTGAAATGCTGAATGAAATATTGAATACAGCAAACTACTAAACACAATAAAAGGAACTATGTGGAATACAACAACTCTCCGGGTAATGATAGCGCTTTGAGTGCAGAGTGTGACTTGGAGACTGAGCCATAAATATCATGCTGCGCTAGCTGTAAATACCATGCTGCACTAGCTGTAAACATCACACTGTACTAGCTGTAAATATCATGCTGCACTAGCTGTAAATATCATGCTGCACTAATTGTAAACATCATGCATCGCTAGCCATTAACATTATGCTGCAATAGCTGCAAACATTGCACTGCACTAGCTGTTGACATCATGTTGAACTAGCTGGAAACATCATGCTGCACTAGCTGTAAACATCGCGGTGCACTAGCTGCAAACATCATACTACACTAGCCATAAACACCATGCTGCACTAGCTGTAGACAACATGTTGAACTAGCTGTAAGCATCACACTGCACTAGCTGTAAACACAACACTGCACTAGAAATAAACATCATGCTACATGTACATATTATGCTTCACTAGCTATAAACATCATGCTGCACTAGCTGTGAATATCAAGCTGTACTAGCTGTAAGCATCACACTGCACTAACTGTAAACATTACACTGCTGTAGCTGTAAACCTCATACTAAGGATCCTACTAAGGATAAAAAAAGGAGTAAAAGGCAACTAGCCCATAGAACTCCCAAACTTGCATACAACTGAAGAAACTATTTAGTATTTCCACACTGGAGAAAAATGTCCAATCTTTTTTTTGTAGGTAGATTTACTTTCTGCTATAACAACAGATAGGGTAGTTTATTCCATATTCCAATTATTCGATGAGAAAAGAAATGAGCTCTTAGCTGTAAATATCACACTACACTAGCTGTGAACATAACTCTGCACTAGCTGCAAACATCATGCAGCACTAGCCATAAACATAACACTGCACCAGCTATTTTTTAAACCCTATTTCCCTCCAGTCAACAGCACCTGCGATCTCCCTCAGTGTAGCCCAAAAGGGTGGCTTGTTGCACCCTGCATGAGACCTCCCAACTCAGGTCCCTCTGGAGCTCCTCTCCCATTCTCAGACCCTGACATCAACACCCCAGCTTCAACTCTCTAGAGGTGGGCTGTCACAACTACAGGTACTCTGCCAAATCCAGCTGCCAGGTAGAGTAGGAGGGAAGGAATTGGCGATACTTGATGTGCCAAGTCCAGTGCTGGGTGTGAGCTCAGCTGGAGTCAAATCATCATCCTTGCATTTGCCAAGGCTTTTCCTTGTTTTGCTCCACTCCTGAAACACAGATGTGCATTGATATCCAGTGCACAGTTGGTGTGCTCCCACAACAACCCACAGGATGTCTACTGACGTCTTCCACCAATCTTATGTTCCAGACTGCAATGCTCCCAGTACCCACTGGGAGCCACTAGCACCATGGAACCAGGTCCCCCCTTCCTCTCAGGAGAGGAGAGCAGTCCATTGGACACTCAATCCTCTCCTCCCCGTCCGACCCTGGCTTGCAGAACTCGCTCCGGAACCTGGGTCACTGGCATGGCATGAGGTAAGGCTGTAAACATCACACTGCACTAGTTGTGGCATCATGCTGCTGCACAAGCTGTAAATATTACCCTGCACTAGCTGTAATGATCACGCCATACTAGCTGTAACTATTACACTGCACTAGCCAGTAAACATCATGCTGCACTGCATCAGCTGTAAACATCATGCTGCACTAGCTGAAACAGCACGCTGCATTAGCTGAACACATCACACTGCACTAGCTTCAAACATCATGTTGTTCTAGCTGTAAACATCATGCAGCACTAGCTGTAAATATTATACTACACTAGCTGTAAATATCATGCAGCACCAGCTGTAAACATTATGCTGCATTAGCTGTTAACATAATGCTGCACTAACCGTAAACATTATGCTATGCTGTCAACATCACTCTGCACTAGCTGTTAACATCACGCTGCACTAGCTGAACACATCACACTGCACTAGCTGTAATCATCACATTGTACTAGCTGTAAACATCATGCAGCACTAGCTGTAAACATCATGCTGCACTAGCCGCTAATTTTAATGCTGCACTAACCGTAAACATTATGCTATGCTGTCAGCATCACTCTGCACTAGCTGTTAACATCATGCTGCACTAGCCATAAGCATAACACTGCGCTAACTAAACATCATGCTGCACTAGCTGTAAACATCACCCTTCGGTAGGTGTGAACATCCTGCTTCCTATCTGTAAACATTATGCTGTAGCTAGCTTTGAAAATTATTCTGTAAGCATCACACTGCACAAGCTGTAAACATCATGCTGCACTAGCTGTAAACATCACACTGCACTAGCTGTAAGCATCATGCTGCACTAGCCATAAGCACAACAGTGCACCAACTGCAAGTATTACCCCTGCACTAGCCATATTCATCACGCTGCACTAGCTGTAATTAAAACACTGCACTAGCCATAAACATCATGCTGCACTAGCCATAAGCATAACAGTGCACCAGCTGCAAGCATTACCCTGCACTAGCCATATGCATCACGCTGCACTAGCTGTAATTAAAACACTGCACTAGCCATAAACATCATGCTGCACTAGCCATAAACATTACGCTGCCCTAGCTGTAAACATCATGCTGCACAAGTTCTAAACATTACGCTGCACTAGTTGGAGACATCATGCCTCACTAGCTGCAAATATCACACTGTACTAGCTGTAAACATCATGCTGCACATGCTGTTAACATCAAGCTCTAGTAGCTGTAAACATCATGCTGCAACAGCTATACAAACATCATGCTACACCAGCTATGAACAAACATGCTGCGCTAGCTGCAAAGAGCATGCCATGCTAGCCACAAACATCAAAATGCATTGGCTGCAAACATCATGCTGCAGCACCTGTAAACATCATGCTACACCAGCTGTAAACATCATGCTGCACTACCTTTAAATATCATGTTGCAATAGCTGTAAACATCACCCTGCACTTTCTGTAAACATCACCCTGTGCATGCTATGAACAGCACACTGCACTAGCTGTGAACATTAAACTGCACTAGCTGTAAATATCATGCCACACTAATTGTAAACATCATGCTGAACTAGCCATAAACATCATGCTGCACTATCCATGAACATCACACCGTGCTAACCATAAACATCACACTGTGCAAGTTGTAAACATCATGATGCATTAGCTTGGAACATCATGCTACACCATTTGTAAACATCACAGTGCACTAGCTGTAAAACATCATGCTGCACTAGTCACAACATCATGCTGCACTAGCTGTAAATATAATGCTGCACTGGCTGAAAATACCATGCTGCACTTGCTGTAAATGCCATATGGCACTAGCTGTAAATATAATGCTGCACTACTGTAAACATCACGCTGAACTAGCCATAAACATCACACTACACTAGCCATAAACATGTCCCTACCCTCGCGGTAAACATCACCCTGCACTAGCTGTAAACATCACACTGCACTAGTTGTAAGCATCCCACTGCACTAGCTGTAAACATTACACTGCACTAGCTGTACATATCATGCCACACTAGCTATAAATATCATGCTGCTCTAGCTGTAAACATCATGCCGATCTAGCTGTAAACATCAAGCTGCACAAGCTGCAAATATTATGATGCACCAGTTGTAAACATCACGGCACTCCAACTGTAAACATCTGCTGCACTAGCTGTGAACCCGAGCTCTCTCCCATTCTCAGACCCTGACATCAACACCTTGTGCACTAACTGCACTAGCTGAAACCATCACACTGCACTAGCTGTAAACATCACATTGCACTAGCTGTAAACATCACGCCACACAGCTGCAAACATCATGCTGCACTAGCTGTAAATATCATGCCGCGCTAGTTGTAAACATCACAGCGCTCCAGCTTTAAACATTGAGCTGCACTAGCTGTGAACATCACACTACACTAGCTGTAAATATCAAACTGCACTAGCTGTGAACATCACGTGGCACTAGCCATAAATATCATAGTCCACTCTGAATCTATGTGCTCTGTTTGTTTTGCCAGGTGCAGAGAAAGGGTAGGTAACCCTCCTTATGAAACAGTATCCGGCTCACACTCTGCACTCAAAGTGCAATCATTACCCGGAGAGTTGTTGTATTCCACACATTTCCTTTTATTGTGTTTAGTAGTTTGCTGTATTCAATATTTCATTCAGCATTTCAGCATTACATTCAGCATATGCCGACAACTTCTCTGTGGTGTCTCCAATACTGAACTAAGACAGGTGCTTTTACCAGGGTGTGGTTTTCTTCAGGTTCAAGTCCCTCCACATCCACTTAAAATTATAAAAATGTTATGAGTTTAAATGGATACCAGAGGGCTACTGTGTGTTCACAATTAAGTTGGCTATTTAAGGAGGGTGTAACTGAACAATCATCATCTCCTGAGGAAAACCACACCCTGGTCGAAGCTTCAGGTTTAGTTCACTATTGGAGACACCAGAGAAGTTGTGGGCATATGCTGGATGTAATGCTGAAATGCTGAATGAAATATTGAATACAGCAAACTACTAAACACAATAAAAGGAACTATGTGGAATACAACAACCTCCGGGTAATGATAGCGCTTTTGAGTGCAGAGGTGAGTTGGAGACTGAGCCATAAATACTGCTGCGCTAGCTGTAAAAATAATGCCGCACTAGCTGTAAATACCATGCTGCAATTAGCTGTAAACGCCACACTGTACTAGCTGTAAATATCATGCTGCATTAGCTGTAAACATCACGCTGAACTCAGCCTACAAACATCATGCATACACTAGTCATAAGCATCTCACTGTGCTTGCAGTAAACATCACCCTGCGCTAGCTGTAAACATCATGATGCACTAGCTGTAAACATCACACTGCACTAGCCATAAACATCAGGATGCAGTAGTCATAAACATCAAGCTGCACTAGCTGTAAATATTATGCTGTACTAGCTGTAAACATTATGCTCTAAGCATCACACTGCACTAGCTGTAAACATCATGCTGCACTAGCTGTATACCCCATGCTCTACTTGCTGTAAATATCACACTACACTAGCGGTGAATATAACTCTGCACTATCTGTAAACCTCACAGTGCACTAGCTGTAAACATCATGCTGCACTAGCTGTAAATACCATGCTGTACTAGCCATAAACATCACACTGCACTAACTGTAAACATCATGCTGCACTAGCAGTAAACATCACCCTGTGCTAGCTGTAAACATCACACTTCATTAGCTGTAAACATCACACTGTAGCTAGCTATGAACATAATTCTGTAAGCATTACACTGCACAAGCTGTAAACATCACACTGCACTAGCTGTAATCATCATACTGCACAGCCCATAAGCACCATGGTGCACAAGCTGTAAGTATCACCCTGTACTAGCCATAAACATAATGCTGCACTAGCCATAAACATTATGCTGCTCTAGCTGTAAACATCATGCTGCATTAGTTCTAAATATCACACAGCATTAGTTGGAAACATCATGCCACACCAGCTGCAAAACGTCACACCGCGCTAGCTGTAAACTTCACACTGCACTAGTTGCAAACATCATGCTGCATAAGCTGCAAACATCATGCTGTAGTAGTTGTAAGCATCACACCACAGTAGCCATAAAAATCGCACTCCACTAGTCATGAACAACATGCTGCACTAACTGTAAAGAGCATGTCGCACTACCTGCAAACATCACGATGCAAACATCATGTTGCAGCATCTGTAAACATCACAATACACCAGCTGTAAACATTGCGATGCACTACTTTTAGACATCACGTTGCATTAGCTGTGAACATCACGCTGCACTAGCTGTAAACATCACCCTGCACCTCCTGTAAACATCATCCTGTGCTTGCAATGAACAGCATGCTGCACTAGCTGTGAACATCACACTGCATTAGCTGTAAATATCATGTTGCTGTAGCCATAAGCATCATGCTGCACAAGCTGTAAATATTATGCTGCATTAGCTGTAAACATTACGCTGAGCTACCCATGGACATCATGCTGCACTAGCCATAAACATCACATTGTGCAAGCTTTAAACATCACAATGCATTTGCTGTGAACATCATGCTGTATCATTTGTAAACATCATGCTGCACTAGCTTTAAACATCACACTGCACTAGCTGTAAACATCATGTTTCACTAGCCATACGCATCACACTGCACTAGCTGTAAATATAATGCTGCACTAACTGTAAAGATCACACTGCACTAGCCATACATATCAAGCTGCACTAGCTGTAAATATCATGATGCACTAGCTGTAAACATCATGCTGCAGTAGCTGTAAATATCATGCTGCTCTAGCTGTAAACATCACACTGTACTAGCCATAAATAGCATGCTGCAGTAGCTGTAAACATCATGTTGTACTAGCTGTAAAGACCATACTGCACTAGCTGTAAACATTGAGCTGCACTAGCTGTGAGCATCACACCGCACCAGCTGTAAATATCAAGCTGCACTAGCTGTGAACATCACACCACATAAGCCATAAATATAATTGAACTTGCCATAAACATCATGCTATACTAGCCATAAAGATCAGGTTACACTGTGGTAAACATCACCCCGCGCTTCTGTAAACATTACACTGCACTAGCTATAAACATCACACTGCACTAGCTATAAACATCCTGCTGCACTAGCTGTTAACATGATACTGCACTAGGTGCACATATCTTATTGCACTAGCTGTAAACATTTACATTAAACTAGCCATAAATATCACGCTGCACTAGCCATAAACATCAGGCTGCAGTAGCTGTAAACATCACGCTGCACTAGCTGTAAATATCATACTGCACTAGCTGTAAATATCATGCTGCTCTAGCTATAAACATCATGCTACTCTAACTGTAACCATCACACTGCATTAGCTGTAAACATAACTTTTCACTAGCTGTAAACATCATGCTGCACTAGATGTAAATGTAATGCTCCTCTAGCTGTAAACATCATGCTGCACTAGCTGTAACTATCATGCTGCACTAGATGTAAACATTATTCTGCAATAGCTGTAAACATCGAACTGCACTAGCTGTGAATATCAAGCTGTACTAGCTGTAAACATCACACTGCACTAGCCACAAATATCATGCTGCACTAGCTATAAACATCATGCTGCACTGGCTGCAGATATCATGCTGCACTATCTGTAAATATCAAGCTGCACTAGATGTAAATACCATGCTGCACTAGCTGCAAATATCAAGCTGCACTAGCTGTAAACATCATTCTGCATTAGCTGTAAATATTATGCTGCACTAGCTGTGAACATTATGCTGTAAGCATCACACTGCACTAGCTGTAAACATTATGCTTCTCTAGCTGTATACCCCATGCTCTACTAGCTGTAGATATTACACTGCACATTAGTTGAACATAACTCTGCACTAGCTGTAGACATCATGTTGCACTAGCCGTAAAAACACAACACTGCACTAGTGTATTTTAACTGTATTTTCCTCCAGTCACCGGCACCTATGATCACCCTCAGGAGTAGCCTCACGAGGGTGGCTTGTTCCACCCTGCATGAAACCCCTGACTCAGGCCCCCATGGAGCCCTCTCCCACTCATACCCTGACATCAACTCTCTGACTTCTACTCTCTTGAGGCGGGCTGCCACAACTTACAGGTGCTCTTCCAAATCCAGCTGCCAAGCTGAGAGGAGGAGGAGGAATTGGGGATCAATAACGGGCCAAGTCTAGTGCTGGGTGTCAGGTCAGCTAGAGGCCAACCATTATCCTCCCGCTTGCCGGGCTTTCTTACTCCACCCTAAAATGCGGGTGTGCATCGATGTCCAGTGCATGGTGGGTGTGCACCTGCACCAGCCCACAAGACATCCACGATGTCTTCCCCAATCTTACATTCCCGAATGCAGTGCTCACAGTCTCCACTGGGACCCACTAGCACCATAGAACCAGGTTCCCCTCCCTCCTAGGAGAGAGAGCAGTCCATCAGTCACTTAATCCCTCCTCCCCATCCGACCCCTGGCTCCCAGAGCTCACTCCCAACCTGGGTAGCTGGTGGCATGAGGTAAGAGTGACGCACCAACCCTCAGTGCCACAAGACCAACATGTTGCACAGGTTGCAAACATCACACTGCACTAGCTGTAAGCATCATGTTGCACTAGCTGAAAGCACCACAGTGCACTAGTTGCAAACAGCATGCTGCACTAGCTGTAAATAGTATGCAACACTAGCTGTAAACATCACACTGTGTCAGCTGTAAACATCTCATTGCACTAACCGTAAACATCAGACCACGCTAGCTGTAAACATCATGCTGCACTAGCCATAAACATTGTGCTGCACTAACTGTAAACAGCATACTGCACTAGCCATGAACATCATGCTACACTAGCTGTAATTACCATGCAACACTAGCTGTAACATCACACTGTGCCATCCGTAGACATAATGCCACACTAGCTGAAAACATCACACTGCACTCACTGAAAACATCATGCAGCACTAGCTACAAACATCATGCAGCAATGGCTGTAAACATCATGCTGCGCTGGCTGTACATCACACTGCACTAGCCTTAAGCATTACGCTGCACTTGTCGTGAACCATCATGCTGCACTAGATGTGAACATCATGATGCACTAGCTGTAAACAGCACGCCTCACTTCATGCTTCACTAGCTGTAAACATCTTCCTGCATTTGCTATGAACATCACCCTGCAGTAGCTGTAAACATAATGCTGCACTAGCTGTAAACATTAAGCTGCACTAGCTGTAAATATCATGCTGCACTAGCTGTAAATATTATGCTGCACTAGTGGTAAATATCATGCCTCACTAGCCGTAAACACCACATTGTACTAACTGTAAACACCACATTGCACTAGCTGTAAACACCACATTGCACTAGCTGTAAACACTACATTGCACTAGCTGTAAACATCATGCTGAGGTAGCTGGAAACATAAAACTGCACTAGTTGCAAACATCACTCTGCACTAGCTGTAAACATCACCTTGTGCTTGCTGTAAACATCACCTTGCGCCCACCATGAACATCAAGCTACACTAGCCGTAAACATCATACTGCACTGTCCATAAACATTACACTGTACCAGCTGTAGACATCATGCTGCACTAGGTTGAGTTTTTTTTTCTTTAAGTTGCTCACTCTTTAAACATAGAAGCATAGAAACATAGAATCTGATGGCAGATAAGGACCGCATGACCTACCTAGTCTGCCCATGTCCCTACCTAATGGATAAGCTGCAGATCCTAGTTAACAAACAGCCTACTTCCTCCTACCCCACTAGAATTGTCTTATGTCTGTCCCATGCATTCTTGAATTCCCCCACTGTTTTTGACTCCACAACCTCCTCAAGAAGGCTGTTCCATGCATCCACAACCCTCTCCGCCAAAAATATACTTCCTCACATCACCTCTGAGCCACCCCCCATCTTCAAATTGTGCCCCCTTGTTCTTGCACATCTCTTTTTCTGAAAGATGCTACCCTCTTGGACTTTGTTGATTCCCTTGAGGTACTGAAATTTTTTATCATGTCTCCTCTCCTCCTTTCCTTGAGGGTAAACATATTAAGCTTCTTTAGTCTCTCTCTTCATACTGTATGTCTTCTGGTGCAGACCCTGCACCATTTTGGTAACCCTCCTCTGGACAGCCTCCACCCTGTCTGTCTTTGCAGAGATGGGGTCTCCAGAACTGCATGGAGATGGGGTCTCCAGAACTGCATGCAGTACTCAGAAAGGTTCTCACCAACTGTCTGTATAGAGGCATAACAGCTTTCTGTTTTATACTGGTGATGCCTCTCCTTGCATCCTAGTATCCCCAAACCATCCTCTCACATTGCTTGCCCACCTTTAGGTCTTCTGATATAAATGCCACCAGGTCCCTTTCCATTTGTTGTTGTCAGTATCTCACCCCCATTGTGTACTCTTCCCCTGGGTTTTTGTTTCCCAGGTGCATTACTTTGCACTTCTTTGCATTGAATCTAAGCTGCCATACATTTGACCATTCCTCCAACCTTGCCAAGTCCTTCCTCATCCTTTCCACCCCACCTTGTGTCTTGAGTCTTAGCCATGCAGTGGCATCAAATGCACATCATGCATGCTCTGCTGCATGAATGTGAATATGTCTGCTGAGTCCCAGACTTGCATGTGCATAACATGTCAGGAGCACCGACTCCTAGCCACCACCAGGAGTCAGACTGTTGCAACCACCTCAGCCTCCCGACCACAGAGATGAGCAGTACATCAGACACTCATTCTCACCCCCCCCAGTCTGATCCTCTGATCCTCCAGGCTTGTTCTGGAATCCAGTTCGTTGGAGCTGCAAGCAGCGCTACTGCTTGCACCAGTGGGCCAGCTCGGGTTGCTTGCTTGCTTGGAAGAACAATTTTAAATGAGCTGTGCACATGCTCAGCACTGTTTCCTTTCACAACGTGCTATTGATTAGGTGAAGGGAAGGGGAAGGTGGAATTGTTTAACCTGGAATGGCACACTAAGACGAAGCCTGTTTCCATGTGCAACCTGGGAGCACAAAGAAGTTAAGTGACTTACTCAGGGTCACACAGTATGCAAGTGAGGACTGTGGGATTCAAACCCTGGTCTCCAGATTTGTAGCTCAGAGCCTCAAACCACTGCATCATACTGCCTCCTTAATTAGAGGGCCTGTGAGTCCTGAACTGACTTTTGCATGCTAATAAAATCGGAAACAGAGGGTGGAGGAGTGAAGCATGGATGCAACGTGGTATGTCAGCCTGAATAGCAGAGTCTGATGACAGTAACAGGACACACTGATGATGATAAGAAGGGTACAAGAAAACAACTGACAGCCAAGCAGATGCATATACACTGTATGGGCTGTAGGCTAACATGCTGCTTATTGCAGTTCATGCATTGCTCATCATTGTGTACTTAAAGTGTAACCCTTGCTGAGGAAAACAAATTAGAAAAGGGGTCCAAGGAGGAGGATCTAAAACACAAGTCAGGAGGGAGCAGGAAGGGGTTATGCTGGCAGGGGACCATATAATACTTTATAGGAATGTGTAGGCATAGAGCTGTAAACCCATTGATAAGAGTTCGGAATACCACCACTGCCAATTACAGTAGTCACTGAATGACCCCAAGCAAGTCACTTAACCTCCCTATGCCCTCCTGTCCCTTTCTGTAATCTCTTTTTGCTCTTTGAATACCCTGTGACCATAATTGCCAAAGCATCCTCCTTTCCCCTTCCTCTTCTAGATCATAAAGCACTTTAAGATATCATTTATATGAAAGGGGCTGTATAAAACCAAATGCTTTTCTTTTCTACAGTCCCTGCACTACCTTTGTCCAGTGCACTATTTGTAAAGTACTTTGGGATATAGTGTATGAACAGCACAATTAAATCAAGTTACTTTCCTTTTCCTATGTGGTGGGAGGGGGTAGGTATGAGGCTAGGTATGTGGACTATCATTAAAGATGTGGAATTGTGGTCTGGCATAAGACCAGATGAGCTATGGAAGGGTCCAGGAAAGACATTTGATTTGACAGGGACTTTTGCCCCATAAAGGTAGGTGACTTTGGATAGGGTTCCTGAGAGAAGACTGTTTCATGTTGATCAAGGCCCCGATCTGGGGCTACAGGCTTTGGGCAGGATCAGGTCACTATCATCTGAAGCAGTGGAAGAAAGGAAGTGTGTTTTTCCTGCCAAGGTTAGGAGGCACCACAATATGTAGGCTGTTGGAGTCTGAGTTTGGGCTGAGTTGTGGTCTATAGGCCCAAATAGGGAGAGCAGCCACAAGTTTTTTTTTTTTAAATATATTTAAGTAGATCCGCCATTGGGTGACCAGCTAAACCCCCCTGCCTCCATGGCCAGCTACCTTCTGTTTTTTTTCACACATATTTGATGCCCCTGTTCACCCCTGGCATGCCCCCATCCATCCAGTCCCCACAGCCCCATCATCCAGTTTCCCCGGGATTTACAAATGTCCTGGCATCTGGACTGTGGCGAGTTTCCCAGTCACTGGTGCAGGACCTGCAAGAGGCCACACTTCAGCCTGTGGCCATGGAGCTTTTTATTTCCACTTTGGTTAGGTTTCCTCTAGGGCCAGGACTATGCAATGCATGGGACTGGCAAGCTCCACCTCCGCGTGGGATGTCCTAACATGTCTAGCTGTGGCTCTGCCTCCTGACTCACCCAGACCTGCACTGCCACCTGACATCTCCACATGGCAGTATTGCAGGGGGTCATGGTAATCCCTCTCCCTAAGGGAGGAGAGCTGCTCTCTGACCACTCAAGTTTTTCCTCCCCCAGCTGACCCCTGAGTGACCTGAGTCAGTTCCAATAAATAATAGAAAGAATTGTTGAGTACCTAGAGGCCAGCGTGGCACAGGACCCAAGGCAGCATGGATTCACAGTGGGAAGGTCATGTCAGACAAATATAATAAATTTCTTTGACTGGGTGACCAAAGTAGCAGACCAGGGAGGGGCTGTGGACATGGCCTACCTAGACTTTAGTAAGGCATTTGACACAGTGCCACACAAAAGATTAATAAACAAGCTAACCAGCCTGGAAGTGGGTCTCAGGATGGTAGCCTGGGTAAAAGATTGGCAGGACAACAGGATGCAGAGGTTAATAATAAACAGAGTCCACTCCGAAGAAAGGAGGGTTACTAGTGCGGTACTGCAGGGTTCTGTACTTGGGCCAGTCCTCTTTAATGTGTTCATAAGTGACATTGCAGAGGGACTGAAAGGAAAAGTATGCTAATTTGCAGATGACACAAAGATCTGCAACAGGGTTGATACACAAGGGGGGTGGAAAGGATGAGAAGGGACTTGGCAAGGTTGGAGGAATGGTCAAGGGTATGGCAGCTTATATTCAATGCAAAGAAGTGCAAGGTAATGCACCTGGGAAACAAACACCAAAGGAAAAAGAGTACATAATGGGGATGAGATACTAACAACAACAAAATGGAAAGGGACCTGGGGGTAGTCATATCAGATGACCTAAAGGTAAGCAGGCAATATGGGAGCGTAGTAAGGAGGGCTGGGGAATACTGGGATGCATAAGAGGGGACATCACCAGTAGAAAACAGAAAGTTGTCATCCCTCTGTACAGAAAGGTGGTGAGACCCCATCTGAGTACTGTGTGCAGTTCTGTAGACCCCATCTCTCAAGGACACAGACAGAATGAAGGCAGTCCAGAAGAGTTCAACTAAAGTGGTGCAGGGTCTGCACCAGACACCATACAAAGAGAGGCTAAAGAAGCTTAATATGTATACCCTCAATGAAAGGAGGGAGAGGGGGGGCATGATAAAAACTCTCAAGTACCTTAAGGGAATCAACAAAGTCTAAGAGGGCAGCATCTTTCAGAAAAAGAGATGTGCAAGAACAAGGGAGCACAATTTGAAGACAGAGGGGCGGCGGCTCGGGGGCAACATGAGGAAGTATTTTTTCCACAGAGAGGGTGGTGGACACATGGACCAGCCTTCCTGAGGAGGTCAAGGGGTCAAGAATGTTGGGGGAATTCAAGAATGCATGGGACAGACATAAGGCAATTATAGTGGGGGGATAGGAGAAAGTAGGCTACTGGCTAACTAGGATCTGCAGCTTATCGGAGGCAGTATAGCGCAGTGGTCTAAGGCTCTGAGCTGCAAACTGGATTTGAATCCCACAGCCCCCACTTGCATACTGCGTGACCCTGAACAAGTCACTTAACTTTTAAATTGTATGTGTAGAATGTATGAAGTTTGAATCTGAAAAAAAAAGTGTTTAGCCTGATTTAAGCTTGTCCAAAGGCTACCATTTATAAATTGTGCCACA
This sequence comes from Neoceratodus forsteri, assembly GCA_016271365.2. Taxonomy (NCBI): domain Eukaryota; kingdom Metazoa; phylum Chordata; order Ceratodontiformes; family Ceratodontidae; genus Neoceratodus; species Neoceratodus forsteri. The sequence continues at coordinate 1,416,315,660 of CM028132.1, forward strand.
GCAGAGCCTTAAGCTGAATAACACCTTTTCTCAAGCCTACCCACCCCCAACGCTAATCCAACCCCCTACCTGCCTATTTAACCTGCGCTCTCTCCTCCTCTCCTGGAGATCGAACCTCCCCCGAGGAGCCGAGGGCTCTGAGGGCTTCTTGTCGGGTTTTCCTCCTGCCACAGAAAAGCCCCAAGCTCCTGAAGCTGCTGTTAGGTAAAACCTGAAACGCCCTGCTGCAGTCGCGACCATTGGTCCCTGTGGAGCTAGCCTAGCTGTGGACAGTTTTGAATCCAGGGACTGGCGCCTTTTTTCCTGCTTGTATACTGCTCGAGAAGTAAAAGGGAACCGACTAGTGTTCTCTCTCGGTGCTAGGTCTAGCCCCACCGAACGCTACGCATTTGGCTCCCCACCACCCCCACCACCACCCTTGGTCGGCACTTCCTTATATAGCTATAATCACATGGGGTGTCAGAACCAATCAGTCAACTTTTTCCATTTGCAGGTTATATCTATCTAGCACTAGAGGGAGCCTGCACTCCAAACCAATTCTCTCTACTGTAAAATCACACATAACCATGATCCTTGCTATGCTGGCACTCCTCTTACCACAGCACACACTGTCTACCATGAATCCCTTTATATCATCCACTGTCCTGCCCCTGCCCGAACCTCAGTCCCTCCACACACAATACCCTGTTTTCCACAAGCTTATTGCTCGCCCACCTATCAGTCCATCCCCAAAAACATCCCAACACTGGACTACCACACTACCCCACTCACCCACCGCCAATACACAACCCTCTGTACCATGAACTCTATCACAAATGGTCACTCTCCTCTAGCGCCTCCGTACTATTCTCTCTCCCATCCTGAGCACCACCCATATGATGTCACGGTAGCTGCAAAGCACCCCACCCACAGCAACCACTACCCTATGAGGTGCCCACTGCCTGCTTGTCCTGCTCTCAGGAAATGTGCACAAAACCCTGGGCCTGGCAACTCTGCCATGCCTCGCCCACCCCTGGCAAAAGGTCTCCAATTGCTTTTATGAACATATGTAGTCTCCCCAAGAAAACTGCAGCACTCCAATGCTGGGTTGCACAATATTCCCCTGACATTCTTATGCTAGTAGAAACCTGGCTCTCCCAGCTTACGCCTGACTCAGTTGTCTCCTCCCAGGCTTCTCCATGTTCAGGGCTGATAGGATGGGCAAGCGCTGAGGGGGTGCGCAATCTACTGCTAACTCCGGCCCTAGGTCATGCACTCCCAATCCCTGAGCTCAACCATGGGGCACAAGCCATTACTCTAAAAATCACCCCACACCCTGGTCGTGGCCCCCTATACCTAACCACGGCTTACATACCCCTGAGTACGAAAAATTTAGCAATCAACTCCCTCTTAGACTATCTATCCACCTTACCTCAAAAGGCTGAACAACTAATCTTGGGAGACCTAAACACCAACTGGCTCAGCCCCTCATCTGATAATATAAAGGACGAGCTTGCAGCCCTTGACCTGTCTCAAATGGTCACTCAGCCCACAAGACTTAACCAAGCGAAGGGAACTAGCTCCCTCCTGGACATAGTTCTTTCCAATTGGCCACACAAGTTGGAATCTGCAAAAGTCCTAGAGGTAACTCACTTAGCGACCACTCCCCTGTCATCTGCTTCTGGTCCTCACCCACACTCAGCCCTGAGTACTGCAGCACCCCTTAACGCAGATTTCTCCCCAGGGTCTTGACAACCTCAAACGCTACCTCGCACAAGTCGACTGGACTCCAATGACCCTTGCATCTGACATAAATTCTGCTCTAACTTACCTCACTAGAGCCTTCAACAATGCCTGCACCTATTTGCCCCCATCACCACATCTAGACCAAAAATGGGCTGCGGCATGGATATCCCCTGCACTGGTCCAGCAACTAAAAGAAAGAGACAATCTTTGGCACATAGCAAATGACTCTGGTAGGGTGGCAGACAGGCAGGCCTATAGGGCAGCCCGCAACCAATGCACCTGGGCCATCAAACAAGCAAAAGCTAGACACTATCAGGCTGCTTTGACATTCTCCTGGGGCTCAGCCAGAGCCTTCTGGGACAATATTAAAGAACTGAATGGCAAAACCCGCTCCCCCCCTCCGTCTCAGATTGTCATAAATGGGGCAGTCTCGACAGACCAAACATGTATCGCAGACTGCCTTAATAAAACTTTCACGGACTTAAGCGCAGTTCTCCCTGCCCAATTCTTTGACCACGTCCCCATGCCCACCCACACCCACACCTCCCGGCCGCTATTCCGCTTCCGGACGATCTCACCCCATGATGCCAAACCTTTCCTACTAAAATCACTCGCCTCGCAAACCCAAGTAATGACCTCTTGACTCCAGGATACTCCGCCACGCTGGATGTCATGCTAATCCCCTCACGATTGCTATTAATAGATCCTCATGCCTTGGTAATTCGGAAGCATGGAAACAGGCCAAAGTCACTCCCATCCATAAGTCTGGGGACCGAACACTACCAAATAACTACAGGCCCATCTCCATCCTTCCCCTCTCCAAAGCCTTGGAAAAATAGTATCCACACAGCTAATAGAATACCTATCTAAATACGACATCCTATGTCCTGAGCAACATGGGTTTCATCCGGCCACAGCACATCCACTGCCCTTCTGGAATTCTCCCACCATATACACTCTGCGCTTGATAATGATCAATTTGCAGGGGCAGTTTTCATCGACCTATCCAAGGCCTTTGACACCGTGTGCCACCCCCTGCTGTTAAACTCCCTTAGCCAACTGGGATTCTCATCTGGCCCCCTGAATTGGTTCTCAAGCTACCTGCACAACAGATCCCAAAGAGTTAAGCTAAATAGGACCTTCTCCACCAACCTACCGGTACTCTCAGGGGTCCTGCAATGCTCTGTCCTTGGACCCACCCTTTTCTGTCTCTTCCTAAACACCCTCCCAAGCTCCTGCTCCAACAAAATACTGCTTTATGCGGATGATGCAGTGATCTTAGCATCACACTCAAACCCACTCCTACTCCAAAGTACGCTGCAAAGCACTTTCCTCCAAGCTGAAAAATGGTTCAGTAACCATCGGCTAGTCCTGAACCTGAAAAAAACAAAGTCAATGCTGTTCGCACATCGGCAAAACAGCGCCAAGGATATTCCCCTTCTCATCAGCCCTAGCACACTCCTTCCACTTGAACAGGTAACAACATATAAGTACCTGGGCATCACTTTTGATGCAGGCTTTACATTCCATGCCCATCTAAAAACCCTGTCATCAGCCATGAACTCCAGGACTGGGCTCCTCTACCGCCACAAAAACTGCCTCCCAGAATCTGCCTTAAAATTGGCCATCACCTCATCTGTGTTGTCTCTGGCGGACTCACGGACTTCCACATAATGCAGCGGCAGACCTCTCTGCCCTTGTCTAAAGTCCAGATCTCTATTAACAAAGCCTGTAGGTTCTGACCGCACCCATAGCAGAACTCTCACTTGCCTGCTATACTCTGCCACTAACATACTCACTCTTGAGGAACAGCTGAAATACCACACCTGCCTTCTGGCTAAAGTCCCTGTCTGCTTATGCCACCAGTGGGGTCTCCGCATCTCCCTGCAACCGCCGTCCGGCCTGCGCTAACCTGTGAACTCCACCAAAGCCACCTTCCTAGTACCCAGGGCAAGGACCTCTCTCTGCCAAAGATCCTTTCATCATAAAGCCCCGCCTGATTTAACTCCCTCCTTAGGGAATCACAAAGATCCCTGGATTGGCCGGTTCAAAATAGCCCTCCTGAACACATTATTGACAGCCGATGCTGTAAATGCCTGTAGTGGAACATAACCCTGTCTCAATAGCCCCTAAGTCCTCACTGGGTTCCATGGATCGACTGGGCAACTGTAACAACTGCAACTGTAACAACTGTGTTTATATAATGATGCGTGTAACTCAACGTATGTATGTATCTCACCTGTATGTAACCTCTGTCTAAAACCGCACTTAATTGTTGTCTCCCCCCCCCCGAGACGAGGTACCTTTGTAAACGAGTCTCTGACTCAAAGGTTGTAAAACTGATTATTTCAATAAATAAATAAAATAAATAAACTTCCTTGTGCTCCCAGGTCACACCAGTAAACAAGCTTCAACTTAGTGTGTTTCCTCTGGTAAAAAAAAATCCAATAGGTAGGGAATGGGTAGACTGTGTGGCCAAGCGGTCCTTATCTGCCATCAAAGTCTATGTTTCTGTGTTCCTGAACATGGCTGTCGGTCTGGCAGGAGGTAAGACACCAGTTCCTCAGCTCTCCATGCCACTGGGCCAGCAGCTGCCCACCTCCTTAATGTAAAGCACTCTTCACGCTTGAAAAATATATAATTTATGTCCACCCCACACCGTATAGTAAGCTGTGGTAGAGATGGAGGCAGACACCACGCTCCAATAAAAGTAAAATAGCTTTTATTCAGCAAAACGAAAAATAAAAGAAGGCAGGCAAATTAATTCACAGTGAACTGTTCTACCAAACCATAAAAAGAGGGAAAAATAAATCAAATAAGAAAACAGTCCTTAACTCATAACAAATGAGCACTAGAAGAGGCTAGGATCTGGACTGCTCAGAGTCCTCCACTCTACTGACACTTGCGAAAACATTTCTTTATATAACAGGTAAGGGATCATGTGGTATAGATAGGCTCCGCCCCATACCTGTTAGTAACATAACTTTAGAAACAACAATAATTTTCAATAACTGAATCAAGCAAATATCTAAAGTGTTAATAAATAATTGTTTAGAGTTGCTAAATCATCATTTTGTTGCTTTAATAAAGAAATAAATCTGGAGTGGGATGAATCTGCTGCCTAGCCTACTCCTCTAGGTCCTCTACCTATTTAATACAGAGAAAATGGGCAGGCTGGCACTATAGGAGGTAGAGACACAGAGAGGGCTTGAGCAGCAAGAGGACACACCCCAAACCATTCCTGCAGGTAAAACAGTCTGAAAGACAAATATTGTATACTTCTTTGCAGCTTTTAAAACTTCAACTAAAATGTATAGCCAACTTTAATATAATGAGGAAAACATATAGGATAGTGCATGGTGAACAGTTGACAACAGGGCTATTCTTCCACCGAGTTGGCACTATGACAACGGCTTACCTCGAGAGCGCAGCTCGACAGGTAAGCCGTTGTCATAGTGCCAACGAGGTGGAAGAAGCCCTGTTGTCAACCGTTCCCCATGCACTTTTCTTTATAGTGTATGGTGGAACCGCATTTTCTGACAAAAAAAAAATCACTACTTTGTATTGCTGCTTACAAAAATGTTTACTTGGTTACTGGAACAACTTAAATTTACATTCTTTGCGATTTCACGCTTGAAATGTTTAGATTAACATTTAAAATGTTGAAAACTCACATACAGCAGCACCGGAACAGCACAGCAATTCACAGAAAGTGGCTTTGAAAGTACCGCCGCCCGACATTGCTGCTAACGCTATCAGTACTGTCAAATGAATGAACTCTAACTGTCAAATTGTGCTCGAGGACATGGCTTGGATGATGCGCAGTGCAGTGAGACTAATAGTTCTGTTGCTCTGTGATCGCTACTACTGTGTGACTACAAGGTTTGGAAAACGATCGATTTCGGTGGAGAACGACGTTCCACCATACACTATAAAAGGATTAAACATGGTAGCTTAATTCATTTTGCACTGTTTACAAAACAGCAAAATAACATTGCAACTGCTTTGTGTGCTAATATAGCCACACAACATTTATCTCCTATAAGCCTAAGCAGGATGCAAGTGCTAAACATAACTAAACAAATTCCCTTATAGTACTATAGAAAAGCAGCAGAACGTGTTTTCTGAGCCAGATCCTGAAAAGTAACTTAAGAAATCGGCTCTGCATTTACTGTTTGATACACTACGTGAACCACAGAGTGTCTACAAGACTGCAGCTAGCGACTCCTTAATTAGCCCTAAGACTGCAGCAGAAACATAGAATTATACTCCACAACACAGGAGTCCACTTCTAAATACCGAGAGGACCACTGTTGTAGCTTTTAATTTCTACATCTCAGCTACGCTCGCTAATACCATCTTGCACATTCACGAGGGAGAATATGTGCACTTTCGTGCTGCCGCCTGTGCACACGATCATGCAGGCATTTCTATTGTGCAGGCAAAATGATGTGACAAAGACACCCGGAGACCAGAAACAAAGTATACAGGGGGAGAACGTACTACAGGTGGCCTGCCTGTAGACGGGGAAAGCAAAGGAAGGAACTAGATTAGGAAAGAAGAAGAAGAAAGCATGAGAGTGCTGTTGCAACAGACTTTAACATAAGGAAGAAATACAGAGGTCTCCAGAGCCCTTTCACACACAGCACTCAATCCTGCCTACTCTCTCCCACCCACCAGCACCTAATTCTCATATATAAATTGAGAAGGTCCCAGCTCAACCATCCCTCCTCCATGGCTTGGTACTACACGAATGAAAAATGCTGCTAATAGTAAAACCAGCCAATCACATGACCAGCTGGTTTTGCTATAGCATGCACGAGCATTTTCATTCGTGAAAAGGTTGCTGGCCATGGAGGAGGGAGGGTTGAGCCAGTCACCTTCTCGACTTATGTTTAAGAATTGGGTTCTGTGGGTGGGAGTAGGTAGGACAGGTGCTGTGTAGGGGAGACATAAACTATATATATATATATATATATATATATACACACACATATGTATTTATGGGATGTGTGTGGTGGTGTGTCAGATAAACCATTTATTTTTACGAGTTCACAGTGAACTCCTGTCAGCCTCATGAGGAGGCGGAACATAGCGCAGCCACGAGTGATGAGGTTGACGAGTTCACTACATATGCATAAAAATAAATAGTTCATCTGACACAGACCACCAGCACATATTTAGTTTATGCAATAGGAGTGTCTGTGTACTGACGGGTTAGTAAAATTTTTTGAACTTCTAGCTATTGCCATAAATGATTGTTGTGACTATATGTCTTTGCTTTGTCAGCGTGCTTTTTTTCAGATCGCAGGTGAGTCTGTGTACAGTTGCTAGAAGGTTGCTAGGTTATGCATAGGACTATCCTGATTGGCCGGAAGACCGTGGGAACACTGTTCTGATTAAGCAAGTGGTGGGATTTGTAAGTAGTGGGTGGGGCGTACCTCAGTGGAGCAGTTTTAATTTAGTATGCCAGTGAACACGGTCGAGGGAGGCTCTGGTGTTGAAATTGACGGCAATGGCATGCCTCTATGGTGGATTCGAGGAAGAGGAAGGACTTCAGGAGTTTACCACTGGTAGAGATCAAAGAACTGGAGCTGCTCTGCTGGGATTCATGGCTATCTGCCTGTTGCCGAGGACTTCAGTTGGAAGCAGTGAGGACCTGCCAACGTGGTGCCATCATTTTGGAAGCTTTGAGGTGGACATCTTCAGCGGTGGCGGACTTAAAGTTCCGGTGGAACAGTGATTCTGCATTGGATGCACTTCACTTTTGGACCTGCCGGAGTTATTCTTGCAGTTTTTTTGCATGTCAATGGTGAACCCTCTTCTGGTGGATGTTGTTTACACCCAAAATCGGATTCATGGATGGATTACTGTTTTTATTTTGTTTTTGGAGGGCTACTATTCTGAAGTCTTGGGATTTACGACAGCAACACTACCTTTTGGATTTGTTTGTGGACACCTTGGATGTTACCTATGTGTTTTTCTTATTTTGCATTACATGTTTACTATGGGCTTTTTATTTTGCTTTTTTTATTTCTGTTTTGCTATCTGTTTGGATTATCCAGCCTAAGCACAGCATGGAGGGGGCACAGAAACAAGGTGTGTAAAATGAAGAAAACTTTTATTGTTTAAGTAAGGCAAAAACCACAAGTCTGCACCTGGGAAATCGGTGTTTTGTGCTGAATGAATAGTAGTAGAAGAATATGTTATAACCAGTAACACAGACTGCTCCAGATGAGTTCTGACCAGACACAGGAAGTTAACTTTTCATTTTATTCAGGCTTGTTTCACATCAGTGATTAGCATCATCTTTCCTAACGTAGCCATGTTCTCTGGCGCTTTAATCATGATTAAGCCAGGGGGGGGCGGAAACGCTGCTGGGAAGATGGTGGTCTTTTAGCTGGATGTGGAAGCAGGGTTTTTTTGAATAAAATGAAGCACTTTTAGCACCCAGAGTTTGAGCTTCCCTGTGTCTGATTCGAACCTCATCTGGAGCGGTCTGTATTTACCGGTGCCGGCTTTTTGATTCTGTGCAAACTTTTATTGTTACAGGGAGTAAATTCATTGGTAAATCTGTTAGAGACTGGGGTACCCAGAAAACAGCAGGTTAGCAATGATCTTGGCTGTAGCCATTTTCCCCCTAATGCTTCAAGTTATGGTAAAATACTGCTTTTACTGCTAAATGAAATCTATGTGAAAGTGTGAGGTAACAGTGCAAAGTATTTGAACTCAACACCACAACAACAAAAAAATAGTACTAAAGAACAGCTATGCTACATTTTCAAATCCTAGTATGTTTCTGCTGCAACAGTCTTTGTTTTTATATGCCACTGGAGATCAGAGGTATTTTGTTACTCCACAGAGTCACTATGGGTTTGCTTCCTTTGCTTCTGGTCTCTTTGCTTCAGTCGAGAATCCGTTTCTCAGTAGAGTACTCTTGCCCTTTTTTCACATACTTGCCATACTGGTTCCCTGCCAAGTTAACAGTAGGAAAAACATGTTATCATTTACATTTTCATGTACTATATTGACTAGGGTGAGTAAGTCAGTGATTCATTGGGTGGAAGCAGAGGTTGGGGTAGGATTTTGCCCATGACTAGCACTTACCTTGAATAATGTTGAAGGTTATTTATTTAAGCAACAAGGCATGACAGGATGTGTGTTATTGTCTAATAACATCGCCTTGGGGTGGGTTAGCATAAGGCCTAGCTGAAAGAAGCTTCACCACCTCAGGAGGATGTTATTAGACAACAACATACACCCTGAATGCTATATTGCTATTATAAAATGGCACATGTGTGATTTTTAGTAGAACAGTTGTGGAATTGACAACACACATAGATTGTTTTGTTTGGAAATATTTTTACTATTAAAACCTGTGCTTCATGACTCAGACATAAAGTAGTCCCTAACCAGCCACTGTATAATTATAGTTATTGTGTGGGCATATTGTCTCCTGCCCCCTCCCCCACATACACATCTCGGTGTGTTCTTTAAGCTTCTTCATTTAACTGATCTCGGTTGGAACTGCAAACTGCTGAAAGATGTGTTTACTGGAGAAAGTCAAACGGAGAATTGTGTGTTTCGGGTCACAATTGCAGGTCAAGTCAGAAATTTACCCAATGACCGGAGAAGTTTTTGGCAGGGCTGAGGGGTTGGAACTTTGATTTGAATGAGCTGCTGTATGCAGCTTTCAGAAGAAACATTGTGGCAGCAAGGAGTGGGGACGAGCTGTATTTTAGCACTGATGCTGAAGCGGACGACAGGTACGGCTGTTTAAACTGAGCGCGCTACCGGCAGTTCACTGACTTAAGCTGCTCATTTCTATGGCCAGTTTTTTCTTTGGACTGCCAGTAAACAAATAGTTTGAAATTAAGTGGGACACAGTAGGGCAGGTAGAAATATTATTGGGTTATATGTGAGGAAGTGAAAGTAAAACAGAGCAGGTTGCCAGTTTGCATTTGCAGCGCTTTCCTTAAAACTGAATTAGGAATGGTGCCATGTTTTTTTTCTCAAGGGAACGGAGGGTCAGAACAAAATTTTGTATTTGCCTCAAGTGACGGAGAGAAGTAAGAAATTACATGGGGGGGGAGGCTTTCATCACCGCTTCATTGTCCGGCACTGTTTTGCTCTGTTTGTAGAAAGCAGTGTCAGCTTTGTGGTGCCTTGCATGGGGAAGGAGGGATTTCTTACTGTCATCCGTGTGCCTGGCCTTCATACAGTGATGTTGTTGTTCAATAACATCACTGTCTCAGGCACACACTGACCAATCAGAGCCCTGGAAGTTTTCTTGCCATTGTATAATTTATATTAATTGTTAGGTTGCTCAGGCAGCTGCCAATTAATTCCTTGTAGTTTGTGGTAATGGTTTTTAGAGCGTGCTGTTTCTCAACTTTTGTGGGAACTGGTGATGGCTTTTCACCACTTAGCAGGGAGCTTACATGGAGTTGCTTTTGTTCACTCATTTTTGAATTACAATAGCAGCAGGTGTTATCGGATATCATTCACTCCTGGGGTGGGTTGCAGCACAAGGCGAAGCCGAGTGCTTTCACCACCCCAGGAGTGACATTATTACACGATAACACACACCTTGGAGTGCCTTATTGCAATTATACAATGGCTCGATGTTATAGAAAACAAAAATAAAAATGTATTTAGTAGATTTTTAGTGAGGCAGTATATCTTTGTTTCTGAAAAAAAAAGGTGCATGCTCCATAAAATCAACACAGTGATGTTATCGTGTAATATCATCACTGTCTCAGGCACACAGACCAATCAGAGTCCAGGAAATTTTCTTGCCATTGTATAATAATCATTGATGCTCTGAACTTGCTTGTGACCAGTTACTTGTATTATGCCTGTTGGGGGTATTCCAGTCTGTATAGTTTCTGAATAAGGTGCTTCCTCACTAAATGATTCGTCAGTTTTTTTGTCACTCTGTATGTTTGCCTTTTCAATCATGTTTTTTACCATGTGTGCGAGTTTATTGACCCCCACAGGCTGTTTTTTGTACCAGTTTCCCTGCAGTGGCTTCTTGGCAATGTTGTTAACTTCTAGAAGAAAATAGTGCTTCTGGCTTGTTGCATTTGGGTGGCCTATTTTTAGAACAGAGGCAGTGGTCCTGAACTGAGCACATGAGACTTGACTCTTGCATGGCATAAGCTCCTGGCTTTAGTTTTCTAGTGTCTTTGGGGGTTTCACTGGTTCTTGTCTTAGTCTGCCTTTACTGTTACACTGAAGGTATCTGTTTCGCTTTCATCTTCCTTTAATTTTATGTCACCCCAACAAATATTTAACGTCTCTGTAGTTTCCTCTCTGACCCAGCGGCACTGTTGCAGTGCAGGGTTTTAAATAATTGATTAGCAGTTTTTTTCTTGGGCATATACTAACTGTACAGAAAGTATTTACATAGATTTTCTAGAAGTGCTGTGTTTGTTAAACACAGTGAGGCAAGAGCTATGCATTTTCACAAAGATTTAGCATTTTTACTGGCAAAACGCTAATCAAATTTTAGAGTTATATAAATCCCTGCAATGACTTAAATTGATTGATTGATTGATTTGTGTTGTTTCTCCTGGGGCCCCCAGTCGGCCAATCTGTCCTCGCATCCCTTTCCTCCAGCAGCCGTCTGGACCCTGCGGTCTCCTTGGGGCGATCATCTTACTTGCCCCGCATTTGCCCCCAAGGCAGGGTGGCAGGGGGTGGTCAACTTCCCCACCAAATTGGATCCACATGGTGATCCTCTCCTGGAGCTGGCACAGGTGCCTTTCAGACGGCCACTGCCGGCCAAGGACTGCGCCCTTTTTCTGCTTTTTCTCCCCTGCGGTCTTGTGGCGGCAATGATGCCAGTGAGTGGGTACATGCACACCCCATGCGCACTCCCTGCTCAGGCGTCTGCTGCGCCCCCGCCCCCATGGTATGCCAGCTCTGTGCCATCGAGCCCCAGCCTCCGCTAGGAGTCAGGTGGGCACCGACCACTGAAATCCCCTCCCCAGAGATGGAGAGCAGTCTGTCTGATGTTCACTCCATCTTCTCCCTGCCGACCCATGGCGACCCATGCCTGTTCCCAAACACAGGTCATCGGCGTGGTTCAAGATGTGGCGCCCAGTGCCTCAACCCTCAGCTCCACTGGGCCAGCTGGATTTGAAGTGCTTTATGATAAAATATAAAGGAGGTAGGCCTGGGTGGTATGTTACAACAACTTCACTAAGGGAACCCAGTTGGGGTCTGTTATTTTCCTCTCTTGAATACGTTCTTCTTTGGATATCTTTCACTAAGTTAATCTATCTGGAGACCTTATGTTTCAAGGACTTCCTTTGTGTAAGGTGGTCCATTAGTTCTATATATCTCTTGTCAAGACTGAAGGCTTGGTGTTGGCATGGGAGTATTGGTAATGTTAAGTTGGATAGTAGGTGCAGGCACTGTACCCTCATGATTAATGAGAGATATTGTTTATTTATTTATTAGGATCTAGGATTAAATACCTTTGAGCTGAGAGCTCTTTTACAAAGGTTCCACGTCAATAGGAGGGAAGACAGTATTACAAGGGTTCAAGCAACATACATAGAGTATAAAACATGTACAATATTTACAATGGATTATTCCAAGCAGGTTAATATTAACAAAAAGAGACTATAGAGGTAAGACACCATATGGTTGCATTTACAGTAAGTTATAGGAGAGGATAGTTGCAGGTAGAAGGAGGTTGGAGTCAGTTCGCTGGAGGCAGTAGATTAGTGGAGAGAAGTAGATGGTAGGGTAGAGGGGCTAAGAGATGATGGGAGGGGGGAGTAGGGTGGAAAGTGGAGTTTCTGCAGTCATGGACCTTGTCAAGAGAGATGTGAGGGGTGGATGCATGAGGTGGGTGGCCAAGTAGAGTTTCTAAGCCACCAAGTGGAGATAGGGGAAGGGGTGTAGGGGGTGGTAGAGATGGCCTGAGCATGCCATGGTGTGAGCCGCATATAGATGGGTCAGAGCCCTGAGGCAGAGGGACTAGTGGTAACAGTCACAAGTCCTGGATGCGGAAAGCTGCTGGTGTAGTAGTCTCTTGAAGGGGCACAGAGTAGGTTGAGCAGAGATGTCCTGGCTGAGGGCATTAAACCAGAGGGGTGCTCTGTAGGCAAAAGAGTGCTGATCCTGCATCATTCAAAACCGAGGAACATGGTAGAGGTGAGTGCTAGCACTTCTTGTCCGTTGTGTTTTGCTGCTGTGTGGCTGAAGTAAGTTTGCTGTGCCATGGGAGAATTCCAGGTAGTGCCTTTTTTTTTTTTGAAATTAAAGTTTATTGAAGAGCTTTTTATTTCCCTTTACTCTTACAATTAAATCCATGCATTGACAAACAGACATAAGTCCATTCCTACTCATATGTACAGGAATATATTTAAAGACAGAGAAGAGAAACCAAGAAAAGAAGAGAGAAATCTAGCAGAACAAAAGGGGAGTAGACAGGAAGAGAAACAGAAGGAAGAGGAAGAAAGAGAAATCCCAAGGGGGATAATGCCTCCTTATTCTGCAAAGAACTAAATAGGAGAGATAGGAAAAGACAAAAAGGACAACCAAGAACTTGATCATTTACCTATCATACATACATGTATACTATCATAACTTTAAGCACTTAATTAACAACTGATAGTAGGGTCTCCCTCTAAGAGGGGGATCAACCCAAACACATCATCCTAGTTATACACTAGTATAACAAACTCCCCATAAGGGGATCAAGCGTCCAAATCCATTACTATGTATATGATGCATCTTTAATGTAATGGAGCATCCCAACACTGTCCACCAATCCACCTTTCTAAACCGGGGGGTAATGAGACTGCATCATGTATATCTTGTTATAATTTCTTGTACAGATATCTTTTCCCAGGAAGCCATGAATTGCATAAAGGGATACCATTTGTCCTTAAATTTCTCTGTGGAGAATCTTAATTTGGCTGTTAAGTACTCCATATCTAAAATATTTGTACAAATTCTAAACCAGGAGGAAAAAGTAGGCTTGTCAGGAGTCAACCACAGCAGGTTGATGGACTTATATGCTGCCGTTACTAGGATCCCAAATAATAGATGGGAAGATCTTGCTGATAATGGGGGAAGGCACAGTCCCAACAACCAGTATTGTGGGAGACCTGGCAAGCTGGTCTCAAAAATCAACTCAAATGCATCTTTTATTTCTCCCTCCAGTATTCCTGCACGATATCACATTCCCAGTAAATGTGGAAATATGTACCGACCTGCTAACAATTTCTCCAACAAAGGTCAGAATAATGTAATCCGAAATGCTTAGTTACCACCGGGACCCTAAAAAATCTCATAATAAATTCCTGCCGGTAAAGAGATGAAGTGATGGTTTGCACTGCCTTCCAAATTTGAGACCAGTCTGTCTCAGTGAAACAATAATTGCAGTCTCTATGCACACCTCTTTGATACTCTGTACTGGGTCTGCCTCTGTATTGTACATAGCTTTACTAATTTAGAGATCATATTTTTTTTTGATGAGGATTTAATTAGGAGAGGATGGATTGAACATCGGATTGTTTAGGAATCTGTGATAAGTTCAATCGCTGTACATTTGCTTGAATGTAGTGTCTTAACTGAAGGTATTGGAAAAAATTATTTTGTTGTAAACTGAATTCTATTCTTAATTGCTGAAAGGATTTAATTGAACTTTGCTCAAAAAGTTGACCAAAACTGGAAAGGCCCACCCTTGCCCATTGATGAAAACCCAGGTCCCATTTACGTGGTCCAAAATCTAAACAACTTAATATGGTTGTATTTGGGTTATGCTTTAAACTGATACCCAGCTTAAGGTGTATATCCCTCCAAACTTGGGGAAGAACCCTCGTAAGGGGGTTCCTAAACTCCAGCAATCTCAGTCTAGGGGAATCTAAATGTATTAAGTCCCTGGCCTTTCCCAAGGGAAGATTGGCCTCCTCAATTTGGGCCCATTTTGGTGGAGGATCATGGTCCAGGGCTACCAAGGTCTGCAACTGGGAGGCCCAGAAGTATTTCTGAATATCAGGTATCCCGAAGCCACCATTTTGCCTAGGGGCCACCATGGTCCTCCACCTTACCCGTGTTTTTTTCCTAACCATAGAAATTTGGAAAGAGTAGATCTTAAGTCCTGCCAAAAGCTCGGGGCTTATATGGGATGGCACTCAAAATGAACAGTAAACGTGGAAAAATATTCATACGTATTGTTTCCCTTCTCCCAAAATTGAAAGGGGAGCTCCACCATCTGTTACAGTCCTCTAATCTCTTGAAGTATTTTCAAGTGGTTTGTAGAGCATAAGGTTTGAAAATCCCTAGGAATCCACACTAGGTATCTAAACCCAGACCTACACCACTTGACTTGTTGTATGTCGGATAATGGATGGCCCCTAACGCCTAGGAGGAATAACTCCGATTTATCTGGGTTAATTTTATAACCCGAAAAGGATCCAAACTCCTTAAGGAAGGTAAGTATTCTGGGGATCGCTTTTAATGGGTCTGAAACATATAACAGAGTGTCATCTGCATATAATGAAATCTTGACCTCCACACCCCTGTAAAAGATTAGATTGCCTAATATACAGGGCCAAAGGTTCTAAACTAAGAGCAAATAGGAGAGGGGAGAGGGGACAACCTTGCCTAGTGCCCCTCTGTATATCGAACTGGTTGGAGATCATCCCATTCACCCGGACCCTGGCTCTAGGCCCAGAATATAAATTGGAAATCCATTTACGAAATTTATCCCCAAACCCAAAGCCTCCCAATACTAAGTCTAGATATTGCCAATTTAGCGATCAAATGCTTTTTCAGCATCCAGCGCTAATACTGCCATTAGTGAAGAATTTAGTGGGTGTTGAGCTGAGGCAATCCCATTTAATAATAACCTAATATTATCTTGTATGTGTCTATCAGGTATAAACCCAGTCTGGTCTGGGTGAACCAGGAATGGGACCACTTTTTGTAGTCGTACATCGATTATTTTAGTAAATATTTTGGTGTCCTGGTTAAGCAATGAAATGGGTCTATATCCAGCACAAGATGAGTGGTCTTTATCTGGTTTGGCAAACTGAAACCAGGGTCTCCCCATGTGTCCGTCAGGGACTCCGGCTCCTGCGCCACATTACAGATTCTGGCCAAAAGTGGGGATAAGAGGTCCGAAAATCCTTTATAGAATTCCGAAGTGAATCCATCTGGGCCAGGGGCCCTGCTGGATCGCAGGGTTTTAATATCCGCCCCAATCTCTTCCACGGTAAAGGGAGCCTCAAGTACCTCCCTCTGGGCTTCCGACAGGACCGGCATTTCTAACCCTCATAAAAAATTCTGGATTTTCTCCCTGTGTTCTTGTGTTTCTTCTTTTGAATAAAGTTGTTTATAAAATTCTGCAAATTCTTGAGCAATCTCTCCGGAGACTCTTATAGGGGATTTCGGGGGCTCTACTAACCTTAGCTATATATCTATATCTATCAGCTGCCTGTTTACGAAGCCTTAAAGCAAGTAATTTACCCGCCCTCTCTCCCCTCTCGTAATAACGTTGCTCTATATATCTAAGAGAATTTTCCACCCTTCTCTGCAACAAAGCATTATAAGTATTCCTGGACTCTAATAGTTTCTTAAGAGTGGATTTAGAACCAGTGCGTTTATGTAATGTTTCAAGGGTGGCAATTTCACCGAGCACCTCACTAACCTGGGCTTGATGTTGTTTATACTTATAGGAGGAATAGGAAATTGTATGACCCCTCACCACTGCCTTTAGAGCGTCCCATATATATTTAGGTTTGGAGAGAGCCTCCGTATTATCCGCTAAATAACGCTGAATCATTTTTTTAGTAGAATCAACATGTTGTTTATCATTAAGAAGTCCAGGATCAAACCTCCAGATACCCTCCCTTCCTCATACCCCAATGAAGTTTGGCCTAACCATGGCATGATCTGAAATCGTAATCGGGAGGATGGATACGTCTTTAAAAGTATGCAAATCGCTTCTGTGTGTGTAAAATCTATCCAGCCTAGAATACATCTTAAAGGCCTGCGAGTAGAAGGTAAAGTTCTTGACTGAGGGATTAAATTGTCTCCAAGGGTCAGTTAACCCAGCCTCTGCAAGCAAACTATGAAACAATTTGGAACAAGATTTAGAGTTAGGGGATTTAGTTGAGCTCCTATCCAAGTTGACATCTTCTACACAATTCCAGTCCCCCATTAAGATAATTTGTCCCGGTGGTAACTTTGCAATTGAATTAAATAAAGATCGTAGGAACTCTCCGGAAGGTGGGGTAGGAGCGTATACCCCAACTAAATGCAAGGTTTGGCCCTTGTAATTCCCAGTGACAATCAGCTGATGACCTGTACCCAAATTGTTTACTGAGTGGATCTGGAATGGGAGACCTCTACGGAATAATATGGCCACTCCTCCTTTTTTAGAATGAGGGTGCTCATCAGAACACACTGACCCCATCCAATCCCTTCGCAGTTTCATATGTTCTCCCCGGGTTAACCTAGTCTCTTGAAGCAAGCAATGTCACACTTTTCTCGTTTAAATTCAGTTAATACCTTAGCCCTCTTAATGACATTATTAATGCCCTTAACATTTAGTGAACATATTATCATATCAGACATATTATTAATTCACAGTTATAATAACAATTTATATGCATCCTATTTCTATTTATATATTTGTGACACTGATTAGTGTCCCGAGGCATCCTCCCAAAACATGAAAAGAGAGAACGAGATAGAAGAAAGAAAGACAGATAACGAGTAATGAAGAAGACTCTTTAGACCAATACTTGGTCTAGAAATCTGAAGTATCCCGCCATGGAGAGTAAAAAACAAGCCTCCATTGTGTGGGATGGCATTGACAACAGGTCTATGCCAGAACTAGAATTAGTCAGCCATGGCACCCATCCAAGCTGTTCTTCAACCGCTTGGCAGGTGCCTCAGCAAGGGTTAAGGGGGGTGTAGATGCACAAACCCCTAGGGAACAACACTCCATTAGGAGTGAAAGGGCCAGAAATAACCCCAGAGCCCTGGGGTATTACCTGCCTGTGCCCTCAGTAAGTCTTAAATATGGATCTTTCCGGGAAGGGCAGAGATACCCAGCTTACCCCCCAAGGCACCAACATATTTAAAAAAAGATAGCATTTTCCATGAAAAGAGAATCCGTTGTAACCAAAATTGGATAGGTGGGGGAAGGAGAGGAAAAGAAAAAAAGAAAAGAGGGGGATCCAACCTTTGTATTGGGTAGTCGCCCAGTGGTATAATGGCCAAAACCTCAATCATAAGAATAGCATATAACCCCCTCCGATCTCCCTCTATCCTTCTATCCATGAAGTGAGCCAAGGGGAGACTATGACCATATCCTCTGGCCATTAAAACTCTTTACCCTGATTCGTGACTCGAACAAAGAGAGTCAATGTATTTTGGTGATTCCAGAAACAAACCCATCCTTACCCACCTTCGTTCCACAAAAAAACTTCAACTGCCTACTCGGAGGCTTCTCACCGGACTTGGAGGAAAGCGTGCTCCAGTTCCTCGGTGGTCCCGCTGGGAAAAAAAAATTACAGGAACCAAGCCGAGAAATCTGGAGGGCCTGTGTCCCACATAGGAACTTCAATCTTTGTCGGACTCAAGATGGTCCGACCAAGAAACATATCCATCTTCCCGGGGAACAAAGAAAAGGCGCCCCCTCAGTCAACCATTGGATGCCAAACTATTATGGACTCACCCAGGATCTACTCCTCTAGGGGGACCTGAAGGATCCACAAGACACCAGGGTGGGGAAACAAATCCAGCCCAAAAGGGAAAGGGAAAATTAAATATAGACAGAAGGGACCCCTTCCCAAAAGCCCAGCGAGCATCCTTATCCCCCGCCATAAAGGATTTTAAATTTATAATAAGTAGACCCTGTGTATATTCCATCCTCTGACAATCCAAATAGGCAGGTAAGTGAAAAACCTTAGGTATTCAACGTCTGATCCAGGAGCTAATTTCTGAAAAATGATGGGGACGTTAGAAATTATAACCTCCAGCAACACCAGGTTAAAGTATGAACGATGTCAATTAACACAAGTTCGCTCCCTTCATGTTGAAGGTTTCTCTCTGGTAATCCATCTGGCGAGGTCCGTATGCAAAGGGAAAACAGTATCTGCTCTCCGGTAAGCCCGAGTACTGTTCTTTGAACCTGGCACTGCTGCCCATAGCAGTCTCTCAATCTCCTTTTCGGCTATTTCTTCTTTCATATCTGGAATCTGGACATCGTTTGAGCACAGAAAGTCTTTGGCCAGGAGGAGTGTATAGAATGTTTTCTGCCCCTCCGGTCAGTCTACCCACAATCTGGCTGTGGTACTGAAAGGCCTTGAAGCCCTTCTCTCTAAGTTGTTTCATGACCCTAGCACTTTTCTCCGCGCTGGGCAGGGTGGGGAAATCTTGATCCACATACACCTTTATTCCGCTGAAATTGAGGTCTTTCTTTTCCCACGCCAGATGCAGGACCTTTTCCTTCATAGTGTACCTGAGGAATTTAATTAAAATTGCTCTCGGAGTAGCCCCTTGTTTAGGTTTAGGGGCTAGAGTTCTGTGCACCCTCTCAATCTCCAATGGAGTTTCTTCCTTGATCTGTAACTCCGTTTTCAGCCAGCAATCCATGAAGGAGATCATATCTGCCTGCTCCGCTCCTTCCGGGACTCCCACAACCCGAATATTGTTGCGTCTAGAGCGAGCCTCGGCATCTTCAGCTTTGGCTGACAGCGCTTTCGCTCTTCCGTACAGAAATGCCAAAGACCTGCCAAATGCCATATGTTCAGCCTGCAGTCCCTCTACCTGCTGTTCGACTGCCGTAGTTCTGGACTCTAATTTTTTAAAGTCCTTTTGGATATCCGTTACTTTGGCATCAATTTTATGCAGCAAGTTAATAATCTTCCTAAATTCTACCCTCGTATTTGTAGAGCCAGAGTCCGAGCATGAATCTTCAGCTCCTGATGCAGAAAGCACAGATGAACGTGAGGGTGCTGGGCTGAGGTCTGCTGGTTGTCTGCTCGCTGTACTCGTCAACACCATTTTTTGCACTTGGGAACCTCTTTTTTTCATGCGGACCATCCCTAGTCCCTTCTTGCACCTTTATCTGGATCTTTGGATGTAGGATGCGCACAATAGACATTGGATTCTCTCAGAAAGCTAATGTTGGTTACCGGTGCGGGAAACTAAGCAGCCATTCCTGCCTGCTACATCACCGGAAGTCCAGTAGCGCCTTTTTTGCCAGCAGGCAGGTTTGGTAGTGTAACCTCCCACTAAGTTGGAGCCAGCCCATTTGTGCATAGAGGTCACAGGTATGGGTGAGACGCTCAGCTCCTGTGAGCAGCCTCCAGACCTTGTTCAGTGCTACCAATATTCTGTGGAGGGTGGTGGGACTAGCAGCACCATAGACAGGGCCCCTGGTGTTCTGCGGCAGAATTTTCTGATTTCTGCAGCAGAGCTCTTGACTTCAAGTGCAGCATTTTCTGATTTTCATGGCATAATTTATTCATTTCCTCTGGCTGAATGCAGTCCTGTCATTATTAATATGATGTGATGTCATCAACGACATCATATGTAGTATAGAGGAGGGCTTCAGTATAAACGAGGTGGGAAAGAAAGCCTGACACTGTGGAAAACAGTATATTTATATGAAAATTCCACAAAAACAATGAATTCTGTGGCACTATATATATTCTGCGGCATGATGCAAATTCTGCGGCAAATTCTGCAACCGCAGAATTCCAGGGCCCTTGACCATAGATGACCAAACCATAGTCTATGACAGAGAGGATGGAGCTGTTGATCGCTAGTCTAAGAGCGTCCGAGGTGAGACAGTGCTTGTGCCTGTGGAGCAGACCAATTTTGTAGTTGACAGTTCTAGCCACATTGCTGATATGCTGGTCATAGGCCAGGCTGCTGTCAAGTGTGACCCCAAGATATTTAAAGTGCTGGGTATGTTTGAGCGGAGTTCCAGATCATGTGCTAATGTTGAGAGCGATGACTTATATTTGCTTCAAGTGCTGCAGAACATCATGGTTTTGATTTTTTCACTGTTTAGGATAAGTTTGTGGTCCTGGAACCATTCCTCAACAATCCGCAGCAATGTTGCAGCTTGCACTCAAGATTCTCTGGGTCTGGGCAGTTTGAGAAGATTACTGCATCATCTGCATAGAGTAGCATCTGCTGTGGGCAGTGGCATGGTAGATTGTTGAGAAAGTTGCTGAAAAGGAGCGGTCCCAATATGGAACCTTGCGGGACCCCAGATTTTACAGGCAGATAATCAGAGCGGACATTGTTTATTTTCACTCTTTGTGTACATTGTCCTAGGTAGCTTTTGAACCAGAGGGTTGATTTTGCAGAGATGCCAAAGGAGGTTAATTGGTTTAAGAGGAGGTAGTGGTGGACAGTATTGAAGGCCTTTGAGAGGTCAATGAATACTGCCCATGCTAGGGTTCCTTGGTCCAGGGACTGGTGAATAAACCCAGTGAGTTCAAGTAGTGCTGTGGAGGTACTGTGACCTTTACAGAAGCCATGCTGCTCTGGGCATTGGATTGAGTATTTTAGAAGATATTCGATCAGCTGGTCAGCCACTACGCATTCTAGCAGTTTGGAAAGCGGTGGCAGAATTGAGATAGGTCTGTAGTTTGGCAGCAATACCTTATCTCCATTTTTGTACACAGGAGTCACAATGGCCGATTTTCACAGCTGTGGAAATTGCGAGTGGCAGAGCGAGATGTTCAGGATCTTGATTATGGGAAGGAGAACTTCATCAATAGTAAGGGCAACCAGTTTGTGGTCCAGTGTGTCTGCACTATGTCTCGAGTTCCCGAGCACTTTGAGGAGGTATTTCCTGACTTGTGAAGTGGTATGTTTCTTGAAGTAAAAAGGAGGGGCTGAGTGAGGGTGAGCATCAGTAGTAGAGGTGTTGGAGTGTGGATGGTCATCAAAGAAGTCTGGGGGGAGTGTCCCAGAGAGGTCCAAGAATGCTTCATTGAAGGCATTGGCTAAGGCAAGTGGGTCCTGGGTAGGTGTTCCCTGTATATTGATTAGGTTCGGTGCTGATTTCATATCCTTACCTAAGACTTCCTTCAGTTTGGCCCAAAAGTTTTTTCCATCACCTCAGGAGGCAGTGAGTGACTCCTTGTGGTGTTTTGATTTGGTCTGGCATATTTCCCAGGTACAGGCATTTCTGGCTTGCTTGTAGTCTAATATGTCTGTGGGTTTACCCGACTCTCTGGCAAGGTGCCATAGGCGATCACGCTTTTTCTGTTTGCTTGTAAGGTCAGATGATAACCATGGGTTAATTGACTCCCTTGCTTTGACCTTTTTGGGGTGCATGTACGTCACAGACTTGCATGACTTGTTTTATGAAATAATCCAATGCAGTATTAACGCCAGTAGCATGGTCAATTTGTGACCAGTCGGAGGTGGAAAGATCATGCTTCAGGGACTGAAGATGCCCATGGTTTAGTACCCTACTCGAAGGTGAAGCGTGGAGGAGGCTTGAGAAATTTGTTTGACCAGTTACAGAGACTGGGAGTGGTCACTAATAGCATCAGGGTGCACTGTTCACATTGTTAAGTCATTCTGGGTTGCTTGAGAATATCCAGTCTAGGAGGGTGCTGGTGCCTGTTTTGTAATTAACCCTGGTAGGGGAGATGGGGATATTGTACTCAGTGGGTGTAACTGGGGGCCAATGGGTACTGTTTCTAGGCATGGTTCTTTCTTGTTTCAGCAGGTAACAGGTGAGTGCATTTTGAGAAAAATTAACCCAAATATTTTGGGGGGCAGGTTGAGTTGGGGCTGTCACCAGCTCTGACTGCTGCCGAAGGGGCGGGGATATTGTCCTACATAAAAGCTGGCACAGTCATTGCAAGCAGCCGCTCTGTCTGCTGACCGAAGTTGTTTGTAATGCCGCTATAAGCGGCTGATGTTTGACCGTTGTTTGTTTTACCTGTTGCCTGCTTTTGCACTTTGGAACTCTCCCTGTGTCTACTGCTCCCTGCTCGTGGGTGACTTGTCTGTTTGTTGTTTGGCGGTTGATCTGCACGTGTGGGAGACCGTGCTTAGGCTAGCCGCTTTCCACCTGGCTGGAGGTGTGAGCAAGGGGAGCTCTGACCGTCAAGGGCGGGGATATTGTCCACATAAAAGCGAAGCGTCATAAGCGCAAGTGTAGCGTGAGCATGTGAGTGGCACGAGCATCACTTGGTACTGAAAATTTTGCTTCCATTGAAGAAGGAAACGGGTTGCTCTGTGACATGGTTTTAAATTTATGCTAAATTAATTAGTTTTATCCTTATTTTGTGGTAAGGAATCTTAAGTTGGAGTTTGTTTTAATATATTAGTTTTATTGAATTAAGTAGGTTAGGCAGTTATTTTGTTTTCATTTAAATGTTTGTTTAAATAGCAGTTTATGTTTATTTGAAATGTATAGGGATTATGTGGGAGGATTTATGGGCCTAGGATTACCTATAGCCACTCACTGCTATATGATTTACGCCCTCCATCCCTCTCCCTGTGTCTGATACTACTGCTAGACGCTGTCGGGAAGTGGGATTGTAGGGAGTCATGCTGACTATTGGCAGTGGGGTGATCTGGGTATGGGTGATGGTAGGATAGAGGTTGTTAGGTCCAGGAGGTGCCCTGGGCTGCGATGAGCATCTGGAGAGGCCAGATGTGGCTGGTGCCCATCCCAGGGAGTTCACCAGACGAGTGGTCGGGTAACCGAGGGACTGCACCACCCTCCAATCCTCTGAAGGCAGTGCTATGCAATGCCAGGTCGATCAGAAACAAGACGGCAATTATTGCCACCTTGATTTCATCGGTCGATCTGGCTTGCATCATGTATCTGGGTGGTGACGTACGCAGGCCCTATTTTGAGGCTGCGGTCCCTCCCGGTATACCTGGTGCACTGCCCCAGAGTGAATCACAGGGTGGCGGTGTAGCTATCTGTTTTAGATCCAGCCTGACCTTCGCTGCACCCAGTGGAAACTCCAGGTTCCTTTGAGTGTGTGGCTATCCGTGGTGGTCTTCAGCGCAGGCTGCAGGATTTTCCTCATCTATCGCCCTTCTGGCCCGATGGGGAATTTCCCGCAGGAGTTTGCCAAGTTCACCGCTGGTGAACATTGGGATCCCGAATGTGTTTTTCTGGGGGATTTCAATGTTTGGGTGGATGATAAAAATCAAAGATGCAGCAGAGATTTCTTGCAGAGTATGTCCTCTTTAGGATTGTCGAGGTCGTTGCACCCACCCATCAGGATGGCACATATTGGACCTGGTGTTTTCACTGGGGCTTGAGATCACCGATCTTGAGATTGATAGGGTTTTTGGGTTCGATCATTGCACGGTGAAGTTCACGCTTAGGTCCCACCATAAGCCCTCCCTGCTGAGATGATTAGCTGTCACCCTTTGTGGGGTCTTACCCCTGAGGGTTTTCTGGTGGCAGTTAAATTGTCTAGTGTGGGTGCTGCATGCATCAGAGGTGTTGGTGCGGGGTTGACACCTATAATAGAGTGCTCTCTGACACCATAAACTCCCTCGCGACCTGAAACTGCACGACCCAGAACTTATACCTGAGGTCCCTATGGTTTGATGGGGACCCCAGGGAGATGAAGAGAATGGTCGAGATTAGAGCTGCTGGAGAAGGTCCCACTTGGAGGTGGACAAACTGTCCTGCACATGCACTATTGTGCATATCAGAGGCAATCAACTGTAAGAAGGCAGTGTTCCTGTCCAGGGAGATTGCTGCTGGGAAGAACCGACCAGCTTCACTCTTTTCGGACTGTAGATAGACTTCTTCATCCTGTCTGTTTGCAGCCCAGGAGGGTTTTTTCATGAAGACTGTGAGGAGTTTGCTCGGTTTTCTCGGACAGGGTGTCCTCGATCCGGCGGTGGCTTCTTCAGCCAGCAATACTATAGCTGACAGCGGTAGCCAAATGTGTTCGGAGTGCACTCGGCCGCATTGGGGAGTAGTTTAGACCAGTGGAGGTGAGTGAGGTTATCACGGTGGCAACCAATTTGAAGCATACCTTTTGTGAACTGGACCCAGTGCCAACGCGTTTCTTAATGAGATGTGTTGACTCTGTTGGCCCGGTGTTTGCCATGATTGTACGGTGTTCCTTATCTGAGGGAGTCTTTCCGGATGCCTTGAAGGAGGCTCTGGTGAGACCCCTTTTAAAGAAACCATCTTTGGACCCTGAGATCATGGCAAATTACCGTCCTATCTCCAACCTCCCATTTTTGGAGAAAGTGGTGGAGAAGGTGGTAGCACTTCAATTGGAGGAGCACCTCTTGACTCACGAGTTGTATGATCCCTTCCAGTCAGCTTTTCAGGTCAGACAAAGCACAGAAACTGCGCTTGTTTGGGTGCAGAATGACCTCCTCAGGGCTAGAGATCGGGGGGACAGGACAATTCTTGTTCTCCTCGATCTCTCCTCAGCATTTGACACTGTGGACCATTGTGTGTTGCTTGTCCGCCTCAGGGAGCTGTGTGGACTCACTGGTACTGTTATCAACTGGTTTGAGTCCTTTCTTACCAACAGGAGGCAACAGGTTACGATGGGTAATTTCTCATCTATACCCTGTCTCCTTCCCTGTGGAGTCCCTCAGGGCTCAGTACTGGCCCCAATGTTGTTCGCAGTGTACATGCTGCCCCTGGGGGGGATTAATAGGAAATATGACCTGAGTTTTTATTGCTATGCCGATGATACTCAGCTATACTTGTCCTTTGTCCCAGGAACATCCAATGCAGTAGATGTGCTAAACATCTGTCTGACCGAGATAAATGACTGGATGGCTTCCAGCTGGTTGCGACTGAACCCCAATAAGACTGAGGCATTGGTAGTGGAGTCGAACAGAGCTTGTGATAGGATGGCCTCTGACTCAGCAACTGGACTTGTTCTTGGGGCGGTGTCATTGAAGGCCTCCTCTTGGGTGCGTAATCTTGGAGTGATTCTGGACAGGAACCTGACCATGGAGGCCCAAATATCTTCCGTGGTTCGTACCTGTTTTTTCCATCTCAGAAACATTGCCAGGATTAGGCCCCTTGTTCCGCCTCTGGACCTCCCTACCTTGATACACGCCTTAGTCACATCTAGGTTGGACCACTGTAATGACCTCTATCTCGGGGTCACAGGGGGGCTACTCTGCAGACTGCAGCTGGTGCAAAACGCAGCTACCCGGTTATTGACTGGGCAGAAAAAGTTCTGTCATATTACACCGGTATTGTGCAAATTGCACTGGCTGCCAGTCAGGTGGAGAATCCTCTTCAAGGTGGGTCTTCTCACCTTTAAGGCCCTACACGGACAGGGCCCTGGTTAGCTGTCAGTCCTTCTGACACCTACTCCCTCTATCTGCCCTCTTCGATCCTTCAGTGGTGGCCTCCTGACTGTTCCTAGAGCGAGGCTTGAATCAGCAGCGACAGTAGCTACAGATGTGCGGCTCCCTCTATGGAACTCTTTACCAGCTATGGTCAGAGAGGCCCCCCGCGATAGATGTTCAAGGTTCGCTTGAAGACATTATTATTCTCACAAGCATTTGACGTCTAGAGTATGATTTAGTATATAATTTGTGCTTTATTATTTTTATTTGTTTTATTGTTCGTGCATAATGTTTTAAATTTGAACGGCACCCAGAGCCTCTGGGATTGGGTGTCTTTTAAATAAATTTGCCTTGTCTTGCCTATTTCTAGACTCTTTCATCACCATAGACCCAGCACACATGTTTTCAAAAATAGTTTCTCAAGCCAATAAATTAATATCAAAACATCTTTGTTATGACATATGAAAACTCAGCAACTGATAAAAGAAGAAACTCCCACAAGAATTTGAACAGTTTGCACCACATACTCACTGGTGCTTTCTCAAGGTGTCTGATCACCCTCCCCCCCCCCGGTCATCTTCTTTATCCAGTTCTTAAAGAGGTAGTGCCCAAACCAATCAACTGAGTGCTGTTTTTGTTTTTTCAACTTTACTTCAGGGGGTGTAACAATGTATGTGTAATCTGAAATACAACATGCAAAACATCACTGTTGTCTAAATCCTTAAAACTTAATACCCTATTACTATTAAATAATACACAGTTTACAAAACATGACAGTTAGTACTTCTAGCTGCATGATATATGCTTTCCATTTTATATCTATAACATAGATTATTATGCTTAGATCCAAATCACATATAGGGGAAATAAGGAGTTTTCTTTATCCAGATTCATATGTCAGACATCAGGCCAAGCGGATAGGCCTATAAAAGACGCAAAGTATTCAATAAAAATGGTATACTTCCCCAATAAGATTATTCATACGTTATGTTCACAGCAAATGTGCCAGTTCAGTTTGATCCTTTAGACCTAGCCTAGAGAGGACCTCCAACTCATAAATCCAACAAGCCTCTCTCTCAGCATTGATGTTCATTTAATGATTGTGCCTTACTACTATGAAAATCATATTTTATGCATCCAGAAAAACTGTCATTTTTGTGCAAATTATGCATTATTTAATAGTATTAGGTTTTTAAGATTAGATAACAGATAAACCATCCCCCCCCCAACTTAAAAAAGTCAGTTTATTTTCTTGTGTACTATCACATCAGGCCTGACTAGCGGTGTCACTGTACTGGAGGTGAGTAAATTTAGTCATGTACCTTACATGCCTGCAGGAAATTTGGAATTTTGGGGGGGGGGGGTAAGGGTAAGGCTGAGTTATGTTTAAAGGTTGGCTCCAAAAACTGTTTCTTCACCAAAGTCCTCCTCCTCATACTGTAGATCCATTAAGAGTATCAGTAAAATAACTCTAGTCCTATCATCCTCACACAGTTCAGCTTCAATGTTACCATAACAATGGTATACTGGGGAGGGAGGAAGGGGGAAGTACTTGATTAAATCCAAAATCACAACTGCAACTTTGTGATTTGGTAAAACCAAAATCAGAACCAGAACATCCCCAGTTTTTCCCACCTCTAGCAGCAATGTTATGAGTTGGGTAGGGCACAGTCAGTTTCACAGTTCAGCATTCACTCCAGGTGAGAAAAAACATTTAAGGCCTGATCCACAGTGTGGCTGGCATTCATGGGATTTCACATTGCTGGGCCACTCAGTTCCACACTACAAGTGGGTTTTGCACATTGCAGAATCCACAAGCCACTAGTGTCCAGATGTCAGTGTGTGAGTTCAGACTGGTGCACAGGCTCTAGGTGTGCTTTGGGGTGGTACCAGATATTAGGTATCCCTCTGGATGCCCAGGTCAGGAAAGATTGGTTCCCTTGCTCCACACAGACCAGGGATAGAGGGCTATGGCAGTGCCCCAGTGATGATTATATCCTCTTTGAAGCTATGTGATTTTTAAAATGATCAGACCAAAGTTAGTGTTGGCCTGCTACCCCCCCCCGGCTATCTGGAAGGACTGGTGCTTTGCGGTTTGCTGGTCTGCTGGGGAAAGAATTGCAGGAGAGGTTGTGCTGGGAGGGCATACATACATACATACTTACAGCAGGGGTCCTCTTGTGTAGCCTATGCCCTCTCCTGGGATGCTATGCAGCCTGTATTCAGTGCTATGAATATCGCAGAAGGCTGGCACACCAAGAGAAATCAGGTGTTTTGTATACCGGGAGGTAGCATATGAAAAGAGGCAGTCTACAAGAAGAGCAGAGACCCAGGGCCCTGTGGGATAGACCTGGTATCCCAGTTTCAGACGATGATTGCACTGCATTGAGGAGTCATAACAGGAAGAAACATGTCTGTAGTTTGTTAGTATAGCCCCCCAAATTAGGGGGCTTACCTTAAGTGCCTCCCTGGGCTCTGCTGATGCCCACTGCCTGTCAGACTTCCAGTAAGGGATGAGGAATCCATGGTTAATGGTGTGCTGCTGCTGTTGTTCTCTGTGTGTGTGTATGTGTGCAATGCCATGCTGCTGCTTTATCCCTTTAAGAGCTCCAGCCGGTTGTACAGTGTAAATAGCTTGGCTGGATCCAAGTATAACGAAACACGTGACAAGGCATGCTCTGCTCTAATTAACTCCTCTCAGTGGTCACTTGATGGTGCAGAAGGAGTTCTTTGGTGTACTGTAAATATTTACTTCTAAAACTATTGTTGCTGAATAAATGAGTTGTTTATGTTTGCATCTATTCCTCCACTTTGGGATCCACCATGTTTGGTCCGGGACTTTGCTCTTTGGGCCAATCAGAACCAAAGGGGTCCTCATGGGGGTCCTAATTATGGTGTCTTGAGGGAGAGAGGGTAAACTTTCCAGTTGGCGCTTAAACTAATGAATGAAAGCTCTCAAACTGTGATTGACAATGTAGGCAGTCAACCAGAATACAGAGATCCTAGTCCTTCTGTTGGAACTGTGTTTGAACACGTAGTCCTGCTTGAGTTCTCAAGCTGAAAAGTAAAGGTTTGTGGGGTAGCTGAAATTCACTGGGAAAGGGCCTGTTTTGCCTCCCTGCAAAACTTGAAGAGACTCGGATTGCCTAAAAGCAGAGCAGTCAGTTTGGAAGTGCAGCTGAAGCCTTTGAGAAGTAAGGAGTTTGTTGAGTGATTTAAGTGAAGTGCACAGGTAAAGGCTTGACTTACCTCCCTGTGGTAAATTTTGATTCCTGAAGGGATTTACCGGACCAAAGACTGCCTAAAAGCAGAAAGTGGGTTCATCAGCCATGAATACTGGTCTGGAGAGCTTGTTTCCACCAGAGGGAAAGTACTTGTTGCTGAAACATTCCAAAGGGAAATTTCTCCAGGGACTTCTGATTAAAGTGGAGCCTGCATCTGTGAAAATTGTCTCCTACCAAGTGTGGCAGACCAATGTGAGTTTCATCTGTTCTGGCAGTTTCAGCTTACTCAACACCAGCCAAACTACCAAGTATTTAAAAGACTTTTTACAGCTGGGCCCATGCCATATGCAGCCCAGAAAGACCGTTCCTGTACCAGAAGCATCATCCTGCTGAGAGACCAGCATTGGGGATTCAGCACCTGTGCAGCAACGGGACGCAGGTTGCAGCCACCTACAGGGAACGGCTACAAAGAGAAGGTGAGTCGTGTCAGCCCAGGTCCCCAACAGCCTCCAGTTGGAGCATCCGGTCTTGAAAATCGCCATCTACAGCATCATCTTGTCAGGGTACAGTGAGCACAACCAGGGTAGCTCTCTGCAACAGAGCCTTAATCATATACTGGTACCATCTAATTCATTTTGCCAAGTTAAGAGTTTTACTGTGACTAGGCCATCCAGCCAGGATTACAAATGGTATATGGTTTTACAGGTGTGTTGTTCTTATTTAATCACTCTTTCTTCCATCAAGGGCCCCAGCTACAGCTGCAATGACAGCTAACCCACGGCATCGCCAGAGGCATGCCTATATTCCACTCTAGGTACCCAGTAGTTGCACAGACTGAGTGATTCAGGGACAAAAGTGATTAACAGTAAATTTAGGTTGTTCCAGTACAGTAAAGTGATCATTAATCTAAATCCTCCCTCCTTGTTCACGCCTCCTCAATAAACCTGATTTACCATTTTGCTGTTAGCTTGGTTTGTGAGCATATCATTACCTGGTCTAAAGTTACTAAAACATCAGCAAAACATTCTGAAAGTGCATGGTTGTGTTATTGAAGCTGTCTTTTACAGGGGGTTGCAGGGTGAATGCCAAGAGACCGAACCCTGTTGGTAAGTGGGGTGTTCATGCGCATATCAGTAGTGCTCTTAAAGGAGAAAACGTTGACTGTTACACACTTCATTGGTAAAACTGTTTGCACAAGGTCACTAGGTGGGATTGCAGGTGGTATTAGCTTCCCAGAAGGCTGTACCAATTTTGTTAGTAACCCACTTAAGCATTACTCTGGGTGGAGGCGCCATTACTGTAACTATACTGTGGGAGGGGAACCCCCAGTAGTTGTCAATTCCGAACCCAGGCTCCTAAAACTGCAGGCAGTGGTAGTAGCCCTTGATATAACAGCACCAGGGTTACAAACATGGAGGCACCACTGGTATTATCGACCCCTAGTGGCGAAACTCTAGTTTTCCTCCATATTGAAATTGGCATCAAACTGGAGCAAGTTACTGACCCTAGCGCTGAAATTTTTGCTATTAAAATGTCTGTTCAATATTTGCTTTTCTATACCACAGTGATTGGTGAGGTGTATGGACTTGGTCCGGGACTTTGCTCTTTGGGCCAATCAGAACCAAAGGGGTCCTCATGGGGGTCCTAATTATGGTGCCTTGTTGGAGAGATGGTGAACTTTCCAGGTGGCGCCTAAACTAATGAATGAAAGCTCTCAAACTGTGATTGACAGTGTAGGCAGTCAAGCAGAATACAGAGATCCTGGTCATTCTGTTGGAACTGTGTTTGAACAAGTCGGTGTGAGACAGAGGAGGTTGACAACCAGAAGGCCCTAATGCTACTGGACATTCTCCTGGGCACTAACAAAGCTACACTTGAGGGAGCCTTAGGTTAAGTCAAATGCCTTGGAAAAGCTGTGGTAAAGGCTCGCCATATTGACCAGAGTACTCAAAATTTAATGCCACTATTGGATTTAGTCTCTCAAAGATCTCTCTGAGTACCAACTGAGATTATGACTGATGAGCCAAGAGTAGTTTGAAGGTCACACATATGTTCAGTACCACGCCTAGGTCTGAAGAGTCCCCAAAGCTGAAGTGCTCAAAGATAAGATCATAAAACTGTCACAGGCAGGGGGCCAAACCCTAGAGGTCATAAAGAAACTGTTCAAACCCCTCAAGATACCCCGCCTCAAGGACCTTCACCAGTCCCAGTATCTGTAGCTGCATCAATACTGACACCTGCTACAGTCCTAGCATCTGCAGCTGTGCCCTCATCGCACCTGCTCTTGCATCCATATCAGCCCAGTGATGGCCCCAGCGTCTACACTTGTGACTGTACCTATGCCTGTGCCATCAGTCAGTCATGACTATTACCGCAAGTTAAGAGTATTCTTTGGTACTGCTCCTACACCCCAGGGGGAAGATGATTTAGAGACTTGGATGGACTATGCATCTCCCCCTGGTCCAAGAGTGGCAGTGTGCAGAAGGTGAGAAATGAAAAGACTTATGGAAAGCTTAAGGGCCCTGCACTTGAAGCAATCCGATTCTTAAGGTCCACCAACCCTTATGCTTCAGCCAACAAATATTTGTCTGCATTAGAAGGTGTTTTTGGGTGTACCGAATCTGGGGAAGACTTAATGTGGAAATTCAAATCCACCAAACAGTGGAAAGGTGAACTCCTGTTACTCGTTTGGAAAGGGCCTTATAGATGGCTCACAGAAAAGGTGGAGTATTGACCAGTGATGTGAATTGTGTGAGACTAGAGCATATTCTCAAATCTGCCAGATATTCTAGTCTACTAATGCTCAAGCTAAAGTTCCAGGACAGGAAGGATGATCCCCCTGCTTATTGTGGGCTGATGAAAGAACTCATCGAGGCTGAAAGTGAGGAGGAAGTTTGGGATCCTTATGCAGGTGCTGCTAAGGTAGCTCCAGCACCTGAAAGGACCAGTGAGAAAGAGACTGTTAGTGATTCAGAGCAGTTAAAAGACTTACTGACAAAGTTGACAAATTTGGGAGAATTAACCATAAGTGGGCATAGTACTGTAGATATTGTTAAAGGCCAAGATACTCATCATTATGCATCTGTAATGCAGGTGGGGTGCACACCAGGCACCCTTTGTGTATGGAGGTTTAGAGACCCAAATAAATGAACTGTCTAGTATGGTGAGAGAACGGATGGGGCATAGTGTGCAAATCCAGCAAGGACCCATCGCTGTCAGTGCCCCTGCTCAAGTCTCAAATACGTGTTCTGCACCATTCCTCAGCTGCGAATGGAGGCCCAATTCTGATGCAACGTCACAGCCAAAGTGAATTCAGGAAGGTGTGTTTTGTTACAACTGCAGAAAGAATGGTCACCAAAAGAGGTAGTGTTGATCCCAAGAGGACCCAGCCAGGGTGAGAGATAGACTGCTTGTAACTCAAGTGCAGCCCCGGCCCAGTCCCAATCCAATTTATCTGTGGCAAAGTCATTTGTTCAAGTTCCTGCAAATTCTCCTCCTGACTGCACAGAAATGGTGAGTCCTTCCATGGAGACTACTGTTCATATAGATGGCATCCCAGCCTGGGCCATGTTAGACAGTGGATCTCAGGTCACGATAATATTACAATCAGCACCTATCTGACAATCTCTACAGCCCTTTATGGACTGCATGTGTGGGTTAAGTGACAAGTCATATCCTTATATTGATTTTCTTTGAGTGTGGCTTTCTTTCCCCTCATCCATGGCAGGCGTAAGAGTTCCAGTGGAGATCTTAGCTCTTGTGTGTTCCCCCTCTGGCCTGTATGATGGGATTCCAGTACTGATTAGCACTAATGCACATGTTTGGCTATCTTGCGCAAATGTTTCAAGAAAAACAAACACAAAAGACAGGAAGAGCTGTACACATCCATGCCATGGTAAAGAAGGGGTATCAGATGCAGATGCACCCAGATGAAGGTGGTCAAGACGAGCCCATGGGAGTTTTCTGGAAGAAGGATTTCTCACCTCTTGTTCTTCCCCTAACACTCAGTGTAGTGTCAGTGGAGAGGTCTGCTTGTGCTGAGATGTGACTAATAAGATACTAATGCTGGATGCTCCAGAAGAAGAAAAACTGCCTGAAGGACTCTAGTTAAACTTAATGTGTTTCCTGTTCTCGCTCACACCTATGCCAAGAGAGTAGTAGTTCAAATCCATAATCCGTGACATCAAAGTGAATCAAGGGTGCACCTTGTCCAAAGTCTGCTGCACGGATACTGATGTCCTGCCATCCAAGTGCCAGAGTGGAGAAAGTGAGATGTCACCAGATATATTTGACTTTGGGGAAACATCCATTCCAAGTAGCTTGAAGGACAAAATCAGCCACAAGCTAGTTCAGCGGATCAGCGATTCACTCTTAAAGAATGGGATGTGGGTTGTGTCTCCGGTGCTGAGCATCATATCTGTCTACCCAACTAAATACCTTTTAGAGAATGGTCCCAGTGCCTTGCTCCTGCTGAATTCAATGATGTCAGGCCCCACTTTGCAGGAAATGCTCATGGCTGGTATCATATAGGAATCATTCAGTCCATATGCCTCTCCAATCATTATGGTATAGAAAAAGAATGGTTCCATCCATATGTGTGTAGACTACAGGACCCTTAATAAAAGAACTGTGCATGACCAATCTACTATGCCACGCATACAAGATGCATTGACTGCCTAAGCGGGAGTAAGTGGTTTTCAGTCCTTGATCTCAGCAGCAGGTACTATCAAATCCTGATGGCGCCAGAGGACAGGAAAAGACTGTGTTCATTTTCCTTTACGGCTTCTACTAGTTCCTCCAAATGCCCCAGGCATAACAGGCACACTAGCGACTTTTCAATGACTAATGGAGTGCTGTGAAAGACATGAACCTTCTTGAATGTTTAGTCTACCTTGACGACATCATTGTTTTTGTCAAAATCCTTAAAGAACATGAGACTCGCCTATTCAAGGAGTTGGACAGACTTGAAGAGTTTGGTTTGAAGTTATCAATTGACAAATGTCAGTTTTTTCCACAGTTCTGTAAAATCTGTAGGCCACATTGTGTCATCAGAAGGCATCCAGACTGACCTTAGCAAGGTAGAAGCGTTAACTGACTGGCCTAAGCCAAACAACTTAAAAGAGTTGCAATGATTTCAGGGCTTTTGCAGCTACTATTGCCGTTTTGTCAGAGACTACACCAAGGCAGTACACCCATTGCTGAACTTGACTCAAGGATACCCTCCTACAAATCAAAAGTTCAAAAAAGGCACTAACAGACACTAAAATCCTACTTCTGGCCTCATGAATCCTTTGGGCAGAGATGGACCATGGATTGTGACACTGCTTTTCATAAAATTATTTATCAACTGACTCATGAACCAGTGCTTGCTATGCTGATCCCACTAAACCATATGTGCTGCACATGGATGCTAGCCTGAGAGACCTTGGGGCTGTGCTGTACCAAGAGTATAAGGAAGGATTGCACCCAGTGGTGTATGCCAGCAGAAGTCTGACTCCTCCAGAAAAAACTACTCCATTCATAAAACAGAGTTTTTCGCTCTCGAGTGGGCAGTTGCGGAACAATTCCCTGAATACCTGTATGGTGCAAATATCTTGGTTAAAACAGACAGCAGTCGCTTAACCTATGTTCAAACTTCTGCAAAACTAGATGCTACAGTACACCGATGGCTCTCGGCATTATCTACATATGATTATGCAGTGGAGTACCGACCTGGCCTAAACCACGTCAATGCCAATGCCTTGTCATGAAGATCTGTTTCAACCAAGAGTGGCTACACATACCAGAGTATTCTGTCAAAGCACTGTGTCATATGTTTGACAGAGATGAGACTCCATCTACTGAAACTGTGACTTGTCTGGCCAACTGCTTAGGTCCTTCTGACATGTGTCTTCCAGTGGCATACTGTAATTTTGCCGCCCTAGAGCTCAGTGTTCTGCCACAGTTAACCCCAGCTGACCTCCAAAGGGAACAGTATTATGATCCAATGATCAGACCAGTGGTAAATGCCTTAAGAAAGGGAGAAGATGTCTCAAAATTGCAGTCCAGTGACCCCAAAACTGCTCTGTTGTTTTGAGCAGGACCTAAACTCAAGCTAAGAGAACACTTGCTGTACAGAGACTTGACTGACAGTCAAGGGGCAATTGTAAAGAAACAGTTGATACTGTCCACAAAGTTTAAATATGTTATGCTAAAAGCTCTACATGACCACATGGGACATCTAGGTAGTGAGAGAATGTGGGACTTGGCCGTGCATGTTTCTACTGGCCCAAGATGGGCATGGATGTTGACCAGTATATCAAGACTTGTAGTAGATGTCTCCAGCAAAAGGAAGAACGCAGAGAGAGCACCCTTGGTCAATATAGCTACTAGTGCCCCAATGGAGCTTGTATGTATAGATTTTCTGAGCCTAGAGCCAGATTCAAAGAGCACTGGTAATGTGCTCGTAGTGATGGATCACATTACAAGGTATTCTCAGGTGTACCCAACCAAAGACCAGAAGGCAGCTACAGTTGCAAAAATCCTTGTGGAAAGTTTCTTTGTTCGCTATGGTACTCCACAAAGGATCTATTCGGATCAAGGCCGGGACTTTGAGAGCAGACTTATTAAACAGCTATTGTCTATCTGGGGTGTAAGAAAGTCCAGAACCACTTCCTATCATCTGCAAGGAGATCCACAGCCAGAAAGGTTCAGTAGAACTCCACTCAATATGCTTGGCACTCTACATCCCAAGGACAAACCAAGGTGGAGTCAACAGATAAGTGCCCTTATTCACGCCTATAATTGCACCAAGAACGATGCCACAGGGTTTTCGCCTTATCATCTCATGTTCGGTAGAGAGGCATGCCTTCCCGTCGATGTCTGTTTTGGAGTTTCCTCTGATGGAGTTCAGTCAGACAATTATCTACAGTATGTCAAGAAGATAAAAGCACAACTCAGTCATGCCTACCAGCTTGTCCATACACTGGCTGCAAAGAAAAATTTGGCTAACAAAGTTCGACATGATAAAAGAGTTATGGCCCAGGAGTTAAAGGCTGGTGATTGTGTGCTGATGTGAAATCTTGGTTTCCAAGGGAAACACAAAATAGATGACAACTGGACTCACACCCCCTACATAGTAATCAGTAAGTTAAATGACCTACCAGTGTATCAGGTGCACTTCAAAGGAGCTCCTCCAGCTGTAGACAATACACAGAAATCACCATCTGCCAATCTGGCAAATTGTCATAGATACTGCTTCTCAAGATGTGGATCACACAGGGCCTGTTACATGTTCTGCTGCTCGTGAGAAACAGTCTAGTCAGCCTCCTGCTGCTCAACAGCCAGAGACTTCACCAGTAATGCCATAGTTGATAATGAGGCTGACTCTGAAGATAATAACAGTGAATTTGGTGTTGCTTACTATCCATCTTTTGAATTAGCTCAGTTTTTTAATCCAAGGCCTACCCTTCTGCTTTCAGTAATAGCTCTGACAGTCCAGTTGTTCATGATAATCCTGGTCTTTCAACTGCTTCTGAACCTCCTGAAAGTGATATGCAAGTGTGACTTCTGAAATAGGTGACCCCTTTGTTCAATGGAATCATCTGATGTTGGAGTGGTTGCCTCAGACCAAGAAAATGGTGAATATGTCAGTGAATCTCAGAGTGATAATGACACAGGTGGGCCAAGTGAACTAGTTCTTCTACAACAAAGTATTGCCATTCCTGAAAATGCTAGCAGTGTGTTGGATGATCCTCATTTTGTTGAAATACCGTGGTGCCCCTTTCTTCAGAAGCTGTCTTGCTGCTGGACAATAATCTCAGAGTCATGAACCCAAATGCCAGTGTCAACAGGACAGTGCATCTGTCCCTTACACCCAGAAGATCTGGAAGACTGTAAAACCAGTAGTATATCTCATTTATGACTCACCATGAAAGCATGTGGACTTACCCATGAATGTAGTTCAAAAAGGGGTATTTATTACTGCCAATTTCCTACCTAATCTAGTATTCACTGAATCTTCCAAGGTGAAAGTTAAGCCCTCCATCCAATATCTTAGAGGTCACCATTATAGAGTTCCCAGGGTTAGCTGAAAAATGCAGGTCTACTGTATAAATGGGTCAGTGCATAAAGGTTTACAGGGAGAAAATATAATTCATGTGAATAACTGTTTAAAACAATATGGGAAATGTGATTTTAAACTGTAAAGGTAAAAATGCATCTAACTGGACAATGCAATTGCTTCAATAAATATTATTTAAAGTCTAGCATACTATAGTGTACATAGCCATAGCGTATGTGTGCACATATTGTATATAACAATGTATGGTTGCAACCTGTATATAACAGAAAGTCTTAATGATAACTGTTGTGTTATAGACTTGAAGTGGATGCCAAGTTTCCTGGGCAGGGGAGTAAGTAGTCCCCCAAATTAGGGGCTTACCTTAAGTGTCTCCTGGCTCTGCTGATGGCCACTGCCTGTAGGATGTTCAGTAAGGGATGATGAATCATGGTTAATGATGTGCTGCTGTTGCTCTGCGTGTGTGTGCATGCAATGCCATGCTGTCGCACTAGCCCTTTAAGAGCTCCAGCCTGGTTGTACATTGTAAACAGCCTAGGCTGGGTCCGAGTGTAATGAAGCTCATGACCAGGCAGGCTCTGCCCTAATTAATTCTTCTCTGCAGTCACTTGATGGTGCAGAGGGAGTCCTTCGGTGTAATGTAAATATTGACTTCTAAAACTTTACTGTTGCTGAATAAATTAGTTGTTTATGGTCCTTCGATGTACTGTAAATACTTATTTCTAAAACTGTTCTGGTTGCTTGAATAAATGTGGTGTTTATGTTTGCATCCATTCCTCCACTCAGCAGCCGCCATGTTTGGTCCAGGACTCTGCTATTTTGGACCAATCTCAGGAACCAAAGGGTCCTCATGGGGGTCCCACTATGGTGCCTTATGGAGAGACTGTGAACTTTCTAGTTGGCACCTAAACCACATATAAGAGAGCTCTCAAACTGTGATTGACTATGTATCGGGCAAACCAGAATACAGATATCCCGTCCTTCTGTTTGGAACTGTGTCTCGAACAAGTCAGTTCTGCTCGAGCTCTCTCAAGCTGAAGAGAGCAAGGTGTGTTGTAGCTGAAATTCACAGGGAAAGGGCCTGTTTTGCTTCCCTGCAGAACTTGAAGAGACTCAGGCTGCCTAAAAGCAGAGAGAAAGAGGTTTGGCAGCAATTAGTTTGGAAGCGTAGCTCAAGTCTTTGAGAAGTAAGGAGTTTGTTGAATGATTTAAGTGAAGTGCGCAAGGAAAGGCCTGACTTGCCTCCTTGTGGTAGATTTTGATTCCTGAGGGATTGATCAGACCAAAGGCTGCCTAAAAAGTAGAACATGGGTTTACTCAGCCATGAATACTGATCTGGAGAACTTGTTTTCCACCAGAGATAAAGTTCTTGTTGCTGAACTGTCCCAAAGGGGGACCGACTGCTGTAAGAAATTGCTCCAGGGACTTCTGATTGTGGAGCCTGCTTCTACGAAAATTGCCTCCTTTCAAGCACTAAGCGGGGGGGGGACCAATGTGGGTTTCACCTGTTCTGGCAGTTCCAGCTTACTCAACACCAGCCAAACTATCAAGTATTTAAAAAAGACTTTTCCAGTTGAGCCCATGCCATCTGTAGCCCAGAAAGACTGTTTACTTCACAGCAACAGAATGCAGGTTGCTACCTACAGGAAAGACCATGAAGAGAAGGTGAGTTATGTCGTTGGGTCCCCACCAGCCTCCAGTTAGAGCATCTAGCCTTCAATATTGCCATTTACATTATGATCTTGTCAGGGTACAGTGAGTACAACCAGGGTAGCTCCTCGCAAGAAAGCCTTAATCATATACTGGTACCATCTAATTCATTTTGCCAGTTTAAGAGTTTTACTGTGACTAGGCCATCAGGCCAGGATTACAAATGGTATATGGTTTTACAGGTGTATTGTTCATATTTAATCACTCTTTCTTCCATCAAGGGCCTAACTACAGCTGCAATGCTGGCCAACCAGTGGCATCATCTTAGGCATGCCTATATTCCACTCTGGGTATCCAGTAGTTGCACGGACCAAGTGATTCAGGGACAAAAGTGATTAACAGTAAATTTAGGTTGTTCCAGTACAGTAAAGTGATCATTAATCTAAATCCTCCCTCCTTGTTCACGCCTCCTCAATAAACCTGATTTACCATTTTACTGTTAGCTTGGTTTGTGAGCACATCATTACCTGGTCTAAAGTTACTAAAACATTAGCAAAGCATTCTGAAAGTGCATGGTTGTGTTACTGAAGCTGTCTTTTACAGGGGGCTGCAGGGTGAATGCTGGAGACTGATCCCTGTTGGTAAGTGGGGTGTTCATGAACATATCAGTAGTGCTCTTAAAGGAGGAAACGTTGACTGTTATATGCTGCATTCGTGAAACTATTTGTACAAGGTCACTAGGCGGGATTGTGGGTGATACAGTACTAGCTTCCCAGAGGGCTGTACCAATTTAGTTAGTAACCCACTTAAGCATTATTCTGGGTGGAGGCACCATTACTGTAATTATACTGTGGAAGGGGAACCCCCAGTTGTTGTCAACTCCGAACCCAGGCCCCTGAAACTGCAGGCAGGGGTAGTAGCCCTTGGTATAATGGCACCAGAGTTACATTAAGTTCAGCTTGTACTGGATCAGCCTGTCTAGAAGGTGATTTCTGTTCTGGTGAAGCTGTGTCGGCCTGCCCTGCACAAGGATTTGAATATCCATGATGCCTTGTATTGAGTTTGATCATGTAAAATGTTTATGCTTGTGGTTTGGAGCGATGTACAGAAACCAAACGACTGGATAGTTCTTCTCTCCTTGCATAGTTTTAGGGATTCTATGTACAGCTTTTCTTAAAACTGCCTCTTCTTTTGCTAACTCCAGCTATAATAAATACCCCATTTCCTCTGCAGCTTTAGCCTTACTTGTCATCAGTCAGGAGTTCTACAATTTCATATAGGATATATTGAGGTGTCTCCCTAAGTTTGGTTCTGTTGCTGCACTAATCATGGTATCTGCACACCTGTTTTTCCTTCTGCCAGGGAAGGTGAAAGGTGGTATAAACTACGGTCTGTTCTGAATCAGAGGATGCTGAAACCCAAGGATGCGGCCTGTATAGTGGAGTCATTAACGAGGTGGTGACAGACTTCATACAGAGATTGTACTACTTAAGGGGAAACAGTCAGATGGGAGTTTTGGTCTCTGATATGGCTAACGAACTTTACAGATTTGCTTTTGAAGGTACGTGTGTGCATCTGTGTGTATGTATGTGTGCACTTACTTACTACTTGCCAACAGATACAGGCCACATGGTCTATCAAGTCTGCTCAAGTGTGCAGCTAGCACCCCACTTTGCAGCTGCCCCTCTCCCCCTCACAATTACCCCCCACACAGATGAATACCAAGTGGGATTGAACCAGATTAAGCTGTTTGTGGTATTTCCAGTGAATGGGGAAATTTGGCCAGGGCACTGGGGAAATCTCCCTACTCCTTTTGATAAGTGCCATGGGATGTTTTACATCCACCTGAACTACCACCAATCTAGACTGATGGGACCTTGGTTTAATGTCTCATCTGAAAGACGGCACCTCAGAAGTGCAGTACCCCCATGCTGCACAGTATTGGGATATTAACCAAAGTGCCAGGTGTGGCACCCACAGCCCTCTGATCTCCTGATCTCAGAGACGAGTGTGCTACCTACTGAGCCACTGACACTGCTGTACTTGAGCGCGAATTTGTCTTCTTGTACTGGGCAAAATTGAGAGAAAACGTCACTGTTTATTGGAAAAATCCAGTGAAAAATCACTCTTTTGCATGAGAAGCCTGAATTTTGTAAGATGTTTTCCACAACACTTTTTTGCAAAATGGTAGTCAGTTCATCAAACACTAGTGTACACATACGTGAATCTGTACTGTTATCCTTAAGGAAAGTTCCAACTTGGGCAGGAGTGTACCTTATTTACACTGTAGAGCCATTTTCTGTTTTCAAACATAGCCAGTTTGATATAGTTTTCTGTTCTTTTCTGTGATTTTGTATTTTGAATGCTTTTTTCTTGAACTTTCATTGCTACTTTGAGAACTGTAGTGTTTCTACATCATTTCATTTTGTTTATTTGCTTCACACAGGCTTGTTACCTCTGTGATGGCAGTTTTTATGCCACCTAGGGCCCAGAGGGAGGACAAGTTACATGCAAATACACTGACATGCCATTGTAGTGTGGGCTGTCTGGTATTTCATCTCACCTCTCCATGATTATTCCTCAAGTGAGATCACTGCCCATCTTCTTAATTAAGCAGGGCCTTTGGTGTGGGGGGCACAGACATGGGGGGATCACCCATGATGTCTAATGCTGCTCCTTGTCTGGCTGAAGGTGACCCTGTGTCAGTAGGGCACACAGTGCTCCCCACAGTTGTTGAACACTCCTCCATGGCTCTCCCAAAATACTAACAGCCTACTGGAAGGAGACAGGCCTGAAGTGTAACTCTGTCTCCTATTTAGTACTGCGGTCCACCACCTCATAACCTCTCCTTTTTAGAGATTTACCAGTTTCCATCAAGAAATTCACAGTTGACATCAGAATTAAATTAAATAAAATTTCCCCCAAAATGTGAGTTTTAGTGTCTTGAACTTTGTATTTCTAAATTGTTTTTTTTTCATTAAATTAAGTCATCAGTCCCTCGATGTTATCTGTTCCAATTGCTTATGCCTGTCATGAGGTCATAAACTTCTGCTAGTGACAGCACATCCTGTCATCATGGAAATTATTCTGATTTCACAAGCAGAGGACTCTGACTTCAGAGCAGGTAAGGTGGCAGTAACCGATGAAGTCTATTGGTCAAAGACCCTGTTTTCATGTAAATGTGTTCAGTAAAAGAGAAGGGAATGCCCAGAAATTAAAAATTATTGGCAACTGTGTGAGGTTGAGTCTTTCTTAAGCTAGCAGTAATTTTATTTCTGAAACCTGGAAACTCCTTTAACAAATATTGATCCAGAAGCAAATGATTTGAATGGACCAACATATATGTAACAACAAGAACAAAGTGCTCTAGCTTCGGACAAACCAGTCCTTCTTCAGAAGCTCATGGCAGTTGTTTAGAAAATACAATACTTATAACAGCTAGATAATGCAGAGGAAAACAGAAAAAAATCCCCATTGGTTTAAAATACTCTTTAAAAAAAAAAAAAAGAAAAAGGAAAAAAAAAGAAGATGATGTCAGAGAAGTTTAACAGTACCATACTGCCTTCAGCCAGAAGGAACCCTGGGTCAAACGTGCTTGGTGGAACACACATACAAAGAATCCTACTGCATATAAATTTAATTGACATAAGATAACACTGCTGAAGCAGATAACCCCTAAATCAAGCTGTAAGTGTCACAGTTAGTATAAGGATGTGATTACTGAAAGGCAACCCCCACCCAGATTAAAGACAAACTAAGATTGTTATAGGGCTCATGAAGTTTCAATGTCTGCATTATAGACAAGAATTTACCAGTAAAGTTGTCTTAAAACATCAGTGCACACTGTGATGTGTAAAACCTAGCTGGACCTGTCACCCAGCTGTACTCTCAAGCTAGATATAAGGCCCAAGAAATTTCAAAACCTCAGGACTATATAAATGATAATTTAAATATAAATTGATAATATTAGTGTCAAACAAAAACTCTAGTCGAGGAACCTCAAGGAATTAAGACCATGTAGCCTGATATGTACTGATGTCAATATACACTGAGAATGTAACAACTTGATGTACCACAAGTGTCTAAGGAATCTGAAAAAGAGATAAAAATGTAATTTCTCTCCTCCTCTTCATACAAACAATACACCCTAACTCACCCCACATCACCATAATGTGGGTGGGGGAGATACATAGCTTTAAGGAGATGTTGTCTCTCTCTCTCCCCTCCTTTTTCTCTCTCTCTCTCTCTCTCCCTCTCTCTCTCACACACACACACACACACACATACACACACACACACACACACACACACACACACATACACTCTCTCTCTCTCTCCTAGTGAACCTATATTTACTTCAGTCACTGCAATTGTTCCCCAAAGGAATTCAACTTGTCATGAAACTTGAGTAAAAGGGCTTATGTCTCCTAATACCTACAGAGCAAAAATCTGACACTATTTAACCATCCTACTATCTGCATAGTAACATTTCCAAGGATACTGGATAGAACTACCATGAAATAACCCTGCCACCCTCCCCAGCATAAGGTAACTAGAAGTAAATATAAAGTATGAGTGTAAGACCAGAGGTCTAACATACCTACATATCCACAAATTACTACAATATTAGCCTAATGTAAAAAGATCTGTGCAGGACCCCTATGCAAATGAGATCACACACCCCAATATGTACAGAGTTACAAAAATTATATGTGACAGTATATGATAACACTCCTGTATGTACAGTAGCAGGCTAGGTAATCTGAATATGGTGCAATGGAATCAATCCCACCCCAGGCAAAGATAAAAAGTAAGGAGGAATTAATATTCATTATGTGTGTGAAGTAAGAATAGTAACACATTATAACTCCTTATAAAAT
Source organism: Neoceratodus forsteri (assembly GCA_016271365.2). Lineage (NCBI taxonomy): Eukaryota > Metazoa > Chordata > Ceratodontiformes > Ceratodontidae > Neoceratodus > Neoceratodus forsteri. The sequence continues at coordinate 1,416,359,516 of CM028132.1, forward strand.
GGGTAGAAAATGTCCTGTGTTTTGATTGGCTAAGAGGTACCATTTGTCATGTCCTTATCAGGACATATACTGGCAACTGGCACTACGTATGCCAACTAAAATGCAGCACATTCTAAAATCAATGCATCCAACGGCTATCCCGCCGAAGCTCCAAGCATGTCATGGTACCACAAGAGCTATAGCGGAGAGCAGTGCCACTAACAGAGATTGTTTCTGTCCCTGTCCCACCCTCCACCAACAACAGTTAAAGTTTAAATCGTCACTACCTTTCAGTGCTACCGCTTCTGCACTCAGTTCCACAGCTGTTGCAAGGGCTATTCAAATGGTCCAAGGTCCTCGGTACCAGCAGCTGCACACACGCATATCGAACACCTAGCAGCTCCAGCACTCTGATCTCCGATTATGCAGTCTCCCCATATGAAGCCGCGTATGTAATTAAACATTTCTTCTTAACTGTACTGGCATCTAGTGCACATTACCAACCCAACCGCAATACAAAGCCGACCGCAAAACCAGAAATGTGTTGCTCAGATGGCAGCTCAGTCAGTGGTGCGGCATAGTAATCAGTCTTCCGGCCCCAAATGTACCACCAGAAAATAGTGGCATGAACAGGCACAGAAGCAAACCTCCTAAAATAAAATGGCACAAATGTGAAAATAATTAATTCAAGCCGACCATAAAACTGGAACTAGCTCAACCGGATACGGAAACTACCAAGGGGTAAGACATGTTCACTTCCCACCCGTTCCTACTGAAATCTGGTCATGTCATACTCAGGACAAAACACAGCCTGATAATTACATGAAATACAACAAAATCTAAAAATAAAATGTGTGTGTGTGGAGGGGCATACACCAATGCCCTCTAGTGCCTTCCTTTGTATATCTTTACAAATACTGTTCAAAGACAGGGACTATTTTTCTGTTTTTTATTTATGTTAGAACTCTTTTTAAACTTTTTTTTTTAAATAATATTTTTGCAGAGGACCCATTTTATAAGTGGAATAAGACTCCAAGGTGTGATTTATGGCCTGATAAGAGCACTTCCCAGGTGCTAAGGCACTCGTGGCGCCTCGTGCCTATTACGCACCTGGGGCTCTCTTATCAGGCCATCAAACCACACCTTGTCATGTCTTACTCCTTACATATATCTAAATAGAGACTTACCTCAATGTGACAGCAAGCCCCACATTGGTTATATCACATACCTCACAACACATACCCACACACATACATACACACACACAAACCCACATCCCACACATGCTGAAGTCCTATAATATGTCAGTCTGAAGAAGATAAGGTCTGTGGATGTTAGTTTCTGTAGTGTCCCATAAAACCAAGATCAACATTCATCCCATCTGCTACCATATTGACATTGATATTTAACAAATGTTGGCACTTATAATGTTAATGTAAGTGTTATCTTACTGGCCTTGGGATAGTGCCTTATCATTTTTGCTGTACAGTACATGCTGTATTATCTAATTCAATTATTATTCAATTATGTTACATTACTGAGTTATGAATTCAGTTCCCCATTAGGTCACATTATTTCTTTTGCATTACAATTCCCACTTCTTTCAGTTGGTAAGCAGTGACTAATACTGCACCAATAACCACAGTAATTACCATCTAATTCAATTATAGTTATAATTATAATTGGGGTTGCCCAGGCAGTAAGGGAAAAGAGGCTGGCTTATAGAACATTCAGGAAGACCAAGAGGGAGGAGGAGGATAGGGAAAATTACCTAAGGTTGGCTAGTGAGGCAAGTAAGAAAGTCAGACAAGCAAACGCACAGAAGGAACTGCAGATAGCTGAAGGAATTAAGAAGGGGAGAAGGCTTTCTTTCACTATATAAGTGAAAAAAGGGACAAGAAGGAAGGGATTGTTAGGCTTAAGAAAGGGGTGGAGTGGGTGGAGGATAATGGGGAAAAAGCAGAGATGCTAAATGAATACTTCTGTTCCATTTTCACAAGGGAGAAGGATGGACCAGTGCCTTCAGGAGGGAAAAAAGGAGCAGTGGGGAGGGGAACACAGATGTAGTGATAGAGGATGATAAAGTGAGGGTGGGGCTGCTGGCATTGAAGGTGGACAAATTACCAGACGGAGTACATCCAAAGGTATTAAAGGAATTGGCTGAGGAGCTGGCAGGGCCACTGGTAGACCTAATTAATAGTTCAATAGAGACAGATGTAATACCACAGGACTGGAGAACAGTACATGTAGTGCTGCTCCACAAAAGCGGTCCCAAGGATGACCCAGGGAATTACAGATCAGTTAGTCTGACCTCCATTGTGGGCAAGCTCTTGGAGACCATACTAAAGAAAATGTTGGTGGAATATCTAGAGGAGCATGGTCTGAAGGAAACAAGGCAGCATGGGTTCATGGGGGGGGGAGATTGTGTCAAACACATCTAATTGACTTCTTTGACTGTGTCACTAAGACAGTAGACAGGAGCCAAGTGGTAGACATCCTCTGTCTTGATTTCAGCAAGGCCCTTGACACTGTGCCACACAAAAGGTTGATCAGGAAGCTGGTGGATCTCAGGGTTGGGGAAAAGATGGCCCGATGGGTGGAAAACTGGCTGAAGAACAGAACCCAGAGGGTGGTTATGGGTGGAGAGTTATCTGGCACAAGACAGGTAACCAGTGGGGTTCTGCAGGGCTCAGTGTTGGGGCTGGTGTTGTTCAATGTCTCCATCAGTGACATTGGAGATGGCATCAAGGACAAAGTGTGCCTATTCACAGATGACACCAAGCTCTGTGGGAGAGTGGATGCAGCTGAAGGGATACAGGACTTACAGGAAGATCTGGAAAAGCTATGGAGGTGGTCCAGGATCTGGCAGCTTGGCTTCAATGCAAGAAATGCAAAGTTATGCATATTGGAGCCAAGCATCCTAGGACAGTGTACTACCAGGGTGGAGTCCCAAGTATCTGTATCAGAGGAGAAGGACCTGGGTGTGATGATCACTAGTGACCTGAAGCACTCCACGCAGTGCAGAAAGCAGCAAAGGCAAACAAGATGCTGGGATGCATATCTAGGGGATCAGTAGTAGGAAAGAGGAGGTTATACTGCCCTTGTACAGGTCACTGGTAAGGCCACATCTAGAGTATGGCATTCAGTACTGGTGCCCACACCTCAAAAAGGACATTAACCTGCTGGAGATGGTCCAGTGGAGGGCTATAAAGATGATATCTGGTCAGCAGGGTAAGGCATATGAGGAGAGGTTGAGGGCACTGAACATGTACTCCCTGGAAGACAGGGGAGAGAGAGGGGGGACATGATGGGGACCTTCAAGTACTTCAAAAGGGATAAATAAGGTTGATAAGGAGCATCTCTTTAAGCTGAGTGGCAACCATAACATGAGGGGACACAGTGTTAAGCTGGATGGTGGGAGGTTTAGGAGGAAAGTCAGAAAGTACTTCTTCACAGAGAGGGTGGTGGACACTTGGAATGTGCTGCCAGAAGAGGTCATCTCATTGAAGACAGTGGGCAGCTTTAAGAGAGGCTGGTACAGGTATGGGGAGGGTAAGGATCATGGGTAGGGAGGATGGGAAAAGTGGGGAGAGGGGGCATGGACAGTAGCTCAAGCTGTGGACCATGCAATGCAAGCAAACTTGACAGACTAAATGGCCTTCTTCAGCTGGTTTCTTCATATGTTCGTATAATAGGGTTCTAGAACTTTTAGTGAAAAACATGATCAGTGGTGTTTTCAGCGATGAGGCTCAGAGAACAATAAGACATGAGAGGGGTTGTTTGTCAGGTTAGTGCACACCAGGTGCACAGTGAGGCACAAGCTGCTTATGCTGAGTGCCTTTAACACCTGGAAGTGCATTAACCCTAGAAAACCAGCGACATGGAGTGTCTAATTGCAATTATGAAATGAGTAAATGGAGAACAATTTAAGAAACAAAGAATTGCTATAATAAAGCTATTTTCTTTTTGTTAAGAATAAAGAAATGCCATTTAAAGAAAAGCTATTTTCATTTTTTTTAACTAGTAAACAGTAGTCCCTCCCCAAATGTCAATCGTCTGTCTTTTCATACATTCAGTAGATGGAGTGTTTATTATGTTATAGACGAATTAAAATTTCTGCAGAATTCTTCTGGCAGAATGTTCACCCCCCCCACCACCATCACCACCTCCATGCATAACATAAGGCCTCACATGGAGCCAAAGTCTCAGTTATATCTGTGGCAGGGTAAGCAGCAATGATTGCCCTCATGTTGGTAGGATGGGTGGTTCTAATGGTCACCAAAGTAACATCGGTAATTTAACCTGTGAACAGAACTTCAGTCTTTTAATTTATGCTTGTAAAGAGGGTGTCACGAGAGGAAGAATGTTTTAATGTCTTTATGTATTTTTTTTTTTAAAGTAAGAGTATTTTACAGCCTTGTTAAAGGCTGTCAGTAGAAAATGTGGCAACCATGTTTGTGATGGCAATTGGGTTGAGTGAAGTGGTTCATGAACTCTTGAGTGTGATTTGCCCAAATGCCAGATCTCACCGCCTGAACTTTTTCTGCAGAAAAACAAAGCATACACTCTTAGTGTTCACAGTCACTACTTTATTGAAGATAAAAACATGCAAAAAGTGCTCTAGATCAGGGGTTCACAAATGGTGAGGCCAGCCTCCCTGGGGAGACCCCAACCTGTTCAAGGGGAGGCTCAAGCAAGTCTGAAAAACTACTGTTTTTAAATTTGAGTTTTATATATTTTGTGTGAAGAGATGAAGCAAACTGAAAGAGAATAACAGCAGGTGAATGTTATGTACTGTATTTATTTACTAATAGGTAACAAGGGAAGATGAATGAGCCAAGGCTCATTTCAGGTGTACCTGGGGAAGGGTAGGGAGTGAATATATTTCAAAAGGTAACTGCAAAACAATCAAGAAATACACAATGAACAATAATGCAAACAAATATGAACAATAAACTAATAATGAGTGGTTAATCAATTTGTAGACTGATGGCAGAACAACCCAAATACAAGAGTTGAGCATAGAAGTGCTAAGAACAATAGCAGGAAGGAGCAAAGCAATCCCTGAGAAGTTGCTTAGGAGCGGAAAAGGAGGGGGAGAGGAAAAGTATGTAGGAAGGTTATTTCATATATAGAGAGGAAACAGAGAAAGTAGTCTGGCCCATGAAGGTACTGCAACAAGGGGTAACAATGGTTCAAGAATGAAAATAGTGGAGCAAGTAGGCTGGCCGGGGGAAGGGGTTACAATAAACTGAATAATAATATTTGTTTATTTTATTTATTTGTTATTCAGATAACACCTTTGAGCACAGGAGCTTTTTTCCAAAGGTTCCACATCAGTATAAGACAAAGAACTGAATGTGAGCCAAGTACTCAAAGGTGTTGCATTATTCAAGGTGTACTGCATGCAGTACAGTATGTTATTTTTCTTTGGGGAGGCCCAAGATTATTTCAGTTTTTAGGGGAGGCTCAAAATCTTTTCCATGGATTTGGGGAGGCTCACTGTGACAAAGTTTGAGAACTATTGCTCTAGATCTTTGGAGTACACTACCCTTTTCTCAAGGAGCCTAACAAAAAAGTGCATTCAAACAGTTCGTGATCATGGTCTCTTGTTGATGACATCATTCAAAAGATTGACTCCAGTTTTTAATTGATTCCTAATTAAAAGTTTACATATTTAATCAACTATTTAATAAACTAGAGCAAGCCTTAATATGGCAAGCAAAATGAAACAATTTCATTCCAAACCCCACAAGAAAAGTGATCTCAGCCCCAAGTGATGCATCAATAATAAACTTAGGGGAAAATGATGAGCAGGGGGCCTAGTCCGTGAAAATTTATCAACTAGTAATCAAAGTGCAACACTGGCATACATTGTATCAATCACTGTGTAAAACCACACTAACAAGTACAGAGAGCTCGCACCACTAAAAGCACAAACTACCATAATGAAATAGGCAAATGTGCAGTAATCTAAGAGCAATACATAGTTAATCACTGTATCAAAAACATATCCAAAGTCAGACATCAGATATATTACAGTTTCTATCTAAGCAAAACTCCTACTGGCACAAAACATGGCAAGCCAGAATTATTAATAAAACATTATTTTACCGAAAAAGACATATAGTAATCAGCAAAGTCAAACACTCACTAAAGTCAAAGTTACCATAGAAACTTAGAATTTGATGGCAGAGAAGGACCACTTGGCCCACCTAGTCTGTTCATTTCCCTACCTAATGGATAAGCTGCAGATCCTAGTTAACCAACAGCCTACTTCCTTCTACCCCACCCAACTAGAATTGCTTTATGTCTGTCCCATGCATTTCTGAATTCCCCCACTGTTTTTGACTCTACGACCTCCTCAGGAAGGTTGTTCCATGCATCTACAGACCTCTCTGTGAAGAAATACTTCCTCACATTACGCCTGAACCATCCCTCCTCTAGCTTCAAATTGTGCCCCTTGTTCTTGCACATCTCTTTTTGAAAGATGCTACCCTCTTGGACTTTGTTGATTCCTTGAGGTATTTGAAAGTTTCTATCATGTCTCCCTCTCCCTCCTTTCCTCGAGGCTATACATCTTAAGCTCCTTTAGTCTTTCTCCATATGTCTTCTGGTGCAGACCCTGCACCATTCTGGTTGCCCTTCTCTGGACAGCCTCCACCCTGTCTATGTCTTTTATGGAGACGGGTCTCCAGAACTGTACATAGTACTCAGATGTGGTCTTACCAACTGTCTGTACAGAGGCCAGCAACTTCCTGTTTTCTACTGGTGATGCCTCTCCCTATGCATCCCAGTATCCCCCCAGCCCTACTTACTGCCTTCTCACATTGCTGGCCCACCTTTAGGTCATCTGATATGGGTACCCCAAGTCCCTTTCCATTATTGTTGTTGTCAGTATCTCACCACCCATTGTGTACTCTTCCCCTGGGTTTTTGTTTCCCAGGTGCATTTCTTTGTACTTCTTTGCATTGAATCTAAGCTGCCATACATTTGACCATTCCTTCAACCTTGCTAAGTCCTTTTTCATCCTTTCCACCCCGCCTTGCATATCAACCCTGTTGCAAATCTTTGTGTCATATGCAAAGATATACATTTTTCCTTCCAGTCCCTCGCAATGTCACTTACAAAGACATTAAAAGGAACTGGTCCCAGTACTGAACCCTGCAGTACCCCAATAGAAACTACCTTTTCTTCACTGTGGTCTCCATTTACTATTACCCTCTGTGTCCTGTTGTCCAGCCAGTGTTTTACCCAGGCTACCACCCTGGGACTCATTCCCAGGCTGGCTAATTTTTTTACTAATAATTATTTAACATAGAAACATAGACTTTGATGGCAGATAAGGACCGCTTGGCCCACCTAGTCTGCCCATTTCCCTACCTAGAGGATAAGCTGCAGATCCTATTTAACCTGTGTCATATGCCTTGCTAAAGTCTAGGTAGGCCATGTCCACAGCTCCTCCCTGGTCTATTACTTTAGTCACCCAGTCAAAGAAATCAATTAGATTTGTCTGACATGACCTTCCTGCTGTGAATCCATGCTGCCTTGGGTCCTATGCCCCACTAGCCTCTAGGTACTCAATAATTCTTTCCTTCAGAAGTGAATCCATCAAACTGACAGGTCTGTAGTTTCCTGCCTCTGTCTTGCTTCCACTTTTGTTAAGGGGAATCACATCCGCCCTCCTGCAGTCCTCAGGTATCACACCATCCTCCCATGATTTATTAAAAAGGGTAGTCAGTGGTGTTATTAGTTCTTCCCTTAGTTCTTTTAGAATTCTGGGGTGAATCCCATCAGGTCCCATTGCTTTATCCACCTTCAGTTTTAAGAGTTATTTCAGAACCCTTTCTTCTGTGAAAGGACTAATATCAACCCCCCTATCCAGAGTGCTTCTATTGACTGGATTGATGGATAGAAATATCAAAGGAGAATAACAGCCAAATAAGAGATAGTTGAAGGGATGGGTGAGTTAGAAAAAAAGGAAGCACCTAAACTGGCAGTAGAATTCTTAGTAAAGTCCTCCGAGTCAAGGTTAAACCCTGATAGAGAAAACATAAATCATAATTACACTTTGCATTGTACACAGAAATATGATCAAAATGCCCACAATTTGTGAGTAAAGACCAGGGCAGCTCAAGCAGCAGTGGTGCATAGTAACAATATCGTACTCAGAGAATAAAATAAGAAAACCACACTCAGGAGTGATAGTTGCAGCAAAGCTAATAACTTTAATATGCAATGCTCCATGCCCATAGAAATGGCCGTACACCTACCACAAAAATGTCAATGTTTCGTGCTTACAGACTTGGGCCAGACACTAAAGTGGTCGATCAGTAACACACATATAGGCAGTTTTTATTACCTTGTGTTGCTGGGTGTGTCTGGGACAGTTGCTGCAGGAAGATGAACTGTACTAAGTAAACAGCAAACTGGAAGTTGGAAATAAAACTATGAACTGGAAGCAGCAAGCCAGCTTTCTGTCAGAAAACAATTTAAATGAAAAGTCGTCATGCTCAGAGTGCGCTGGTAGCTACTCTTATGCTGCTGAAGTTCATTGACACAGTTGGGGATGACCTTTGAACTGTAGTATGATCAACAAAAACGATAGTATTATCACTTCTCAGGATAGTATTATCAGTTTTATTGCGAGAACAGTAGTGTATTATCGGGAAGGTTTTCTATGACTTAGTATTCTATTATTGTGGCTTATCCATATATTACAATCAGTTTAATATCCATACAAAAACTATAAAGCACTTTACTTGTCAATAAATGCAATAAATCAATCTGCTCAATACATTTATGTGGCATGATATTCTGTTTAGACAGACAAATATGAGCCTCCATGATAAACACAAGCCACTCATTTTGTATAAAAGGGGTAATTTATGTTCACATAGGTTGTTCTGCTGTTTATCATGACCCATTAGGAACTAATATGCCCTAAATGAACCCTTCAGGTAAATTGCACAAGGTCCTAATAGAGATACGACAGAAAAAAACAGATTCAGCAGGGGAGCCTTGGGCACAGACAAGAGGAAAACTGCCAGGGAAAAGGTGTCACTTTATAAATAAAGGGAGACTTCAAATTTTTCACTAAGCCCTCTGGTCATGTCCTTTAATCTGAAAATCCAATAGTCTTTGGTACGAGATAGCTTGTTTGGCAAGTCCCCTCCCCTTGGACACATGATAACACGTTCTAGCCCTTCAAAAGTCCATTTGTGTGCTGCTGGATCATTACTGCAAGCAACATGTTATGCTGTTGCATGCACAGAATTACCATTATTAATGGCCTGCACTGTCGCCCCACCCATTCCTTAACCTTCTTTTAGTTTTACCCACATGTATAGTCCCACAGCTGCATGTAGCCGGATATATAATATTATTAGTGTCATAATTTATAAATCTGGAAATAACAATCTCTTCTTCCCCATTATGAAATGTTTTGGTTACTGAAACAAATGGGAAAACTTACAATGATTACAATGATAACAGCCAGGGGCCAAAGTGGGCATCCAGTTTTGAGGGGGGGTGGCTGTAGTGTGTTACCTGATCAGCAATATTATGTCCCTCTTATAAACCATTTGTGGAAAAGACTGTCCACCACCAATCCTAGGTTCATTTTACAGAATGCGTACAGGTATCACATATTATATTTTCCACAGCATTTGACTGAGCATTAAATGTTGTAACAAAATTACAACTCTTGGTACCATTTTGTGAATTACCACTCCTGCATTTATCAGATCATTATGGGCAGTTGTACTTGCCCTATGAAAAGCACCCTCAATAACTCTGACTATACCCCTTGTTTGGAACGTTGCACATCTCCTCTGCATGCAAAGCAAATGCAGTCTCTGTACTACAATGTCTCCTTGTCCATAAAACTGACTTACTGGAATATGATCAGTAGCGTATGCAGGATGGCACGTAAGATGCCATAAGTATGTCATTTTGATCAGTTGCCTTATGGTACAAGGGTGTATCAATACCAAAATCAGCATTTTAATTAACATAATGTCCAAAAAAGCAATACAGTCCATGCTGTGTGACATAGTGAACGACAGGTTCTCATTTGTGGACTCCAAATATTGCACAAACAGTTGTAACTGCTCTACTGTGCCTCGCCATACCATTAATATATCGGCGATATAAACAGATAAGTCCAAATAAGAATTTTCTTCTGAGTTATAAGTGTAACCTCTAGGTGGTGCTATCCCAACGGCTACTACCCCTGCCTGCTTGGCTAGTAGCAGGTTCAGGACCTGGTATTGAAACGGTGCTTCCATCCAGAGGTCAGGGCTGTTAGTGATCAAGCTAACCTGGGCACAGCCCTCCAGGACACTGTAATCCTCCTCTGTCCCTCTAGTGGCTGGAACAATATACAGTAATCACTTTTGCAATGCCCCTTAATCACCAAGCAAATACCTACACTGTTTGCACTTGCCACCAGGGCTGGTTCCTCTAGCTCAACCCTGAGGACCCCTGAAAACAAGGTTATACACAGCAAATAGCAACAGTACAGTACTTTCAATACAAACTTGAACCACAGTCAAATTAAATGCAAAAAGAGTTAGATCTGATTTATTCAGGGGACTTGAACAAGGAAGGGGCGTAATCAGGTTGATTGGCTTAAAAGCTAAATCAATCAGACAGTTATGCATGCACTTCAGAGTCCCTACACAGTCACACACTCTGGGTACCCAGGTAGGAAAAAGGTGGGCTAGCCAGGAACGTTGCCCGGGTAGGCGGCATTGTAGCTGGTTGGGGCCCTGTGATGGAAGAAAGCGACATGTACAACACTCACTATTTGTAATCTGGAGCCTCGAGCTCAGTTCATAGGAAAAGACAACAAAGCAATCAGATGATGACACTTTAGATTTAGCTGTTGTTGTAGGAGCTACCTGATGTTTACTCATGATACCCAATATAGGACACAGGCAGGATGAAATTGAGAATGCATGTTGTTGAGCTGGAGTGCCAGGAGAAGCAGGGCCCATACGAATCACTGAGGCATTGTTCCTGTTCAAGGCATTGAGCAGGGGGCTGATCCCCAGGCAGGTCTCTTATCGATGACTTTCTCTTTTTAGCGGGTATTCTGGCAGAGACAATGTGGCAAGGCCCAGGCCGAATGGAGATGAATATGGATTTAGTCCGTGGAGCCGGATGCAGCTTCCAGTAAGCAGAGCACAGTTCAGACACACAGTGGGGAACCAAATCATGACCCACTATCAGCACGTAACACATTTACATGTAAGAAATTCTACTGTACCAGGCAGATTGCTATCCATTCACAATTACAGGGTCTCTGCACAATCTGGGAGTTCAAATATGGCTGGAAATCCTGACAGGCGATCGATTCAGCAAATCTTCAGTCTTCTTCATGTTAGAGCCTGGTCATAGTTCGATGGCTTATCTCACTCTCACAATGTGGATTCAGTCTGAATAAACTTCAGTCTCCCTCTCAGGGACAGCAGGCAGGCCAAATCTCAGCCCTTTCACTGTTCTCCCATGCAAACCCACACAGGATTGTTGCTCGAATATCTCGAGCTGTTACTCCTTCACTTCCCAACTCAGATCTGACTGAAGCTGCAAGCAGTCTCGGACTTTCCCCAGGATCCAAAAGGTTTGGTTGGTTGATATGTCTGTCAGTCACAAGGGCTCCCCCTCCAGGTTCATTTAGGCACCAAAAGCCCAAAACTACAATTCCTACAGAATTTTGCTCCCACAAGACCCCTGGGGACAGGCTCCATTTTAAAGTCCCCAAAGGTACTGATTGGCCCATTTCAGCAGTCCAAGACCAAGATGATGGAAATAAACAGTACTGTCCATGCTGCAAAGAAGGCAGGTTAGACAAACTACAGTATCTTTACCATTCTAATAGATAACCAGCAAACAAGCACATCTTCTGACAGAGCCCCCTCTGTGCTAATAGCGATGGCAGAAACAGAGCGATTATCTGGCAGCCCGGGCAGGACTCGAGCATGGAAACACTCAGCCCCCTCCCAGATTAATTATAACTGCAATCTAGGCAGCTCTTAAAGAGACAGTACACGAAGGCTATACAGACACTCTCTAGCAATACATTTGAACTGCTAAAATGCAGGACACCAGCCTGGCAGTGAGCATTTAGGCAAGCTCAAGGAAGATTTTTTGGAAACCCCTATTTGTAGGGGGGTTACACAAGCTAACATTCACTTCATCAAAAAAGAATGCCAACAAATTTGGAAGGGGTGCTTTCATATGGCTTCCTCACCTAAATGGCATGAGTTCACCTTTTCACAGAAATCCGACGGCTGAAAAGGACCCGAATGGCCCATAGAGTCTGCCCCTCCCCCTACTTATCTCCATTTCCAAGGGACCCTCCCCTTCTCCCTACTTTCCAACCCCATATCCTCTTGAATCCCTCCACCATTTCAGACCCGACCGCTTCCTCTGGTAGCTTGCTCCAGACCTCCACCACCCTCTCTGTGAAGAATCACCCCCTTATATTGCCTCTATATCTTCTGCCCTCCAATTTTAGACTATGCCCTCTAGTTTTAGCCCCTCCTTCCTTTTATATGTGGGAGCAGGGCAGAAGCAGGAAACTACAGACCTGTTAGTTTAACCTCAGTGATAGGGAAAATGATGGAATCACTTCTGAAAGAAAGAATTGTCGAGTACCTAGAGGCCAGAGGGGCACAGGACCCACGGCAGCATGGATTCACAGCAGGAAGGTCATGCAGGACGAATCTAATAGATTTCTTTGACTGGGTGACCAAAGTAGTAGATCAGGGAGGGGCTGTGGACATGGCCTACCTAGACTTTATCAAGGCTTTTGACTCAGTCCCACACAAAAGATTAATATACAAGTTAGCCAGCCTGGGAGTGGGTCCCAAGATGACAGCCTGGGTAAAGAATTGGATGGAAAACAGGACACAGAGGGTAATAGTAAATGGAGTCCCTCTGAAGAAAGGGGGTTACTAGTGGGTACACCGGAGGTTCAGTATTAGGACGGTCATCTTCAATGTCATTATAAGTGACATTGCAGAGGGACTGGAAGGAAAAGTATGTCTCTTTGCAGATGACACAAAGATCTGCAACAGAGTTGATGCACAAGGTGGGGTGGAAAGGATGAGAAGGGACTGGCAAGGTTAGAGGAATGGTCAAATGTATGGCAGCTTAGATTCAATGCTAAGAAGTGCAAGTAATGCACCTGGGAAACAAAACCCAGGGAAGAGTACACAATGGGGGGTGAGATACTAACAACAACAAAAATGGAAAGGAACTGGGGGTAGTCATGTCAGATGACTTAAAGGTGGGCAAGCAATGTGAGAAGGCAGTAAGGAGGGCTGGGGATACTGGGATGCATAGGGAGAGGCATCACCAGTAGAAAACAGGAAGTTGTTATCCCTCTGTACAGACAGCTGGTGAGACCCCATCTGGAGTACTGTGTGCAGTTCTGGAGACCCAATCTCCAAGGACAAAGACAAGATGGAAGCTGTCCAGAGGAGGGCAACCAGAATGGTGCAGGGTCTGCACCAGAAGACATATGGAGAAAGACTAAAGGAGCTAAGATGTATAGCTTCGAGGAAAGGAGGAGAGGGAGACATGATAGAAACTTTCAAATACCTCAAGGGCATCAACAAAGTCCAAGAGGTAGCATCTTTCAAAAAAGAGGTGTGCAAGAACAAGGGGCACAATTTGAAGATTGGGGGCAGCTCAGAGGTAATGTAAGGAAGTATTTTTTCACAGAGAGGGTTGTGGATGCATGGAACAGCCTTCCGGAGGAGGTTGTGGAGTCAAAAACAGTGGCTGAATTCAAGCATGCATGGGACAGTCATAAGGCAATTCTAGGGGTGGGGTAGGAGGAAGTAGGCTGCTGGTTAACTAGGATCTGCAGCTTATCCATTGGGTAGGGAAATGGGCAGACTGGGTGGGCCAAGCGGTCCTTATCTGCCGTCAAATTCTCTGTTTCTATGTATATAAGCTCCTCTCCTTCACCTTATTGATCCCTTTACGTGCTTAAAGTTTCAATCATGTCCCCCCTCTCCATTCTTGTCTCCAGTGGGTACAGATCCAGTTCCCCACACCTCTGCTTGTATGGCGTCCCCTGCATACTGTGCACCATCTTGGCTGCCCTTCTCTGAACCCTCTCTATCCTATCTATGTCCTTGCATAGGTGCGGCCTCCAGAAATGGAGCCCTGCAATATGAAAAGCAGATATTTCATTACCCCTGCAATAAAGACCAAATGGGCCCCAGAAATAGAAGGCACATGCTGCAGGCTTACTGGATGTTTTGTGGGAAGGGCAAAAGATTAAGGACACGCAAGATCTGCTGGCAATCGTCCGACAGCATCATGTCTTATTCAACCCGATCATCTCAAAGTGCGTAGCCTCAGGCATAAAATTCTGCATGGTGTATCCTGCTAAACTCTAAGTTTACCTGGATGACTCATGGTCTTCATTCGAAGAATTAGACCCTGCGTTGGCCTATCTCAAGCAGAAATGCCCTGCTTTATTTTACGATTGCTGAGAGTTCCCAAAAAGCCTGTAGGCAGTGTATTTTCCCAGAGAGAGTCTTGTAAGCAGTTACCTTTGATTTTTTAAAGGCACACTTTGCCGTATTGCGATTCTGGAAAGCACTCATTTTATTATAATACCCAGACTCTATGTCTTACAGTTCATCCTTATTGCACGCCTCCTAAATTGATGTTTTTTTTATTTCTATGCCAAAGCAAGCAAGGAAGGCGTTATGATGTTTTGGGGAAACAGCTAACAAGGGCCTGATTTGTATTGAAGGCTTTATTTCTGGACAGATTGCTAACCAGAACTTAGCACGCCAACCTCGAGGGGCAATCTCATAGCTCGGAGGCCGAAACCAGCTCCTGGCCTTACAAAGCTCTTCACCACTCCGATCTGGGGGATGACTCCACCTTGGAGGATCTTTCTTTTAACGGTGGCAACTACTGAGTACATTCTTAGAAAACCCTCAGCTGTCTTCAATTTCAGGATCAGAAACTTTAAATCACAAGGGGCCCCAGATTATTATCATGCCACTCCACACAGCTGGAGAAATCTTTTCTTTTTGTAGGTGGTACCATGTTTTGCTATGTAATAGACATAGTGCACCTAAATATGCACACTGTTTCAGAGCCAAAATGATACTTCACTTTATTCCTAATTGGGTTCCGTTTCCTCAGAATTGTCCTTTTTCTAAGCTTGTATGAAGGAAAAAAAGCATATTAATAATGGTCCCAACCTGACTGTTCACTTATTGCTGTTCTGAAATAGGGTTAATTTGGACCATTTAGCAGTTTATGTAATTAGTTTTAGGTAGGTAGATAATGCATTTGTTTATGGTCGGGTGAGTGGGAGAGGGGAGGGTCTCCAGTATGCTGATTGCCACGGACTGGTACAGTTTTTATTTTATTTTTATTTTTATTTATTTATTTATTTATTTTTTATTTAGTTTTGTTGACGGGTAAGTGCACTAGACAAATCCTGCCTATTTTCAGGCACGACCTGGGAAGGGGATACAGATGAATGCCAACTGACCTTGAACCAGATTAAGCTGCACAGTGGGGTGGGTAGTTCCTATGGTTGCATTAATGATAATAGGATACAATTTAATGTAAGGTGCATTAACATTTCCAGTCTTTATTTTGTTTCATGGCTTAGTGGGGTAGGAAACAGGCAGTTAGTAAAGGGCATTAATTGGCAAATGGTGAGAGAGGTTTTACAAGGCAATTATTTCCTCCATGTATTCAATTTCGGGGGGGGGGGGATGGTGCCAATTTAAAAAACAAATATCTCAGTTTAGCTGGTTCATCTTCAGAATTAGTAAAGTTAGATGGACTCCACAGAAATTAATCTGGAATTATGACGCAATCATTCAGATTTAGCACGTGGCATGTTAAAGGTGCAAGACACCCATTCAAACGTATGTATCTTCTTAAACACTTAAATATCTTACGTAGTGATGTAATTTTACTTCAAGAAACCCATCTCCTTCAAGCTGAGGAGACTCTCTTGAGAAGACAACAGGTGGGTCAGGTATTTGCTACAGGGAACTCTAGAAATAGTAAAGGGGTAGCTATTCTTTTTAATAGGACTTTTCCATTTGTATGTGAACAATGCATAAGAGACAAAGAGGGCAGGTATGTTTTCATCACAGGCAAGACTCACTCTTATAAAATCCTTTTGGGTAGTGTCTATGGTCCTAATATTGATTCCCCATCTTTTTTCATGGAGCTAGTTTCAGTTTTGACACCCTTTCAGTTGATATATACCTGAAGTATATACTGTGTGTTTATGCTGTGGGAAGGAGAGGGGAGCAGATATATACCTTACAAATTGTTTTAAACTGTATGTTTTAACTGGAGCCCTATTTTCCTTGACAAAAAGTAGGAAGAGGGTAGTGGTAGTCCCTTTGATATAAGGGGCTAAACTACTGGAACGCCTAGCAGCATTTTTATTCACTTTTGCTGCATTTTCCAAGGCTTAGAGCCCAAAATCCAGCTTGGGGCTTAGGAGCAGCATAATTTTACTGTTAAAAAACACAACTTTTGTTGCGTGTGTCCCTCGCCCCCACAGCCACTTCCGGTTCACAGGGCCTATAAAACTCTTCCCTGCAGTGAGCAGGACGCGTGTCAACAAGGAGAGACGAGAGTTCGACGGGAGTGTCGGCTGTGTCAGCTGTGAAAACTGAGAGGATCAGTGCTAGTTAACAGTGAGTACAATTAGTCAATATGCTGGCTTGTAGGCTACATGGTATGTTTAAATATGGGGAGGAAGTGGAGAATTATCTCTGTAAGAACTGTATTGAAATGAAGGAGCATAAGGCTGAAACTGAGACGCTCAAAAGCACGCTGAAGGTTCAGTTAGAAATTTCACCACTTCAGCCCTTTATTGACTCCATGGCAGAGGGTATTAGCGAGGATATAAATCATGTTACTGGGAAGGATCAAGAACCTGTAATGTGATACAATGAGATGGAAACATAGAAACATAGAATTTGATGGCAGATAAGGACCGCTTGGCCCACCTAGTCTGCCCTTTTCCTACCTAACAGATAAGCTGCAGATCCTAGTTAACCAACAGCTTCAGATGACTGAAAGCCCTGAGGAATGGTCTGTGGTCCCCAAAAAAAAGCACAAAAAAGAGGTAGAAGAAATATTGGTGGAGTATCAAACATTTTGACCCCAAATAGATTCCAGGCCCTAGTTACAACAGAATAGATTCCAGACCCTAGTTGCAACAGAGGATATTGAAGTGATCCAACCAACAAATACTGAAGCATGCCCCATAATACCAAACAATGTATGCACAAGCACCCAAAATACTGCTCAGCATTCAACAAGCAAATTCAAGCCCCAGAAAGTAATATCCCTCATGATATTTTGTTTATAGGTGACTCTATGCTACACTATACTGACAATATTTTGTGTAAACAACAAAATGAGTACACAACTGTTAGCATACTACCAGGAGCTGGCATTAGTGATATTAAACAGCTCCTACCTGGCTTATTGGAGAACACTATCACTCCAGTTACAATTTTGCATGTAGGAGTTAACGATGTGGGGAAAAGGAATATCCCTGATATACAGAGGGATTTTGAAGCAGTGGGTGCTGCACTAAGAAACAGAGGGTGTGAGGTTTTGATTTCTGGGATTCTACCTGTCCCCAGAGTAGATAACAAAATAAACTGGGAAATATTTAGATTAAATGGCTGGCTTAAGAGATGGACTGTTAGAGAAGGATATTATTTTATTGACCATTGGCAGGAGTTTCAAAATGACCATCTGCATGCAGGGGATGGGTTGCACCTTAACAAAATGGGCAAACGTTTATTGGCTCAGCAACTAAAGAATACTGTACATCGCCATTTAAACTCCACCAGAAGGGAGATGTGGGGGATACAAAACCAAGGGCATCACAAATAGAGTAGAATTTTATGTCAATCAATGCTAGGAGTCTTAGAAACAAATTTGATGAGCTCCAAGTTACATTGCACACTCATAACATCCATATTTGTGCTATTGTAGAGACATGGTGGCAACCGAAGATACCTGGATAAGTATATTCAAGGGTACACACTGTATAATAAAGATAGGTCCCTATCAAGAGGTGGGGGAGGGTGGCTCTGTATGTTGCAGAAGGTATCTCTATGGAAAGTATAGATATATCTAGATGGACAGATTTAGAAGCCCTATGGGTTAAGATTAGTCCACCCCGAGCAGCTAAGATCAACCTGGGTGTGATATACAGGCCCTCGTCCACTAGAGCATCAGAGGACGAGGTTATATTAGATTTTATTAACCAGTTGTCCCTAGCTGGGAATGTAGTACTGCTTGGGGATTTTAACCTCCCCGGTATCAGATAGCATACACTAAAAGCAAGTACAACTATGGAATCCAAATATTTGGAAACCTTTAGTCTTACAGGGTTGGACCAATACGTTACATTTAATACCAGGGGTAATCATATTTTAGACTTAGTATTAAGCAACATTGGGGAAAATATTGTTAACTGCAGTTTGAATCCCCCACTGGGTTCCAGTGACCATTCCATGATTGGCTTTCAGTATGCTGGTACTTTGGGGAAAAAATGTAGTACAGTACCCCATAGGTACAACTTAGTTAATTTCAAGCAAATGAGATATGAATTAGCTACATGGGACTGGGAATCAGATTTTAAAAACCAGACAATCACTGGAATGTGGGATAGGTTAACAAAAATCTTAAATCACTTGGTCCAGAGGTATGTACCAACTAGAAACAAATATAATGGGACTAAAAATGCCCTCCCACCATGGATGATCCCATCTGTTAAAGGACTAATTAAAAATAAAAATGAAGCATACCACCAGGCAAGGCATAACAATACAGAAGCTGGCTGGGAGATCTACAAAAAGTGTCTTAAACTTGCGAAAAGGGGTATTGTTCTGGCCAAAAGAAATTATGAGCATACTCTAGCTACTAAAGTCCAGGATAACTACAAGACCTTTTATTCATATATTAACAGTAAGAAGGGGAAAACAATACTGTTGGACCCCTAAAAGCACAGAACAGGGCTCTTATAACGGAGAATAGTGCATTAGCTGAGGAAAATAATACATACTTTTCCCTCAGTGTTTAATGCAGGCCCACAAGTTATTCAGGATTATGGAGGAAAAACATAAATGGGACACAGTTTTAAGATAGACCCAGCCGATGTCTTTAAAAGACTAAAAAAAGTAAATCAGAATAAGGCACAGGGACCTGATAATATCCACCCCAGGGTAATAAAGGAAATGGCAGAAGTATTGGTTGGCCCAGTATCCTGGCTATTTCAAAAATGTGTGGAAACTGGTGAGGTCCCCAAGGTCTGGAGGCAAGCAGTGATTGTCCCCATACATAAGAAAGGATCGAGACTGAAGGTCTCGAACTATAGGCCCATTAGCCTGACCTCTGTGTTGGGGAAGATCTTGGAGGGTATAATAAAAGACTTCATCATAGAATTCCTAGTAGCTTCAGGCAAGACGGATAGAACTCAGCATGGGTTTACCAGAGGGAGGTCATGTCAAACCAACCTCTTAGAATTTTACAACAAAGTTAGTAAATCCATGGACATGGGAAACTCAGTTGATGTTATCTTCCTTGACTTCGCCAAGGCATGTGACAAAGTCTGCCATGAGGAGCTTGTGAAGGCCCTATTAGAGTTAAGTCTCCCCAATTGGGTTTCACAATGGGTTAATGCATGGTTAAATAATAGAAGCCAGAGGGTCTATATAAAAGGGGAATTCTCTGGCAAGGTTAGAGTGACCAGTGGTATCCCCCAGGGCTCCGTATTGGGATCTTGCCTATTTAATCTATATATATCATCAATGCAGGTTCATCCTGGGGTTTGGCTTTCAAAATTCGCAGATGACACCAGAATTGGAAGTCCAATAAATAATATGGAAGATCAGCTTATATTACAAGCAGCCTTAAATAACCTGGAGATATGGGCCTCCCAAAAGCAATCTATTTTCAATATCGATAAGTGCACGGTTATGCACTTTGGAAATAAAAATAAGCAGTTCCAATATACCTTGGAAGATACTGTACTAAAGGCTGTAAGGGAAGAAAAGGATCTGGGGATTAATATCAGCAGTGATCTCAGTATTAGTATGCAGTGTAATAAAATTGTAAAAAAGGCTAGCAGTATAACACATTGTATACAGAGGCACATTAAATGCAGGGATAGAGGCTGTGATCCTTGTATACTGCACATTAAGTCCCTCATGTGGAATACTGTGTGCAGTTTGGGCTGCTTACAAAAAGGGGACATTAGATTTGTGGAGAGAGTACAGAGGAGAGCTACCAAAAGGATCAAGGGACAGAAGGAGAGAGCTACGAGCAGAGGCTGCAGTTTTGAAATGTACTCATTGGAGTATCATAGAATGAGAGGGGACATGTGTTTGATTTATAGGGCCCTGACCGATACCTATCTGTGGGATCTCTTGGGACTGGCCGAGAGACCAATTATATGATACCAGAGCTCATCGCTACCAACTGATTAAGGAAAGATTTAAAACAAATAAAAGGAAATACTGGCTAAATAATGGAGAAACTGAGATCTGGAATTCACTGCCTTGTGAGGTTGTGGAATGCAAAACAATGATGGAATTTAAAACAAAGCTAGATAAAGATTCACAATCTGACATCTCGGTATGCTCCAGATCTCCTTCACCGATCAGCATCCCTTCTCTGGACCCAGTGAACTTCTTAGGTCTCCTTCGGACGACCCCTCGTTCTCTGAGATCATGAGGCACATCCAGGAGAACATGGGGTGGGATGCAGAGGAACTCGACCCCAAAGGCTACGCCTTGCCCGCTATCTTCAGCAGAAAGACCCTAAGCCTGTGGTGGTACCACCCTTGGTGGACACCATCGTGGACGTCACCAAGGCAGCGTGGAAACATCCACATTCGCTCCCGGCTATGCCGAAGAAGGCTGACCACCTGTACAAGGCCCCAAGGGAGGACCAGTACTTGGCTAATCATCCTCTGGTCGATTCCCTGGTCATTACAGCCTCTCATGACCGGTCCCAGAGGCCGCAACATCTGAGCACGCAGCCACCGGACCCGGAGTCATAGCAACTGGACACGCTGGGTAGACGCACTTACGCAGCTGCGACCTGCGCCATCAGATTCCTGAACTACCTAACCCACATGGTTCAGTTTCAGAATGCATTGTGGGAACAGGGACAGGAACTGATAGAGAAATTACCAGACGGTGACCAGAAGGAGGAGCTTCTCCAGCTCCTCCGCACGGGTTCAGACGTGGGGACCCAGGTGCTCCGAGCCACGTTTGACTCCGCGGACTCCTCAGCCACAGCGGCAGCCTCAGGCATATGCCTCCGGAGACGCTCATGGCTCCGTGTCTCCGGATTTACCCCGGACGTCCAGAACATCATTCTGGACGCCCCCTTCCACCGTGAAGTTTTGTTCGATGAAGCATCTGAAAAGGTAATCACCAAACTACAAGAGGATGGGAAGGCTGTTAGATCTGTCCAAGCAATGTACAGACTCAGTTCCTTTCGTAGGAACCAGAGTTGTTTTCGTAGCCGGATTCAGAGGCAGCAACCTCGTCCCGGCCAACAACAGAGGGGCTCTTCCTCCCGAAAAGCTCAGGTCAAGGCGTCCTCGGGTAGAGGCCAACGTTCCACAAAGTTGGCCCAACCTGCAGGACCCTCTGCTGCCACAGCATGGCTCCTTCCCGGCCCCCGCCCCTCAGGATCAATGGGAAACAAAGGTCAGGGGTCGCATAGCAGATCACCTGCCGGGGTGGCAGTCAATCACCACCGACAGGTGGGTGTTGCAGTTGGTCAAAAAAGGCCACTTTATAGAATTCTTAGACAAGCCCCCCACAAGGCCTCCTCTGCTCTCCCGTTATTTGGGTCAGCATGCCCTGCTCATCAGGGAAGAAGTACTCACGCTTCTACAGAAAGAAGCTTTGGAGTATGTCCCAGGGAACCAGAGAAGATCAGGATATTATTCCCACTTCTTCCTGGTTCCAAAGAAACCGGGAGCTCCATCCAATCTTGGACCTCAGCGACCTCAATATGTCGGTCACCTACAAACGCTTCCGCATGGTGACTCTTCCGGGTCTAATCCCCATGCTGAAGCAGGGCGCATTCTTGGCGTCCTTGGACATGCAGGACGCTTACCTGCACATCCCCATCACTCAAGCGCACAGGAGGTTCCTGCGCTTCGAGTTTCTCGGCCACCACTTTCAGTTCTGAGCGCTTCCCTTCGGGCTGTCATCGGCCCCCAGGGTCTTTACCAAGTGCGTGGCAGCATCTCTGAGGGGACAGGGCCACTATGTGTTCCCGTACCTGGACAATTGGCTTCTCATGGCCTCCTCCAAGGAGGAGCTGTTGATGGCAATCCAGCATACCCAGGCCCTTTTTCAGTCCTTGGGCATCCTAATCAACTACGAGAAGTCTCTCCTGGTACCTTCCCAGAAACTGCAGTTCATAGGGGCAGTTCTGGACACCATCACAGGGAAAGCCTTTCTTCCTGAAGACAGAGCGGAACGCATTCGATCCCTCATCAGGGACCTATCTGCGAAGAAGACCGTCCCAGCCAGACTGGTCCTTCGCCTGCTCGGACGCATGGCTGTGGCCATTCCTACTGTCCCGATGGCAAGGCTCCACATGCGGGTAACCCAGTGGATGAAAGAGTGCAATGGGACCAAAGGCAAGACCATATGCAGCACCCAGTAAGAATCACAAAGTCCGTGGTTTGAGACTGGCAATGGTGGCTAAACCCGGGAACCCTCTCTGTGGGGGTTCCATTCACAGCGCCGTCCCCGGTGGCAACACTCTCCACAGACGCCTCAGGGCTGGGGTGGGGAGCACACTTGAACGGGATAAGGTCTCAGGGAACTTGGACCACTCAAGAATCTCATCTCCATATCAACATATTAGAGATGAGGGCGGTCCTTTATGCCCTGCAAGCCTTCCAGTCGGACATTCCACCGAGTACTCTCCTGTTGCAAACAATCAATACAGCGGTGATGTATTACCTCAACAAACAAGGAGGCACACACTCTTACCCCTGCAGGAGGCCATGAGAGTGTGGGATTGAGTGTCTGACACGGCTAGCGAACCTCATTGCAGGTTCACATTCCGGTGTGGACAATCACATACCATGAGCGGCCTGAGTCGCCCCAGGCCAGAGTCCACGAATGGGAACTTCTACAGGAGGTGGCAGAGGATCTGTTTCTCAGATGGGGCACTCCAGAATTGGATTTATTCGCATCCCCATCCAATGCAAAACTGACCAATTTTTGCTCGCTAGATCCAGGGCCTGGTGTTTTCTGGCGAGATACGTTGTCCCATTTCTGGGCGGGCAGAATCCTCTACGCCTTCTCTCCCTTCCCATTGATCCAGAGAGTTCTTCTCAAACTTCGCAGGGAGCATGCAACGCTTATCTTAATAGTGCCCTTTTGGCCCAGATTTGGTTCCCGCTTCTGAGTCAATTGGCCCGGGAACCTCTGCTTCCTTTGTCAATCAGCTCCCACCTGTTGTCTCAGGAGGAAGGTTCGCTAGTCAACCCGGACTTACTTTCTCTGAACCTGCACGCCTGGCTCCTAGAGACATAGGCATCTTGCGACACGGGGTCTCGCAGGAGGTGGCGGAAGTTCTTTCTGCCGCCGGAAAACCGGCGACACACGCTACATTCGCCATGAATTGGCATAGGTTTTGCTTGTGGTCTCAGGCACGCGGCTTCTCACCCTTAGACTGCCCAGAGAAACTAGTTCTGGAATACCTGCTTTCCCTCTTTCAATCAGGGTTATCTTACTCCTCAATCAAAGTGCATCTGTGCAATCTCAGCCTAACATGCCCCCATAGGCCAGCATGCAGTGGCACAGCTGGATACCTCCCGTGCCCTTCTTAAGAGGGTCCTCCCGTTAGGCCGCCTATTAGGGATCCCGTCCTCCTTGGGATTTACCTTTCGTCCTGGAGCAGCTTCGCTGCCACCATTTGAACCTGCCGCAGATTGAGAGCTGCGTTTTCTGTCGTGGAAAACATTGTTTTTAGTTGCTGTTACTTCAGCGAGAAGAATCTCCGAACTACATGCTCTCATGTGCAAGGAGCCTTATTTAATTTTTCATCAGGACAGGGTGTCCCTGAGGACGAATCCAAAGTTTCTGCCTAAGGTGGTTTCAACCCTCACTCTTAACCAGGACATTGATTTACTAGTGTACTTCCCTAAGTACGCTAATCGAGGAGAAGCATTACTTCACACCCTGGATGTTCACCGATGCCTTAGATACTATTTGACTAGGACCAAACAGCACCGCAAAGCGGAACAGCTGTTCATCTCATTCACTGAGAGAATGTTGGGGGTTCCAGTCTCGAAACAGACCCTTTCGCACTGGCTCATTCAGTGTATTTCCTTTTGCTACAACAAACACCAGAAACCCTTAACAGGTGTGGTCAAGGGCCATTCGACAAGGGGAGTGGCTGCATCCTTTGCGGCACTCAAGAACGTATCCACATCGGCCATATGTGCTGCAGCCACCTGGAGCTCGGTGCACACCTTTATCAGGCATTACAGCCTGGACATCGCTTCACGGCGAAGAGCGGGTTTCGGCCTTGCTGTCCTACAAGGCCTCCTGTCCTAGGCTCAGGACCGGTTTGGAACTTCAGTATTGCCTACTCCCGATGGCTTTTCAAGGCGCCATTGCTTGGGAATCAGTCCTAATGGTGTAACCTGCTGCAAGAGCTGTACCTCGAAGAAGATAGTACAGTTACGTAAGAACTTACCGTAACAGTAGATCTTCGAGAACAGCTCTTGCAGCAGGTACCTTCCCGCCACCATTCCCCCTTGGAGGAAGTAGGTTCCAACCTACACTTGGAAAGGTCGGTTCTTAGTCTTGGCCATCTGATGGCGGGTCCTCGGTCTCCTTTTCTGATGTCATCCAGCGGCGGGAGTCTCCAGTGGGAGAACTGGGATTCTGGGGGACTGCCTCCTTATGTACCCTACGCCCTGATGGGGCGGGACCGACGCCTGAGGGTCCCGCTGAAGACTGCTAGCTAGAAAATTTCCGTGGGTCCTGACGCCTGCCGGCTTCAGTCCTAATGGTGTAACCTGCTGCAAGAGCTGTTCTCGAAGATCTACTGTTACGGTAAGTTCTTGCGTAACTGTACTTTCCTAAAGCGGAGCCCTTCTTAGGAGAAAATCCAGGAGCAGACTCTATGGTCCTGACCGCAGGTAACGGCAGGACAAAGCAACCTAAACATGTGAGCTCTCAACCTCCTGACAAAGAGTGTAAGAAATTAGACTAGTTTGTTAGGAGGGCTGTGCTTCTTCCACTTGCTCCATTCGGTCCCTAAATTATTTGGCCCATATAGTGCAATATCAAAAGTGCCTGTAAAAGAAAGCCATCGAATTGACCCAAAAGTAGCCTGATCCTTCTGCACGTAGTGACCTTTTGGACGTACTTCAGTCTGGCTTGGACATAGGAAAACGTACTTAGGGTATCCTACAACTCTGTGGACACAGCAGCCAGAGCAGCGGCCATCAGGGTGCGTCTCCGTCGCCACTCCTGGCTGAGAGTTTCCAGATTTCTGCAAGATCTCCAGGATTCAGTCCTCAATGTCCCATTCCACGGTTCTGTCCTTTTTGGACAGGAGGTACAAAAGA
Organism: Neoceratodus forsteri; assembly: GCA_016271365.2. Taxonomy (NCBI): domain Eukaryota; kingdom Metazoa; phylum Chordata; order Ceratodontiformes; family Ceratodontidae; genus Neoceratodus; species Neoceratodus forsteri. The sequence goes on from CM028132.1 coordinate 1,416,385,158, forward strand.
TAACAGAACTGCAAGACTCGGGCAAAGCAGTCCAGTCCGTTCACCATATGTACCGGGCAGACCCTGAGCAACCTAGGCGCAAGCCATTTCGGCGCCAAGATGCCAACCAGCGAAAAAAACAACAGCTCCGTTGTCCTTTCAAACGTAAGGCATCCTCTCAAGCAGGGAATAGTGGACCTAAGAATGCAAAATCTTCCCACCCTTCCCTGCCTACATGACTTCCTGCCAGCCCCCCATCTCCGGTGGAGTCAATGGAGGAAGCAGCAGGTTATCTGTTCTCCCTCTGCTTAGACGGGCGGACCAAAATAATGATAGATACATGGGTGATGGACATCATCAGAAAGGGTTATATGCAGGAGTTTACAGAATTTCCTCCGGGCAAACCTCCAGCCCCCTCTCGATATCCTCCCACCCACATATCCCTCATCAGACGAGCAATACAGACCTTGCTCTCAAAAGAGCAATAGAGCCTGTTCCACACTCCCAAAGGGGACCGGTATTACTCCCATTTCTTCTTGGTTCCCAAGAAGGCGGGGGCTTGAGACCATTTTGGACCTGAGTTTCCTGAACCAGTACATTGAATACAAAAGGTTCAGAATGGTAGCATTACCAGGGCTGATACCTATGCTTCGCCAAGGAGATTGGCTATGATCTCTGGACATGCAAGACGCATACTTGAACATACCGGTGTTTCCAGCTCACGAGGTGTCTTCAGTTCACCTTCCAATTCCAGGCTTTGCCTTTTGGTCTCTCCTCGGCCCCAAGGGTGTTCACCAAATGCTTAGCAGTAGTGTCGGCTGCTCTTCGCAGACAGGGTAATTTTGTCTATCCTTACCTGGGCGACTGGCTCCTAACTGCTCCCACCAGGTGGCCGTTAGTCCACACCCTGTCGGACACTTTTCAGACGTTCCAATAGCTGGGGATAATCTCCCAAAGTCCTGTCTCTGGCTCTGCCAGCGTCTATAGTACATAGGAGCGATCCTGGATACCCAACAGGGAAGAGCCTTCCTCCCACCCGACAGGGCCACTTGACTGAGAGACCAGGCCTCCAGAGTAGCTACAGCCAATATAGTCATAGCGAGAACCATGTTACAGCTCCTCGAACATATGGCGGCAGCCATGCCACTGTACCGTTGACGTGCTTGTGTATGAGAGTTCCTTAGTGGAACATAAGAGTGCAATATGACCAGACATCCGACAATCTCGAACACCCAATAAGGGTATCAAGAGTTGTCCAACAAATGCTGTCGTGGTGACTGACTTCACCCAAACTGTATTCAGGAGTTCCGTTCCAGACAGACTCGCCGAGCCAGATCCTCACAACAGACTCGTTGGGTCTAGGATGGGGAGCTCACTTTCAGAATCACCGTACTCTGGGTACATGGTCAGACAGTGAAGTGTCCCTGCATATCAACATCTTAGAGATGAGGGCGATTCTGTATGCCATGCAGGCCTTTCAGACTTACATTTCCCAGGGTCCCCTGTTTATCCAGACCGACAACATGTTGGTGGTCTTTTATATCAACAAGCAGGGAGGGATGCACTCCTACCCTCTGTGCAGAGAAGCCATGAGAGTGTGGTACTCAGCCCTTAAACACGGACTCACAAAGACAGCGGTTCATGTTCCAGGGGTCCAAAACATTCTGGCAAATGAGCTCACTCGCTCACGATCCAGAAACCATGAGTGGGAGTTACTTCAAGAAGTGGTGGATGACCTGTTCGAAAGATGGGTACTTCCAGAACTGGACCCCTTTGCGTCCCCGTGCAGTGCAAAACTGCCCAATTTCTGCTCGCTATATCTAGGGCATGGTGTTTTCTGATGAGATGCATTTTCCCTTTGCTGGACAAGGAAGTTCCTATACACCCTTCCACTTACAGCGGATGTTACTCAGAACTACAGACGTATCGTGCCACGATGATCCTGGTATCCCCTCTCTGGCCACGTCCGGTATGGTTCACTCTTTTGCAACAGTTAGTAGTGGAACCTCCTTTTCAGCTGCCAATTTTACCCAGCTTGCTATCCCAAGACATGGGAACATTAGTCCACTCGGACCTTCGGTCCTTACACCGCCATGCGTGGCTCCTACAGACTTAGCCATTTTCAGGAATGGGGTTTCGCAAAGGGTGGCAGAAGTCCTAACAGAAGCGCGAAAAAACTTCTACAAGGGCAACATATGCCATGAAATGGAAATGTTTTTGTATATGGGCAGTCGCATGTTCCCTGGACCTACTGTCTTGCTTGGTGAAATCAGTCCTGGAATATCTCCTATCGCTTTCAGATGCTGATCTGAGATACTCTTCCATAATGGCGCATCTCTGCCATTTCGGCTTATCACACACCTGTGGAGGGTAAGAATATTGCCCAACTGGACCTTGCCCGTTCATTACTTAGAGGCATGCTTCATGTGAAACCTCCCATTAGGGATCCTGTTCCCCCATTGGACTTACTTTTTGTTCTAGAGAAATTGACATTACCTCCCTTTGATCTGGCCTTGGATTGCGACCTACTTTTTCTGTCTTGTAAAACGTTATTTTTAATTGCCATCACTTCAACTCGAAGGGTTTCCGAGCTGCAAGCCTTGATGTGTAAAGAACCTTATTTAATATTTCACAGTGACTATGTGTCTCTGCACGCTAATCCTAAGTTCCTTTCAAAGGTGGTGTCTGAGTTAACTTTGAATGAAGACAGCTCCCTTCCAGTTTACTATCCTGAGTATTCGAATAAATAGGAAGCCCTTCTTCACCCTGTATATGTACATAGAATCCTTGGGTGTTATTTGAGCTGTACAAAACTGACCCGGCAAACGGATCAGTTGTTTGTGTCCTTTGCCCCCAGGATTGTGGGGAAACCAGTTGCACGGCAAACCATGTCCAAATGTTTAACCAAGTGCATTACTTTCATTTACAAGTACGAAAAACCCTTACTGGGACCAGTTAAGGGACATTCCACGAGGGGGATGGCTGCATCCTTTGCGGCCATGGAAAATGTTTCTACAGCAGATATGTGCTGCTGCAGCATGGAATTCTGTGCATACTGTTGTTTGTTTTAGTTGTTTAACCAGGAGTAGCAAACTAAGCTGAAAGCTTTTTTACAGGTGCGACCCGGGCGCACAGGGAAGTTAAGTGACTTGCTCAGGGTCACACAGTATGCAAGTGGAAGCTGTGGGATTCAACCCCAGATCTGGTCTGCTGGATGTCACCAGATTTGCAGCTCAGAGCCTTAAACCACTGCGCTATACTGCCTCAAGCACTGCACCCTGGATATTACTTCCAGAAAGAGAGCAGGATTTGGCCTTGCTGTGCTCCAAGGCCTAATCTCATGAATAACAAAAATTCAGTATGTCAGAGGTTTATTTTCCTGCCTCCCTTTTTCTTCCCTTTGGGGACACTGCTTGGGACTTAGTCCTTATGGTGTAGCCTGCTGCAGGAGCTCTTACTCAAAGCAAGATAGTACAGTTACTAAGAACTTACTGTAACAGGACAGGGTTTTAAATAATTGATTAGCAGTTATTTTCTTGGGACAATACTAACTGTACAGAAAGCACTTATATAGGTTTTCTAGAAGTGTTATGTTTGTTAAACAGTGAGGCAAGTGCTATGCATTTTCACAGTTTTAGAACTTTTATGAGCAAAATCCTAATCAATTTTTAGAGTTAAATAAAACCCTGCAGTAGATCTTCAAGAGGAGCTCCTGCAGTAGGTACTATTTTCCCTCCCTCCATCCCCCTATTATGTTTCTCCCTTTGGGATTTGCTTTGGCACCTGCCTCAGAACTCTCCTGCCAAGTAACCTTCGGGTCTCCGGGTGAACTGAGGTGGGGCTGGGGACCGCCCCCTTTATACAGCTGGTGACGTCGGTGGGCGGACCAACGTAAGGGGCGGGCCTCAGCTGGGTACTGCTGGCTAGAAGTTTTCCATGGAGTCCTGGTGCCTGGCGGCATAGTCATTCTGGTGTAGCCTGCTGCAGGAGCTCTTCTCGAAGATCTACTGTTATGGTAAGTTCTTGTGTAACTGTACTTTTCGTTGGTTCCCTGTTTGGGTTTCCAATATTTAATCTGTTAAAAACACAAGATTTTTTGCTTTAAATTGGGTTTATTTTAAGGTGGTTGCATGTTTTTGAAGTGTACAGTGACGATTAACATTTTTGGTGCCCTTTTCTGTCAAACTGGTACAACAGAGAAGACTAAAATTTAGTTAGTTACTTTTACCCAGAAAGACGTACTGAGCTTCTAACAGCTCACTTACATATGCAAAGGCCCATCTTCTTGAAGGTGGAAGCAAGCTGCTTTGAAACAACTGGGGGCTGTGAAGAACTGTATTGAACTGGCAGTCTGAAAGAAAGCTCACTCTTGCTCAGATTTGAGGGAGGTGTACTTTAAATTTTACAATTGGTATTATTTTGTGTTGTGTTTTTTTTTTTTTTTGTTTTGTTTTGTTTTTGTTTTGTTTTTTGTCAAAGAGTTTGCAGTACTGCTTATGTATCTGTATATTTGGAGTTTAAAGAGCAGGTACCTACTGTCAGGCACCCAGCCCCCCTCAAACATATATAATAGTGGACCTGCTCCACTGTTGATGGGTATGAAAACTGCCATGCGCTTCCCTCCGGGTAAAAATTTATAGCACCCTGAATTTGCACCCCCTTAAAAACAGAACCATGTCTGACACGCCCCCAGGCAGGTACTCCAGCCTCCTTTTGTGATGTCAGAAAATGAAGGCTGCTTGTATGTGCTCCATATATCTGTATTGGTGCCATTGGTCAATGACGTTTAGTGCTATTTAGAGTTGCCACTTGGAAAAATGAAAGTGACCACTCCAGTAAACCGGGACTGTTACTCCAGCAGCTGCTTTGATTTGTCTACATGGCACCTCTAAATAATACTAAATGCAATAGATATATCCCATACATACAGGTTAATAACATGCACCCTCAGTATTCATTTCCTGACATCACAAAAGGGGGCTGGGGGTCTGTCAGACATGACTGTTTTTATGAGGGTGCAAATTTGGGGTGCTATAACTTTTTGACTGGAGGGGGAAGTGCACAGAATTGTTACTACCCCTCAACAGTAGAGCAGTTCCACTATTATATATGTTTGAGGGGGGATGGGTACATGACAGTAGGTACCTGCTGTTTAACTTCAGAGGGGTTGAAATACTGCATAATTGATTTTCCCTTGTGGATAACTGGATTTTTGTGTACTAGTATTTTGGTGACAGTTTGCATCAAACTATTTCTACCCCTGGAGTCCTTTAGCATCATTAACTTTTGCACTTAGCTGGCTAGGTGCAACTGCCCCGGATGTGTGCCTTTAAGAGAATTTAATGAGCTGAGGGCAAGTATCAGGCGACAGGAACGGAAGTGAGATGAGTGAGAGATGTTGAAGGCTTCAGAATTTTTTCTCCGCTGGACTGAGCAACATAGCCCCCGAGGTGTCTCCCAACTTTCCTTGTTGACAGCCTCCTAGTACTTAATTTGGGTAACGTTATCCTCATATTTCATTTCTAAAAGTGTGCTGAGTGAAAGTTTTACATTTTTCATTAGCGCTGCACTCATTTTTAATTTTTAGCACGACCGCTCTATTTTGACTTTATATTTACCACAAATGTTCATTTTAAAGTCTAATTTCATCACGGGTGCTTATTTTTGACAGTTCCCTTCATTTTGGGGCAAATTCTTGTGTGGAACCGTTGAATTAGGGACAGTTTCCTTGTTTTTTTTACTTCAGACCTCGGAGGATTTACCACAAGGCACCCCAGTGGAATTCAGATCTTATCAGTGCCTGGGGGTCTCGATCAGGATTGGCATACTAAGAGAAACCTCTATATATATATATATATATATATATATATATATATATATCTATATATACATATACATACACACAAGGATCTGGACCTATGGTATCATCTGTCACATGACTGTCCATAAGGGTCCAGCAGCCACCTGTGGCAGTTACGTATTGCTGGGTTTTCTGTCAAGATTGGCACTGGTATAGATCCCAGTTTTATAACCACGAAGGGAAAAAAAAGGTACTGCCAACAGACAGAGCTAATCAACTGGGAAGGACTGGCCAGTGGCATTTTCACAGAAACCTGCACTCGGTTTGTAAGGTCCAGGACTGGTTTGCTTTGCTTGAACTGGCAAACTTAGCAGACAAACCTTCAATTATTGTGACTGAGGACATATCACAGGCTTCCAACTAGGGACCACTCAAAAGCACTAAAATGTAAGGAGGTGCTGAGGAACCCTCCAAATCCCAGCCAAAAATTAAAGCTTTCAAATATGAAGTTTCTCACATTTAAAAAAAAATAGTAGAAGTGACGAAGGAAGGAAGCTCGATCAAGCCGCTAATGAAGTGGCTAAAAAGAAACTGTTTAGACATAAATGCTCTCGGGAAAGCCCAATAGCAAGACAACAGGCAGCTTAAAGCATGCAGAAAAACTTTGCAGTATTCCATTTGTGCAAAATATGGAAAAAGCATGGCAACTGTTTCAGACTTTACAAAACATGTGTCCTTTCTTTTCTGGGGCTGGCAAGCACTCTTCCGCAGTTCTCTTTCCCATAGACTGTGCGGGTGATACAGTAAATGATAAATAATTTTGTGATGCCCCTGCCTACAGGGGCTGCTATCACTCTTCCACAGTTCTCGCCCAGAGACTGTGAGGGTGATAACAGATGATATAACAATTTCTAGGGACATGGATATGTTGTTCATCCACACTGTTTGGCAGGTTTCTTGCCGGAAGGTCTTCAAGCTGGCTCCTCCCACCCACCCGGGTGGTAAAACTCTCGGCTCCGCCCCATGACGCCAGATCTTCCTTACCGCTTGGAAGCTCAGGTTCCCTCCTTAACGCTCTGCGTGTAAGACTGGTTCCTAGTTCTTGGAATTTTTGAAATTAAAAGTTTTGCTAAAAGACTTGTATTCTCCCTCGCGGCTGCGATGGACCATCGACTCCTGGTTTCCGGAGATGCCCTTGCGGGCAGAAGATGTCTCGAGCGGATCCGCAGTCCACGTCGATTTACTGCTTGGGCCTTGAGCACGCCCGCCAGGCCTGCGACCTGTGCTCTTCCTTTTCGGCCTACGTCCTCGAAGACCGTGCTGCCCGTTTTCAACTGGGGCGTCCCCAGAAAAGATTTCCTCCGGTTAAGTCAAAAGAGGCCCGGTCGTCGGTGGATCAGCTCGAGCAGATGATCGCCCTCGAAGAGGAGGCGGCAAGGGCCGCTTCTACCTCGGCTGCGGCATTTGTCCCGCTATCTCTCAGTGCCTCTTATTTGGCTTCTTTTAAGGAGCTTTGTCTGACCCTCGATAAAAGGTGAGGGTCCACTTCTTCTGGACCGTTTTCGGTCCAAAAGAGGACAAGAGATGTCTCACTGTCGCGCTCTTGGGAGCGGAAGATCCCTCTCCCCTAGTTGTCGGCAGTCGACTTCGGTCAACCCCTCGGCCTCGGCCACTGGTTTCACGGTGTCCCCGTCAGGCCAGTTGACCGAGACTCCCGTCGACGCAGTCGAGATTTTTCTCGACCCGTTGGACGGGTTGTCGGCTGGAGAAGCTGAGAATCCCCTCTCCCCGGTTCCCCCGGTGGGATTTGAGGATCCCGTCGGCTCGTCTGTGCCTCCGGTTCCGGAGCCTTTGGTGGAATCGTCCGAACCGAGGGGAGTGCCGATTCCCGCGACACCTCCCCGCACCGTCCTCGGCCTAGCCGAGGTTCTCGGTCTCGGACGTCTTCGCGGTCCAGCCAATCCCGACGTCATAGGCGGTCTCGGCACCGCGGCAAGTGGCGCCGCCGCTCATCCTCTTCCTCCTCCTCGGACGAGGGAGGCTTGCAAGTTCGTCGCCGGAGGTATGAGGAACTCATGTGGCAACAGCTCCTTCTGACCAGGAATAAGCTGGCGCGTCGTCTTCCCCGACCATTAAGTGGCGTCCACGAGAGGCGAAACAACCCCCTGTTTTAGCGAGGAGCCTGTTCCCAGGCCGGTTGTTCGGCCAATTCCAGCTGCCCCACCGATTCCGGTGGAACCTCCGCCTCCACAGCTGTTAGTTGGGGCTCCGACCAAAAATTCTCGGTCAGCTCAGGGACTGCCCCATAGGCTGTCTGTCACCCTCACTCCCGATAGACCTCGGCAGGTGGAGGGTGGCTCAGGCCCGAGGCAGCTCTTTGAGGACTCTTCCGAGTCCGAGGATGATTCCTCCCTTTTCTCCAAGCTAATGGACTTGGAGTCCTCAGGAGGACAGTCAGTGGACGATAGCCCTTCGTCCTTCCTAGGATTGCTTCGGCTCATCTCGGAGTCCACCGGGATGAAGCTCGAACCCGTTTCTAATGGGCCAGGTATCCCCTCACGGAGATTCTGGACCGAGGGGATTCCCCTACGGAGGCCTTTCCGGTGGCCAAGGCCATAGTGGGTCCGGTCTTGGAGCTCTGGCAGCGCCCTGCTTCCTGTCCTGCGCCTGCGGCCAGGATGGCCAGGAAGTATGCGGTCCCTACCGGTTCCCTGTCCGGTTTTTCGGAACACCCCTCGGCTGAGGGGTTGGTTACCGACAGCGTTTTCCGGCGTGCCGGGAACGCTAGGGATGTGGACAAACCTCCCGACAAGGAGTCCCAGAAGTTGGACTATGCCGGGCGAAAAGTCTGTGCTGCGTCCTCTCTCGGTCTTCGTCAGGCCAGTTCGGCCGTCCCTCCTTTCACATTTTTCTCACGCCCTGTTGGACTCCCTGGATGAGGTCGTCCCTCATCTTCCCGCGGATCTGCAGACTACGGTCAGGCAGGTGCGGGACCAGAGGCAGGGCAGTGGCCAAACAGCAGCTCAGACTGCTTTAGACATTGGGACTCATGTGCCAGGTCTGTGGCGGCCGCGGTGGCTATCGTCGTTAGGCTTGGCTGAGGATATCCACCTTCGCCGGATACCCAGCACAAGTTGGCGGATGTTCCTTTGGGGACTGACCTCTTGACCCTGGGGTGGAAGGTCACCTGCAGAGGATCGAGAAGTTCAATGCTACCTTGGACTCGGTCTCTTCGCTCCAGAAGGACAAAGGCCACAAACCACAGCCTAAGCCCTTTCGTCCTTCTGGCCCCGTGCATCCGGCCCAGCAACGTCAGGGCCAGCAGGCTCGGGCTTGGCATCCCAAACCCAAGCCCGGGCGTCCCTCCAACAGGAAGCAGGGAGGTAGGCCCAGGAGGTCCCTCTGCGGTCCCTCCTCCAAGCCTGCCCAGTGCCGGGCTGAGGGTGTCTCCCAGCCCCGTCACCTTACCCCCAGGTTCCCCGTGGGGCAGGCTCCGGCACTTCCTTTCCGCCTGGTCCGTTATTACCACGGACAGGTGGGTACTGGAGGTGGTGGGAAAAGGCCTGCCTCTAGAATTTGAGCAGGCTCCGCCCTTCAGAGCCGTCGCACCTTGGGGGGCCTCAGGGTCCACAGCCTCACTGTCGGCTCCTCGGGCGCATCGGCCTCCTCACCTCAAGGAGGTGATCAGGGAGAGTAGCGGATCCTCCCTCAGACAGGTTTGTGTCCAGGTACTTCCTGGTTCCGAAACGTACGGGGGGCTGGCGCCCCATTCTCGAACTTCACGACCTGAACAAGTTCCTAAGGTCTCGAACCTTCAGGATAGTCACTCTGGCTCAGATAATACCATCCCTGTAACACGGCGTGTGGTTCTGCTCTCTGGACCTGCAGGACGCGTTCTTTCACGTCCCTATCCGTCCGTCACATCGGAGATTCCTTCGCTTTCAAGCGGAGGGATCCCTCTTCGAGTTCCGAGCCATGCCCTTCAGCCTGTCTCCAGCTCCCAGGGTCTTCACCAAATGCATTGCAGTGGTGACAGCCTTCCTGCGGCGCCGAGGGGTCCGGGTGTACACTTACCTGGATGATTGGCTGATAGCAGCCCCCTCCAGACAGGAGGTGGAGCAGTCCAGAGATCTGGCCCTCCAGGTTTGCTCTCAAATCAGCCTTCTCATCAACGAGGCCAAGTCGGAACTCGAGCGGAGCAGGTGATTCTGTTTGTCGGGGCAGGCTAGAGCTCTCTTGAGCCAAACCGCGGATCGGCGGACAGGGGCGGGGTTCTTACCTCCTTTGCCCAATCATTTCTGGTTGGGCAGTGGCCCTGCCGGGACTTCCTGCCTCCTGGGTCTCATGGCGGCCTGTACCAGCGTGGTCCATTGGGCAGCGCTGGCACATCGCGCCCCTTCAGTGGGGACTGGCCAGCCAGTGGTCACGACGCTGCGATCCATTGGACCAGCTAGTGATAGTGACCAGGAGATGTGGAACGCCTTCCGGTGGTGGACCGTTCCATCTCATCTGCAGGAGGGCATCCCGTTTGTCCGCCCAGAGCCGACGGTCTCTCTATCGACCGATGCCTCTCTGATGGGTTGGGGTGCCCATCTGGGGGAACACCGAGCGCACGGCCTCTGGGTCTGCCTAGCTCTCACCGCCTTTGCTCCGTTTTCTCCGGGGTCAAGAGGTCCGAGTCCAGGCGGACAATACCACGACCATGTACTACCTAAACCGCCAGGCGGGGCCGCGTTCCATGCAAGGAAGCTCTCCGCATTTGGTCACTCGTCGCGAGCCTGGAGGCGGATCTCCTAGCCATTCATGTGGCAGGAGCCCAACACCCTGGCCCGATGCCCTGAGCCAGATAGGGGCTGCATCTCACGAGTGGTCTCTCCTGCGGAGTAGTACAAGATCTATTCTCCCACTGGGGCACACCTCAGGTGGACCTGTTTGCCTCCAGGAGAGCGAAGCTGAGGCTGTTTCATGCCGCCCCCTCAGCAGGGCTCGCTGCAGGGGATGCCTTCAGGCTGTGGACCCCGGCCTCTTCTATGCCTTTCCCCATTTCCCTTGATTCACAAGGTGCTTCTCAAAGCAAGGAGGGACAAGGCGAGGTGTTCTGATAGCCCCAGACTGGCCCCGCAGTTCTGGTACCAGATCTCCTCAGCTCCAGGCTCCGAGGCAGCTTCCAGCTCGCCGGACCTGCTCTCAGTCAGTCAGGGAAGGTGTTCCATCCGGACCTTCAATCCCTGCACCTGATGGCCTGGTTCCTGTGCGGCTAGAGTTCCAGGCCTTGGGTCTTTCCGACGAGGTCCTCAATGTTGTTGAGGCGTCCCGTAAGGAGTCGACCAGGAAATGCTATGCCTTCAAATGGAAGAGATTTTCCATTTGGTGTCAGTGCAAGGGCTTGGACCCTTCCTCCTGTCCTTTGGCAAGCATCTTGGACTATTTATGGTCCCTTTCTAGTCAAGGGCTTAGGTCGACGACCCTAAGGGTGCACCTGGCAGCCATCTCTGCTTACCGGGCGCGGGCCGAGGGCAATCCAGTGGCGAGGAGAAAGTGGTCTGGCGCTTTTCAAGGCCTTGATCACATTTCCCCTCAGTGCAGAACCTCCACCTCCGTGGGATTTACTGCTGGTACTGGTAAAGCTCATGGGCAAGCCATTCGAACCAATGCACAGGTGTGAACACTCCACCTGTCGTGGAAGACCGCCTTCTTGGTGGCTATCCGTCAGCCAAAGGATGGGAGAACTCCAGGCACTCTGCATTGAGTCTCCTTACCTGGTCTTCCACAGGGACAAGGTTGTCCTGCTTCCCCACCGAAATTCCTTCCGAAGGTGGTGTGATTTCACCTTAACCAGGTGTTGACTCTGCCGGTGTTCTACCCCAATCACACCTCGGAGGCGAATACAGGCTCCATACTTTGGACCCTAGAAGGCGCTTGCTTATTATAAGGGCCTTGCGCTGAAATTCTGGGAGAGGTTCACCAGCTGTTTGTCACCTGTGCTGAAGCCGCACCTGGCAGACCTGCAGCCAAGCGGACGATAAGCAGGTGGGTCACCTCCTGCATAGATCTCTGCTACAAGTTGGCGGGCATGGAGCCTCCCAGAGGGATAAGAGCTCATTCTACCCGTCATACTGCTGCATCGGTGGCTGCTTCCAGGGACGTCCCTATCCAGGAAATCTGCAGGGCTGCTACCTGGAAGTCAGCACACACCTTTATTACCCATTACCACATCGACCTTGAGTCACTTGGGATGCTGGTTTTGGGGCCTCAGTTCTCAATCTTTATTCCCTAAGTAGGGAATTGTGCCTTGCCTCCCTCCTGCGGAGAACTGCTAGGAGTCTGCCAGACAGTGTGGATGAACAACATATCCATGTCCCTAGAATACAGGTTACTCACCTGTAACAGGAGTTCTAGGAATGGTATATGTTGTTCATCCACACGACCTCCCCGGCTTCGACGCACAACCTGAGCTTCCAGCGGGCTAGATCTGGCGTCATGGGGCGGAGCTGAGAGTTTTACCACCCGGGTGGGTGGGAGGAGCCAGCTTGAAGACCTTCCGGCAAGATTTAAAGCAGCAAGGAACCTGCCAGGCAGTGTGGATGAACAACATATACCATTCCTAGAACTCCTGTTACAGGTGAGTAACCTGTATTTTTCTGATGCCCCTGACATGACTGTGAAGGGCCTAGAACTCTCTGTATCCAAGGAGGTTCTCCCTATGTGCCTTCGTTTTCCTAAAACATATTGGACTACCTTTCTCAGGAGTCCTTCCAAGGTGAGGTTAAGGATAAAAAGGAAAAGATTATAGGGAGATGAAAGGTTCCACTTCTTAAAAGCCCTGTTTATTATGAAATAATATAAATGAAAATGCCACGAAAGTGTTTCAAACCTCCACTTCTGTAGCAGAGGTTTACAAGCGGTCTGGAAGTGTTAATAAATAAATACATAAATATATCAATTGTTTAATAATACTGAGTGCCTGTCTGTACATCCCAGCCATGTGAGTATAGTGCATCAGGTAGCTTGTGAGAAAGCAGGGATCTTATTTCGAGATACAGCTTTTGCAGCAGGTAACACCATTAGGACTGAAGCCGGCAGGCGTCAGGACCTCACGGAATTCTTCTAGCTAGCTATCTTAGAAGGGACCGCTAACGTGGTCCCCTCTGACGTCAGGCGTAGTACATAAGGGGGCGGTCCTGCCAGATTCCCCAGTTCTTTCCCGTCGACTTGCATGTCTCGACCCTTCGGTTCAGATTCTAGCGCGCGACGCATGGTAAAGTGTTTTCCTACGGGAAATTCATTCTCTTCGTTCAGCTTTTTGTCTGATGTCCTCACCAACCTCCGGTCACTCCTCGAAGTGCGCCTGTGGGAAGCAGATCCTGTTCAAGGATCCGCATTTGGCCTGTGTCCGGTGCCTAGGCCCAGACCATGACACCCAGTCCTGTACCTTTGCCAGGGTTTCAACAGCAGAACCCAGATCCGTCGCCAGAAGGCCCTGCAGGCGTTCCTGCTCGAGGGCAACTCAAGACCATGGCTTCGGGAATTCTTGGAGAAGGCCCGTAAGCATTCTGAGAAGCATAGAGAAGGCCCTTCAGGTCCCTGTCTAAGGCCTCCGACTCGCGCAGCTCGGCTCAGAGTCTGACCGCTCTCCTTCCCGGGCCAGCTATCCCGCTGCGGTGAGAAAATCTTCAGGCTCCTCTTCTCAGGCCAAGACTTCCAGGCCTTCCTCGTCCTCCAAGGCCCTGGCTAAGTCGGGGACCGTCATCATCACCACAAGTCGGGTTCCACCATTCTGAACCAGGCGCCAAGTCTGCCTCCTGCCTCCTCTCCCCAGCGGAAGACCAAGGAGCTCCACCTTGTAAGAGGCTGTTGGACCTGGCGCGGTTCACCCGGCGTCGGCCTCTGCCATAGTCCCCAGAGCGTCGTCCATCAGAGGACCGTCGCCCGGCCAAGCCTACTCATCCCCGGACACGGTGAGGACGCGCCCGCACCAATTGAGAAGAGGACCCCGAAGCCTCTGACCGACGTCGGTCAGGAGACCATCACTGAGGAGGAGTTGACACAGCCCGAGGACCAGACGGGCAACCCCGGTCCTGTTGAGACTCCCAGGGAACCCTCCCCGCAACCCGAGGCCCCTGTGGAGCTGACGCCGGGACCCAATGACCGACCACCGGTGCCCGGTCCGTCGTCAGGTCTTTCTTTTTCAGAGGTTAAGGAGCTTTTCACCTACTGGTGGGATACCATCAAAAAGGACATGGTCCCCACCCCACCTCCTCCTCCTCCTAGGCCGGTTACTCCTCCAGTTCCTGCGCCCTCTTCCATCCGGGTCTGCAGGCGATTACTCCTCCCTGGGAGCCCAGGATCCCTCCAAAGGGAGACCAAAAAGGAGACCCGTCCAGATCCTCTTCTGGGTCACCCAGCCCTAGAGACCCAGAAGACTGCGCTACGCCTTCTGACGGAGGACGGGATCAGAGTTTTCAACAGGATCTAGATCCCCATCTCCCGTCCACATCCCTTCTCCGGACCCACGTGAGCTTCCAAGGTCTCCTCCAGATGACCCTTCATTCTCGGACATCATGAGACACATCCAAGAGAACATGGGATGGGATGCGGAAGAGTTAGACCCCGAAAGGCTACGCCTTGCAAAATATCTTCGGCAGAAGGACCCCAAGCCTGTGGTGGTGCCACCCTTGGTAGACTTTCGTGGACGTCACCAAGGCAGCGTGGAAGCGTCCACATTCACTCCCGGCGAGCAAAGAAAGCTGACCGCCTGTACAAGGCTCCAAAGGAAGACCAGTACTTGGCTCAGCACCCTCAGGCCGACTCTCTGGTCATAACAGCCTCTCATGACCGGTCCCAGAGACCGCAACATTTGAGCACCCTGCCACCGGACCCAGAGTCCAAGCAGCTGAACGCTATGGGTAGGCGCACGTATGCTTCCGCTACCTGCGCCATCAGATCCCTGAATTATTTGACCCACATGGTGCAGTTCCAAAATGCCCTGTGGGAGCAGGGTCTGGATGCGGCTGAGAAATTGCCAGAAGGTGAGCAGAAGGAGGAGTTGTTGCAGCTCCTCCGTACGGGTTTGGACGTGGGAACCCAAGTGCTACGAGCGCGTGCGACTCGCGGACTCCTCAGCCCGAGCAGCAGCTTCAGCGATGCCTCGGAGGCACTCTTGGCTCCGTGTCTCTGGCTTTCCCGGAGGTCAGAAAACATCATGGATGCCCCATTCAAGGGAGAAGTTTTATTTGGTCAATCCTCTGAGTAGGTAATCGCCAAACTCAGAAGGTGGTGAGGTCGGTTCAGGCCATGTACCGACCAAAGCTTAGTTCCTTCGTAGGAACCAAAGCGATTTTAGTGGACGGATGCAGAGACAACAGTCCCGCCTGCCCACAACAGAGGGGCTCCGGTTTCCGCAGAGCCCAGGGAAAACAATCCACAGGTTGAGGCCAGCGCTCTCCTAAGTCGGCCCAGCCAGCGGGCCCCTCAGCCACCACAGCCTGACTCCTTCCTGCCCGCCCCTCAGGATCAACAGGATTTCATGGTCGGGGGTCGCATTATGAATTTCCTGCCAGGATGGCAGTCTATAACCACCGACAGGCGGGTTCTCCAGATGGTCGGAAGAGGCTACTTTTATAGAATTCGCAGAAAAGCCACCCTCGAGGCCTCCTCTGCTCTCCCGTTACTCGGGTCAGCACGAGTCATTGATCAGACAAGAAGTACTCGCGCTCCTGCAAAAGGGAGCGATAGAGTACGTCCCAGAGAACCAGAGAGGATACGGATACTATTCCCACTTCTTCCTGGTTCCAAAGAAAACAGGGGACCTCCATCCGATTCTGGACCTCAGCGACCTCAATATGTCGGTCGCCTACAAAAGATTCTGCATGGTGACTCTTCCGGGTCTTATTCCCATGCTAAAGCAGGACGCCTTCTTAGCGTCTCTAGACATGTAGGACGCATACCTGCACATCCCTATAGCTCAAGCGCACAGGAGGTTCCTGCGCTTCGAGTTTCTCGGCCACCATCTTCAGTTCGAGCCCTTCCATCTGGGCTGTCATCGGACCAGGGTCTTTACCAAATCGTGGCAGCGTCTCTAAGGAGACAGGGCCATTATGTGTTCCCGCACCTGGACGATTGGCTTTCATGGCCGCCCCCAGAGAGGCGTTGTTACTGGCGATCCAGAGTACCCAGGACCTGTTTCGATCTCTGGGCATCTTAATCAACCACGAGAAGTCTCTCCTGGTACCGTCGCAGAAGCTGCAGTTCATAGGCGCAGTTCTGGACACTGTTCAGGAAAGAGCATTTCTTCCAGATGACAGAGCAGAGTGCATCAGATCCCTCATCAGGGATCTTTTGTCGAAGAAGACCGTCCCAGCCAGGTCGGTCCTTCGCCTGCTCGGACACATGGCTGTGGCCATTCCGACCGTCCCTTTCGCAAGGCTCCATATGCGGGTAACCCAGTGGATGCTCAAGGTGCAGTGGGACCAAAGGCAAGACCACGTGCAGCATCCGGTCAGAATCACGAATGCCGTGTTTCGAGACTGGCAATGGTGGCTAGACCCAGGGACACTCTCTACGGGCGGCCCGTTTATAGCGCCGTCCCTGGAGGTAATCTTCACCACAGACGCCTCAGGACTAGGGTGGGGAGCACACCTGGACGGGTGAAGTCCCAGGAATGTGGACCCCTCAGGAGGCTCACTTCCATATCAACGTCCTAGAGATGAGGGCAGTCCTTTATGCCCTGCAGGCATTTTCAGTCAGAGATCCCACGAGTACTCTCCTGCTTCAGACAGACAACACGGCAGTGATGTATTACCTCAACAAACAAGGAGGTGCACTCTTACCCCTTTGCAGGAGGCCATGAGGGTGTGGGATTGGGTAATCTGATGATGGGGCGAACCTGCTCACAGTACATGTTCCCAGGGTGGACAACACACCCAGACTGCTTGAGTTGTTCCCAGGCCAGAGTCCACAGTGGGAACTTCTTCAGGAGGTAGCAGAGATCTGTTTCTTCAATGGGGAACTCCAGAATTGGACTTGTTAGCTTCCCCAACCAACGCAAAACTGCCCAGTTTTTGCTCGCTACATCCAGGGCCTGGTGTTTTCTGGCGAGACGTGTTGTCCCTCTCCTGGGCAGACAGACAGATTCCTCTACGCTTTCCCTCCCTTCCCGTTGATCCAGAGAGTTCTTCTCAAACTGCGCAGGGAGCATGCAACAATGATCCTGGTGGCCCCCTTTTGGCCCAGACAGATCTGGTTCCCTTTGCTAATACAGCTATCCCGGGAACCTCCGCTCCCGTTGCCGTTCAGCTCCCATCTCTTGTCTCAGGAGGAGGGTTCACTGGTCCACCCAGACTTACGCTCTCTGAACCTGCATGCATGGCTCCTAGAGACATAGCCATTTTGCGACACGGGGTCTCGCAAGAGGTGGCGGAAGTCCTTTCTGCAGCCAGAAAACCGGCAACGCATGCAACATGCGCCATGAAATGGTGCTGGTTTTGTTTATGGTCGCAAGCACGCGGCCTTTCCCCTCTAGGTTGTCCGGTGAAGGCGATGCTAGAGTACCTGCTCTCCCTTTTCCGTTCGGGTCTCGCCCACTCCTCTATTAAGATGCACCTCTGTGCTATCTCCGCTTATCACCTTCTGGTGGGACAGCGCACTGTGGCGTAATTAGATGCCTGTCAGGAATTCCTGAGAGGGTGTTGCACATAGGCCTCCCATTAAGGACCCTGTGCCTCCATGGGATATACTCTTAGTCCTGGAACAGCTCAACTCCCCCTTTGAACCTGCGCGAGGTGCAGAGCTGCATTTCTGTCGTGGAAAACGTTATTTTTAGTTGCTGTTCGTCAGCGAAGAGTTTCGAGCTTCAGGCCTCGTGTAAGGAACCTTATTTGGTTTTCACCAGGACAGAGTTTCCTGAGGACGAACCCTAAGTTCCTGCCTAAGGTGGTCTCCACACTCACTCTCAATCAGGACATTGACCTGCCGGTCTACTTCTCTAGTTATTCTAATAGAGGAGAGGCGCTGCTCCACACCCTGGATGTTCACCGCGGCTTAAGGTACTACCTCAGCAGGACTAAGCAGCTTCTTAAGTCGGAGCAGCTTTTTGTTTCCTTTACTGAAAGGATGATGGGCCAGCCAGTATCGAAACAGTCCCTTTCTCGCTGGCTTGTCCAGTGCATACCATACTGCTATGATATCAAGAAGAAGCCCCTTCCGGGATCAGTTCGGGGCCATTCCACTAGAGGTGTGGCCACCTCCTTTGCAGCACTTCGCAATGTCTCCACTTCAGCCATTTGTGCTGCAGCCACTTGGAGCTCTGTCCATACCTTTATCAGGCAATATAGCCTAGACATTGCTTCACGGCGAAGAGCCGGCTTCGGCCTGGCCGTGCTACAGGGTCTCCTGTCCTAGAACTAGGACTTGGAATGAGCCTTCTAGTTTCCTCCTCCCAGAGTGTTTGCAAGCGCTACTGCTTGGAAATCGGTCCTAATGGTGTTACCTGCTGCAAGAGCTGTATCTCGAAGTAAGATAGTACAGTTACGTAAGAACTTACCATAACAGTAGATCTTCAAGAACAGCTCTTGCAGCAGGTGCCTTCCCGCCCACCTTCCCCCTTGGAGGAGGCATGGCTTCTCGAGCCTTTAACGGGACGTATACCTCTTTGTCTTCTGACGGTGGATCCTTGGTCTCCCATTCTGATGTCGTCCAGCGGCCAGAAGTCTCCGGCGGGAGAACTGGGGAATCTGGTGAGACCGCCCCCTTATGTACTACGCCTGATGTGGGAGGCGGGACCGACGGGGGCGGTCTCCGCTGAAGATAGCTAGCTAGAAGAACTCCGTGGGGTCCTGATACCTGCCGGCTTCAGTCCTAATGGTGTTACCTGCTGCAAGAGCTGTTCTCGAATATCTACTGTTACTGTAAGTTCTTACGTAACTGTACTGCCTCCTTGTCCTCCTTACCCACCCACCCCCCTGGATAAGGACTCCAGAAAATAGATTCTTAGTTTCCCTGCAGATGCTTGTCAACATTTTTATCTACTTGGCTTTTCGGTCAAATACCAAAAAAAAGGCACTGCAGAACTCTGTCCTTGTTCTTGGTGCAGGAGCAGGTGGATACGGCCTACCTTCTCCGGAAGCTATATAGTTCCATTTTTCCACAGGACAATAACAAGAATGCTGCCTCAAGAGTCACAGGCTATGCCATCTCTCTGAGGCGCTTTGTCTGGCCTAGAACTACTGGTCTACCCTCAGACTCCCAGTTTAAAGCCATGTACTTCCTTGTGAAAGTTTTTAATTCATTAGAATAAAGGCATACGGTTTGATTCCAGAAATCTCACTGCAACAAAGCCCCCTGCCCCAAGGAAATTCCTCCCGAGGGCATTAGGGGCAGAGTTTTTTTCCCAGCCTTCTCTCAGTACAGGGGTGATCTTCCTGCACGTAATGTCTCCACCACTCATTCACACTAATAGCAGTACACCAGAGGCGCTAGGACCCATCGGGGCAAACCTTTTCAAGAGGGCGGCACCAGATGGGAGCGATGAGAAGCGGCACCACAAGCCAGGCTTGTACGTATAGACTACCTCGATGTCGACATCTTCAACCGCCTTCCAGTTTCTTTTTGCCGTTGAGTGCACTTCAGTGACAGCGCTCACTCGCCGGGAGTCAAACTTCAAACTAGCAACTTAGTTTTCAGTTTTATTATTTTGTATTTTATCACAAAAAGTACAGATTATATTTTAATAAGTTTCTTACTTGTACAAGAAAGAAGTCTTCAGCCCTCCATTGACGGAGTCAACGATGCGTGGGACAGGTGACAGTAGGGAGACTTCGTATGAAAGCTGTTCAGTCAGCCGGGCCAGGTCTGGTTCGCTGCCCTCTTCGGAAGCGGGTTCTAACAACGGACGGTCCAGTGCTTTTCGGGGGGGGGGATGGCCAGTCCCCTCGAAAGCATAAAAAGACACTGTCCCATTCACTGCACCATTCGACCTTGAGTTGTTCTTTGGCCCACCGGTCGTAGAAAAAACGGCATCATTCCAGGTCGCCCTCTGGTACGTCTGCGCGTAGACGGTTGGTTGCTAGGGTCAGGAGCCGGTCTCCGCTTCTTTCGGAGTCACTGGTTTCTGTCTGTGGTAGCCGGCCTCTTCAACACTGGAGCGCCTCTCTGCCTGTTGGAGGGGCTTCTGATGAGCAGTTTGACCATTGGGCCGCTCTTAAGGTGCAGTGGGCTCGGCGGTTGTCCCGACTGCCCGAACCGACCAGTCTGTCACCGGGGCCTCCGGGCCTGTCAGTTGCGGATTGGCAGGAGGCGGTTAGAGTTCCTAGTTATGCCATGCCTCACTACGACCACACTCTATCCCCCACACATCACACTATCCCACACATGGCTGCAGTGCATAGGTCCATAATGATGCCTTTATTTCTTGCCATTTTCATCCTTTACCTACAAATTGCAGTTTTCGAACTTCTACGACGGTACGTCAACTGTGTCACTTCTCTGGCTCAGAGGTCCTTTTCGCAAACCTCTTCGCCAGGGGTGGCATCAGCGCCATCTGCAACGCCATTTTCAAACAACATGAAGTCTTGCTATATTATGACATATGCAGTGAGTCCCAACCTTGAACTGCTCCGGAGGTGAAGAGTTAACTTTCCATGCCAGGCATGGAATGCAGAGCTCGAGCTCGGTTGAAACTCTGTCTGTTGTTCTTCAAACTCAAACCGTCAGATTCTTTACTCAGCCTCGCTGAACAGTCGCTCCGGAGATTTCTCCTTCTGCTCAGTTCATTTTGTCGGTTAAAGTATTGTTTTCCTCGGTTTATTGACCGAAATTAAACCGCAACCGGTCGGTTCAGACTCTGTCTGTGGTATTTGTGAGTACTAGATAGGTTTTACATTCATTTCTATTCTGTGTGGAACTTGTAAACGGTTATTGGTTCGGTTTGAACCGATCAGGTTGTTTAAAATATATTAATCTGTCATTTAGAGTGTGGTTACCGGTTCTAAAAATGGATTTTATTATGTTTTTCCACGACCCGTGACACGGTTGGGAACCGATAAGGGTGTCTTACCTGGCGGATTGCCATAGACGGGTAAGTTTGGTTAGGACTGGCACTATGTCTGAGAAACCCAAAAGAAAAACCGGATCCACTGGGTTTCAACACTGCAGTGTCTGTGGGGAAGCTTTGCCAAGGCTGACCCCCACACCACCTGTGTTTGTCTGGGGTTTGACCACCTCAATGCAGACTGCCAGATTTGTAAAAATTTTCCTGCAGCTACCCTGGAAAAGAGAGTTGGTAGGCTCAGGGAAAGGAGGCAAAAGTCCAGTGAACTGATGGTTGTGCCCAGTTCGGTTGAAACCGAACCGGAGGGAGTGCCCTCTGACCAGGGCGAGACTTCCTCGGGCAAAAGGAGATCTGACTCCGAGGAGTTGGTCCCAGCAAAAAGGACTAGGAAATCAGCTGGTGTGGAGCCAAAACTTTCCTCTCCAACCGCTGAAGAAATAGCCAAAGCGATTAAAATTGTCCAGTCGCTTTCCCCGGTTCCGACCGAACCGGCACCATCAGGTAAGCGTCTGGTTCGGCCAGTTCCACCAGTTCAAGAGTATGAGGTAGAGGAATATTATGAACCAGAGGAGGGGGAAGAGGAGTATGAGGAGAGTGAATTTGGATTTGAAAGTCTGGATGTGCCCATTGACCCTGACATCTACCCAGACAGACCTTCAGTAGTATCTCCTCCCAGGCTTTCTGAGTCCCCTTCTCATTTTATGTTTTGTAAGAAAGTGGCTGAAACCCTCCAGCTCCCTATGGAGGAAGCTGTGGATGATCAAGAGGAGCCTGACTATGTGGAAATGATGGATATCCCAGAGTCAAGGAGGCTGTCTATTCCCTTGCATAAATCCTTTTGGAAACAATAAAAATTTTAAAAACTCCTCACACTGTACCTCCTGTCGATAAGAGAATGGACTAGGTACACATTGTCAGGCTTGGATACGGAGTTCCTTACACAACAATGCAGCCATGTTGGGGTAGTGCAGACTGCAGCCTGTGACAAGGCAAATATTCCCTTGGCTTCACACCCCCTGACAAGGACTCCAGGAGGATCGATGCCATGGCAAAGAAACAGTACATGGCAGCATCCTTGGGACTCAGACAGGCAAATTATATGGCTTATGTTGCTAGATATCAGAAATCCAGATGGGATACTGTTATGGCTCCTAGCAAAGCAGGTCCCTGGCCAGCTTGCCAAGGAGCTGGAGCAGGTGGCTGCTGATGGTATTGAGGCATCCAAGGTGCAATTCCATGCTGCAGTGGACTCTAATGATGTGTCATCAAGAGTCATGGCTACATCTGTGGCACTTCGCAGAATGGCTTGGCTCAGATGTACTAGCCTGTCAAGGATACCCAGACTAAGGCCATGGATTTTCTTGTTGGGGTAATTCTCTGTTTGGGGAGCAGACAGAGAATTACATGAAGAAAATGGATGAATATAGGACCACCTATAGGAGGCACAGGCCAAGGAAAGGCAGGCCACTCCTCAAAGGCAGCTTTCCAGGGGCAGGGCAGGCCTTTTACAAGCCCAGGCCTCTCGTTTGCCTATGCCCAGAGGGGTTCTTTAGAGGGAGAGGCAGACGGGTACAAGCAGGCCTGCTTCCACCCCTCAGCCCAAAGCCCCTGCCAAGCAGGCACCCTGATGGAGTTGCCAGGGCCGATTCTCAGTTACCTGTAGGGGGCAGGCTGGCTTACTTTGTCCAGGACTGGAAGTCTCTGACATCAGACAAGTGGGTCCTGGAAGTAGTAAGCCAGGGACTGGTTCTCAGCTTCAAAAAATTTCCAAAGATGAGAACCAGATCCTTTCCACCTGCAAATCCACCAGAGGCACTTGCCCTAGAGGCAGAGGTCTCTTCCCTCCTGGCTCTCAGAGCTGTGGAAAGGGTTCCACCCCTACACCAGGGCAAAGGGTTGTACTCCAGGTACTTCCTTACCCCAAAAAAGACAGGAGAATCTCGGCCCATCCTGGATCTCAGATATTTAAATAAGCACCTTTTAAAACCAAAATTCAAAATGGTGACTCTGGGAATTATTCTACCCTCTCTAAGGCCAGGGGACTGGCTTAGCGTCCCTGGACCTCAAGGATGCCTACTTCCATATTCTCATCCGAAGCTCCCAGAAGTACCTCAGGTTCGAGCTGCCCTCAGGCCATTACCAGTTCAGAGCAATGCCTTTGGCCTCACCTCTGCTCCAAGGGTATTCACAAAATGCCTGTGCAGTAGCAGTTGCTGCCCTAAGAAGGCAAAATTGCCATCTTCCTTACCTGGATGACTATCTCATAGTAGGCCAGTCTCCAGACCAAGTCAAGTTACATCTACAGATAACTCAGCAACTGCTCACCTCTCTAGGTTTCCTTCTGAGGTCTTTCAAAGTCAGTTCTAGAACCTGTCCAGCTCCTCACCTTCATAGGCGCAGAGCTGAACACAGAGGAAGCCAGGCCTTCCTTCCTTTGGACAGGGCAAGGACCCTGGTCTCTCTGGCCTCCTCCTTCACCCTGCAGGTCTCTGACCAGCAAGGCATTTTCTACAGCTCCTGGGGCACATGGCTGCTTCTACGGCAGTAGTGCAGGGAGCAAGATTTCAGATGAGGGACATACAGTTCCATTTGAGAGCCTTTTGGTCTCAAAGGAAGACCCTCTAACCAAATTGATCCCAGTAACTCGAACCCTGATCCAGGCCCTACAGTGGTGGCAGGATCAGAGCAATTTGAGACAAGGGGTTCCCTTTGTCACACAGTCTCACTCCATAATCCTTACTGCAGATACATCCCTCTTGGAGTGGGGAGCTCACATGGGTGACCTCACTACCCAGGGATTGTGGTCCCCTCAGGAATCTCTGCTCCACATCAATCTGTTGGAACTCAGAGCAGTTTTTCTAGCACTTCAAGTTTTTTCCAAATCTGTTCAGAACAAGGTTGTACAAGTCAGAACAGACAACACCACCACAATGTGGTACATTAACAAGCAAGGGGGCACTCGGTCTATGGCCTTGCACACCGAAGCAATGAAGTTGTGGTCTCTGGCTTACTCCCTGAACACCTCCCTTACGGCAGTTCACCTCCCAGGCAAGGACAATGTCCTAGCAGATGCTCTCAACCCAGGATTTCCCAGGGCCATCACGAATGGTCACTGGACCCCCTAGTCTGGGTGATATTTGCCAGATGGGGCACCCCGCAGATAGATCTTTTTGCAGCCCCAGACAATCACCAACTTCCCCTTTTTTGCTGCAGGCCCTCAGTGTTGGGCTCAGTCCCTCTGGATGCCTTAGTTCTCAATTGGGAAGGGAAGTTTCTCTATGCTCTCCCCCCGGTTCAAAGTGTTAGTCAAAATCAGATCTCAGTCCTGCAAGATGATCCTGATGGCTCCAGATTGGGCCAGACAACCCTGGTATCCACTCCTACTGTCCTTAGCAGTCCATCTTCCCCTGAGTCTTCCCAGGAATCACAATCTGTTAACCTGTGCTCAGGGGAGGGTTTGGTACCCGAACCTCAAATCTCTCAATCTCAAGGCCTGGCTCTTGAAGAGTTAGAGTTTGCTGACCTACACCTCTCCCAAGGTGTAATGGATATACTAAAGGCTTCTAGAAAGCCTTCCACCAGGGCTACCTATAATTCCAAATGGAAGAGGTTTTCCATATGGTGCTCTGGGAAGCATATTTCCCAGAATCTGTTGATTTACCCACAGTCCTGGATTATATGGTTTATTTAAATACCTTGGGGCTGAGACCAGCTACCCTAAAAGTACATTTGGCAGCTGTGTCTGCTTTTATTTGAGCAGGTAAACCCTCTTCTCTCTCAGCTCATCCTGTATTCTCCAAGTTTTTTAAGGGATTGCTTCACATCAACCCTCCGTTCAGGGCCCCTGCCCCTGCCTGGGATCTTAATGTTTGCATTGCTCAGCTTATACAACCCCCCTTTGAGCCTTTGTCTTCAGCAGAGCTGAAGTTCTTGACTTGGAAGACTGTGTTTCTAGTAGCCATCACTTCTGCCAGACGCATAAATGAATTACAAGCTTTGTCAGTGGAGCCTGACTTTATCTCCTTTCATAGAGATAAGGTGGTCCTCTGGACTAACAGGAAGTTCTTGCCTAAGGTGGTTTCAGATTTCCACCTTAATCAATCTATATCTCTTCCAGTGTACTTCACTGACCATTCCTCCTCTGGCGAGAGGAGGCTGCATAGCTTAGATGTGAAGAGAGCCCTTAGTTACTACATAGAGCGTACCAAGGGTCACAGATTTGACTCCCTCCAACTGTTCCTCACTTATGGTGAGGTTGGTAAAGGGAAACCTGCCACTAAAAGATCCATTGCCAGGTGGATTGTCTCTTGTATCCAATTCTGTTATGAGGAGCTGGATAAGGTTCCTCCCTCAGGCCCGAGGGCTCACTCTACCAGAGATACAGCTGCTTCCCTGGCTACTGCCAGGGACATCCCTATTCTAGAGATATGTCAAGCAGCTACCTGGAAAGTAGTTCACACTTTTACCAAGCATTACTCCCTGGACATCCAGGCTAGGAGTGATGCTCGGTTTGGCACAGCTGTTCTTCAGAGCCTATTTCCTAAGTAGGTTCTGTCCCTCCTCCATGGAGGTACTGCTGTGTAGTCTGCATATGTCATAATACAGCAAGACTTCATGTTGTTTTGAAGAAAAAATTACTCACCTTAGTAATGTTGTTTCTTCTAATGGAGTCTTGCTATTTAAGCCTTCCCCCTGCCTGCCCCTCTCAGAACCTCTGCTTTTTGGGATGTGGGTGAGCAGTGCAGTGTTGGCACTTAGATGCCCAACTTGTTGTTTTCACCCTCTTTCTTTGGGGTGATTTGGTGTTGTGTTTTATTTTTGGGTCTCCTGACTTGAGTCTTTGTTTTGGGACCAAAAAATATGTTTTATGTTTAA
Source organism: Neoceratodus forsteri (assembly GCA_016271365.2). Taxonomy (NCBI): domain Eukaryota; kingdom Metazoa; phylum Chordata; order Ceratodontiformes; family Ceratodontidae; genus Neoceratodus; species Neoceratodus forsteri. The sequence goes on from CM028132.1 coordinate 1,416,410,858, forward strand.
TAGCCAGTTGGCTAGTGTAGGTTTAGTTTCCACCCAGGACCTCAGTGAGTTTAGCTCATAAACATCTGACGGTTTGAGTTTGAAGAACAACAGACAGAGTTTCAACGAGCTCGAGCTCTGCGTTCCATGCCTGGCATGGAAAGTTAACTCCTTCACCCGGAGTAGTTCGAAGGTTGGGACTCACTGCATATGTCATAATAGCAAGACTCCATTAGAAGAAACAACATTATTAAGGTGAGTAATTTTTCTTCTGTGTCAGCACCGTCTCTGTACTCAGTGCCGTTCTCTTCCACGGCACTGGGGATATGTACGGCGCCATCTACTTTCCAGAGCTTTTTGACTCTGATTCTTTCTCCTTCTCTTCCTCCTCCTGGTTTTCATTCCGTTCCTGTCTATACAGTTCCCCCTGGACTGTCAGGAGATGATTTTGAGCCTAATCCGGATCCTCGGCTGGGTGATGATGTTGAGGCAATATAGTGCAGTGGTTTAGGGCTCTGAGCTGCAAATTTGGAGACCTGGGTTTGAGTCCCACAGCCCCCACTTGCATACTGTGTGACCCTGAGCAAGTCACTTAACTTCCCTGTGTTCCCAGTTTGCATCTGTAAACAAGCTTTCAGCTTAGTGTATCTCACCTGGTTAAACAATTGAAAAAAAATAATCCCGATTCTGCCCTGCGGGCAGGGATCGGTCCTCCTGCAGAGCCTGTTGTTGAAGACCTTTCCTTTAAGTCTCTGCTCAAGAATTTAAATTCTACTTTCTCTCCAGACCATGGAAATTGATCCTAGGAAGCTTCTGAGTCTCCAATATCTACATGTTCCGGAAATCCCTATGGATTTAACCCCTCCGGTACAGCCCTCTTTCGAGACTCTTTCCCAGATGGTGTGGAAGAATCCGGCTCTTATTCCTTCTGTGGCCAAGTCCATAGATAGGAAGCATGCCCCTCCCAAGAATCGCCCCATCTTGGCCTTACAAGCCTTTGCTGATGCCATAGTGGTCCTGGCAGAGAATGATAAGGCTGTCCTGCCTCAGGAATCTACAGCCCATCCTGTAAACAAGGAATCTCGCAAGGTAGACACCTTGGCTAAGAGGGTCTTTACTGCCTCAACCCTGGGCATGCACATTGCCAGCTACCAGGGCTATTTTTCTCAATACGAGTATGTTCTTTGGCATTCACTCAAAGCAATGGTAGAAGCTCTGCCCAAGTCGGAAGTTAGCGCAGAGCTGCTACAGACCATAACTAGAGATATCGAGTCCAGTAATCAACAAATTAAAGCTGCAATGGACGCTTTCGATACTGCTTCCTGGGCAGCTTCGGTTGGCATTTGCAAGATGTCTGACTCAGTTCTACGACCAGTGGAAATCTATAACATCAGACAAAAGGGTCCTCAGGATAATCTGCAAGGGTACTTTCTAAATCTGTCAGAAACCCCTCCAGATCATTCTCCCAAGCGACAGCCCAGGCTGTCTGCAGCACAGTCGGACTTTCTTGATTCTGAGGTACAAGGTCTTTTGAACAACGGGGCAGTAGAAGTAGTTCCGTTGGATCAACGAAACACAGCTTTCTACTCCCTTTACTTTCTGGTTCCAAAGAAAACTGGTGGCATGCGCCCTATTCTGGATCTCAGAAAATTAAATTCCTGCACAAAGAAAAGTTCAAGATGATATCACTCGGTACCCTGCTACCTTTGATTCATCAACACGATTGGCTAGCCTCCCTGGACATGCAGGACGCCTACCAGCACCTTCTCATGCACCCAAATCACCACAGATACCTAAGGTTCGTAGTGGTGGGTCAACACTGTCAATTCAGAGTCCTGCCCTGTGAGCTATCCTCGGCGCCTCAAGTTTTTACAAAGTGCTGTGCAGTTCTCACTGGCATCTAAGGAAAATTGGAATCCAAGTGTTCCCAAATCTGGACGACTGGCTTCCAGCAAGCCCTCCAGGCAAGAGACTCTGGAGGCCATGCCACAGCCTCCGACTTCCTCATGTCCATGGGAGTCGCTCGAACCTCAAAAGTCACAGTTGTAGCCCTCCCAGAAGCTCCTTTTCATAGGAACCCTTCTGGGCACTTTCTGTGTGAAAGCTTTTCTTCCGGAGGACAGAAGGAGCGATATCTTACAGATGTCCGACTTCATCAGAAAACACAGCTCAGTGCGAGCCCTCTCGATGCAACTGATGCTTGGTCTCATGGCATCCTCGGTGTTCACTGTACCTTTGGCTCGTCTACACATGAGCACCTCTCAGTGGATGCTCAGTACTCAGTGGTGCCCAACCACTCACCCTCAGTCCTTTCTCATCAAGGTGACGGAAACTCTGAAGAGGTCAATCACCTGGTGGTCTCAGGAGGACAATCTTCTGGAAGGATATCCCTTCACCCCTCTGGATCATCAGATCTCCATTACCATGGACGTGTCCCTGATGGGTTGGGGAGCTCACTGCCGGAATCTCCACACCCAGGGTACTTGGACTCGGGACGAGTCTCAACTTCACATAAGTGTCCTGGAAATGAGAGCTGTCCTCTGCAGTCCGAGCTTTGAAGGACATACTCTGTCACAAGAACATTCTCCTTCAAGCGGAAAACAAGGCAGTGATGTATTACATCAACAAACAGGACATTGACCTCTTACCCATTATGCAGGGAAGCAGTGAGTGTGGGAATGGTGCCTGGAGCACAAGGCTCTGATTCAGGCCGTTTACCTGTGAGGAGTATAACGAGCTGGCAGACTGTCTCAGCAGAATGGAGACAGAGCCTCACGAGTGGTCTCTCGACTTAACCATCGTTAAGTTACTCTTCAGAGAGTGGGGAACTCCAGACATGAGCGTCCCCACTCAACGCAAAACTGCCTGTCTTCTGCTCCAGAAATCCAGGACCTGGCGTTTTTGTCAGGATGCATTCAGGCTGCAGTGGACATAACACTTTCTATATGCATTTCCTCCTGTCCCCCCTAATTCAGAGTGTACTGCTCAAACTGGAGGCACCGGGGGGGGGCGCAGAATGATTCTCATTGCCCCATTTTGGCCTCGTCAGATCTGGTTTCCTCTAATCACCAGACTATTGGAAACCTCTCGGAAACTGCTTCCCCTTCAGATGAACCTTCTGACCCAGGGCCCTGTAGTCCATCCCAACCTGAGGTCTCTTCACCTCCACACTTGGCTCCTGAGGAGATAGAGGTGAATAGGTTTAATGTTTCTCGTAGGGTTTTGGATATTCTTTTGGCTGCACACAGGCCAGCCACCAGAAAAACCTACACAGCTAAATGGAAGTGTTTATCTGGTGTGCAAAATCCTCTAAGAACCCTTTTTCCTGCCCACCGAATAAAGTCTTGGAGTAACTCTTAGACCTCTCAAACACAGATCTGCAGTACTCCACAGTCAGTTCATCTTTGTGCAATTTCAGCATATCATGAGCAAGTACTCTCCATGTCACTGTCTCAGCTGCCTATAGTTAAGAGGTTTCTTAAGGGGATTCTGCATACCAGACCTCCTATTAGACATCCAGTTGCAGACTGGAACATTAACCTTGTGCTAGACATGCTCACTCGTAAACCTTTCAAGCCTCTAGCTACTTGCGAGTTGAAATTCCTCTCTTGGAAGACAGCCTTCCTGGTGGCCATTACTTCTGCTCGTAGGGTATCTGAAATACACGCTTTGGTCACACACACCCCGTGATACTGTATTTCACTAAGACAAAGTAGTTCTTAGGACTCATCCTAAGTTCCCATAATGTTGTCGAGAACTCCATCTGAATCAGCCTTTAGTCCTTCCTACCTACTTTGCCAACTTCCAGAATGTGGGAGAGCGTAACCTTCATTCCCTAGGCATTAAAAGAGCCTTGCAGTTTTATCTGGATAGAACGAAGGGAATTTGCAAGGCTCAACAACTGTATGTTTCCTTCAGCATGACCCGGCTGAGTCAACCTGTTGCTATCAGGTGCATTTCAGCATGGCTGGTAGCATGCCTTCGCCATTGCTATTCCATGGCACAGGTCAAGCTAGAAGGCGGTGTGTATGCTCACTCTACCAGAGCAGTCTCGGCATCTCTGGCGGAAATTCATAATGTCCCCATTGCAGACATTTGCAGTGCGGCTTCCTGGAGCTCCGTGCATACTTTTGTTAAGCACTATGCCTTGGATGTCCATGCCAGACTATACCGGTCATTTGGCAGGACAATTCTTGATGGACTTCTGTCCTAAAAAGTGAGCTCCTCTGTCTCCTGCCGCCCATCTCGGGGGATTATTTTGCTCAGTACTCTTCCCATTAGTGTGAATGAGTGGTGGAGACTTTATGTCCAGGAAGATATGGAAATTACATACCTACCGTAATTCTTGATCTTCTTGGATGAAGTCTCCACCACTCATTCACACGCCAACCCACCATCCCCTGAGCTCACTTCTCTGTTTCTGGTCTTCACTTACTCAGTGGTTGGACTGTCAAGACTTTGTTTTTGACCTTTCTTACACAGGTCATTCAGACCATCTTATGTCCGATTTTTAGGTTAGTTATGCTGCTCCACCTCCAGAGGGTACTGAGAAGCTGATTGGAGGGTCAACGCTGATGAGTCTGTACCGTACAAGCCTGGTTCGCGGTGCCGCTTCCTCATGGCTCCATCATTGCGCCGGCCCTCCTAAAAAAGTTTGACTCCTGCTGGGTCCTAGTGCCTCCAGTGTACTCCTATTATTGTGAATGTGTGGTGGAGACTTCGTCCAAGAAGATCAAGAATTACAGTAGGTACGTAATTTCCATTTTTCGCACTCTAAAGCCTGATGTTAGTGTGGGCAGACCTCGTGTACCCAGGTATCTAAGCCTCTATCTCTAACACAGACATTTCTGTTGAAGTGGGAGGAAAAAAACAAAACATTCTGGCTTTGCGAATGGTGGAGAAGGGTCCCTGGCCATGAAAAGAAGAAAGGGCCTCTACTCCATGTAATTCCTGACACAAAGACAACTGGGGAGTGGCTTCCCATCTCGCTGTAAAAATCCTAATTCAAGATGGTCACTCTGCTACTACTCATTCAGCCCTTACAGTAGGGAAATGGGCTAGCCTCCCTGGTCCAAAAAAGGTCCTCCCTTTTCCATATACCTTTGATGAGGTTTCACACAAAGGTGGGTTCACTGCAGCCCTTCGGCCTTCCTCAGCCCCAGGAGTCTTGCAAAGTGCTGGGCAGTAGTAGCAGCACGCATCGGGAATCTGGGCGCCTCTAGCTACACTTGAGTTGCCAGTTAGCCTGCCAAAGTCTCCTTGTCAGGTTGAGGAGTCTGTTTTTATACCCTTACAGGGCTCTGTCTGTAGTCTCGGGGTTCCCGGATAAATCTAAAAAAAATCTCACCGGGAACCCTCCCAGCACCCAGAAAGGATATGCCTTCCTTCTGCAGGCAAGAATTCAAGATGTCCCTCATTGGCAATTTTCTTCATCTAGGGACGAGCGAGACCAGCCAGTAAGCACTTGACTGGGGTTGAATCATTAACCCTCACTAGTTGAGTATATGATGGGCCTGATCAAAACCCCATCACTTTGACATTTCATGCTATAGGGACACATGGCTTCAGAGCCTGCAGTGGTCCCGGTTCAGATATAGGATGTGTCACCCACAAGTCTCCTTGTAGCTTGCTGGTCTCAGAAAGCAACAATTTTCAAAGCTGAAAACTGATAGAGCAGTTCCACGGATGCCTTCCCCAGTAGTGGGAGCGCATCTGGACAGTCGCCTCAGTAAGTGGCACCTAGGCACTCCAGGAGTCACAGTTAACCATATTTCTTTTTAGAAATCAGAATTTTTCTAGCTCAAAGCATTTGCTCCTGTCGTAAAAGGACAGACTTGTGGAGTCAGACAGACACTACTGCAGTGGCCAGATCAGGAGGACTCTGTTCTGAGCACTACAACAATCTATCTCTCACTTTCTACCCTGGGAGTCATCCTTTCAGCGATTCTCACCCAGGCAAACTCAATACTCTGGCAGATGCTGTGGTCACATCAGTCAAGGCCAGAGTTAATGAACTCTGAACAAACAAGAACTAAGCTTGGTGTTCAGGCGGTTGGGCACCCAGAAGTGAATGTTTGCTTTTTCTCTCAGCTTCCAGTTTCCTCAGTTCTGTTGCAGGCTCCAGCCCTGGGGATCGAGGCGACTTGAACCTGGTCTGGTCAAGGAGGTTCTTTTATGCATTCCCTCCTTTTCCCCTGATTCTCAGGATATTTCTGAAACTCATACAGCAGTCTGCATCTATGATTCTGGTGGCTCCGTATTGGCCTAAGCAAGCCTGGTACCCTATCCATTTCAGTGTCCTGCAGCAGTCCATTCGCCTGCCTCCAGCTCACTCCCTGCTGACCTTTCCTTGGACAGGAGTGCAGTATCGAGGCATACGTTCCTTTTGTGCAGTCAAATATAAAAGGTTTTCCCTCTGGTGCAAGAACAAAAGCGTCAAATCCCGTTCAGTTTCAGACCCTCAGCTGCTAGATTGCCATGTACTCTTACAGGTGTCAGGCTTGAAACTATCTTCTTTCAAGCTACACCTGGCTGCAGTTGTTGCCTACCTCGTGAGAAATAAAAATCTGATTTTTTTTTTTCCCACGCCATATTTAAAGTTTTCAAAGGCTCTTGCACCTCCCATCCGGGAGCCTTTTCCTCCCTCTGAGCACCGAACCTTTGTATAGACAGGCTCATAAAGCCACCCATCGAGCCTATGTCCCCGGCCCTCATCAAGTTTGTAACTTGGAAGGCAGGCTTCCTGGTAGCCATTCCTCTGCCAGGAAGTTTTCAGAGCTACAGGCCCTGTGCACTGAGCCAAATTACATCATCCTCACAACGATAAAGTTGAGCTCAGGACAAATGAGAAATTTCTGCCAAAGGTGGTTTGAGTTCCATTAAATCAGTACATTACTCTGGCTGTCTTTTTACCTAGAAATCCATGCCTGGCAGCAAAGCTCCACAGCTTGGATGTCAAAAGAATCACCTACTACTACCTAGAGCATACAAGGCAGTCCAGAGGCTCCTCCACTTAATTGTTCCTCACCTGCAGGCTTGTAGGCAGGGAAAGACCAGCTACCAAGAGGACCATTTCACACTGATTGGTCACTTGTATTAGTTTCTGCTATGAAAAAGCTGGTCACCAATCTCCAGTGAGGCTCAGGACCCACTCCACCAGGGGCACTGCAGCCTCGCTTGCAGCAGCAAGGGACTTTCCCCTACTGGATGTCTGCAAAGCAGCTGCCTGGAAATCTGTGCACATCTTTGTGAAACACTACAGTTTGGATGTGCAGACCAGATCTGATGCCAAATTTGGCAAGGTGGTTTCTGCAAAGCCTCTTTCCTAAGTAGGTTCTCTGCCCACCTCCCACTTGGTACTGCTTGGTAGTCTGCAAAAGTTACTGATGCTAAAGGACTCCTGAGGTAAGAAGAAAAAATTACTCACTGCAGTAATCTTCTTTCTTCCAAGGGGTCCTTTAGCATCAATCCTCTCTCCTTCCTCCACTTCACCTGGTGAGAAGGGCTCTTTATCTCACTTTTACCAAATTTGAGTTTCTTATTGATGAGTTTTTAACTCGTGTTATCATTCCGTTTCCACTTTTGTAGACATTTAAGTGTTTTTGAATCCTGTTGATTTTTTTTCGGGGCAATTGGCCTAATTTTTCTGTCGAAAAAATTCTGAAGCCTTCAACAGCTCTCACTCAGCTCACTTGCTTTCCTGTCTTCTGATTGGCTTGTCCCTCAGCTCATTAAATTCTCTTAAAGGCACACCTCCAGGGCAGTTGCACCTAGCCTGCTAAGTGCAAAAGTTACTGATGCCAAAGGACCCCATGCAAGAAAGAAGATTACTACGGTGAGTAATTTTATTTCTTATGGTACCATGAACTATTTACTGGTGGCTGAGGATTTGACTTTGCAAGGCCTGCAGTTTAGTGTAGGTTAGTGGAGTTTACTGTATTTGACCCAGACACTGCCTTAGATGGTGGATGGAAACTGGTTTCTTCTGATGGTCTTCAGAGCACAGAACACCAGGTTGTATTGGATCGGAAGCTTACATCAGAAGAACTGGGCTCAAGTGCTTTGTTTTTCTCTGACTGTAATTGTTTTTGCTAGGTATATTCTGTTAAATCGTTGTGCAGGAAGTCTTGCTGAAAGGAAGGTCAGCACTCACCGGAGTGGTTCAGGTTCTCTTGCTGAAAGGAAGGTCAGCACTCACTGGCATGGTGGATTAGAGCTGTAGTCGATTGTTTCTGGAGAATGCGGGCTTGATCCCACCACCCACCTACTCCGCACACCCCAAGGGTGTAATTTCCTTATACCAGGGGTTCTGACATTACTTCCCCAAGAAGGCAAGGGCATACTACTGTCATATGCTTAACAGTCCAGCACATTGCGCAGAGGGTAGCATGCACACACTTACAAAAGAAGACAAAAAAAAAAACATAAAAAATAGGAAGGTAAGAGAAATGTGAGGTGGTGAGTGCACTGGCTGCCGGGGCAGCAGTCTTCTGGGAGACATTCTGGTGGCGCTGCTGCCTCATTTGCAGGCAACTCTGCTCTGAGGGAGGAGGTTGCCCATCTCCAGGCCAACCTGGCAAGGAGTAGGGAAACCTCCCCCACCCAGGGAACACCAGGGCCGGCACCACTGCCTCAGAGATTGCCAAAAAAGATGAGTGGTTGGACCACGGTGGGCTCAGAGAGGGTGAGGGTGGTGGAACAGAGGCGCATCCCTCCAGTTGTATCTCTCCACAATTCATACGCCATTCTGGCAGAGGGTGGTTCCTCATAGAGCACCGCGGTAAATTCAATGAGGATGCTGGGAACCTCACAAGGGACCTACAGGAGGGTGGCATGGGACACCATGGGGGAAGGAAGCAGCTTCTGGTGGGGGACTCCGTTATTAGGAAAGGGAGAGGGAGGTAAGGTGCCTGCATGGTGCCATGGCTTGGAGGGACAGGAAGCGAATCCTCAGGATCCCGACAGCAGTGGCACGGGAGAGGGGATTAGATGCCATTGTTCTTCCACCTCTCCTTCCTGCCCATTTGCTAGTGCATTCCTTTTAACACTCACCCATTTTGTCAAAGTCAGCCTTCCTAAAGTCTAGTACCTTAGCTATGTGTATGGTGAGGGAACCCTGGGGAGAACTACAGGTTGGAGGGGAGCTGATTGTCACCGAAGAGAAACGGACCTAGGGGTTATCGCAGATGATGTCAAGGTATCAAAGCAGTGAGAGCCAGTGGCATGCAAAGGTGGCAGGGAGAGCCAGTGGCATGCTGGGGTGCATAGGCAGGGGTATAACTAGCAGGAGGTGGTGATGCCATTGTATAAAACATTGGTAAGACCTCACCTGGAGTACTATGTGCAGTTCTGGAGCCTATACCTGCACGAGGACGTGGATAAGGTGAAGACTATCCAGAGACGGGCAACAAAGATGGTGCAGAGCTTGCGCCATAAAACATATGAGGAGAGACTAAGGGACCTCAGTATGTACTCACTGGAGGAGAGGACAGATCGGATGGACATGATTGAAACTTTCAAGTACCTCAAGGGCATAAACAAGGTGCAAGTTGGGGACCTTTTCCAGTGTAGAAAAAGTACTAGAACAAGGGGGCACAGTATGAAATTGGAAGGGGGGAGGTTAAGAGGTAATGTGAGGGTGTTTTTCTACACAGAAAGGGTAGTCGTTGCTTGGAGTAGTCTGCCACAGTATGCAGTGGGGAAAAGCACAGTGGAGGGTTTCAGGGACAGGCACAAGGGAAGCTTGAGAGGGAGGAAGAGAAGCCATTGATGCCATAGGATGAGTGGCTACATACAATGTATAGGGCCCACAGCAGAATGGATGAGGCCTAGTGGTCATATCTGCCGACAGTTTCTATGTTTACGCATGGGGGAGATGCAGTACAACTCAAAGGTGAAATAAACTACAAGTTTACATTTACTGTGCAAAAGGCAGTATAATATACAGAGTAAATGTACAGTTGCCATGGCTAATGGAACAGATTCAGTGCTAGAACAAAGTGCAATACCCAGTGGGTAAGCTGTGGACATAGGTGGGCAGCAACTAGGGGTGCACTTTGCAGGTAAAGGGCAGATCTTGTCTGCATCAATCTTCACCATTCATCACTGTTTGGTAGTGAGCGAGGCTCAGGACCCCGTGGGAGCTTTTTGCGTGTGTGTGTGTGAGAGTTATGGGAGGAGTCAACGCCGGGACGGCATTGCCCTTGAACCTGACGTATTACATGGTGCTCACGGGTTGGCCAGTAACAGTCCTCCACAGAGGTGCAGGCTCAGCCCCAGTTCTGCTTTTCCCACCATCGAGTGAGCACGACCTCGCATGTGAGCACCATTATTCTGTGGCCTAGTCCATCAGTAGAAAACAACAGTCCTAGTTCTGCTGCTCCGTTCCTCGGTGTCGACTGGTAAGATCTTTCCTTTTATTTCTCCGTCGACGCAGAGTGGTGATTTTGGTTATTGTTTTTCCATCTTGTTATGTCTGGTTCAGGGGGGAATAAAAAATTTTCAAGGGTGGGTCTGCCTCCAATGCGTCGGTGTCCCTGCGGCCGACTGTACTCCATCATGGATCAGCATGACCGTTGCCTTACCTGTTTGGGACCGAACTATGACATGGACAGCTGCAACACCTGTTTCTCCATGGATCGTCGTGTGTTGGAGTTGTGTATTTTTGAAGGGTCGGACATCGCCACCAACTTTTCGGACAGGGGCATGCCGTGGGTCGCCAAAAGCAGGGTTCTTGACCCTACCTCCAGGTCCCTTCTGGACCTATATGGCCTGGAGGAGGAGGAGGTTTCTGCCAGTTCTTACCTTGCTACACCACAGCGGGAACTCCTCCCACAGTGCAGGAGGCCCGGCCTGGCCCCTTGGGGGGTCAGGTGGAGAAACACAGTCCAGGCAGTTGCCTCCTTGGAGGCAAGGGCTTCCCCGGCATTGCAGTCTGAGGCCTCTGGGCCCGAGCTGGCGCCACCCCTGATTCCTGTGCCGGGGATTGAGGCGGCACTGTGGGTGGTACGGGGCCGGCCATTGGCAGCGTGAGGCCAGTTTGCAGTGCCGCTCATGGCACCACAGCTGACAGTGATAGGAGAGTGGTCTGGGTTCAGGCCTCCTCTGGGGAGGACGATTCTGAGGCTGACCCAGACTGGCTCCGGGGTTCTCAGGAGTCCACTGATACTTATTCCTCCAGCGCAGCGGCTCCAGTTCAGCCCCCTTCCACGGAGCGGATGTATTCAGACGATTCCAGGGTCGGTGGCACTGACCAGTCCTCTGGTGCCCCGGGTGGCGCCGCTGGGCGGTTGTAGTTCTTGGTGGCCCTACTTCTGGGCTGGCTGGAGCACCTCAGGTAGGGGAGGGCACTCCACCTCTGGTTGTCTCTCAGGAGTCAGCTGCAGGGTGTCAGTTGCCTCAGCTGATGAGGAAGAGGGCTCTCTTCAGAGTCCGGAGGGTTGAAGGGGTTGGATTCAGCTCGGCGCCCTTTCCTGGGAACCCACGGGGGTTCAGGGAGGAGTCGCAGTGCTGGTCCCATCTCCCCCAACGTCTCCTCAAGAGGGACCTCATCTATGGAGGTTAGGGGCCGCTATTCTGGGCTCCTGCAGCCCCAGTCGCCTCGCGGGTGAAATAATCTTATTGGGCTCAGCTCTAGCTGCTTCAGCTGAGCGGCCTTCGTCTGCCGGAACCACTGGATCTCCTCCTCCTCCTCCTCCTCCTTTGAGGTCTCCTGGCGGGTCCTCTAGTCCGGGCACAGGCTGTGCCTTTCCTAGTAGGTGCTTAGCCCCTTTGCCTCTGCCAACTCCTCCCTCTTTCCCAGGTCTCTCCGGTCCTATGGGGCCCCCCTCACCTGGGAACAGCTCAGGTCCACGGCTGCACTGTTCCCTGCTTATTACCAATCCATGGACTAGGAGATGTTTCACCACTCCCACGTGCAGCCTGAACCTGACTGTCCGGACTCGTCGGCTCCCTCGTCTTCCACCTCTGAGGGAGAGGGATCCTCTGTCTACCTTTACCCAGCAGCTGATCTTTCCAGCTGTCAGCGTTTCCTATCGGGGTTGCTCGACGAGCTCCATATTTCCACCCTTGGCAAGCATAATCTTGACGGTCGTGGCGCCTTTTAGGTGAGCATAGTGCAGCCAACATGATGGTTCCCGCCTGACCTAATACCTTTCGGGAAGCGTCGTACTGGGCCTGGCAATGTCCCTCAACCCAAGCAGCAGCCCCGAGGGACCTCTGCCAGAGGTAATGTGCACCCCTTGGGTCTCCAGGAGCCTTGCCTCACCCTCCATTGGGCGTGACTGTCTTGGACACATCCACTGGGCATAAATGCCCAAGGCGTAATTGACCCCCAGAATCCGACTCAGCTGAGTTTGATTTTTGGGGGAGTAGCGTGTTCTCGTCAACACGCCTCCTTTTGTGTATTTTTGCTCATCAGGCCCACTATGCTGCCTACAGCAGGCACTTGTGGTCTCTGCTAGGTCAAATCCTGGCTTCTTTGCCTGACTCGGAGGCAACCATACAGGACATTGCCCTCTCCACACGGGGCCTGGAGCTCTCGAAGCACCAAGCAAGGGCATCGTGACGATGCCAGTGAGGTGGCTTCAGGTTGGCTGGGACAATGATCTGCATCAGGCGGACGGTATGACCCGTCTCTTCCAGTTGTCACCCCTGGCCCAGTATAGGAACCCATCTTTTTCCCGTAGGGTGAGGTGGGAAAGCTTCAAGGCGCCTTCCTTCTGCTAGGAGAACCTCGCCTCACCCAGACATGCCTCAGGCCTCACCAGGCCTGCTAGGGTTTCCTCCTCTGGTGTCTCCGCCCACTGGTAGCTGAGGGACTTTGTCCCTTAGGGAGGTTCTGGGTCCCCTTTCAGGGGACTCTGTAGTCATCCAACAGTGATGAATGGTGAAGATTGACACATGCGAGATATGAAAATTATGTACCTACCGTAATTCCTGATCTTTCTGTGTATCTTCACCATTCATCACTGAATCCCTCCCACCTTCCCCTCTCTGGGCGAGTCTCCTCCCTGTTTGTCTCCCATTTGGACCTTGGTCCATTTCCAGCACCTCCTACCCTCTCCTCTCTGTGGATCGTTTTTTTTTCCTCTGGGTGGGCAGACAGGGAGGGTCTCTGCTGCTGGGAGTCTCCAGAGCCCTCTCTCGGCCCATGTAAGTCCTGGGATTTTTCCTGCTTTCTCTAGTCCTCTTGAGGAAGTCTGGTAGCAGGAGGGGGCTCTGGTGATTCCCTCAGTTGTCCTCCCTCCAACCTCTTTGTGCATCCATTATGGTTGTTACCCCCTCCTGTTCAGGAGAATGTATTATTTACCTCTCAGTCCCCCCCAACTTTGAATTTCAGTCCCTGGGGTTGTTCTTCAGGGACATTTAAGGTGGTTCTTCTGCCTCAATCCATCTACTCAGGAAGGGAGGCGCCAACCCGTCCTTAGCCTTCTGGACTTCTGCTCCTCTAAATGGGTGCCATCCTCTGCTCCAAGCCTTGTTTCTATCCTCTGGCCTATCTGGTTCAACCTGTGGCATAACTCTCTGGAGCAGTCCAGGGCAATGCCTCGAGGACAGTCTCTCCTCTCCTCTTCCTCTCTCCTTCCTTTCTCTCTCCTCCTATCCCTCCCTCCCTCTTCCACCCCTTCCTTCTCACCCAGAGATTGGGGCCCTCCTGTCCCAATCCCTTAGGCTTCCTCCTTTCCTGTCCTCTCTTTGGCTTATTCCTCCTTTTAGTTTTACATCCTTTCCTTTTGCTGTCCCTCGGGCTCCCTTGTCCACCCTCCCGACCTTCCTTATTTCTCTGTCTCTCTCTGGCATGCAGAACTTGGGCTGAGGAGGGGTCGATGACAGTTACTGGCCAACCCACAAGCTCCATGTAATATGTCGGCCTCAAGGGTGGCACCACCCTGACGTCTACTCCTTCTATTGCAAAAAAAACCCAAAAAACTCCTGCAGGGTTCTGATCCTCCGACTTACTACTCAACAGTGATACTAACATACTAACATGCCAGCAGAATAGGCCTAATGGTCTTTCGTGTCTGCTCGTTTGGTCAGCCCCCACCCTGGGTGCTGACCTTGCTGTCCCCCTCGCCTTCTCTGGCTTCTCCCTTCCCAGTTCCGGATATTCTTGCTGCATTGGATTTTGCTTCCTGAACCCTTCCCCTGTACCTGTCCCACCCCCTCTTGAACCCCTCCACTGTCTCTGCCTCCACCAGCCCCCTAGGTAGTGCATTCCATGGCTCTACCACCCTCTCAGTGAAGTAGCACCTCCTCCTTTCTCCCCTGAATCTTCCCCCCTCCAGCTTCCACCCATGCCCTCTAGTGGCCCCTTCCTCCTTCCTTCGAAGCACCCTCACTGTTCCTCCCCTATTTACCCTCTTCATGTACACAGAAAGATCTCTATCATGTCCCCCAGGTCCCTTCTCTCCTCCATTGTGCATATTTAGCTCCTTGAGCCTCTCCTCTGGAGGTCCTGTCCCCAAGCCCCCAAATCATTTTGGTTGCCCTCCTCTGGACCCTCTCCAGGAGGTTAATGTCCCTCTTTAAGTGCGGCCTCCAAAACTGCATGCAGTACTCCAGTGCGGCCTCACCAAGCAGTTATACAAGAGGGAGTATCCTTCCCTCCTTCTGGAGGTGATCCCCTAGCGATGCATCCCAGCATCCTGTTGGCTTAGCTGCTGCCCTCCTACAAGTCTCAGAGTTGTTCATCTTGACATCCACCACCACCCCAGGTCCCTCTCAGCCATTGAGACTTGTAGTATTTCCCCAGGGTGTACACTTGGCCTGGTGAATGGTGAGAATGCACAGAAAGATCAGGGAATTCCGATAGGTATGTAATTTTCATTTACAGGAGTAAGCTTTTATGTCTCGAAGGATTTAAAGGAATTGAGAGGGATGAGACTGAGCAGATAACAGGAAGAAGAGAAGGTGAGAGCTAGAGAAAGAAAGGAGAAAGCAGCTGGACCTGCAGTTGATTTCATAGAAGCAGGGAGAGGAACAAGGGTCAGTGTTACGAAGGAAATATATTGGAGTAAAAGAAAACTGATCCCACAAGATTAAAATTTTCTTAATTCTAGTACCATTGGTTGGCAGTCACCGCTGTTCATTCAGGCAGGTAAAGAGGGTCTGAGCCTCTCCTCGGGACAGCTTCCCAGATAACTGTGGGATCGTCAGCACACTGGAGCTTGGAGCTAGGAAGCTCCATCAGTCTCCAGAGCAGAGTGAATCAGCTGGGGGCCACGCCTCCTTCCTCTCAAGGCAGCTAATCCCACGCACTCCCTGTGAACCAAGAAAAAGAGCAGAGATGTTAAAAAAGAAAAAAGCAGCCGTCAACTGCCACCACTGTTCAGTTGTGCAGGGAGAGAGGGGCTGAGCCTCTTCCCCACCTTGGACAGATGCACTGATAGCCATAGGACAGGCAAAACACTGAAGCTAGGAAGCTCCATCAGGCTCCAGAGCAGAATCAATTGACTGAGGGCCGTGCCTCCATCCGTTGCAAAGCAGCCTATCCCAGGCACTGCCTGGGAACCAGGAAGAAGGGAAAGGGTGGTAAAAACCCCAGCAGTGGCAGTCAGCTGCCACCGCTGTTCCGTCAAGCAGGAAGAGAGGGTCTGAGCCTCTCCTCACCTAGGACTGCTCCCCCTGATCATGAAGGGACCAGCAGAACACCGGAGCTAGGAAGCTCCATCAGGCTCCAGAGCGGAGCCAGTCAATGGAGGGCCGCACCTCCCTCCTTGCAAGGCAGCCAATCCCAGATAATGCCTGGTAACTAGGAAGTGGGGAAGGGACATTCTTAAGGACTAGGCCATCAGCGGCCTTCCATGCTGTGGACTCACACGAAGGACAAGTGCCTAAAGGACTTTGAAGTCTGCCCACCAGCATCAGCCCAATGAGGCAGACAGCTACTTTGCTGACCAGAGAGAACCAAGGAGACCCCTGTTCCTTAGATCCCAGGTACGCTTGCAGTGTGTAGGGGTGTATTGTGATGGGGAGCAAATTTCAGTTGTAAATTAAAGGTTGTATTGTGATGGTCAGTTAATCCCTAGAAGATAACATTGTGGTGAGAAGCAACTGTTCTAGGATTGTGGATATGTTGTTCTATCCACACTTGTTGGCAGGTCTGCCTTTCTCTTTAAGGTTGCCGGAACGTCTTCAAGCTGGCTCTTCCCACCCACCCAGCTGGTAAAATTCTCGGCTCTACCCCATGACGCCAGATCTTCGTTTCCACTTGAAGGTTCAAGTTCCCTCCTTAGTAGGCCCTGGCTCTCGAATCTTCAGATTTGCTTCCAAAACTAACTCTAAAACTTGTTCAAGTTTCGTCGTCTTCTTCTCTTGCTACTGCGATGGAAAATAAAACCATCCCCAGGTTTCACTGGTGCCCCTGCAGGCAGAAGATGTCTCGCACGGACCCTCACGCCATGTGTGTGTACTGCCTGGAGCACGATTCACAGTCCTGCATTCTTTGTCGGTCCTTCGCTCCATCGGTTCTCGAAGACCGCGCTGCCTGACTCTAGATGGGGTGACCGGAAAAACGTTACCCGCTGGTTAAATTGAAAGCTGCCCATTGGGTGGTCTCTGTGTCTGCAGGGTTCGCTGAGCAGCTGGAAACAACTCGAGGCTTCAAGGAGCAGGTGGCCTGCAGCTAGCTCCTCTTCGGCTTTGGCCTTCATTCTGCTCCAACTGGGTGGTTCTTATTCGGCTTCCTTCAAAGAGTTGTGCTAGTCTCTCGACTAAGGAGAAGGCCCTTTCTGGGTCGCACATATCACGACTCTCACAGAAGGAGTTGAAGAAGGAAAAGTCTCAACAATGGCTCTTGGGAACAGGAGGCGGTCCTGCTCCAGGAGACTCCTGTTTCAAGCTTGATTGATCGCAGCAGGGCGCTGGTTTCATGGTGCCCTGTCAGACCAGTTGGCTGAGGCGCCTGTTGATGCAGCCAAGATTTTCTCGAGCTGATCGGCAGGTTGTCGCCTGATCCAGCCAACGACTCTTTGTTTCGGACACTGGTGCTTCTGGTGACCTCGGACAGGTTGGCTCATCCTTCTTTTATATATTTATTTATTTCGTTTTGTTGACCGGTAAGTGCATGAGACAAATTCTGCCTATTTTCAGGCATGACCGAGAGAGGATACAGATGAATGCCAACTGACCTTGAACCAGATTAAGCTGTTGGTGGTATTTTTAGTGAATGAGGAAATTTGACCAGGACATCAGGATATTCCCTACTCTTTCGATAAGTGCCATGGGATCTTTTAACATCCACCTGAACTACCACCAGTCCAGGCAGATGGACCTCGGTTAACGTCTCATCCGAACGGCACCTCAGAAGTACAGCACCCCTCATGCTGCACTACAGTGTCAGTACTGGGATATTAACCTAAGTGCCAGATGTGGGAACTGAACCCACAGCCATCTGATCTCCTGGCCTCCGAGCCGAGTGTGCTACCTACTGAGCCACTGACAATTCTGGGTTGGAGCTGCCCATTTAGGAGCCTGATCAGGAGCCACGGGTTTCCCCGGCTCCTTCAGAAGTGCCCCATCGGCCCGGCCCTCGATCCTCCACCTCAGCATCAGACAAGATTTGCCGTCACCGGAGATCTTGATCCCGACACCATGGTAAGCGGCACCGCTGCTACTCGTCTTCGGCCTCCTCGGATGAGGAGAGGCTCCGGCGCAAGTTATGTTGGCGCTATGAAGAGTTGATGTGGCAACACTTGGTCTTGTCTGGGCCGAAACCAATTCCAGCTTCTACCCTGGCCATCAAGTTGCTGTCAATCAGCGACCATCAGCTACTGCCATCTCCCACGGAGATGCAGGCTCAGCCAAGCAGGCTTCTCCACCGATCCAGGTGGAGCCACCACCAAACAACGAATTCTGGGGCTCCGACCAAGCTTTCTCAGTCGGCTTAAGGTTTGCCCCATCAGTTGTCGGTCACTCTCACTTCTGACCACCCAAGGCAGGCTGAGGGTGACACTGGTGGCCACCCACTTTACACGGACTCCTCGGAGTCCGAAGACTACTCACTACTCTCCCATCCCATCGACATTGAGTCTGCTGGGGGCCTTTCCGTCGACAAGGGTCCCACCTTGTTAATTGGCATGTTTTGGCTCATTTCTGACTCCATGGGAATGGAACTCGAGCCTGTTCAGAAACAGGCCAGATGTCCCCTAACAGAGATTCTGGACAAAGGGTATAGTCCTGTGGAGGCCTTTCCTGTGGCCGAGGCCATTGTTGGCCCAGCCTTGAGTCTGTGGTAGCATCCCGTATCTTGACCTTCGCCCTCTGCCCAGATGGCCCACAAGTATGCGGTCCCAATCAGGCCCCTTTCGGGATTCTTGGAGCACCCCTCGGCTGAGGGATTGGTGGCAGGCTCTGTCTTCCGGCATTCAGGCAATAAAGGGGACATCAATAGACCCCAGACAAGGAATCCAAGCAGTTGGATCACTTGGGTAAAAGGTCTACGTAGCTTCCTCTCTGGCCTTTGTCACGCCAGCTCAGCCATGCTGATGGCACACTTCTCCTGACGCCCTCTTGGGTTCCCTGGACAAAGTGATTCCTCACCTTCTGGAGGACCTCCAGACCATGGTCAAGCAGGTCCAGGACCAGGGGAGGGCAGTGGCGAAGCAACAACTCCAGACTGCTCTGGATATTGGTGATTCTTTTGCCTGCTCAGTAGCAGCTGCAGTGGCCATGCATCGCAGGACTTGGTTGCACATCTCGACCTTTACGGCTGATACCCAACACAAGCTGGCAGATGTCCCCTTCTTGGGCACCAACCTGTTCGGGCCCGGTGTAGAGGGCCACCTCCAACATATCGAGAAGTCCAGTGCCACCCTGGACTCCACCACATCCACCCAGAAGGACAAGGGCTCTATGCACCAGAACCGCAAGCCCTTTCGCCCTTCCACTCTTGCAGCCAGACCAGTCCAGCAGCAGGGCCAGCAGGTGCAAACTTGGCGACTACGGGCCAGATTAGTGGCCTCTTCAGTCAGGAAGCCCGGAGGGAAAGGTCCTGGCGGCTCCTCAGCCAGGTCCTCCTCCTACTCTAAACCCACTCAGTGACAGGATTGGGCGGTACCACCCTCCAACCTGTCACACCTCCCCTGGGTCCTTCCGTGGGGGGCCAGCTCAGCCACTTCCTTTCTTCCTGGCCCACTATCACCACGGACCAGTGGGTTCTGGAAGTGGTCGGCCGAGGCCTGCCTCTGGAATTCGAGCAGGTCCCTCCATATCAAGCCTGCACCCCACAAGAGGATCTGGAGTCCGCTGCCACTCAGTTGGCTCTCCAGGCCAACATAGCTCATCCTTTCCACAAGGAGGTGATGCGCAGAGTAGCGGACCCTCCTTCAGACCCAGGGTTCATTTCCAGGTACTTCCTGGTACCAAAATGGATGGGGGGCTGATGCCCCATTCTCTATCTGCACGTCCTGAACAAGTTCCTCAGGTCCTGCACCTTCCAGATGGTAACTCTGACTCAGATCATACCATCCCTGGAGCAAGACATGTGGTTCTACTCCCTAGATCTTCAGGATGCGTTCTTTAATGTCACGATCTATCCGCCCCACCGATGGCTCCTCCACTTCTGAGCTGAGGGAACCCTCTACGAGTTCCAAGCCATGCCCTTCTGCCCCAGGGTCTTCACCAAATGCATTGCAGTGGTGGCGGCTTTCCTGAGTTGCCAGGGGTCCAGTGTGCCTTTACCTGGACAACTGGCTGATATACGATCCCTCCAGGCTGGAGGTGGAGTGGTCAAGGGATCTGGCCCTCCAGACTTGCTTCAACCTTGGCCTCCTGATCAATGAGGCCAAGTCAGAACTCGTGCCCTCACAGGTGATTCAGTTCATCGGGGCAGAGCTCAGCTTCCGGCAGACAGAGCAGGGGGTTCTCTCCTCCTTTACCTAGTCATTTCTGGTTGGGTAATTGCACCCTGCTCGGGACTTCCTGCATGTTCTGGGCTACATGGCAGCCTGCACCAGCTTGGTCCAATGAGCCCGCGGGCACAGGCATTCCCGTCAGTGGGAACTGGCCAACCAGTGGTCTCAGCGCTCGAGTCATCTCAACCAGCTGGTCACTGTGACCCAGAGGATGCGGGACAGCCCCCAGTGGTGGCTCGTTCCGGCTCATCTGCAGGAAGGCATCCCATTTGTTCGCCCCAAGCCGACGGTCACCCTGATGACCGACACCTCTCTGATGGGTTGAAGTGCCCATCTGGGGAGCACAGAGCCCACAAGCTCTGGTTCCTTCAGGAGTCCTGATATCACATCAACCTGCTGGAGCTCTGAGCAGTCTGGCTAGCCCTGATCGCATTCGCTCTGTTCATTCAGAGTCAAGTGGTCCAGGTCCAGATGGACAATACCACGACCATGTACTATCTCAACAAGCAGGGCGGAATGCACTCCTTGCCTCTGTGCAAGGAAGCTCTCCACACGTGGACCCTTGTGCTCAGCTTGAAGGCAGATCTCCTAGCCATTCATGTGGCAGGAGCCTCGAATCAACTGGCCGATGCTCTCAGCCACTTGGGCGAGGCATCTCATGAGTGGTCTGTCCATCCCGAGAGAGTGCAAGATCTGTTCTCCCACTGGGGCTTCCCTCGGGGAGAACACAAAGCTGAGGCTGTTCCATGCCTGCCCCCCACCAGCAGGGTTCACTGCAGGGGGACGCCTTCCCGAGGCCATGGACCCCAGGCCTCTTCTGTGCCTTCCCTCCACTTCTCTTGATTCACAGGGTGCTCATCAAAGCCTGAAGGGACAAGATGCAGGTGATCCTGGTAGCCCCAGACTGGCCATGCTAGTTCTGGTATCAGATCTCCTCAGCTCCAGGCTCGAAGGCTTCCAGCATGCCCAGACCTGGTCTCCATCAGTCAGGGAAGATTCTCTATCCAGACCTTCAGTCCCTGCACCTGACAGCCTGGTTTCTGAGCGGCTAGACTTCCAGGCTTTGGGTCTCTCCGACGAGGTCCTCAACATCGTTGAGGCCTCCCATAAGGAATCTACCAGAAAATGCTATACCTTCAAATGGAAGAGATTTTCTGTTTGGTGTTGGGACAAAGGGTTGGACCCATCGTTCGGTTGAGTGGCTAGCATTTTGGACTATCTGTGGTCCCTCTCCCAGCAGGGACTTCTATCGACGAACCTTATGGTGCACCTGACAGCCATCTCTGCTTACTGGGCACTGGCCGGTCAGCAGTCAGTGGCGCAGAAGAAAGTGGTCTGGCACTTTTTCAAGGACCTCAATCACATATCCCCTCTGGTGCGTGAACCTCCACCTCTGTTGGATCTACTGCTGGTTTTGGCAAAGCTCATGGGCAAGCCATTGAACCGATGCACAAGTCGACATCTACGCATTTGTTGTGAAGTCCGCCTTCTTGGTGGCTATCATGTCAGCCAGAAGGACTGGGGAGTTACAGGTGCTCTCCATGAGTCTCCTTACCTGGTCTTCCACAGGGACAAGGTTGTCCTGTGCCCCCACCTGAAATTCCTTCGAAGGTGGTGTGGGCGTTTCACCTTAACCAGGTGATTACGGTGTTTACCTAATTACACCTCGGGAGGCCTAGTACAGGCTTCATACTTTGGACCTAAGACAAATGCTCACCTACTACAAAGAGCGTATGGCAAACATTCAGGAAGAAGTTTGCCAGCTGTTTGTCACCTGCGCTGATGCCGCGTCTGGTAGACCTGCAGCCAAGCAAATGATTGGCAGGTGGATCACTTCCTGCATTGATCTCTGCTATAAGTTGGCAGGTAGGGAGTCTCCCGTAGGACTTAAGGCTCATTCCACCCACCATACTGCTGCGTCGCTGGCTGCTTCTAGGGACGTCCCTATCCAGGAACTCTGCAGGGCTGCTACCTGGAAGTCAGCACACACATTAATTTGCCATTACCACATCAACCTTGAGTCATGCCGGGATGCTGGTTTTGGAACCTCAGTTCTCCAGTCCCTGTTCCCTAAATAGGGGATGTATGTCTTGTCTCCCTCCTCCCGGAGAACTGCTAGGAGTCTGCCAACAAGTGTGGATAGAATAACATATCCACAATCCTAGAAAAACAGGTTACTCACCTGTAACAGTAGATCTTCCACAGAATGGTCTCTTGCAGTAAGTCATTACTTCTGGGAGTTTCCTTTAGGTGGTGCTCTCATGGTAGTTTTCTCCAGCAGTCTCTATACCAGGGACCACCCATACGACCTCACTTTCTGGGCTGTGCCTATAAAAGTGGGTGGTCCCTGGTAGTCTCCGTTCATTTTCCCAATGGCTTCAGCTCTCACAACAGCTAGAATACTCTCCTGCTAAGTGATCTACGACATGGATTGAACCCACAGCTTGGGGTGCCTGGGCTTAATACACAAACAAAACAGTTCCTCTGTGAAATTGCCATAAAATGTTCCTTATTTTAATGGACGGTGGAGCTGGCCGCTTAAAAATCTGCACACTGAATTCAATAAGTAGATTCGGCTAGCTCTAGCAACAGAATATCACCAACAACTTGTTTATTCAAAATGTTTACATTTCTTTATTCACCAGTCCCAATGTTTCGCCTGGCAATCAGGCTTCGTCCGGGGAACTATAATAGATATACATAAATATTATATTAGTTTCAGTTCCTGAAATTGAAACATTCTTAGTATTCAGATTCATAGATCAAGAATTTCATTTCTAAATGCTCAGCCATTACCAGTCTGTTACATATAATCTAATCTAGTTTCAATATATTTGCTTTACTCTAAAGTAACTAAAAAGATTTTTTAACAAAACAATTACGGTGAACACTCATTTTCCATGGCGTTTATATCTCTCTACACCAGGTACCAAATTATAATGCTTGTACAAAAACATTGCCTTATTTTATAACCAAGCATTCAAAGATACAGCTTAATGCCAGGATAGCTCCTCTCCTGTACACATCTTCATGATGATACTTAAACAAAAGGGTAAAAAAGAAGTTCCATTTAAATAGACATAGAAACATAGACTTTGATGGCAGATAAGGCCACTTGGCCCACCCAGTCTGCCCATTTCCCTACCTACTGGATAAGCTGCAGATTCTAGTTAACCAACAGCCTACTTCCTGCAACCCCCCACTATAATTGCCTTGTGTCTGTCCCATGCATGTTTGAATTCCCCCACTGTTTTAGACCAAACGACCTCCTCAGGAAGGCTATTCCATGTAACCACCACTCCCTCCGTGAAAAAGAATTTCTTCACATTACCCCGAGCCGTTCCCCCTCTATCTTTAAATTGTGCCCCCTTGTTCTTACACATCTCTTTTTCTGAAAGATGCTATCCTCCTGGACTTTGTTGATTCCCTTGAGGTACTTGAATGTTTCTATCATGTCCCCCCATCCCTCCTTTCATCAAGAGTATACATATTAAGCTCTCTCAGTCTCTCTTCATATGGCTTCTGCTGCAGACCCTGCTCCATTTTAGTTGCCCTCCTCTGGACTGCTTCCATCCTGTCTATGTCCTTGCGTAGATGAGGTCTCCAAAACTGCACACAGTACTCCAGATGGGGTCTCACCAACTGTCTGTACAGAGGGATAACCACTTCCCTTTTTCTACTTCTGATGCCCCTTCCTATGCATCCCAGTATCCCCCTGGCTCTCCTTACCGTCTTTTCACATTGCTTACCCACCTTTAGGTCATCTGATATGACTACCGCCAGGTCCCTTTCCATTTTTGTTGTTGTTAGTACCTCCCCTGCTATTGTGTACTCTTCTCCTGGGTTTTTGTTTCCCAGGTGCATTACTTTGCACTTCTTTGTATTGAATCTAAGTTGCCATATGTCTGACCATTCCTCCAACCTTGCCAAGTCCCTTCTCATTTTTTAACCTCCCCGTTGTGTATCAAACATCCCAAAGTTTGCAGGAATACTCGAAGATTTCAAAATATATACTGTACAATTTACCTGTATTCTACTTCTAAATGCATCACCTTCTATATAAATTCAGCAAAGCCAAGCTAACACCATGGCGTGTGCTTCTCCTGTGGGCCAATAATCATTTACAATTAGACCTTATCTGCTTAGTAAAGAGAACACTCATTATTACTTTAAAATAATTAGTTCCAAGAGTTCTAAAGGTTTTAATATTATTCATCCGTTTCTTTAAATGCTCGCACTTTACTTTATTCTTATATCCACAACTACTATGAGTACTAAGTTTTTAATGTTATAGACCCGTTTCTTTCAGTGCTTGTATACATAATCCCTGTGAGTACACAACTCTTAGTGTTGTAGACATGTTCTTTTAAGTGCTTGAGTTTTACTTGGTTCTAAAATACTTAGTCCCCATATAAGCTTATAAGTCACATTAAGGCATATCATATTGGATTTTCTGCATAAGTGAACGGCTTACTTGAAAAGCTCCACGACTTGTGTTCCTCCTCATCCCTAACTGGCAGCAACCATAGCTCTGCACTTTGCGCTGCTTTCTGTCCGTGGAGAAAGTCATGTGATGACTGCATCATCATCGTGCTCCGACGAGTGAAGCTGTTGCTAAGCAACATTCTGATTCCTCTCTATGGACATGATTTGTCTGGGTCATAGTGCCTACAGCTAAAGAAACATCAATCTGCTTCATTTTAAAAGATTCCAAGGCACATTTTGTATAAATCCCAGTGCCAGATCAGCACTAGAGCACTCATGTATATATCCACTGTCCTCAAATTAATAACCTTTCAGTTTTAAAGATCTCCACAAAGCAAAAGGTGTCATGGACCTAATTTTATATAAATTCTCCTTATGGATTATAATCCTATAATTTTAACCAAATTCTCAAGGCTACAAGAAAATATGCCCATTTTTTGTTATAAAGGGACAAAGAATGCTCCAGCTCATGAAGGCTCTAGGGACTAATAAGTTATCTTTGTATAAACAACTAAAAGTCTTAAACATTTACACACCAATATCCTGTTCTGCACTCTCCACCAAAATTACTCTTTGTCCTAATACCTTCAAGTCCTAGCAAGATCTTAACTCCTAACATTTAAATATTCACCTCATCACTTCCAAAAGATTTGCAAACTTATTTCCTCATTAAGTCCCCATTTCTCACTGATTACTCCTAGTTCATACATCCAAAAATTTCCCGCTGTTCTAGTTTTTTGTTATAGCCTCCACCTCTCTCTGGTACTAAGACTTGTTCTAACCCCCAGAAACGGTTCTGTACTGGGGTATGCCCCTTCTGATTAAAATACCTCGCTAGTAGGGAATTTTCATCTTTATTTCTGATTCAACTTTTATGTTCTGAAAGCCTAGTTCTAAGTTCTCTAAGAGATTTGCCAACATAAAGTTGGTCACATGGACATGGTACTACATACATTACCCCCAAGGTTGAACATGTAATATGTGACTTTATCCGAAATTTCTTTCCTGTATGTGGATGTTTAAGCATTTCCTTTTTGGAAGTATGTCCACAAGCTATGCACTTTCCACAAGGGAACATGCCATTTTTAACGGGCCTAAAAGTAACTGTGTTGTTTGACTCGATTTTACATGTTGTGAGTGTACTATCTTATCTCTAATAGTAGTGGTCTTTTTCGAGACCACTATAGGTGTCTGTTCAAAGATATTTTCAGTGGTATGGTTCTCTCTAAAGACTCTCCAATTCCCCACTATAATCCTTATTTGTGGCATTATTTGATTATGCTCTGTACTAGACACTATTCTGCTTTCTTTACTACGGTTCACTACTTTCTCTCTGTTGCTGTTCAGGAGTTCCTGCCTTTCAATTTGTGAGGCTTTAAGATGTGCTTTTTCAATTTTCACTGTTTGATAAGCCCTCTCTTTGAATCTCTCTCTTATTATGCTTTCCTCTTTGATATTCTTGTGCTACACTGCAATTCTGCTTGGCTCTCAAGGATTGTGAATATGGTATACTTTCCACAAGATTCCTAGGGTGGAAACTACTCCAGTGCAACACAGTGTTTTGATCTGTCTGTTTTCCTGAAAAATTTAGTTTCCAACTGATCTTCTCTTTTATAAATAGTTATGTCTAAGAAATCCACCTGTGCTGCATCAACATTGAATACAAATTTTAGATTTACATCACATGAATTAATATAAACCCTAAGTTCATCACGTTCTCCTTGACTTCTTATCCAAATCATTACATTGTCTATAAATCGCTTCCAGAAAGAAAAATTTTCTGTCAAATTATGTTAGTGTCTCATTCATATTGAATATATATTCTGTTTCAAAACCATGCATAAAAGCATTTGCATAGCTAGAACCATTGTACTTCCATGGCCATCCCCTTGCCTGTTCAAAAACTGATCTTCAAATTTGAAATAATTTTTTGTCAGAACAATCTCTGCTAACTCTAAAAGAGTCTTTGTACTTGGACCCGATTCTTGTATTTCTTTGATTTAATATATTTCCAATCCCTTATCATGAGGTATAGGCAGTATAAAGGTCTTTAACATCTATGGTCACCAAGATGGAATTACAAGTATACCTAATTGGTTCATTTCTTCTAATAATTTTAAAACATGGGTTGTATCCCATAAATAGGTGGGAATGTTTTCAATCAAAGGTTGCAAATGAAATTCACAAATTTAGATAAAGGTTCCAGGACCGATCCTATCCTGGAGACGGCCTACCTGGTGGTTTCTTCTAATTTTGTAGATTTTAGAGAGGAATAGTAAACCGGGGTCCTGGGAAAGGGCTTTCCATCATCACAACTTCCCATTTTCTCAACCATCCCATTGTTTCCATTTCAAAGAAGGTATTAGAGATTAAGGACTTAATTTCAGGAAGGGGATCCATAGATTAAGGTCGGTAATTCAAATAATCTAGAAGGAGATCTTCCTGGACACAACGTCTCCACCACTCATTCA
This sequence comes from Neoceratodus forsteri, assembly GCA_016271365.2. Lineage (NCBI taxonomy): Eukaryota > Metazoa > Chordata > Ceratodontiformes > Ceratodontidae > Neoceratodus > Neoceratodus forsteri. Next base: position 1,416,437,646 of record CM028132.1, read on the forward strand.
CACTGATGGGATCTACGCAGAGGCGCTAGGACCCAGCAGGAACAAACTTTGCAGGAGGGTCGGCACCAGAGATGGAGCCACAAGGAGCGGCCTCCAGACACTCGGCTCATGCAGCAGTGACTATCTCAGCATCGACCCTCCAACTGCCTCAGTTCCTTTTTCCCTGCCGTCAAGTGCGCTACTGTGACGACGTTGCTTGCCCGCCAGGAGTTAAACTTCAAACTAGCAGTACAGTTTTCAGTTCCTTTTCTATTTTGTAGTATTTCTTGAATAAAGTACCGCTTACTATAATTTATTCTAAGAAAGAAGTCTCAGCCTACATTGACGGAGTCAACCATGAGCGGGTCAGGTGATGGTAGGGAGACTTTGCATGAAAGTTGTTCAGTCAGCCAGGCTGGGTCTGATCCACCACCCTCTCCGGAGGGGGTGTATGACAATGGACAGTCCAATGCACGGGGGGAAGGGCGGTGCCTCCAGAAGCATAAAAGAAAATGGTCACACTCTTGGCACTGTTCGGCCTCGAGCTCTTCTTCAACCCGTAGATCCAGAAAGAGAAGGCATCACTCGAGGTCGCCTTCTGGTATGTGTGCGTGTCAACGGTTGGTCATTGGGGTCCACTGTCGGTCTCCTCTGGAGTTGCTGGTTTCTGTCTCCGGTCACCGACCTCTTCGACATTGAGCCCTTCCCGCCTTCTGGTAAGGCTTCAGATGAACAGTTTAATCAGTGAGCTGCTCTGATGGAGCAATGGGCTTGGAGGTTGGTCCAGCTGCCTGGCCCAGTCTCTCAGGGGTCCTTGGACCCATCGAGGGATCAGGTAAGGGGGTTGGGCCTCCCTAGTAACGTGGTACCTTCTTCGGTGCCGTCGACTCCATGCTCAGGTGTTCTCCCCCTCACATGGCTGCGAAGGCGCGGGGCCACACCAATGCCTCTGTCTCCTGCTACTTTTCCTTCTTTTTCCTCAAATCTTGGTTTCGGGCCCTGTGTTGGTTTGGGCGCCATCAGCGTCAATGGGTCGCTGGCGCTGTCCTCGGCACTATTGGGATTGTCAGCGCCACCCTCAGTACCTTGCTGCTTTTGGTGCAGCCCTCAGCACCATGGCGTTTTACAGCCGATTGCCGTCGCGGCTTTTCGGTGCGAGGGCTGTCAGCGCCAGCCATGTGCTGAGCCAGGCAACGCTATTGCTCTTCAGTGCCAAGACTTGGTGGAACGTCTTCCACTCTTAAGGGCTCCTCCACTCCAAGCCCTTTTCCTTCCTATTTTCCTTCTCATTTTCACTCCTTTCCTGTCCATACAGTGCCTCCTGGACTGTCAGAAGATGATTTTGAGCCTGATCCAGTCCTTAGGCTGGGTGATGATTTGGAAGGGACGGGATCTAATCCTGCTGCAGAGCCTGTGGTCGAGGACCTGTCATTTAAGTCTCTGCTGAAAAATTTGAATTCCACTCTTTCTCTCCAGACTATGGATATCGATCCTGGGAAGCTTTTAAGACTCCAATACCTTCATGTTCCAGACATCCCTATGGATTTAACTCCCACGGTACAACCCTCCTTTGAGTGGCTTTCTCAAATGGTATGGAATAATCCTGCTCTCATTCCTTCCGTGGCTATGTCCATAGATAGCAAGTGTACTGCTCCCAAGGATCGACCTATTTTAGCCTCTCAAGCCTTTGCTGACCTATTGTAGTCTTGGCAGAGAATGATAATGTTGTCCTTCCTCAGACTACTACAGTCGACCCATAAACAAAGAATCTCATCAGATAGATACTTTAGGTAAGAGAGTCTTTGCTGCATCCACCCTGGGTATGTGTATCGCCAGCTACCAGGGTTATTTCTCTCGATATGAGTACATTCTTTGGCATTCTCTCAAACAAATGGTTGAAGCTCTACTGGAGCTGGATGCTAATTCAGAGCTTCTTCAAACCTTAACCTGGGGTATTGAGTCCAACAACCAGCAAGTTAAAGCAGCTATGGACACCTTCGATGCTGCCTCCCAAGCGTCGGCAGTGGGCATTTGTACCCGCCGTCATTCCTGGCTGTGCACTTCAGGCTTCATGAATGATGCCCAGCAACAGGTCATGGCGTTGCCCTTCGACGGTGTGCATCTCTTCGGTCCTCAAGTAGAACAGGCTCTAGAGGCCACACAAAAGACTAGGTCAGCCATTAAATTGGCTCGACCTGCTCCCACCCCTTCTCGGGGGGGGGTGTTAACAAACACCAGTTTCACAACTGTCAGTCCTTTCAAGGCAAAGACAGAGGAAGTTTTAATAAAAACCAAGCCCCTCATCCCCCAAAGAAAACACAACAGAAAGCACAAGGGCCCAAAGCGACCAATGCCGCCTTCTGAGTTTCTGGCCCAAGTCCCACCTCAGCTGTCCGAGGGGACTCCTTCTTCCATGATGGGAGGTCATCTGACTCAGTTCCACAACCATTGAAGTCCATAACTTCGGACAAATGGGTCCTTCGGACAATCCGCAAGGGATATTCCCTCAGTCTGTCAGAGAACCCTCCAGATTGTCCCCCCCAAACGGCAGCCAAAACTGTCAATACTTCAGTCAGAACTTCTTGCCTCCAAGATACAAGGCCTTCCAAACAACACGACGGTGGAAGTAGTTCCACGGGATCAACGGAACATAGGGTTCTACTCCCATTACTTTCTAGTTCCAAAGAAAACCGGGGGGCATGTGCCCCATGTTGGACCTCAGAAAATTGAACAAATTTCTTCCCAAAGAGAAATTCAAAATGATATTACTAGGAACCCTGTTACCTTTGCTTCATCAACACAACTGGTTAGCCTCCCTGGACATGCAGGATGCTTACCAACATATTCCTATTCACCCAAGGCATCACAAATACCTAAGGTTCGTGGCTTTGGGTCAGCATTATCAGTTCAGAGTCCTGCCCTTTGGGCTGTCCTCAGCGCTGCAAGTTTTTACAAAGTGTTGTGCAATTCTCGCAGCGCACCTCAGAAAGATCGGAATACAAATTTTCCCATATCTGGATGACTGGCTTCTAGCAATCCCTTCCAGACAAGGAACTCTCGACACCATAGCCACAGCCTCAGACTTTCTCACGTCCATGGGAGTCCTGCTAAATTTCAAGAAATCGCAGTTGCAGCCCTCTCAGAAGCTCCTTTTCATAGGAACTCTTCTGGACACCTTCTGTGTGAAAGCTTTTCTACCAGAGGACAGAAGGAGCGATATCCTACAGATGGCCTGATACATCAGAGAGAACAGCTTGGTTCGAGCTATCTTGATGCAGCGGATGTTGGGTCTCATGGCATTCAAGGTGTTCGCTGTACCCCTAGCACGCCTCCACATGAGAACCTCTCAATGGATGCTCAGTATTCAGTGGTCCCCAACCACTCACCCTCAGTCCTTTCTCATCAAGGTGACAGAACCTCTGAAGAAGTCACTCACCTGGTGGTTGCAATAGGACAATCTTCTGGAAGGGTATCACTTTGCTCCCCTGGATCATCAGATTTCCATTACCATGGACGCATCCCTGATGGGGTGGGGAGCTCACTGTCAGAATCTCCACACTCAAGGTATGTGAACTCAGGACAAGTCCCAGCTTCACATAAATGTCTTAGAAATGAGAGCCATCTTTTATGCAGTCAGGATTTGAAGGACATTCTCTGTCACAAGAACATTCTCTGTCAAATGGACAACAAAGCAGTGATGTATTACATCAACAAGCAGGGCAGTGCTCACTCCTACCCTTTATGCAGGGAAGCAATGAGAGTGTGGGAATGGTGCATGGAGCACAAGGCTCTAATTCGAGCAGTCTACCTGCCGGGAGTACAGAACGAACTGGCAGACCAGACCGTCTCAGCAGAACAGAGACAGATCCTCACAAATGGTCTCTCGACTCAACCGTAGTTCAGTCACTATTCGCAGAGTGGGGAACTCCACACTTGGACCTTTTTGCATCCTCACTCAACACAAAACTGCCTCACTTCTGCTCCAGAAATCCAGGGCCTGGCATTTTCTGTCAGGATGCGTTCAGGCTGCAGTGGACAAAACACTTTCTATAACGTCTTTCCGCCTCTTCCTCTAATTCAGAGGGTACTTCTCAAATTCGAGTCCCAGGGGGACAAAATGATCCTCATTGCTTCCTTCTGGCCTCAACAAATATGGTTTCCATTACTCAACAGTATGTCGAAAACTCCTCTGAAAGTGCTTCCCCCTTCAGATGAACCTTCTGACTCAGGGGCCTGTGGTCCATCCCAATCTGAGATCGCTTCACCTTCACGCTTGGCTCCTGAAGAGATAGAGGTGAACAGGTTCAGTGTCTTTCGCAGAGTTTCAGATATTCTTCTGGCTGTGCACAAGCCAGCCACCAGAAAAACTTACACAGCCAAATGGGAGCGTTTTTCACTCTGGTGTGCAAAATCCTCTTTGAGTCCTTTTTTTCCTGCCCACTCAATAAAGTCCTAGAGTACCTTTTAGACCTCACAAATTCAGGTCTGCAATACTCTGCAGTCATAGTTCACCTTTGTGCCATTTCAGCTTATCATGAGCCAGTACTTCCTTGTCACTGGCTCAGTTACCTGTAGTTAAGAGGTTTTTAGGGAATTCTGCATACCTGACCTCCTATCAGATGTCCAGTTGCAGCCTGGGACATTAATCTTGTACTAGACATTCTCACTCAAAAGCCTTTTGAGCCTCTGGCTACCTGTGAGCTGAAATTTCTCACTTGGAAAACGGCCTTCCTGGTGGCCATTACCTCGGCCTGCAGGGTCTCTGAAATACATGCCTTGGTCACAGACCCTCCGTGTACTGTGTTTCATAAAGACAAAGTAGTTCTTAGGACCCATCCTAAGTTTCTCCCTACGGTGGTTTCAGAATTCCATCTAAACCAACCTTTGGTCCTTCCTACTTAGTTTGCGAACTTCCAAAATGAAGGAGAGCATTCCCTTCATTCTTTGGATGTCAAAAGAGCTCTGCATTTCTATTTAGATAGAACAAAAGAAATTAGCAAAGCTCAGCAACTGTTTGTTTCCTTCAGCGAGACCCGGCTGGGTCAGCCTGTCGCTACCAGATGCATTTCAGCATGGCTGGTGGCATGCCTTCGCCACTGTTATTCCATGGCACAGGTTAAGCTGGAGGGCAGAGTGTACACTCACTCTACTAGAGCGGTCGCGGCATCCCTGGCAGAAATTCACAACATGCCCTTTGCAGATATTTGCAGTGTGGCTACCTGGAGCTCAGTGCATACTTTCGTCAAGCACTATGCCTTGGATGTCCATGCCAGATGACATATTTCGTTTGGCAGAACCATCCTTAATGGACTTCTGTCCTAAATTTGTGAGCTCTTGATCTCTCCTGCCACCTTCTCAGGGTATTATTACCTCAGTATTCTCCAATCAGTGTGAATGAGTGGTGGAGACTTTGGCCCAGATATTCAAAAGAGTTGAGTCATGTGCAATAGGGTTGTGCCTGCACAAGTCTGAAATTGCACCATTCTGCGATATTCAGCAGGAGGAAGTTGTGTCCCTAAATCATGCTGAGCAACAGCGCAATGATAATGAAGGCATGCGCAACTGAAGGGGGAGGAAGCATGCATAAATGGTGCAGTGCGATATTCAACAACTTGCGCCATGCGCAATAGGAGAGCAAGTGGAAGTTGCGCCATAGCAGAAATGAGCCAAAATAAAAAGGAGCAAGGGACAGGTGCAAGAACGCTACAGGGAAGGCACATGAGGCAGAACTCTAGCCACACAGACAGGGCAGAAGGGACACACAGGGCAGGCCAGGGAAAGGGCACCCTGAACACAGAGCCACAGGGAAGGTGTGGGGACCACAGCCAGTGCAGAAGGGGGAAGTGCCACACAGCTCAGAGGCCACCACAGGCAGGTGTTCCCAGTGCAGGGGAAGTAGCAGTGAGGACAGCGGGGGGAATACAGTAACAGCTGCCAGGGGTGGTGAACACAAGCCAGGAACATGGCCAGTGCCACCTTCCAGATGGAGGCCGTTATGAGGGGGGTGAGAAGGCGGGTGGCAGGGGGGCGTGGCCGTGGAAGGGCTCATCGGTGGTATGCCCCCAACAGGCAGTACCGAGCCTGCTCCAGCTTCAAGCCGTACAGTGATACTGAGATTGTGGGTTGGTACCACCTGAATAGCGCAATTCTGAGGCGGCTCTGTGAGCTGTGCAGTGATGTGATGGAGGCACTCACACACGATGGAGCCATGCCCTGTCAGTGGAGACTAAAGTGACAGCTTGCATGTGCTTACTCACCATGGGTACCTTCCAGAGACCAACTGGGGACACCACAGGCATAACCCAGTCGGCCACGTCATACCACCTCACCCAATTCCTCAGTGCACTGCTGCCACATGCTGTGGAGTACATCCATTTCCCCAGCACACTGGCAGTGCACAGCAAACATACAGGAGTTCCACAGGGTAGCATGTATGTCTGGCGTGCTAGGGGCAATAGACTGCACCCATGTGGCCATATGCACACCACCTGGCCCCGAGGGGGCCGCATACCTAAATCGTAAGAGCTATGCCAGCATCAACTGCCAGATGGTGTGCAATGCCAGGGGGCGCATAATCAATGTCTGTGTCACGCACCCTGGGGGAGCACACGATGCCTTCATCTGGCACCAGTCGGCACTGTGCTACAGATTCAAGAGTGGGGACATCCCCACTGGACACCTACTGGGTGAGTATGAAAACCACATGGACAATCATTGGGCCTGGGGCGGCATGGCCAGAGGTGACATGGGTAGTGGCCTACATGGCTCGGGGCAAGGCGATGCTGATCACCAAACTAACCTCCACCCTCTACACACAGGTGACAGTGGATACCCACTCCATCCCTGGCTGCTCACACCCTACCGTCAGCCCACGACCCCATCACAGCAACGCTACAATGAGGCACACGCCACCACACGTAATGTCACTGAGCGGGTGTTCAGGATGCTGAAGGCACGCTTTCCATTGCCTGGACACCTCCGGCGGTGCCCTACAGTACAGCCCCTCAAAGGCCTGTGGGCTATTCCTGGCCTGTTGCATCCTGCACAACATGGCCAACAAATGTGGGATAGCCATACAGGTTGAAGAGGGGGACAGCGATGGGGATGATGAGGACGCCGGTGATGATGGTGATGGGCAGCCCCCCCTTGGGCAATGGGACCCCCGACTGATCCAGCTGGCACAGCTGCACCGGGACACCATCATGGAGGAGCACTTCAGCCAACCCAGGTAAGTCATGAGGCCATGTACAGCCAACAGTGGCTAAGGCACAACCCACAAACACGCACGGACACACACCAGGGGTGCATGCCATCAAGGGAAGTGGCAGGGCATGGAACCACACACACAACCAGGGATGGGTGAGGACTAACATGCCACGTGGATGGACACACACACAAAATGCACCAATCTTGCACAAAGGGCAGGAGGCACACCGACCCAGAATGCCACCCCTAGCCGCTCACATGTCCACAGACCACCATGCCCACTGCCTGTCCATGTGCGTGTGTCAGAGCTGAGCACCATTGCACATTGGTGTGCAGCACAATGCAGGCATCATCATGCAGCGGACAGTAGCCTGGAGGGTGTGCAGGTGGACTGTGTGTCCGCATGCAGGGCCGGGTACGCACCCGTACACTGCCCACTGAAAGACACAATGCACACAGGGCAGCACCAGACAGTAGCCATGTTGGGAGACAGGTCAGTCATGCAACACAGTGCCCCGGCCACCACAGATGTGTGGGTGGCCCCGCTGAGACCCGCCAGCACTGACAGGCTGACCACTGGCCTCATGGGATGGCACCGATGGTTCCCCAGGGGTTCCACTGCGTGACCGCGACCGTGCTTGTGCAGGGGTCTGCAGCACACCGAACATGCCTGCGCCAGGCATGCTTGGGATGCCCACAGCTGAACTCAGTGTCGACAGGGAGGGTGTCGCATGACGCCGGGAATGGGGGGTGGACAATGCACTGCGTGGTGTACACAACACATGGGCACATGACTGTGTGCCCATTGTGACCATGACAGCACTGAATGACTGTGCATGCCTATCAATGGCAGTGGTCACATCCTCCCGCAACCGGTCCATCCCTGCCAGGATCAGAGCAGTGTCTCTGCTGTGATGCTCTTCTGCCCACTCCAGAGCCGCACGCAGTGCATCCACCAACATCGCAAGCTGCATCTGCTGCTGGACTGATGCTTGCAGTAGGTGAGTGTGCTCTTCCAAGAGGTCATCTGCCTCCTCGGCATCCTGTCCCTCAGGGTGTGCGCAGCCCTGATGCTCAGCACCCCTTGAGGGTGGGCACTGCGCACGAGGACCAGGTCTGGGCATGTCCACAGGTGGTGCACAGACACCACCGCTGAACCCTGTACCTCCAAGCCCATTGGCCGACTGCTGATGCTGCTCCTCCGGGCTGCCGCTCCCCAGGGCTCAGTGGTGCTGCTGCAGTGGCTGCAACAGTCCCACTGTCCCGAACTAACACCAGTGCTGCCCCACTGGTGCTGACAGGCACAGGCTGGGACCATGCTGACACACAGGCCTCCATGGCAGCACCACTCACAGCCATGGCCGCGATGTGTCCTGCTGTGTAGCCATGACGTTAGCGACATCATCATCGGTGACGGACTCGGCACCGTCCCCCAGGCACAGCATGCTGGCATCCATGGACACCGGCATGCTGGGACACAGGCAGGGCTTCCTCCGCACCTGTTACAACAACATCAGTGTGGACAGCCAGGCGGTCCCACTGTCACACTGAGCCATGTATACCTGTGGAGGTGGATGGACCCTCCTCCATCTCCAGCTGACTGTCCTCAGTGGACAGGCCCACCACTGCTGACCCATGCAGATGCTCAGGATCTGTAAGGGAAAGCAAAGTCACATTACTGCATGTGACCTACCCTGCCCCACCCATAGACAGACCATGTCTTACCATGCAGTGATGGGCCACCACCCGTCTGGAAGCCACCACCCAGAACACCCTCAATGGCACTACGCTGCATACTTCCAGCAATCCTCTCCTCCTGTGAGGTCAGGTGTACCACCTCCGGCTGTCCCCCCACCTGTTGCAGCTCATGCTGCCCTGATGGCAGCCACCTTCTCCTTTATCCTCCTCCTGTCTGTGCCCATCTTTTTCTTGCACTCCTGCACGGAGCACTGGTGGCTGCCATGCAGGTTCACAGCACGTGCCATCTCCTCCCATACAGCAGCACGGGCTTGAGGTGTTCCCTGCCGTCCACTGAGAAGCAGCTCCTGATCCAGGTAGGCCTCAAACAGGGCTTCGGTCTCGGCCTTGGTAAAGCTAGACCTCCTCCTCATCCTCCCACCACTGTGTTCCTCCTCTCCCACAACTTGCTTGGTCATTATTTAGCCTGTAAGAATGGCAGTTGTTACCTGTGACTGTGCAGTCCCATGCATGTCCCTAAATCCACAGTCCACACTCCCAAACGGCATGCAACTCACCAATAGACTGCAGTAACCGACTATGGCCACTGCAGCCCAATGTCGCACTTTTATAGTGCAACCCATGCAAATGAGGCGAGGAGCAATTTTAAGTGGATGCAAACTGCAGTGCTGTGCCATTGAATGGCTGATTAGATGATTTGCATATGACGGTTGAATATTGCGCTTTTGCACTTTGCACAATTGTGTTGAATGTGCTGAGCCAATGGCGCGTTCTGTGACATGCGAGTACACACCTTACTGCGCATGCCTGGGATGCTGACGAGGCGCCTGCCGTGCTGCTGACATGCTGTGCACAGTAAGCAATGCAGGGCATGGCCACCATTGTGCCAGTGGCGCTTATAACGATGGTCACCTACATGGCACTGTGGCACTGGGCCATCATAGGCACACTGGGGCAACTGCGCCGTAGGCCGCTACTGGCGGTAGCACACAGGTAGCCAATCACGCTACACGCATTGGGTTCCAATGGCGCTGTGCGTGTCCGTGCACCAGAGACCCTTGACCCTGTGTCTGACCTTGGCCCCCTAGGTGCCATGCATCAGGCATGGGTGCACCTCTATTGCGCTGTTCGGTGACAGCACGATAGGGAATGGCAGCGCTGTACCGCACTGCAGAGCGCCATATTTGCATATCGAGCAGACAGCATGGTGCACAGGAGGGCTGCTCAGTGGTCGCAAATAGAGCTGGCCAACCTAGTGGCCATTGTGGAGCCACACCATGGCCCACTGTTCGGAGAGGCACCCCTGGACAGGTCCAGGACCCAAGTGTAGGAGGAGGTGGCCACTGCACTCGAAGAGGCCACCGGATGGGGGAGAAGCACAGAGCAGTGCCACCACAGGTATGGGGACCTGTGGTGGAGGGAGCCGGAGCTGCTAGCCCACCTGCGGGCATGCACCAGGAGGGGCACAGTGCCATGGCCAGGTAGGTGTTACGTCAACACACTTTTATCTTCCATATGGGTATCACAGTTGTATGTGTCCAGCATATGGGGGAGGGACCATCCGGGTTGGCTGTGGTGGTGTTATCAGGTATGGGGTGGGTGGGTCTGGCTGGGTGGGAGGCACACACCTGGGAGCAGGGGGCTTTGTTACAGGATTGTACTGATGTTCCTCTCTCCATGTGTTTGCACCGCAGGCCTGGAGGAACATCACCTGCCTCGCGATCTTCGGCAGGAGAAACAGAGGGAAGCCAGGCGGGATGAGGGCACTTGCCACCCAATGGACCGGCCCGATGATGGTGAGTGCCATAACTTCATGATTACTATTGCATGCTGTATAACAGGGTGGGCAGTGGGGCATGGCCACCATCCATTGACACCACTGCCATGCACGCAACTTGTTACAGTCAACACTGTCCAGTGGCAATGCATGTCTGGGAGTGCGTCGATGGTGGTCCATGCATGCACCGAGTACATGGCTGTGCCACTGCCTTTGCACCACATAGACATGTCACTAAATGGCCACGGTGGTGCTGTGTGTGACTTGGCCGGTGGGTGTGTGCAACATTCCGCATGGCTGTATGCGTCTGGGTGGGCAGGTCATGTGGACGTGATCACTGTGGGAGGTCACACACCATCACAGAGGTATGTCCCATGGCCGTATGCCATGCACAGTGGGCGGGCTGTATGGGGCTGTGCATTCACACCTATTGACTGTGCTCCCTTGTCCTAGGTACACGCCATCTCTGGGAGATCAGGGAGGTGCTTCGGGAGATCCTCCAGGTGGCAAGGGCGTCACTGGACATCCTCTGCAGGATTGATGACACCGGGGTCCTGCGGAGGCACCAACAGAGACAGAGCCAGAGTGGGGAGCAGCGCCCGCTAGAAGTCCCTCAGCCACTGAAATCCCTACCCCCAGACCCACCCTCACACCCCTCCTTTCCTGTCCCATTTGTCACCCCTGCCCCTTATCCACCCCCACCTCGTTTGTGGCCCTCACCCCACCTTGTATATATTTTGTAAATAGTTTAGTAAATAGTTAACTTTTATGTTTTTTTAATACAGTTATTTTGATATGAATACTGTGGTAGTCTCTGATTTGCAGTGGGCCATAGGTGCTCAGCTGCAATGGTGTGCATGGCATCAGGGGTGGTGCGGTCATGGGTATGTGTGTGTGTCCATGTGGAGGTGACTATGGTGGATGTAGCTATCAGTCAGTGTCTGTGGTGTGTGTGTGTGTTGTTCCCTGTGCACTGGATGACTGTGCAGTGGTCCATGGTGCATGCTCTGTGTCCATGGAACCCCTATCAGCCCATCCATGGCCTGTGCAGCTGACACACATGCATGTCTGTGACCTGCACGGTCCACTGGCATGTCAATGGTGGCAGTCCCTGCAGGGCAGCCACTGTACCCGTCACACTGCTGGGTTGCCTCCTCTCACTGGTGTGGTGCATGTCTGCCTCGGGTGACACTGTGGCCTCCACAGTTGTTGTCCCACCTCCATGCTGTGCCTTGTGTGTGTTGCAGGGGATGTGCACAACTGTCTGTGACTTGTGCTCCAAGAAATGCTGGTGGCGTATGGTGCCGTGGAGGACTGTGGGTTGTGTACATAGTTTACATGGGCCACGCTGGGGCTTGCTGCCCCGCCACTGTGTCCCTGTGTTGTTGTGCCCTTGGGTATGGGTGGGTGGGTGTCTGTCCATGCACTGTGTGGCATCGGTGTGGTGCTATGCTTCCACGCACCACTGTGGGTGCCTGTGCTGGGCTGCTGTGGCCAGTGCTGGGTCTGGGTGTGTCATTGGGATACTGTGCAGGGTGCTGTTCCACTGGTGGTAGTCTCCGAGGCATGCCCTATCCTGTGTGGGGTACCTCATGTGCCGACGCATGGTTGGTCTCTCAGCAGTACCTCGGGGGGACTGTGCGTGGTGGCACTGTGTATGCCATTGCTGCATTGCTGTGTGCTGCCACCCACTGATGGGTGCTTGTGTTGGGGCTGCCTTGCATGGTTCTGTGGTGCACAGGGTTGCAGTGTCACAGTGGGGGTGGTGGCATGCATGGGGTTTCCTGCAGTAGTGGTCGCTGCTCCTGTGCAGGGTGTCTAGGGGTCACAGTGCAGGGTGTGCTCTGCATTGGGGGGATTCTGTGGCACAGGGTGGTCAGCCCCCCTTGTGTGCCAGTCACAGCTTGCTGGAGGGTGTGATGGGGCACCATGGGCCAGCTGTGTGTTGTCTGCTTGTCTCCATGGGCCGGTGGTTATTTCAGTCCTCCCCCAGTTGTGCAGTGCATGGGGTGTGGGGGGACGATGTCTTTTCTGCTATATGTTCCTGTGCCCATCTGTGGCATGGATGGTGGGCCCCTACCTCCCTGATTGTGCAGTTTCATTGCTCTGCTGCTGGGGGGCATCCCTGGTTGAGCTATGGTGCCTCTGGACTGCTCAGCTGCACATCCCTTGTTGCGCTATGGCGCATCAGATGTGCTCAGCTTCCCCTCTCTAGTTGCGCTATGGCGCAGGTGGTGCGATATTCTGTTGTCGGCTGTAGGCGCAATTTGGCCTGCTCCGTTTTTGAATATCGTGCCTCTTGCACATGGGCACAATGAACTTGTGCTTGCTCCTGCTATTGCGCACTTTTTGGGCGAAGTTTGAATATCTAGGCCTTTATATCCAGGAAGATATGGAAATTACATACCTACCGTAATTCTTGATGATCTTGGACAAAGTCTACACCACTCATTCACACACCCACCCTCCATCCCCCGAGCTCACCTCTATTGTTGGTCTTCACTCCCTCAATCTTTAGGCTGTGAAGACTTTTTTCTTGACCCTTCTTTTTTTTTTTTTTTCGAACTCTGTTCTCTCACGCCACTGAACTCTCTCCAGTGACCCTACCTTTGCCACACTCTCTACCTCCCTGCATGGCCCTACTGTGTCCTCCTCTGCTACTCCCCGGCACCGGGCATCCCCCCCTGGGTCTACCCTGGGAAAGGGCCACCCCCGCCCAGGGCGCTCTTTTTATTAGGGTTGAGACACCGGGCCGGAGAGGACTTCAGGCTCAACTACTGGAGTGTGGAATGCGGAGGGAAGGCACCTTCGCCTATCAGCGGTGAGGTTTTTTTTCTAATTTTTCTACGTTTCTTGGAGCCATAGCTCCACCCCTGGTGAACACCCTGCAACTCTATGTTTGGCTCACCCCCCAGCCTCCACCAGAGGGCACTCATTGAGCGACCTGCAGCCCTAACCTACCCCAGGAAGAGAGAGCTGTCCTCCTGATGCTCAATCTCTTCCTACCTCTGCCGACCTCCAGCCACCCATGGTCGTTCCTGAACCTGGGTTACCAGTGTGGCACGAGGTGTGGCGTTCAGCACCTCAACCCTCAACACCACCGGGCTGGTTTTCTTGACCCTTCTTATACGGGTCTTCCCTAATATCTTATGTCTGGTTTTTGTTAGGCTATCATTCTAGGTTAGTTACGCTGCACCTCCTCAGAAAAAAGGTACTGAGGTGGTTGGAGGGTCAACTCCGAGACAGTCATTGCTGCTCAAGCTGAAGCTCATGGTGCCGCTCCTCATGGCTCCATCTCTGGCGTCGGCCCTCCTGCAAAAAGTTTGCTCCCACTGGATCCTAGTGCGTCTAGCGTAGATCCCATCAGTGTGAATGAGTGGTGGAGACTCTGTCCAAGAAGATCAAGAATTACGGTACATACATAATTTCCATTTCCAAACACATCTTTCTATAATCCTCTAAATTTTGAATAATCCATCGATCCCCTTTATCTGCTGGTTTAACAACTATGGTGGAATCCTGTTCAAACTCATATAAAGCATCTCTTTCCTTTTAGTTAAATTAAACTTGGTTTCAAATTAGTGGATAATAATTTTTTATTTGTTTATAACCACTTGTATATAGTGTTCAACTGCATGACTACCACCAATTGGTGGCTTTTTTCGGATTTGTAACCCATTGCTAATTTCAGAAGATTTTTTCTAGATTTGTATCAATAGAATCAGCAAACTGAACTTTTATTTATAAATTCCTAAAAAAATCTTTGAAAATCTATTACAATTTGGAAAGGATCAATCTCCTTAGTAATCAAAAATGAAAGGCCATGTGAAAGGACCATTTTCTCTACCTCCGATAATAATCCATCACTTAAACTGAAGATTACTGTCTCCCTCCTCTCTGATACCTTCTGTTGCCTCTGCCTCTTCCTCCTCCAATTTGTTCTCCGATTCCTCTGTTTTCTAAAGTTTGTTCTTCTCTCCTGAGTTTGTATCTGTCTAATGGACCCTGCCCTCTACTCTCTCCTGTATTTGTTCTGTAGTTCGAACCAACATCTCTTGAGGTCCTCCTGTCTCTAAAAAAGGTTCTCTAGTTTTCTATATACCTACTTGGTGGCTACTTCTAGTGTAGCTTCTTGAGCTATCTGAACTCAAATCTATATTTCTAGTAAATTTTCTATTTTTTTATAGGTATATATCCTGTTATTTTGTTATCAGCTGTATCCCTATAGAATTTTTGAATTTGGTTTCCTTAGTGTCTTTTCATAATCTTTTAATTTTTTATTAACGTCTTCAAGCCATTCTGCTAGTTCTTCCAGTTTTATCAAAGTCCAAATAGAGTTCTGATATTCCTGTATCTCCTCTGTAAGTTTATTTCTTATTCTTATAACTGCCTCAATTAAGGCATACATGAAGTCTACACTACAGCATGTTCTAATCCCATCACACATTATTATGGATTTCATCATGAATTCCCAAATTTGGTTCAATAGCCACTCTAAGACCTCTAAATGTTAGTTTAAACTCAAGGTACTTAACCAACGTCGATCCATGTAGATCGAATCTTAAATCTTTATTCTTCAAATTTTCTACTTTGTTCTTTAATGTTTTTATACTATCAGTATCTATCTGCGCCAACTCTCTATATCCTTTCATTTGTTTGAATAAATTTTCACACTCACTCTCAGTGAACGTACAAAATGAAAAGACTCTCTCCTGCTGCATTTAGTGCATCGATTGCTGGTAGACAACTTAGAACTCAGGTGAAAATAATCAAAATTAGAATCATAAACGATATAAAATATAAAAACATTAAACAAAGTCTTCCAAAGGGTCTTACAACTAAAAATAAATAGAAACACTTAATAAGACTTGGAAAGCACAAAGTCCTGAAATGGTCAATCCAAACTTTATGTCTTTGATCTTCTTGGATGAAGTCTCCACCACTCATTCTTTGGGCTAAATTCGCCTTTCAAAGTGCTTTAATGACAAACGCCGAAGAAGCACCATATTCCTATACTCAAACAGGAGTTTTTTAAGGATGGATGATTCAAGTAACTCTATTAACAGGCTCCGACAATATTGAGTCCTCTTCAAGAAGCATCAGAGTGGAAGGAAACATACCTTCACCATAAGTCCTGCCTGCTTGCCTTTCAACGATCATGCATGCTAAACGTACATTATCAAGGGGATTTTCCTTCATCAATGGAGGGAAAACAAGCTGTCAATGGTGAGCACTTCTACATAATCTTCATCATAGAAGAGGCTTACACTGTATTCCGTCCAACGGATGCATAATCCCCATCGACGGAGGCCTCCAACAACACTCTACAGAGGCTCACACTATATCCCCATCGATGGATGCATAATCCCCATTGACGAAGGCCTCAAACAACACTCTACAGAGGCTCACACTATGTTCCCATTGACGGATGCATAATCCCTGTTGATGGAAGCTTCCTACATACTTCTCGTCGATGGGAGGCTCATTCCTCATCAACGGAGGCCTTCTTCATGATTTCTCATCGATGGAATATTCATCCACCATCGACGGAGGCCTCTTACATGATTCTCATCGATGGACCACTCATGTACCGTCGACGGAGGCCTCCTACATATTTCTTGTCGACGGGAGGCTCATTCCCCATCAACGGAGACCTCCTACATACTTCTTGATGATGGAAGCTTCATTCCCCATTGATGGAGGCCTCCTACATACTTCTTATCGACAGGAGGTTCATTCCCTATCGACAAAGGCCTCCTGCATGACTACCGTTGATGGACACTTCATCCACCATCAACGGAGGCCTCCTTCAAGACTATCATCAACGGTGGCTTCATATAAAGAACAAGCCTCTCTCATCGATCGTAATACCCTCCCATCAATGAGGCACATTGTCTTCCTGTATTGTCGATGAGACACATTCCACCATCGAAAGAACATGTTCCCTTCCTTTCATCACCGACGGCAGATGACCCATCATCGATGGAGCATGATTTCTACTAATCATCATAGATGGCTTTTATTCCACCATTTTCATGGCATGGTATTCCTTCTACACCATCAACCGGGATGATCCCACCATCAGTGGCCAACATTCCACCGTCCACAGACCATGCCTTACAGTATAGATATGTTATTAATGGGAGACAATTTTTGTCAACAGAAGATTAACATGTTACATATTCTCATCAACAGGATATATCCCTTCAACAAATGTCTCTTGACTGCCTCCTCTATCAACGAGCATGCAAGGCTTTTTTACACTCATTTATGGAGTAAAAAACCCTCCAGTCAACAACGCCAATGTATACAACTATGAGAATATTTATCAAACAAAATATATGGCATAACCCTACTATTCAAAGTGGCTTGTTTCGTGGACATCAGCTTCATATTTTCTACAATCAACATATCAGATTTTTGGCTTCCGCCACTCGGGACCCAGAACTAAGAATGCATCATGCTATCACCTATGCCTTGTGAATAACCTCGCCAGTATTATAGAGGCACATCTCACGGCAGAGGGTAACATGTTTATCATGTTCATATATACATATTTAATAGAGGTATCACTGATACAGGCCATTACAGTCACTTCATTGGGATGCCTCTCGGGCTGTTGTGCACTGGACCCTCGTGTCCCTCCCACGAACAGAGCCTACTACTACTCCTACATCCCCTGAAAAAGAAGCCGATGCTTCGGCTAGAGCCTCTGCAGTTGGTACACTTATATGGCATCAGGCATGGCTCCGATTCTCAGGGCTAACACCTGATAGTCACCAAAAAGTGGCTAATACCCCTTTTTTCTGATGATCATCTCTTTGGCCCAGGGCACAAATAAGTACTGGATAACCTACAAGCCTCAGGAAGACAACTAAAATCAGTACAATATATGTACCACATACCAAGCCCTCAGTATAATTATTGATACAAAACTGAAAATTACTATAACAAAAGAGGAAACTTCAGAGGCAAAGAGCGAAGGACAAGGAACACATCTAAACCGACCCATGACCGCCCCTTAGGATGACTGGGTGCCTCTTCCTGTCACTAAAAACTTCAAACTATGCCTTGGTCTCCTCTTCTAGACCTCGGAGACTTTTCTTTTGGCGGCTTCAACTCGAAATAATACTGAGGCCTTTCCCAGGAGGCTTTTTACATCTAGTCACTTTGTGAGGTATCACTGTTACAGACCATTACGGTCATTTCATTGAGATGCCTCTCAACCTGTTGTGCGCTGGACCTTCATGTCCCTCCCACGAACAGGGCCTACTACTACTCACATGCTAAAAAAAAAATAAAAATAAATCTATATATCTTGATAATATCATAAGATGGATCATAATATCCTTCCCAGACTTTTACTGCTACATGCAGTCTTCACCTGGCCATACATAAAGGCCACAGAAATAATGGTGAGTACATGTATATTATAAACCTTATAAACTCTGCAAGACTTATCAATTTTCTGATCCACGCTACTTGGACAACAAAATCTGGGCTGGTCACAAACCTTATGACTTTTTCTCAGATTAACATATTTAGAATCTCAAAGAAGAGATCTAATGGCTCATAATTTGTAATTATCAGATCATTATTTAAACTTCTGTTCACCTGACAGCATAAATAAAGGGCTCACCATACTAACATTTCAGGTTTACACCTAACAAGGTTGCAGGCCCTGGCATACTTGGGACCCCCTTGCAAATGAGATTACTAATACATGATGGAACTGACTACATCACTCTGTTGCATTCCATGTCTTTACCTAAAACGGGTACAATATTGCCACTGACTCTGAGAGCCGCTGGATTTCCATTATGAAATAGATACATTGTTTCATTTCACACAAAAAAAATAGTTTGCTACTTATGTAGCCTATTTATGCCAAAATGGATACATTTCTCTAATGACTTGACAGACATAGCAACAAACTGTACTAACTTGCTACATTGTAGCACTACAAAATAATAACATTGTATTATTTGGGTTACTATTCAAAACTCAGAACCCAATAGGCTTTGACATATTCTGTCTTTTCCAGTGCATGCCACTGAGACCTACCAATCACTCCATTATATGGCTGAATTCCTTTTCGGGTTTACATCTGCTTAACTCATCTGAAGATACCCAGTAATAACCAGTTTGGCTTGTCTTTCAGCTATAACCCTATGACGTAATATTATAATGGAGTACTTACAAAGTTCTCTTTATATGCTGATATACTGTTCTCCGCACCTATCGGGTCCTAAGACCACACTATACGTATGGCAGAATGCCATTTCTGGCCACCACTGCCATATGACTGCTTGGGAATCTCCCGAGTAATGACTTACTGCAAGAGACCATTCTGTGGAAGATAGATCAGTTCAAATGACTTTGCTGTAACACTAGATCTTCTAGGAATGTCTCAGGCAGTAGTACCTCCTCTGACTCCTGCCATTCTGTAACAGGGAGAATGATGTAGGGGCAGAAGGCTTTGGTACCTCAGTTTCCCTCGATCCCTCGCCTCTCGAGCTGAAACCGGCAGGGAACAGAGACTACCAGGGACCACCCACTTTTATAGGCACAGCCCAGGAAGTGAGGTCGTGTGGGTGGTCCGTGGTATAGAGACTGCTGGAGAAAAATACTGTGAGAGTGCCACCTAAGGGAAACTCCCAGAAGTAATGACTTACTGCAAGAGACATTCCTAGAAGATCCACTGTTATGGTAAAAGTCTTTGCATAACTGATCTTTCTAGGAGTGGTATATGTTGTTCATCCACACTGACCCACCTGACCTCCCTGGCCATGTATGCACAAACCTGGCTTCCAGCGGCCAAGATCTGGCATCGTATGGAGTTGAGGGTTTACCACCCAGGTGGTAATGGAGGAGCCAGTTTGAAGATGTTCCGTGACCTTAAAGGAAAGGCAGACCTGCCAACAAGTGTTTGTTGCAAGGTTACATGGTGGTGTGTGTTATTACAATTGGTCTGTTGTTCAGTGGGACATTTCAGTGGTTCAGTTGTTTGAGTGGTTGCTGTGGTGGGGGCTCAAATTTTAGAGTTGTTCAGTGGATGGTATTGTGGTGTAAAAATATTTCCTTCAGCTGTTTGGGAGTTTACTTCTGGTGGGGAAGGATTCTTTGCAGTAGTGTTGGGGATTACATTGGGGAGTACTGTTAATTCCACTAATTGTTATTCTTCCAGTTCTTAGAGTTGGTTTGTATCATATCTGTAGTTGTGGTATAGCCTGAGTACCTAATAACTCCTGGATGCATTTGTACACTTGAATAATTTGAGAATTATTTACTGTCGCAACGCCTGTAATAGTTGGTTATTATAGATTCACCCCCACCTTGTTGTGGAATACATTCTAATCTAGACTGGTACTACTTGGTTTTCTCTCTCACCAATACAGTTCTTGTAGGATGTGGTTCAGGGGTGAGCCACTCAGTTGTAGGGACTGAGGAGCACTCTTCACTAGGGATATGCTCTGGAGCAGGGGGCACTGCCCCTTCTGCAGGACAATAGCAGAGCTCCATGCTTAGCTTGTAGCAGCAAGAATAGAGATATCCCAGCTGCACACTCAATTCAGCAGGAGCTCACCCCCCGCATCCCCACTTCCCCAGAGACCCACTGGTCCAGAAGGTGGAGGGTGGTAGGCGTGAGGAGAGAAGGGGTAGCCATAAGGAGGCTGTCCAGCCCAGTTACATCCAAACAGCAAATCACTTCACACCCCTGGAGGAGGCTCAGGCTGCTGACTCCTCAAGCAAGGACTCCAGGTCTGTCAAGGGTGACTGTCAGGGCAACATGTTGGCACCTAAGGGGGGGGCAACTTGACAGGAATGTCCTAGTGGTTCGGACCCATGATTAGGGATAGCTAAGAATGCCTGCCTGGAGCATGAGCTGAACAGGGATTTAGACAGAATAGGAGGATGGTGGGGGGCGCTGGGGTTGCTGATGCACCTGGGTACCTGAACGATCTGGCCCGCCAGTTGGTGGAAAAGGTGAAATGGAACTTCCATAGACTGAGGCATAGATTTGTGGCACACCTAGCCTCCATGGCTTTTTCCAAAGTCCTCCCTATGTGGGGCGGGGTGGAGCAGACGGGATAGGATAAGGGGTGCTATAATAGCATAGTTGAACAGTTGGCTTAAGGGGTGATGTCTGGACATTGTGGGGGTACCACTTTGTAGGGGATTTCTGGGACAGGCAACTCTTCAAGGGTGACATACTTGACTAGACGAGATGGAGGGGCCAGTGCACTGGGGCAGAATTTTGATGTATATAGCAGACCTTTAAACTGACTTAGGGGGAGTCCAGGTCTAGAGGATCCACAATGGATGGTGAGCAAGATGGGGATCCAAGATGGTACTCCGCCACACCCAGGGGACAGTAGCAGATAAAAGGTACAGAGAACACTAGGGTTTACAGGACCAAGGGTAGGGACAGTTGCAAGAGGAAAATCTAAAGGTAAACGTGCTAGCAAGAGTGGGAGGAAACATGGAATGTAGACACACAGTAATAGAGTTAGAGCAGGGGTCAAGTGGAATATGTATTCCTTAATGCCAGGAGCCTAGGGAACAAACTTGGCGAGCTCCAGACGCTGATGGCACACACTGAGGTAGACACTGTGGCCATCACGGAAATGTGGGCCACAGAAAATGACTGTGAGATAGTGGTCCCTGGATATACATTGTTCAGGAGGGATCAAAGAACTGGTAGAGGGGGAGGAGTCACCCTTTTTGTCAAGGAGGGCATTGAAGTGACTGAAGATGGCATTGGGGTAGAGATAGAGAAACTGAGTCTATATGGGTGCAACTCACAGCAGCCTCAGGCAAGCAAATATGCTTAGGGGTATTCTAGGTCTCTGAGTCAAGGGAAGGAAAGGGACAGAAAACTCAGGGAAGAACTTAAAAGAGGGGTTGCAAAGGAGTTGGTGGTGGTAGTGGGAGACTTAAACTTGCCGGACATCGATAGGGAGGTCCCACTGGGCTAGAATACCAGGAGTCAGACATTGCTAGACACCTTCCAGAACTATCTACTGGTGCAGCTAGTTAAGGAACCCACCAGTCTGCAGTCCTAGATGTGGTGCTCAGCAACACAGAGATGGTGGATGCTGTGGGACTGCAGGAACTGCTGGGAATAAAGACCACAACTCTGTGGTTTGAACTGGCACTTGGGGCTAGTAAGCCATAGTTGAGAACTGAAGTCCTTGATTTCAGAAGGGTGACATTGATAGGTTGAGGGAACTGGTCAGAGAAAAGTTAGCAGGGTGGAAGGGCATAGGCAGAGTGGAGGACAGATGGAAGGCAATTAAGGGAGCTATCCCGATGCATTGGGGGCATGTGTAAAAACAGTGGCATAGAGAAATAGGTTTAAGAGACCACTATGGTTCTCAGCTAGGGTTAGGGCCAAAAAGAGGGCCATTTATAAATATAAGGGAAAGCAGAGAAAAGCAGAATGGGGGAATATCTTTAGAAAAATAAAGAGGTAAAGAAGGCCATCAGGGAGGCAAAAGCAGACAGAGGTGCACATCCCAGAGGGGGTCAAGAATGGAGAAAAAGCATTTTTTAGATATATTAGCAAAGAAAGGAAAGGGGAAGAATTGCATGGCTAGTTGAGAGGGGTAGGGTGATAGAGGAGGATGGGCAAAAGCCACCATCCTGAATGACTTATTTAGCTCAGTATTCAGTAAGGAGGAATGTGGGTCCATGCCAGAGAGCAGCATCAAACCGGCCACAAAGCGGTTCCCGGAAATGAGTCAGCCATTGTTTACTAGTGAAAAGGGTATTGAAAGGCAACCCTTAAGATAGATAAGGCCCCGGAACCAGATGGGTTGCATCCAAAGATACTTGAGGAATTGGCAATGGAGCTGGCTGAACCACTGATTGGGCTGTTCAATGGCTCATTCGGTCTCAAAAGTTCCAGTGGACTGGAAGATGGCAGACATGCCACTAGGATTGGGGGGATATGAGCAACCAGGGAATTACAGGCCTGTCATTCTGACCTCTATTGAGGGGAAGCTGATGGAATCTCTGGTCAAAGAGGACCTTGTAGACTACCTGGAGAGCAACAGACTCCAGGATAGTAAACAACATGGTTTTGTGGCAGTAAGGTCTTGTAACACCCACCTGACACTTTTCTTTGACTGGGTGACAAAGAAGATAGACAAGAGCCAAGCGGTGGACTTGATGTACTTTGACTTCAGCAAGGCAGTTGATTCTGTACTGCACAAGAGATTACTTAAGAAGATGGAAGTTTTGGGTGTGGCTAAAACTCTAGTGAACTGGGTGGGTAATTGGCTAGCAGGGAGCTACAGAGGGCGGTGGTCAATGGGTAAGGCATAAATCAGTGTCGGAGAGTTGATTAGTGGCCTTTGCTAATCAAAATGAAAAACGATTAGCAATCAGCCAATTTTTATTAGCAGTTTTCTAAAATGGGTATTTTTACTTTAAACCATATAATTACTACTTATAATTGTATATCTTGATAAAATAGACATTGTACACATAGTTTTGAGACTGTATCTGTTTATGTGCCATTTTGACCAGATTGTCAGCAATAGCCTTCCTATTACCCCACCTCATGTACCTGGTACTAAAACTGTTCAAATCCCCACCAAAATGTGATTACTCACCACCACAGTGTCATTGTAAAAAATGCCTGTGTTGAAAATTTTGGGTCAAAATATTTAAAATTACTAAAGTTGCGAGTGTAGTAAAATTTAATCATGTGCACATAACTTGGCCATATTTACATATTTTGACCCCAAATTTTCAACATAGGCTTCTTATGACCCCACCTCATGAACAAGGTTAGTGAAATTTTTCAAATCCTGCCTGAAAGGTGATTTTGCCAAGTGACCACAAAATCACCTTTCGGGCTGGATTTGCAAAATGTCGCTGACATTATTTAAGGAGGGTCCTAAAAGGCAGTGTTAAAATATGCATCAAAGGTTAAAACCCCATTGAAATACACTGAACCGCATTTACCTTAGTTTCTCTTATTGTAGTCATCAGTTCCAGTAGCAAGATGCATCTT
The DNA here is from genome assembly GCA_016271365.2 of Neoceratodus forsteri. Lineage (NCBI taxonomy): Eukaryota > Metazoa > Chordata > Ceratodontiformes > Ceratodontidae > Neoceratodus > Neoceratodus forsteri. Next base: position 1,416,461,330 of record CM028132.1, read on the forward strand.
CGATCGGAGAGTAGATTTTCACCTTGTAACCTGTTCAGGTAAGTGAGGGTATACTGGGAGGGTGTGGGGTGGTAAGTGCTGAGTGAGTGAGGGGTCTGATCATAAGGGACCATTTTTTATTTTGCAGGTTTAAAATAAAACATTGAGGGTCTGTTTTCTTTATTCTAGATAAGGATGGCGTATTGGATAGTGATGGTGGGGGAGGGGCCACTAGACACCAGAGGCAGACAAAACAATAACTGGGATGGCAATCAGATGGTGGGGAGGTGCCACTAGACACCAAGGAAAGGAAAATAAATGGGGTGGCGATCTGTGGAGCATGGGAAGCACCAGACACCAGGGAAAGAAAAAAGGGGGGTGATGGCAATTGGAGAGTGGAGATACCACTAGACACCAAGGGAAAATAGGGGACAGTTAGTTTCTAATGATTAGCAGTTACTGCTAATCATGCTGGCAACTGACTCTCATTTCCCGATTCTTGGATCACAAATTGCAATGCAAACCTGCTTAATTTATGCCTTTGTGGGGTTACACTAGAGAAGAGGGGCATACAGGGTTCCACAGGATCTGTCCTGGGTCCTGTCCTCTTCTTTTTTTTAAATTGAGTATTTTATTTAATAAGTTCTGATCTTCACAGACAGTTTACATCATAATGCAGTACAGAACATTCTTTGTACAAAAATTTACAGATAGAGAATGACATACAAGGAGGATAAAATAATCTCAATAACTTAAGTTCGGCAAGGTCCAACTTAATATAAATGAATTCTACTTTTTTGTATTGTCTTTGGTATGGCATAAAGACTCTCTTGTCTCTTAAGTGGTCAGGTCCAATCTCATTTTAATTATTTTTATACAATAGAAACTAATTTGTAAACTTAAGAATAGTGCCTCTTAATAACATGATGTCCCTTATGGGACAAAATCAGTATAATGATCTAGTTGATAAGTCACCCATTTTCGCCATTGGGTGTCGAATTTCTCAGTTCTGTCTGATAGTCTGGCTGAGAGGTTCTCGAGGGCATAGATCTCCCTAGACAAAGTTAACCAAGCCTCTTCGGTGGGGGACTTATTGATAAACCACAGTCTGGTAATTATCTTATGGGCTGCTATAATGAATTTTGTAGTTTGTTTAAGTACCTTTTTATCAATTCGAAGCCCATCAGGTTTAATAAATGTTAAAATACATGTTGGGGTAAATAATTTTACTGTCCCATATATTGCCCCAGGCTCCTCGGGGACTTCTGACCAGAATTTCACTACCCCTGGACAAAGCCAGAGAATATGACTCTGGTCCGCCATACTGCTCCCGCAGCTCCTCCAGCACCGCCCCCCCCAGCCAGTTCCCCATATTTAGCCAATATGGCTGGGGTTCTGAAAAAGCAAGACCTGAGTTTCCAAATATATTCCCTCCAATATGGAGAGGGGAAGGTTTTGAATGCTGGCAGTGCTGACTTAATCCATGCCAATTAATGTATTACCACTTACAACTCCACTGACCATCTAAGTCTGATTGAGTTGGTCGTATCTCCCTTTCTCTCACTTAATGCCTTATAAATTTTTACTAATTAAGTGTTCTGAAGCAGTTCCCAGTATGTGGGCTTGCATTAACTGCAATATTTGAGAGGGACATTCAGTCAAGGCTGCCAGTGACTCCTCATATGGGAGTAGGTAGGATTTGACATGCAGGTAAGATATAAAATACATGTGGGGTAAATGATATTTTGTTTGTAAGGAAATAAAGGGGTGCAACCCTGGTACCCCCACCAGTTGGTAAATATAGTTTACCCCATAGTTGCCACTTTGCCAAGTAAAGGCCCATTGGACCCGTGCTGAAAACAGCATTACAGGTCAATGTCCCCAACAGCAACCTCTCAGGAAATGTTAACAAATCATTAAGGAATTTAAGCCAGATCTTCCTGGACATAAAGTCTCCACCACTCATTCACACTGATGGGCTTTACGCTGGAGGTGCTAGGACCCAGCAGGAGCAAACGTTTTGCAAGAGGGCCGGCACCAGAGATGGAGCCACGAGAAGCGCGCCGTGAGCCTTGGCTCGTGCGGGAATGACTATCTCGGCATCAACCCTCCAACTGCCTCAGTTCCTTTTTTCATGCCATCAAGTGCACTTCAATGACTTTGTCGCTTGCCCACCCAGGGAGTCAAACAGGTCAAAAAAGAGAAGGCTTCACTCAAGGTCGCCTTCTGGTATGTCTGCGCGTCAATGGTCAGTTGTTGGGGTCAGATGCCGGTCTCCACCCTCCGGAGTCACCGATTTCTGGCTCCAGTGACTGACTCTTCAATGTCGGAGCCCTTCCCCACTGCCTGGAAGGGCTTCCGATTAACAATTTCATCAGTGGGACGCTTTTATGGAGCAGTGGGCTTGGGGGTTGGTCCAGTTGTGACCCAATCACTCTGAGGCCTTCAGGCCCTTTGGGTGAGCGGGTAGGGCGGTTGGACCTTCCTAGCCACATGGCGACATCTTCAGTGCCATCGATCCCGCGCTCAGGTGTTTCCCCCCCTCACTTGGCTGCAGCACAGGGGGCCACACCGATGCCTTTATCTCCTGGTATTCTTCCTCCTTTTTCTTCAAATTGGAGTCTTCGAAGCCCTGGATTGCCTTGGACACCATCAGGGACTCCCTTGATGTCGATGTGTCTATTGGCACTGTCCTCGGTGCCGTCGCGCCTGATGGCGCTGTCCTTGGCGCCACTGGGGTTGTCGGCGCTGCCCTCGGCACTGCTGGGGTTGTTGGTGCTGCCCTCGGCACTGCTAGGGTTGTTGGCACCACCCTCTGCGCTGCTGGGGTTGTCCGCGCTGTCCTCAGCGCCGTGGTCTTTGTCAGCACTGTCTGCTGGGTTATTTCCAACAGCGCTGTCTCCCTTACCTTCGGCGCCATGTTCTTCGGCGCCAAGGCTGGGTGCGGTGCTGTTCAGCCTTCAGGGGTTCTCGACTCTGAATCCTTGCTGCTGGCATTTCAGCCCCTGGACTATTGCACGTCTGTCCCTGTTGCCACTGTGGGTGGTGCTATTGGTTGCTCCCTCCCTGCTATCCATGGTGACTGGGGTGGTGCCTGTGGTCTGGTGGCTGTCATATGGAGTCCTGCTGCATGTGGGTGGTGGTCTGGTTGCAGGCCCCTGCACCTGCCATCTGGGCGGCCAGGGTCATGGGGCAACCGCCACATTTCAGGCTCACCAGCACCCTGGGGGTGGGCTGGCCGCAGGTTACATGGCACCATTGGCCTCACGATGGCAGGGCCTGTCGCACTGCTTTGTGTAGCTGTTTTCAGGTGTGCCCATGTGACTTGGGGGGCATTGTGTGTGTCCTATGTTGCCTCCTGTGTGGCTGAGGCTCCGCACCATGGGAGGGTGCTGTGTTGTCTGGTGGGCCGGTGCTGGTTGGGGTGGGTGCATGGGTGGGGACCTTGCTCTTGCCCTGTGTTCAAGGTGCCTTCATGCTTGTGTTGGCATCCAGGGCAGCCCTTGTCCCGTGTGGGGTCCCTCAGGGACTGGTGCCAGGTCACCCACCTTGCTGTGCCTCTGTGTGGGCCATGCTGGTGGGCCTTGTGTGGGTTGTGGTAGTATTGGTGGATGGTGTCACCACCTCCATTGGGTGGTCACAGTGGGGTTGTGGTACTTGTGCATTGTGCTCCGGGGCAACTGGATGCCTTGTCACAGTGGTGCCGGACTGCCTTCAGTGCCATGTGCTGTTTGGTTCTGCTTCTGGGCTAGATGTCTCGGGCGGTCTGCACTGGGGTGGGGCAGCAATGGTGTGCTGCCATGGCATGGGTGGGGCTTGGCAATCATTGGCTGTTGGACGGTGCAGGGGTGCCGTGCCCAGCAGGTGGGGACTACTGGGTCACATCTGCTGGTGGTTCAGCACTGGGGTTCGAGAGTCAGTGGTCCATCCTGCACCTGTCTGGTTGTGCTGCTCATGGAGGCCTTGCCCTGGTGGGGGGGCTGGGAGTTGGGGGGGATGGTCTGTCTTTCCTGGTGCATGCTCCTCGGCACATGGCGCATCCATGGCTGCTGCTCAGTTGCTTTCTGTCTTCGTCTATGCGCATCCTTAGGGGTGCTATTGCACATCATCCCTACTCCATGGTGCATCCCTTGTTGCACCATGGTGCATCTGATGTGATATTCAGCCATGTTGTGCAGGCACACCTTGTCCTGTGCATGGTTTGAATATCGCACCCATTGTGCAATGGCACACTGGACATGCGCATGTTCCCTCTATTGCGCATCTTTCTCGCGGAGACTGAATATCCCACCCCAAGTGTTTAATTGAATGTGTTTTCTTGGCTATCCTCCTTTGAACCTTTTCCACTAGTTTTGAGTTCTTATATTCTGGGGCCTACAAAACGCGACAGTATTCCAAATGTGGTCTCACCAGTGGTAAAAGGCGGATGATAACTTTGCTGTCTTTGTTTCCTTCTGATTTTCATTCCTTTCTGTCCATACAGTCCCTCCAGGGCTGTCAGGAGATGATATTGAGCCTGACCCAGATCTTCGACTGCTTGTTGAAGGAGCAGGGATTAATCTTGCCAGAGAGCCTGTGGTTGAAGACCAGTCATTTAAGTCTCTGGAAAAATTTTAATTCTACTCTTTCTCTCCAGACTACAGATATTGATCCTGGGAAGCTTTTGAGACTCCAATACCTACATATCCCAGAGATCCTTATGGATTTATCTCTGCACAACCATCCTTTGAGACGCCTTCTCAGATGGTATGGAATAATCCTGCCTCATTCCTTCTATGGCTAAGTCCATAGACAGGAAGTATGCTGCTCCCAAGGATCAACCCATTTTGGCCTCCCAGGCCTTTGCAGACCCTATTGTAGTCTTGGCAGAGAATGATAAGGCTGTTCTTCCTCAGGCATCTACAGCCCAGCCTATAAACAAAGATCTCATAAGACAGACACCTTAGGTAAGAGAGTCTTTGCTGCCTCCACCCTGGGTATGCGATTGCCAGCTACCAGGGCTACTTTTCTCCAATGTGAGTATGTTCTTTGGCATTCACTCAGACAGATGGTAGAAGCTCTGCCTGAGTCAGACACTAGTTCAGAGTTACTTCAGACCACAACCAAGGGTATCAAGTCCAACAACTAGCAGGTTAAAGCAGCTATGGATGCTTTCAATATTGCTTCCTGAGCTGCGCAGCAGGCATTTGTACCCATCGTCTACCTTTCTACACACTTCGGTCTTCATGAATGATGCCCAACAGCAGGTCATGCTTTCTACCCTTTGATGGTATGTATCTGTTCGGACCTCAAGTTGAGCAAGCTCTGGAGGCCACACAGAAGACTAGGTCAGTCATAAAAATGGCTTGACCCACTCCCACCCCTTCTCAGGGGGATGTTAACAAGCATCAGTTTCACAACCATCAGTCTTTTCGGGGCAAGGGCAGGCGAGGTTTCAACAAAAACCAAGCCCCTCAGCCTCAAAAGAAAACACAACAGAAGGCACAAGGGCCCAAAGCACCAAGCTCTACTTTCTGGCCCAGATCCCACCTCAGCTGCCCGAGGGGGACTCCTCCTCATTGGTGGGAGGACGTCTGACCAGTTATACAACCAGTGGAAGTCCATAACATCAGACAAATGGGTCCTCCGGATAATCCGCGAGGGGTACTCCCTAAACCTTTCAGAAACCCCTCCAGATTGTCCTCCCAAATGACAGCCCAGGCTGTCAACAACACAGTCAGACCTTCTTGCCTCCTTGATACAAGGCCTTCTGAGCAACAGGGCAGTAGAAATAGTTCCGCTGAATCAATGAAACACATATTTCTACTCCCATTACTTCCTGGTCCTGAAAAAGACTGGTGGCATGTGCCCCATTCTGGACCTCAGAAAGTTAAACAAGTTTCTTTTCAAGGAAAAGTTCAAGATGATATCGCTTGGGACCCTGTTACCCTTGCTTCATCAGCACAATTGGCTAGCTTTCCTGGACATGCAGGACACTTACCAACATATTCTGTACACCCAAAGCATCACAAATACCTATGGTTTGTAGCTCTGGACCAGCATTATCAGTTCAGAGTCCTGCCTTTTGGGCTATCCTCGGCTCCTCGAGTTTTTACAAAGTGTTGTGCAATTCTCGTGGCACATCTCAGAAAGATCTGAATACAAGTGTTTCCATATCTGGACGACTGGCTTCTAGCAAGTCCTTCCTAGCAAGGAAATCTCGATGCCATAGCCCTGGCCTCAGACTTTCTCACGTCTATGGGAGATCTGCTAAATCTCAAGAAATCACAGTTGCAGCCCTCCCAGAAGCTCCTTTTTATAGGAACTCTTCTGGACACCTCCTGTGAGAAAGCTTTTCTACCAGAGGACAGAAGGAGCGATATCCTACAGATGGCCTGATACATCAGAGAGAACAGTTTGGTCCGAGCTATCTCGATACAATGAATGCTGGGTCTCATGGCATCCTCAGTGTTCAATGTAGCCCTAGCACACCTCTACATGAGAACCTCTCAATGGATGCTCAGTGGTCCCCAACCACTCACCCTCAGTCCTTTCTCATCAAGGTGACAGAACCTCTTAAGATGTCACTCACCTGGTGGTCGCAAGAGGACAATCTTCTGGAAGGGTATCCCTTTGCTCCTCTGGATTACCAGATTTCCATAACCATGGATGCGTCCCTGATGGGGTGGGGGAGCTCACTATCAGAATCTCCACACCCATGGTACATGGACTCAGGATGAGTCTCAGCTTCACATAAATGTCCTAGAGATGAGAGCCGTCCTTTATGCAGTCTGAGCTTTGAAGGACATTCTCTGTCACAAGAACATTCTCCTTCAAATGGACAAAAAAGCAGTGATGTATTACATCAGCAAGCAGGGTGGTGCACACTCTTACCCTTTATGCAAGGAAGCGATGAGAGTGTGTGGGAATGGTGCCTAGAGTACAAGACTCATTCAGGCAGTCTACCTGCCGGGAGTGCCGAATGAACTGGCAGACCATCTAAGCAGAACAGAGACAGATCTTCATGAGTGGTCTCTTGCCTCAACCATAGTTCAGTCACTATTCACAGAGTGGGGGACTCCAAACCTGGACCTTTTTGCATCCCCACTCAACACAAAACTGCTCTCTTCTGCTCCAGAAATCCAGGGCCTGGCATTTTCTGTCAGGATGCATTCAGGCTGCAGTGGACAAAAGCTTTTATATACCTTTTTCCTCTTCCACTAATTCAGAGGGTACTTCTCAAATTCGAGTCCCAGGGGACAAAATGATCCTCATTGCTCCTTCTGGCCTCAACAGATATGGTTTCGTTACTCAACAGTATGGCCGGAAACCCCTCAGCACTTCCCTTCAGACGAACCTTCTGACCCAGGGGCCTGGTGGTCCATCCCAATCTGAGGTTGCTTCACCTTCACACTTGGCTCCTGAAGAGATAGAAGTGAACAGCTTCAATCTCTATCTGAGTTCAGATATTCTTTTGGCTGTCTCTTAAACCGGCTCACCAAACTTTCCACAGCCAAATGGAGCGTTTTCTCTCTGGTGTGCAAAATCCTCTTTGAATCCTTTTTCCTGCCCACCTAATAAAGTTCTAGAGTACCTTTTGGACCTCTCAAATTCAGATCTACAATACTCTACAGTCAAAGTTCACCTTTGTGCCATTTCAGCTTATCATGAGCCAGTAATTTCCTTATCATTGGCTCAGTTACCAGTAGTTAAGAGGTTTCTTAAGGGTATTCTGCATACCAGACCTCCTATCAGATGTTCAGTCACAGCCTGGGACATTAACCTTGTGCTAGACATGCTCACTCAGAAACCTTCGGGCCTCTAGCTTCCTGTGAGCTGAAATTTCTCACTTGGAAAACTGCCTTGCTGGTGGCCATTACCTCAGCCACAGGGTCTCTGAAATACATGCCTTGGTCACAGACCCTCCAGATACTGTTTTTCACAAGGACAAAGTAGTTTTTAGATCCATCCTATGTTCTCCCTAAGGTTGTTTCAGAATTCCATCTAAACCAACCAACCTTTGGTCCTACTCTACTTACTTTATGAACTTCCAAAATGAAGGAGCATACCTCATTCTTTGATGTCAAAGAGCTCTGCATTTCTATTTGATAGAACAAAAGAAATTTGCAAAGCTCAACAACTATTTGTTTCCTTCAGCGAGACCCGGCTGGGTCAGCCTGTCGCTATCAGTTGTATTTCATGCCTTCGCCACTGTTATTCCATGGCGCAGGTTAAATTGGAAGGCAGAGTACACACTCACTCTACTAGAGCAGTCATGGCATCCCTGGCGGAGATCCACAACGTGCCCATTGCAGACATTTGCAATGCGGCTATCTGGAGCTCAGTGCATACTTTCATTAAGCACTATGCCCTGGATGTCCATGCCAGGCGACATCTTTCGTTTGGCAGAACTATCCTTAACAGACTTCTGTCTTAAATTTGTGAGCTTTTGGTCTCTCCTGCCACCCTCTCAGGGGATTATTAGCTCAGTACTCTCCCCATCAGTGTGAATGAGTGGTGGAGACTTTATGTCCAGGAAGATATGGAAATTACGTACTTATCGGTAATCTTGATTTTCTTGGACGTAAGTCTCCCACCACTCATTCACACGCCCACCCACCATCCCCCGAGCTCACCTCTGTTGTTGGTCTTCACTCCCTCAATCTTCAGGCTGTGAAGACTTCTTTGTTGACCCTTCTTATATTGGTCGTCCGGACTATCTTATATCCAGTTTTTGTTAGGCTATCCTTCTAGGTTAGTTAAGCTGCACCTCCTCGGAAAAAAAGGTACTGAGGCGGTTGGAGGGTCAACGCCGAGACAGTCATTACCACACGAGCCGAGGCTCGCGGTGCCACTCCTGGCGGCTGTATCTCTGGCTCCGGCCCTCTTGCAAAAAGTTTGCTCCCGCTGGGTCCTAACGCCTCCTGCGTAGATCCTGTCAGTGTGAATGAGTGGTGGAGACTTTGTCCAAGAAGATCAAGAATTACGGTAGGTACATAATTTCCATTTTTTTAGGGGTTCTCTGGTATATTTTGGGTAGTTTTCTAGCACTGACACTTAGGAGGATTGCAAAAGATGTTCCTGAGTGTTAAATAGGTCTCTCCATGTTAGTTCTAATTTGTTTCAGTGGGCTTATACTGTGTATTTATCCAACTGAAGACAGCTTTTAAGTAAGTAAAATAAAACTTTATTTTAAAGCACTTTTCAAAGCCAAAGCGCTGTACAAACACATTAAAACATACAATTAGATTAAATTAAACAATCATATTTTAAAATCTTCAGGAAGCTTTGAAAACAAATAGGTTTTGAGCTCAGATTTAAAACTCAAGACAGTCAGGAATTCTCTTATCCGATAAGGTAGAGAATTCCTCAGGAAGAGGCAGCATAGGAGAACGGATGCCCCTGATGTCTTTAACCAAACCCTGGGAATCTCTAGCAACCTCATCAGTGGATCAGAATGAGTGGAGGGGCAGTAGGGAGCAAGAAAATCTTGCAGGTACTGGGGTCCCTGTTCATGTAGGGCTTTATAGGTCTGCAACCCGACCTTAAAGGTGATCCGCCACTGAACCGGCAGCCAGTGCAGTCCACGTAGCACAGACGTAATATGACTAGACCTAGACATACCTGTCAGAAGCCTGGCTGCCTCATTCTGCACTAGCTGCAAGCGGCAGATATCAACTCCCGGCAGCCCTAGGTAAAGGCCATTGCAGTAATCAAGGCAGGAGGTGACGAAGGCATTGAGTAGCCATTGCATATTTTCTGAGGTCTGGGAGATTGAGGCCTCCCCTTTCCCTAGCCAGTTGCAGGAGAGTATATCTTATTCTAGAGGGTTTGCCTTTCCAAATAAAATGAGAGATCATTCTATCCCACACCTGGAAATACGTTTTAGCTGGGTCAAATGGCAGGGTCTGAAGAAAAAACAATATGTGGGGAAACACATTCTGCTTAATGGTTTCTAATCTGTTCAATAAACTTAAAGGGAGCTGGGACCATCTAGACAAATCTTCCATTAGTTTTTGTGTCAAAGGTTCTAAATGTAACAGTTCAGCATGAATGGGGTTTCTTGTCAGCTTTATTCCCAGGTATCTTTTCTCTTGCCTATGCCATTTAAATGAAAATTCTTTTTTAAGTTTAGTAGAGAGGGCATCATTTTAGGACAATACCTCCATTTTTGCTTTGTCTATTTTATATCCGGCAATGTCACCAAAAATATGGAGCTGTTCCCACATCGCTGGGATTGATAGTTCAGGATCTATTATAGTTAGCAGAATGTCATCTGCAAAGAGTGGTGTCTTTTGCTGATGACCCCCTAAAGGGATACCCGCTATCCCCTGAGTAGATCTGATGGCTATTGCCAGGGGTTCGAGATAAAGTGCGAATAAAAGTGGGGACAGAGGGCACCCCTGCCTTGTTCCCCTGGATAATTGGAACACATCTAAAGAGCCCCGTCCACCCTTACATTTGCTTTGTGGTGGTGTATATATTTTGTAATTGCCTTATAAATTGTACCGGGAATCCAAACTGACGGAGAGTCTGCCACAAAAATGGCCAACTCACCCTATCAAATGCCTTTTTGGTGTCGAGTCCTAATAATACTAATGGGATTTTTCTTGATAGGGCATAATCTACAATCAAGTGGGTACATCTGACGGCATAATGGCTTGCCTGCCTTTAATGAAACCCACTTGGTCTGGGTCTATAATACTTGAAAGGAGATGATCTGTTCTGGATGCCATAACCGATATGAACATCTTGTAGTCATCATTAAACATTGAGATGGGATGGTATGAGGTGGGGTATTTGAGATCTTTCTGGGGTTTAAGAATAGCCGTTATGACCGCATATTGCCATGTAGGAGGGGAAGGTTCACCAATCTGAACTGAATAAAGAGCTGGGATCAATATAGGCAGGAGAAGTTTCTGCAGTTTATTATAAAATTCAGATAGGTAACCGTCCTGGCCTGGGGCCTTAAGAGTCTATGCTTTTTGAGTACTTGAGTAGTTCTTCCTCCCCAATCGGTGCCAGTAGGGCCCTTTCTTGGACTGGGCTAATATGTGAAATAGGTAGGTTACCCAGGTAGGATTTAATCCTGTCTAAGGATGCCTCCTGATCCATGGTGTATAAGTCATGGTAAAACTGCAATTAAATATGTATAACCTCCTGTGGGCTCTTTGCTGTTCTCCCTGTTTTGGGGTCTATCATGGTCGTTATACACGCTCTGGTTCTGAGCTCCCTAAGTTTTCTTGCTAAATTTATCGAGGCTTTGGGCCTCCCTTCATGAAACTGGAGTTTTAAGTAAAACAGTTTTTGTTCTGTTTGCTGATCCAAGATCTTTTGTAGTTTTTGTTTTGTGGTCCTTATGTTTAGTCACTCTGGTCCGGCCAATGTTGTAGATGGAGTAATTCCTCCTGCAGCTCCCTGACCTTGTTCTCCCATTGTCTTTTTTTTCCTAGCTGAAAATCTTATAATTCCCCCCCCCCACCTTAAAACTACTTTTAAAGTATCCCACAGTATTGTGGGGGCGACATCAGGTTGAGAATTATTCTGCTTAATTCTAGGAATAGCTTCTTGGATCAGCTGTAAGAACTCTGGATCTCTAAGATGCAAAAGATTTAGACACCAATAAGTCTTTTTAAATAGGACTCCCAAATCCATTTTAACATATACAGGTGTATGATCAGATAAAAAAGTAGCTCCTTGCCACACACATCACACAGGGAATCAAGATTTTCCACTGTAGTAAGAAAGTCATCCAAACGAGCTTCACCCCCACAATGTGGGGTCCGATGAGTGCAGTCCCTCATTTTAGGAAAATAATGTCTCCAGGTATCAACAAAGCCCAGTGAAGAAATGGTTTGTTTGGTATATTTTTGAAGTGCATTCATTCTGTGGGCCAGTGGTGTAGCTGCATCTACAGAGGGGTCTACTGTAATGTTTGTCACCCCCATTAGCAATTGTTCCCACAAAACCGACAACAAATGAGAGAAAATCCCACTGCTAAACTTTTTGATGACCCTGAAGGGAAGTAAACTGATACCAATGTGACAGGTCTTGAGTATAGCTTGCCCGTCATGATAGCACATCGGCCCCCCAGGTCAATAATCTCTACCCCCTTCTCGAAGTGCACTCTATTGGACAGTATTATCATCACCCCCCTTCGTCTCCCTTTTTGGCAGGCTGCTTCAGCGGCCACTATGTACCCAAAATGCCGAAATTTCTTATGCTCATCCGAAGACAAGTGTGTTTCCTGAAGTAAAATAATTTCTGGTATATCTTTTTTTTAAAAAACTGAAAAAGGTGGGAGAATTTAATCAGATTGCTAACCCCATTTATATTAAGGGATAATATAAGAGACTTCCTATCAATTTTTTACCACTAGACAGGGGCTGTATGATGTTCCCATTCTCTCCACTGGCAGGACCCTGCCATTCTCCACCAAGCCAATATCATGCTATTTTTGTAACTAATAAAACTGCTTTGTTCATGTTTGTACTTTCTTTGTATTGTCTTGATTTGCTCAAAACGTCTGACTAATTCACTATCTAGAACCCATGAGCTAATCCAGCTACTAACAACAACAGGTAGATACACATTTCCTATTAATAGACTTAACACATTAAACATGGTGTAGACTATTCGTGAAATATTTTGATTCACAACATTCAATATGTCAAGGCACTCAAAAAGTAACTGACTGCCAACCGGGCAATAACTGAAGTAAAACTTTTAGATGAGCCGGATCCAAAGTTCCTCTGGCCATCTCTAGACATTTAAACAGCTCCCAAGGTAGGGAGAGGAAATACACCCCTACTGCACTAGGGCAGATGGAAGCGCCCTGTGGGGGAATTTCATAGCGAAGCCATGGACCCCCAGCACTACTGTTTCCCTGGTACCTAGTGGTGCAACAGGCCGCACTGGAGATAATTAATAGGAGCACAAACCACCAGAGAATGGCTCCTGCGTTCCCCACCTCCAGTGAGGTCATAAAGATTTGTCAGCCACACAGAGATGTTTCTCTGACCTGCAGAGGGTCAAGTGTTTAAGTAAACCTTCAAAACAAAACATTAATTCGACTCTCCTCTCCTGAGGTACTTATAACATATTCAATTTATAATAGGAGGATATCTACAGAACTTCGGGGGGGAAGAGGAATGAGAAATACCAGCCATCAGACCCTCTTCCCATACACATCTAGGGAACATTAAGTGATGATCTACCTCCTCGTTACAGCCACTACAAATAAAGCCCACCCTCCTCGAGTACTAGGGCATACCCCCCGGTATATGGATTAGTGTATTCTGCAAATATACATTTTTAAGGTCCCTCCTGGATCCATCTCACCCATCACACAGGTGCAATTCTTTGAAATCATTGCAAGAGTTTTTTAACATCCTCCAGAGTTGCCTGGCTCTGTCTCTTTGTTGAGTTGGAGTCTCGAACAGTGTCCCATGTAGCATCCCGCAGGTCTTGTTGTAGCTTTCTGGTCATGAGGCTTTCTGTGGTAGGTAACAGAAGTCCCTTCTCCTGAACTACTTTTGTAGCTTCTTCTGGGATTTCAAATGTTTGTGGGCCATCAGCGAACATAACTGGTAGCCAGGCTGGGTACGGGGTTGTGAGCCTAAGTTGCTGTTGCTTTAAGAGGCGCAGTAGTGGAGCATAGTTCCCTCCATTTGGCTGATATTGCCGGGGAATAATTATCAAAGTATATGCATTTTTCTTTATACTTGGTTTCCTGCATTCTCCAGGCTCTGGTAAGGATTGTTTGTTTAGTGGCATAGTTCAGAAATTTCAAAATGATAGATCGTGGCCTCAAGTCAGATTGAGCTGGTTTTGATGAGGGCCCTATGTACCCACTCGATGTTAGCTTTATATTATAGGAAGGATTAAGCTGAAGGGAGTCCTGAGTAATACTTCTACAAATCTTGCATATCTTTCCCCTCTTCGTCCTCGGGGACCCCATGTATCCGCATGTTGTTCCTGCACGGTCTATGTTTTAGATCTTAGTATTTATCCTGCATGTATGCTGCTCATCTAGGAGATGCACAACCATGCATTCCAGCCTGTCTGTCCGATCGCTCTATTTCTGTATGGTGAGCTTCTATCTCTATTACTCTTGCAGCGCTTGCTCATTTCGGATGTTAATTTTGCACATGAAAGGTACGATTTGTTCGGAAGTCCTGCAGTTCTGTCAGAATTGTGGCATTGCTTGGTTGTAAGGCCACAGCCCCCATGGAGACTGCCATGTCAATTTGGCTTGCAGCTAGGTGAGTGAATCCAACTGAAGCCTTAGCACTGCAGGTATGGACGTTTCTCTTTTTACCTCCCATACACTGCTGCGGCTCTCCTTGGTACTTTCTTTCCTTTTTGTTGATTTAATAATTGTGGGGGAGTCTGTTTATAGCCCAAGATAAATGGAGCTGTTCTTCATCCTTGCATCTCAGGCTGTGACATCACCGCAAGTGAGTCCGGTCCTCTGCAATGTGTTCATTAGTGACATTGGTGAAGGAATCCAGGGAAGGTTGTGTCTCTTTTCGGATGACACAAAACTATGTGCAAGGGTAGATAGTGAAGAGAGAATAGGAGATACACAGAAGGACCTGCAAAAGCTTCAGGGGTGGTCAGAGGTCTGGCAGTTAAAATTCAGTGCTCAAAAGTGTAAGGTAATGCACCTAGGGGAAAAAGAACCCCAAGACAGAGTACTGGATGGGAGGGGAGAAACTTAGTACTACAGACGAGGACTGGGTTCTACATCTTCTTTGAAGATATCTCTCATCAGGTCACACCTATAGGGACTATAAGCCACCAGGCACTAAGACCACACAGAAACTTTCCTGTAGCAGTCTCCTAGGTGGAGCTGCCCATGCTGATAGACACCGACATCTCTGTGTATATAAGCCTGGGCAGTCCCATTCCCTCCTCAGTTCTTTTCCCACTGTTGACCATAAACAGACTCCACGGAGACATGGTTATACAGTCGACTGCCAAAATCTTTCTTATTTTTTCTATATAGTGGAATCACTTTATTTTAAAGTGATTTATGACGTAGTTCATTGAGAACTCAAGATTCCGCCAAATTGGTTAATTACTGCGGCTGTAGTAGGAAGATTTATTTTCAGTGATGAGCTCATCTTTAGTGTTTGCTGTCTCGACCCAGACCACGAAGTTCAGGCCTGCAGCATCTGCCAGAGCTTTAATCAAGCTATCCGGTGGTGCCGTCAGAAGGTTTGCGCCCCTTTTTGCTCAAGCAACAGGTAGTCAGAATGGAAAAGGAACTCCAGGGAAGAGCTCTGTCCCATCACCAGAAAACTTGTTGGGCTCCCAGGCTTCTAAGGCCCATGATAAATCTTCAGTAAAACACTCCTACTGGAAGCAGGAATGAACCAAGCCCCCTCCTGCAGACCACTTCAATGCTATCGACTGCTCAAGTGCTCAACCCATCCAGCTGCCCAGACCTCAGCTTCTTCCTGGTCGGATGTGGCAGTGAGTTCCGCTGGGCCTTCTGCAGCCAGCAAAGGCCCATCGACCTCAGGGTCACCTACGTTGACATCACAAGCCCTGCATCTTCGACCACCGGAACAGCTAGGTCAGCTGGCAGCGAGCTCTACTGGACACTTCATGGCTTGCAATAGCTCTTCGATGTCAGGGTTCCTGTCACCCCCCTCAACGCCACAAGGCATTTCTGCAGTGCTGGCTACCATCATTTTCCAGATGGTGCTGTCTTCTTTTGTGGCCGTCATCCAGTGTCTCCTGCTCCTCCAGGTCCTATGACAGGACTGCTTAGACTAGCTCACGTGTCGCCTGTACAGCCGCTGTGCCCTGTGCCCTCCTGGGCAACAATGTCCTCACTCCCTTCTTTGACTCCTTCAGAACCCATCGACGAGAGCAAGAATATCACCTGACCTCCTCCTCCAGATGAGGAGGAAAAGGATCTGGATGGGAACCACTTGGATAGATCTGACCCATAGTTTCTGCTAGGATTGAGGACTCCATTGTATACACCCGGTCTCCCTGAGGACCCCTCTTTTTTTGCTCTCTGATGAAGCTTCAACCTGCTATGGGGTTCAGAATGAAAAGGAAAATGTCACCAGCAGGAACATGGTGGAGTATCTGGAAATTCCAAACTCCCTGGGTGGGTGAAATCCTCTACTGACTGCCTTGAAGGATGCCACCATGACTGCCTGGCATAGGCCAACTATTATTCCTGCCATGCCCAGGAAGGCAGAAAAACTATATCAAGCCCCAGCAGGAAAACTCTTCTTCGCAGGTCAACCTGAGACTGACTCATTGGTGATAAAACCAGCCTGTGATAGGACCAAGGTACCCAAGCACCTCAGCTTCCCCCAGACAAGGAGTCAAGAAAACTGGACCTCTGTGGTAAGAGGACCTTTGCTTCTTCCACTGTGTGCTTTAGAATGGCTAATTATTTGGCCCATATGATTAGGTTCCAGAACACCCTCTGGAAAAAGACCAAGGCAGCGGCCCATTCTCTCCCAGAGGGCAGTCAGAAGCAGGAACTACTAAGAGCCCTCCAGACTGCAGCTGATGTGGGCAAGCACCTCCTGAGGTCCACCTATGATATTTTGGATGCCTCAGCTAGAGCAGCTGCCACTGGCATCTGTATTGGAAGATGCTCATGGCTAAGGGTGTCAGGGTTTGCTGCTGATGTTCAGCAATCCATTCTGAATGCCCCATTCAGAATGAACAAGCTCTTTGGGGCAGATGTGCAAGATATCCTGAATGACCTGCAGGTCTCAGGGAGGACTTTGTGGTCAGTCCACCCGCTCTACCACACCTAGCCTAGGAGTAGGCAACTGGCCTCCTTTCATAAGGCTTCCCACAGTCCTGGGTTGAGCCAAGCATCAAGGCAAATAAAATGCAGGGTCTGCCTTGCCAGCCCCTACCTCCACCATAGGTGCGCACCCCAAAAGCCCCAGAGGTGGAGGTTGGCGCTGGATGCTGGTTCTGCTTCAGAATGACTCCTTACCTCCCCCCCCATCTTAATTCAGGAGGTGGTGGAAGGGGGTCAGTTTTCCCTCCACCTAGAATGCTGGAGAGAACTCACTACAGATGCCTGGTCCATACTCTATAACTTCCGGAAGTGCCTCCAGACCTCCCACCTGTTCCCTCAGTTTACTCTCTGGGTCCTGCACCAGTGCTACTACAGGAAGTACGCACACTGCTGCAGAAGAGAGCTATAGAACCTGTGCCCCCGCACCAAAGGAACACAGGGTTCTATTCCCACTTCTTCTTTGTCCCCAAGGTCACAGGGTCTGAGGCCCATTCTGGGTCTCGGGGCTCTGAACTTTACATTCAATGCAAAAAGTTCAGAATAGTCACTCTGCAAGGCCTGCTGCCACTCCTGAAGCAAGCAGACTGGATATGTTTCCTGGACATGCGAGATGCTTACCTGCATATCAAGGTTTATTCCCCTCACAGGAGGTACCTTAGGTTTCTGTTCCAGGGGGAGCATTACCAGTTCAGGGTATTGCCCTTTGGCTTGTTGTCTGTGCCACAGGTATTAACCAAACATGTAGCAGTGGTTGTAGCAGCCCTCAGGAGGGAGGGAATGTACATCTTCCCTTATCAGGACAATTGGTTGCTCAAAGCTCAATCCAAGAACCAACTGTCTCAGACCTCTAACATGTACCAGACAACTGTTCAGTGCCCTAGGGATCACTGTAAGTCTGTCTAATCTGTTCTGACCCCTAGTCAGCACTTGCAGTACATTGGGGTGGTTACATGGTCCAAGGCTTACGTTCTCCCAGAACAGGGCAGAAATGCCTCATAGCTCAGGCTCATTTGGTTTCTCACAGCAGGCATGTTATGGCCGGACATTCCAAAGATCATTAGGCCTGATGGTAGCTGCCATTGCCGCAGTACCCCTGGTGAAGCTGCACATGTGGATCCCCGATGGACCCTGAAGGTACAATGGGATGGGACGATGCACTGACGATCTGGAAAGTACAGTTATGTAAGAACTTACCATAAGGATTAAGTCGCCTGATGCTAAAACCCCACAGAAAACTTCTAACTAGCAGTTGCCAGTGGGGTAGTCCCCTGACTTCGGCCCACTCTGCCGTTGGCTAATGGTATAAAGGTGGCAGTCCCCAGCCCTACCTAATTTCTCCCACTGAAGACCCAACCTGTCAAAGGAAAGGAGAGATTGAGGAAGTTCGAAATAAAACAGAAGAAATACCAGGGGAAGGAGAGAGGATGTTGCTGCAAGAGCTCCTCCTGAAGATCTACTGTTACGGTAAGTTCTTACATAACTGTACTATCTTACTCGAGTTGGAGCTCTGCAGCAGGCTATAACCATAAGGACTGAGTCCCAAACAGTCAAGGAGAAGAGACTGACAGGTACAGGAGGTGGCTGAAAATAGCCAAAAGGAACTTTAGGACAGCAGGCCTTGGAGAACAGCATGGACAATCCAGTCCTACATCTGGAAACAAAATCCAGACTGTAGTGTTTTATGAAGGTGTGGACAGAACTCCAGGTATCGGCTGCACAAATGTCTGCTGCGGACACATTCCTCAAAGTGGCAAATGAGGTAGAACTACCCTGGTAGCCTTTACCGGGCCGTAGAGGCTTGTACTTATAACAGTAAGCAATGCAGTCAACTAACCATTTACACAAAGTCTGCTTAGTTACTGGTGCCCCCTGAGATCTGGGGGCAAAGGAAACAAATAACTGGTCAGTGGTTCTGACAGGACTGGTGCGAATAAGGTAATAACAAAGCGTCCTGTGGATGTCCAGAGTATGAAATAAGTCCTCCCCTCTGTTGGAATACTCTGGATAATAGGCAGGTGGATGTCCTGGTTCAGGGTAAATTTGGACACCACCTTAGGTAAAAAGTTAGGATTTGTTCTCAAGGACACACTGTCCCTGTGAAAAACTAAATAAGGATCTTTACACATCAGAGCCTGAGGCTTGGAAATCCTTCGAGCAGAAGTAATGGCAACAAACAACGTTTTCCATGACAGAAAGCGTAGCTCACAATCTGCGGCCAGTTCAAAGGGAAGCAAAGTAAGTTTCCCTAACATAAATAGGAGATCCCATGGAGGGACGGGGTCCTGAATGGGAGGTTTCAGATGCAGGATGCCCCACAAAAAAGTGCGGGACAAATCCAGTTGAGTAAGGGTCTTGCCCTCTATAGGTGCATGGTACACAGAGATGGCGGACAGGTGCACCTTAACAGAGTAGTAACTCGGACCAGAATTGGATAGAGGAGATACTCTCGAATGGAGTTCCTTGGATGAGTAAAGGGGTCAAGGTGGCGAGCAGAGGCCCAGAGACAGAACGACTTCCACTTCATGGTGTAGGTGGAAAGGATGAGAAGGGACTTGGCAAGGTTAGAGGAATGGTCAAATGTATGGCAGTTTAGATTCAATGCTAAGAAGTGCAAGGTAATGCACCTGGGAAACAAAACCCAGGGAAGAGTACACAATGGGGGGGTGAGATACTAACAGCAACAAAATGGAAAGGGACCTGGGGTAGTCAGATCAGATGACCTAAAGGTGGGCAAGCAATATGAGAGGGCAGCAAGGAGGGCTGGGGGGATACTGGGATGCATAGGGAGAGGCATCACCAGTAGAAAACAGGAAGTTATTATCCCTCTGTACAGACAGCTGGTGAGACCCCATCTGGAGTACTGCGTGCAGTTCTGGAGACCCAATCTCCGCAAAGACATAGAAAGGGTGGAAACTGTCCAGAGGAGGACAACTAAAATGGTGCAGGGTCTGCACTGGAAGACATATGAAGAGAGACTAAAGGAGCTTAATATGTATAGCCTTGAGGAAAGGAGGGAGAGGGGGGACATGATAAAAACGTTCAAGTACCTCAAGGGAATCAACAAAGTCCAAGAGGGTAGCATCTTTCAAAAAAGAGGTGTGCAAGAACAAGAGGGCAGAATTTGAAGATGGGGGGGCGTCTGAAGGAAGTATTTTTTCACAGAGAGGGTTGTGAATGCATGGAACGGCCTTCCGGAGGAGGTTGTGGAGTCAAAAACAGTGGTGGAATTCAAGCATGCATGGGACAGTCATAAGGCCATTCTAGGGGGTGGGGGTAGGAAGAAGTAGGCTGCTGGTTAACTAGGATCTGTAGCTTATCCAGTAGGTAGGGAAATGGGCAGACTGGGTGGGCCAAGCGGTCCTTATCTGCCGTCAAATTCTATGTTTCTATGTTTACTTGTGGCCACTATGACATCAGCTACTCTGGGGGAAACCCAAAATCTGGTAACTGTTAAGTTTGCAGGAGCCACACATGCAGGTGCAGAGACTTGAGGTCCAGATGAATTAGTGTGCCTTGGTTCTGGGAGAGCAAGCACAAGTTAGGGGCAGCAGACTGGAGGTTCCACTGCTAACTTTGGAGCAGAGGAAACCAGATCTGACGAGGCCAGTAGGGATGATGAGGATCATTTCTGCTCCTCTGCCTGTAGCATGAGGAGTACCCTCTGAAGAAGAGGAAAGGGAGGGATAACTTACAGAAATCTCCCTGTCCAACAGAGGAACAACACGTCTTGCCAGAAAACACCAGGCCCTGGATCTAGCAAGCAGAAATGGGGCACTTTGGCATTGAGTGGGGATGCAAAAAGGTCCAACTCTGGTCGACCACACCTGACAAATAGCTGCTCTGTGACTGACTGGAGTGGTTCCCATTTGTGGGCTTGGGTCCGAGATCTGCTTAGGCTGTCGGCCAAGACATTTTGAGTGCCTGGAACATGCATAGCAGTGAGTTCCAAGCGGTGCTCCAGTGCCCAATACCAGACTCTCATGGCCTCTCTGCAGAGGGGACATGAATGAGTACCCCACCCGTTTGTTGATGTACAAGACCACAGACTTCTTACCCCAGGAGTCCTTAGCATCAGTAACTTTAGCAGTTAGCTGGCTAGGTGCAACTGCCCCAGAGGTATGCCTTTAAGAGAATTTTATTTAAATGAGCTTTTGGCAATGGCCAATCAAAAACAGAGAGGGAGCGAGAGCAGCCTGAAGGCTTCGGAATTTTTCTCCGCTGGACTGAGCAACATTGCCCCTGTGGTGCCTCTCAACTTTCCTTGTTTACCGCTTCCTAGGTCTTACCTGGGTATTTCTCATAAAATCTGTTTTATTGTTGTGTACTGAGTGAAAGTTTTAAGTTTTGGTTAGCACCATGCTAATTTTATTTTTAGCACAATCGCATCTATTTTGACTTTAATTTTATTGCAACTGTTCAGTTCTTGTGCTATTTTTACCGCGGGTGCTTAATTTTGACAGTTCCTTCCATTTTAAGCTTAATTCTTGAAGGAACCATTGATTTAGTGTCAGTTGCCTTGTTTTTTACCTCAGAGCTTGCGGGCTTTAACGTGAGGCACCAATTGGGAGTTCAGTCTTTGACAGTTGCCTGGGGGTTCTCTGAGGATTGGCAATTACAGAGAAACACATATTCAATACAAAACTGGACCTAAGCTGTCTCTGTCACAGGACTGGCTGGTGGCATTTCAACAGAAACCTGTGCACAATTGACGAGTATTACTGGGCTTTCTGTTAAGATTGGCACTGGTATAGATCCCAGTACTACAAAAAAAAGGGCACTTTTAAATTAGAGTTATTTAACTGGGGCAGAACTGACCAGTGGCATTTCACAGAAACCTGCACTCAGCTCGTGTGGTCCAGAACTTGGTGTGCTTTGTTTAAATTGGCACATGGCAAAAAACCTTGATTACTATGGCTGAGAATAAATCAAAGGCTTCCGATTAGGGGCCATCTAAATGTACTAATAATAAAAATGTAAAGCAGAGGTGCTGAGAAACCTTCCAGATCCCAGCCAAAAAATAAAGCTTCCAAAGATGAAGTTCCTCACAAATTAAAAAATAATAAAAGTGATGAAAAAAGGAAGCTTGATCAAGCCGTTGACGAAGTGGATAAAAAACTCTGCCAAGAAAAAAATGCTCCTTTTGCGCCTGGGAAAGCCAATAGCAAGACAACAGGCAGCTTAAAGCATAAAATAAAAACAAAACACATACAACCAAAGTCCACGCAGAATCTTCCATCTGTGCAAGACATGGCAAAAGCATGGCGACTGTTTAAGACCCTGTAAAAGATGGGCCCTATATTTACTGGGGCTGTCAAGCACTCTTCCACAGTTCTCTCCTCCATAGACTGTGAGGGTGACGCAGATGATAAACATTTTTATGATGCCTCTGACATGGATTTTGAGGGCCTTGAGCCCCATAAGTACCGGACCCTCTATTTGGGGACCCCGGGTGACCAGGAGGACACCTCCTCTATGTTTACATTTATACAAAATATGCTAGACACCTTGGACCTCCCTACACAGGAGCACAACCAGAATGCTGATGAAGACAAAGATTATAGGAGATGAGAGGTCTTTTTACCCCAAGACCCTGGTTGTTCCTATCTATAATGCGTTCGGAAGAAATACCATGAAAGTGCTTCAAACCCCTACATCGGTGTTGGGTTGACAAGCGGATTGAAAAAAATACAGATTGTCTAGAACTGGTACCAAGTTCCTGTCTGAACACCCTAGCCACAAGAGTAAAGTGCAACAAGCAGCTTGTGAGAGAGCTGAGGTCTCCTTGTCCTCCTTACCTCCGGACAAAGACCCCAAGAAAATTGACTTTATAGCAAAGAAAATGTATGCCACAGCCTCCCTGCTTCTCAGACTTTTTTCGTACATGGCATTTACAGCCAAATATCAGAAAGCCCTGTGGAAGTCTGCCCTGCCCATTGCCCACAGTGGGTCAGATTCTATGGTGCAGAAGCTGGTGGATATGACAAAAACTGCCTTGGAAGCTACCAAATACCAATTCGACATGGCAGACGACAACAGTGATGCTGCCTCTAGGGCCATGGCCCATGCAATCTCTCTGAGACGCTTTGCCTGGCTTAGAACTACCAGTCTAACCACATACACCCAGACCAAGGCCATAGATTTTCCCTGTGATCAAAGCATGTTGTTTGATTACAGAACCACTGACTACATGAAAAAGGTTGATGAGTACAAGGCCTTCTGGCAGAGTCACTCGTCTAAACCTAAGCCTACCGCCCCTCAGAGATCCCGTCCCAGGGGCGGTAGGGGCAGAAGTTTGTTCCCAGGCGTTACAGTCCTTACTCCCAATCTGAC
Source organism: Neoceratodus forsteri (assembly GCA_016271365.2). Taxonomy (NCBI): domain Eukaryota; kingdom Metazoa; phylum Chordata; order Ceratodontiformes; family Ceratodontidae; genus Neoceratodus; species Neoceratodus forsteri. The sequence goes on from CM028132.1 coordinate 1,416,484,407, forward strand.
TTCGGTCAGTATAGGGGGTCTTTCAGAGGCAGGGACCAAAGAAGGGCCACCTCTACCTAGCCATCTGCCTCACAGTCTTAAGTCCTGATGTGAGTGTCCAGGTCACTCGCCTCCAGTGGAAGGCAGATTCTCCCACTGTCTTCAGAACTGGTCCCTCATTATGTCGGACAAGTGAGTGCTGGAGATAATGAAGAAGGGTCTGCCACTACAGTTCAAGCAGATGCCAGACCTCAAGCATACCCAGGTGTCAAGACCTCTGTCCCCAACACAGGTTCCACTGTTGGAAATGGAGGTAAAAAACCATCTAACTCTGCGAACAGTGGAGAGGGTCCCAGCCCACAAGAGGGGCAAGGGCTTCTATTCAAGGTACTTTCTGACACAAAGAAAACTGGGAGTGGCAACCTATCTTAGATCTCAGATATTTAAACACACATCTGAAAAAAAAAAAACATTCAGAATGGTGACTCTGTCACTGGTCATGCAGTCCTTACAGCAAGGAGACTAGCTAGCCTCTCTGGACTTAAAGGACGCTTACTTCCACAGACCCATAAGGAGGTCTCACAAGAAGTTTCTCAGATTCAGACTTCCTTCAAGCCACTATCAGTTTGCCACAATGCCCTTCGGCATGTCCTCGGCCCCAAGAGTCTTTACCAAGTGCCTCGCAGTGGTAGCAGCACACCTCAGGAGACTGGGTGTCCCTCTTTATCCTTATCTGGACAACTGGCTCATAGTAACAAAGTCTCCTAGCCAGGTCAAGGAGTCTCTTTCCCTTATTTCACTTACAGAAAGCACTCTGGAGTCCCTGGGTTTCCTGGTAAATCTAAAGAAATCTCACCTGGAACCTCTCCCAGCTGCTCACCTTCACAGGCGCCCAGCTGAACACTCAGAAAGGATATGCTTTCCTCCATGAAAAGAATTCAGTTTCCTTGCAGTGGCAGATTCTTTTGCCTGGGGACAGATAAGACTAGCCAGACATTTTTTTAAACTCCTGGGACACATGGCTTCAATGACTGCAGTGGTCCCAGGAGTCAGGTACTGGATGCGACTCCTGCAAGCCTACCTCAGAGCTCGATGGTCTCAGAGAAGCAACAGTTTTTCAAAGTTGATACCTGTGATGGAGCAGTTCTTCCAAAATCTGCTGTGGTGGAAGAACCCTGATCCTTGGGACTTCAACCTTAACTGGGCTTAGGACACAGAACTGACCTTCAAGGCCATGCTTCTGGATGCCAGCCTTGAGCAAATCGATGCAACTAAGCTTAACCACAAAACCAGGAACCACACCACCCTAAACTGGGCTCTGGTGTCTTACCCATCAAACATCCAGATGGCTGGTACCATGGCTGATGCCCTGTGTGACCACTCGCCTATTTTTGCATCTGGAGGATTAGGTCACCCAAGGTTCCTCCCATAGTACTCACAACTCATGATTATTCCAAATTCTCTGCTGACTCCTTTAATGATTATCTTAGTAACCTTGACTGGAGCACCATAAGGCTCATTCCAACCCTGGGTGAAGCCCTGGACTACTTCCAGAACTCCTTCATCTCAGCAACTAACCTCTTCACCTCCCTAAAGAAACTACGAGTCAAAGGCAGCTGCTATAAATGGATCACTCCAGAACTAAAATCTCTGATGGTGAGTCGTGACAAGCTTGGAAGAAGCACAAGTTTTCATCACTGCCAGCTGATCTTGTGTCCCTACAGGACCCTCAGGAACCAGCGCAGTGAGCCACCAAGCTCGCTAAAAGGGAGTATGTCAAACATCTCCAGTAAACCAACCTAGGTGACCCTAGGATCTTCTGGTCCCATATCAGTGAACTTCTCAGACAATGGCAAATCTCCACCAGGCTCCGTTGAGGTCAATGGCCAAATGCTAAGTGATAGGTACCAAATTGCCTCCTCCCTTAATCAACACTTCACTAATCTCGACACCTATAAGGCTAGCCTATCATCCTGAACCCTGAGCTCTGAGACGACTTGCCCCACGCGATCTCTTTTCCATCTGAGGCTGTTCAAGGCAAAGGAGGTGCTCCCCCTCAAGTCCCTTAAAATTAAAGGCACTGGTGGTCCTGATGGCATCAACCCAAGGCTGCTAAGGGCTGTGGCTCCGGCCATCATTCAGCCGTTAACATGGCTCCTCAACAGATCCCTACTTGAAAGAGCTGTGTCCGACATTTGGAAGCAGGCCTATGTGGCTCCCATCCACAAGGGGGGCCCCAGGGAGCCTATTGGCAACTGCAGGCCAATTGCCCTGCTCTGCACCCTTGCAAAGATTCAGGAAAGGCTAGTGTTTGGGCAACTCTGTGACCACCTGGAGACACACCAGCTGCTAGCACCTTCCCAACATGGCATCAGGCAAAACAATGGAACTGACTCTGTCCTTATAAAATTTTCGGTTGACATACTTAGAGCAATGGACAAAGGAACCTGCACAGGGGCTGTCTTTATAGACGTCCAAGGTCTTTGACCTTGTTGACCACCAACTTCTGTTGTCTAAATTGGGCAGGATTGGCCTAGACCCTCACTCCATTACCTGGTTTGACAGCTACCGCTCTGGTCAAACTCAGAGAATTAAGTGGAAAGGAGTAACATCAGACCCACTTCCCCTGAGGGAGAGGATGCTGCAAGGTTCCATACTGGGCCCCCTCCTCTTTTCTCTGTTAGTCAGTTACCTAAATAGTCATTGTGGGGGTAGCTCAGTGGTCCAGTATGCAGATGATGCTGTCATATACAGATCCCTGGACAACCTAGCTGACCTTGGTCCTCAGCTACAGGCTGACTTCATGAAGTTCGATGCCTGGCTAACAGAGAACAGGTTAGTCCTCAACACAAATAAAACCAAAGCTATGTTATTTCGACCTAGATCCCCGGGGCCAGACAGAACCTCCTAACTCCAACTTACCTCCTCATCTTGCAGCTGCATAGAGGTGGTGAGTTGTCTTAAATACTTGGGCCTAACGCTGGATCAGGGCTTTACCCTAAAGAATCACATTGACCAGATAAAACTATCCACCGCAAACTAGGCCTGCTCTACTGCCTAAATGACCACTTGATCATCGAGGCCAGGACTACCATTACTACTAGTGTCCTCCTCCCCACCCTGACTTATGCCGCCCCTGTCATGCAGGGTATGGCAAAACAGGAGATTAACAGACTGCAAATGCTGTATAACAAGGTGGCCCACTTTTCCTCTTGGTCTCATGCTAGACGCCACCACTGTGAAGCCTTGGCTTCCCTGAACTGGTTGTCCCTCGACTCCTGCCTTCAGTACCCACTTCTCTACAATGCATATAGGTACTTCCGCTCCTCCACCCCCGGTCAGCCTTGCAGGGCTCCTGGTCCCCAAGCACTGTGGTAGAAATCTCTGCACAACAGGACAAATCCTTCTGGAAGAACCTAGGGTGCGGACCAAGGCTGGCGGTAAATCCTTTGTTTCCTCTGCTCATATGCTGTGGAATAACACCCCCCCCTTGAAACTTTCCGATCCAGGCTCCAGGCCCACTTGCTCAATGCCAGTGCCTGCTCCTGCTACTGAGCACCCAAGCTGTCTGAGACATGCCCTTGAGAAATCTCTTCCCAGCATAACCTCCCAATGAATCCTATATGAACTAGTACCCTACCTACACCCCAACTTTCCTCCCCTTACCACTAGCAACTCCTGTAAACCCCCCTGTGTATGTCTCCCTGCAGGCTACTTGCTGACATATATTCACTGCTTGTTGTTGCCTGTGTTCTGCATCAAATTATTATCACCCTGTGGAGGCCTGACCACATTGTAACCTACTTGATCAGCCTACTGCACAACCTTCCGTCAACTTCTGTTGTACTTATGCCTTGTACATTGTTCAAGCATACTGTAGCCATGTTACTAAGTGTTGTTTATCATTTCTTGTACACAATTGTGTATGCTTTATCTCTGTAACTAATTCCGGGTCACCCCTGAAAAAGGGGCCTTCGGAGCTCAGTGGGCTTAGCTGGTTATCAAAACTGAATAAATAAATAGGTACATTTACAAGCAGGGGTACCATTCCAAGCTCCACTACTCACAAGGGTGATTACCACAGATGCCTCCCTCCTGGGGTGGGGAGCACATCTGGACAATGCCTCAGTAAGCGGCACCTGGACTCTCAGAGTCACAGTTACACATAAATCTCTTGGAACTCAGAACAGTCTTTCTAGCTCTCAGAGCTTTGGCCCCCAGCATAAAAAGGCCGGGGTTCAAATTTGAACAGACAACACCACTGCAATGTTTCACATAAACAAACAGGGTGGTACCAGATCAGGAATACTCTGTTAGGAAGCTCTAATGCTCTGGTCTCTAGCCTTCTCCCTGAGAGTCATCCTCCCAGCTATTCACCTCCCAGGCAAACACAATACCCTGGTAGATACTCTGAGTCACATCAGTCAAGGCCAGAGCGAATGGACCCTGAGCAAGCAAGTACTAGCCAGAGTGTTTAGGTGGTGGGGGCACACCAGAAGTGGATCTGTTTGCCTCGCCCCTCAATATTCAGCTTCCTTAGTACTGTTGTAGGCCCCCAGTCCCGGGAACCCTTCCCCTGGATGCCTTGATCCTGGACTGGTCAGGAGGTTCCTATACGCATTCCCTCCTTCCCTGATACTTAGGGTATTGCTGAAACTCAGAGAATAACCTGCATCAATGATCCTGGTGGCTCTGGACTGGCCCAGGCAAGCCTGGTACCCTCTCCATTCTCAATGTGCTGCAGCAGGCCCATTTGCCTGCCTCCAACTCACTCCCTGCTGACCCTTCCTCAGACAGAAGTGCAGTATCCAGACATACACTCTCTTTACCCCAAGGCCTGGTTCTTGAGGAGTTCTGGATCCACCCTTTGAGCCTATGTCCACTGCTCATTTCAAGTTTGTGACCTGGAAGACAGTCTTCCTTGTAGCCATTACCTTTGCTAAGAGGATTTCAGAGCTACAGAACCTGTGCACTGAGCCAAATTACATCATCCTCACAATGATAAAGTTGAGCTCCGGACAAATAGGAAATTTCTGCCAAAGATGTTTTCAGAGTTCCACTTAAACTAGTCTATTACTCTGCCTGTCTTCTTTAGTGAGCAATCCACTCCTGGCAAGCAAATGCTCCACAGCTTGGATGTCAGAAGAGCCATCTTTCACTACCTAGAGCATACTAGACAGTTCAGAGGCTCTTCTACTCTGTTGTTCCTCACCTATGGGGTTGTAGGCAGAGGACAACAATCTACCAAGAGAACTATTTCCCGCTGATTGGTCTCTTGTATCATATTCTGTTATGAAAAAGCTGGTCATCAACCTCCAGTGGGGCTCAGGGTCCACTCCGCCGGGGCACTGCAGCTTCACTGGCAGCAGCAAGGGACATTCCCCTTCTGGATGTCTGCAAAGCACTACAAGGTCACTGGAGTTGTCTTGAGGCTTAAGCACACATAGTGTGAACTGGACCAGTGCCATTACGTTTCTTAATGGGATGTGTTGACGCTGTTGGCCCGGTGTTCACCTTGATTGTCCGGTGCTATTTGTCAGAGTGGGTCTTCCCAGATGCCTTGAAGGAGGCACTGGTGAGACCCCTTCTGAAGAAGCCATCTTTAGACCCTGATGTCATGGCAAATTATTGTCCTGTCTCCAACCTGCCATTTCTAGGTAAGGTTGTAGAGAAGATTGTGGTGCAGCAGCTTGGAGAACACCTCGAGGCCTTTGACATCTACGAGCCTCTCCAGTCTGGGTTTCGTGCCAGGCATTGTACAGAAACCACATTAGTTCGGGTGCATAATGATCTCCTCAGGGTGAGGGATCAAGGTGAGGGGATAATTCTTGTTCTCCTTGATCTATCCTCAGCTTTTGACACGGTAGACCATTGTGTGTTACTCGACTATCTGAGGGAATTTTGTGGACTCACCAGCACGGTCATCTGTTGGTTCGAGTCCTATCTCACAAATAGGAAGCAAAGGGTGGTGATGGGGAATTTCTCCTTCTTCCCGAGCTTTCTATCTTGTTGAGTACCTCAGGGTTCTGTCTTGTTACCGATGTTGTTTGCCGCGTACATGCTGCCCATGGGGGGTATCATTAGGAAGTACAGTTTGGAGTTTTATTGCTATGCCGATGATACCCAGCTGTATCTCTCCTTTGCCCCGGGACATCCAATGCGGTGGATGTACTTAACTGCCTGGCTGAGATTAATGACTGGATGGCCTCCAGCTGGTTGTGATTGAACCCCGATAAGATGGAGGTACTGGTGGTGGAGTCGAACAGGAGGCATGATAGGATGGCCTCGGGCATGGAGACTGGATTGCTCCTGGGATCTGTGCCATTAAAGTCCTCCTCTGGAGTGCATGACCTTGGTGTTATTCTTCACAGCGGATTGACATTTGAAGCTCAGGTGTCGTCTGTTGTCCGGTCCTGCTTTTTCCATCTAAGGAATATCACAAGGATCAAGCACCTGGTTCCGCCCCTGGACCTCCCCACCTTAGTGCATGCATTCGTGACATCTAGGCTTGACTACTATAACGCGCTCTATCTCGGGGTCTCTGGAGGTACCCTCAGTCAACTGCAGCTGGTGCAGAACGCAGCTACCAGGTTGTTGACTGGACAGTCTAGATACTGTCACGTCACCCCAGTGCTGTGTGATCTGCACTGGCTGCCAGTTCGATGAAGGGGTCTCTTTAAGGTGGGCTTGCTTACCTTTAAGGCCCTACATGGATTGGACCCTAGCTACCTGTTGGACCTTCTTACACCTGCTGCCCCTGTCTGCTCCCTCCGATCCTCCTCTAGGGGTCTCCTGGTGATTCCCAGGATGAGTTTAAGATCTGCTGGTGACAGAGCTTTTAGTGTCACTGGCTCCATCCTGTGGAATTCATTTCCGCTATCAGTAAAGAGGACCCCTTCAGTGGAGGTATTCAAGGCCCACCTCAAGGCTTTCTTGTTTAGCCGGGCATTCCCAGACACTGTTCTGTAAATAATGTATGGATTATTTATTGATTAGCATTGAACTCTACAGACAATTCAGACCTTTATAATGATATGATATGAAGTTTTAATTGTTGCTTATTTATAATGTTGAATTCTGTTGTTGTTATTGTACAGCGCCCAAAGTCTCTGGGATTGGGCGCCTGAAAAATAAAAGTTGCCTTGCCTACCTGGAAATCTGTGCACAGCTTTGTGAAACACTACAGTTTGGATGTGCAGACCCGATCTAATGTCAAATTTGGCAGGGCGGTTTCTGCAGAGACTCTTTCTTAAGTAGGTTCTCTGCCCACCTCCCACTGGGTACTGCTCAGTAGTTTGCAAAAGTTACTGATGCTAAAGAGCTCCTGGGGTAAGAAGAAAAATTACTCACTGCAGTAATCTTCTTTCTTCCAAGGGGTCCTTTAGCATCAGTAAGCTTCGCACCTTCCTCCCTGGTTCACCTGTCGGAGAAGGGCTGTGTTATCACATCTCTTACCAGATTTGGACTTTTATTGATGAATTTCTAACTCATGCTGTTGTTTTCTATTTCCAATTTTGTGGACATTTCCATGTTGTTTGAATCGTTGATTCATTTTGGGCGTGTGCCCTCAATTTCCTTGGAAAAATTCTGAAGCCTTCAGGCTGCTCTCATGCAGCTCACTCCTCTCCAGTTTTTGATTGGCTATTGCCCAAAGCGCATTTAAATAAAATTCTCTTAAATGCATACCTCCGGGACAGTTACACCTAGCCAGCTAACTGCTGAAGTTACTGATGCTAAAGGACCCCTTGGAAGAAAGAAGATTACTGCGGTGAGTAATTTTTTTATATCGTCCATCTGGATTAGAAGAGGACCTGAGAGAAGTTCCATTTGAAATGCCTGTAGAGCATAGAGGACCATTCTTATCTCCAGGATATTGATGTGTAGTGTCTGCTTCAAAGGGGACTAGGACCCTTGGGTCTGCCAGTCCGCTAAGTGGGCGCCCCATCCCTGTCCTAAAGCATCTGTAGTTAGGACCTGCCTTTGAGAGTCCTGTCTGAAGGGAACCTCCTTGGAACGTTTGACAGGTTCCATCCACCAACTCATGGTCCAACGAATTGGGTTGGAGACTGTGACAGGCATTTCCAGGTCATTTGAACGTTGGTCCCACTGCACCCTGATTTTTTTTTCTGTTTGCTCCCCAGTATCTGCCTTCCTTTTGGTTGAGGAGGTTTCGCCCTGGTCAGAAGGCACCTCCTCCGGTTCCCTGGCACCCTCAGGAGCCGAACCGGAGCAGCCATCTGGGTCAGTGGATTTTTCAGCCATTCTTTCCTTCAGCCTGGCTAAACACTTATCCAGCGTGGCCTTAGGAAAGTTCTCACAAATTTGGCAGTCTGTTTTTAGGTGGTCAAACCCCAGACAATGAACACACGGGGTGGGGATCCGCCTTGGCAAACATCTCCTCACACTGTACAGTGCTGAAACCCAGTGGGCCCGGTGTTTTTTTTGGGTTTCTTGGACATAGTGCACTGAAGCCAAAAGTTACCCTTTGTGTGGCGGTCAGGCCTGAGTAACTACCTTAGTTTTCGGTTAACAACCGGTTCAATGGTCAATGGGAAAAAATGATAAAAACTCGTTTTTTTTTTTTAAACTGAAAACCGCTGGATCCAAATAGAAACAAACTCTAAAGAATTTACCTCAAAGAAAAAATCACTCAGTCTCCTCCCAGTTATGCGGACTGAAAAGAGGACCAGAGACTTAACAAATAAAATTCAGTCTAATCTAGTGTAACCTGTACCGTAGACAGAGGTTTGAAGAACTGAAAAACAAAACGCTGTTTGAAATAACTGACGAAAACACCACTCAACTGAAGCAAGCGAGGAGAAATTCGATCGCTTCACAGGCAGGTATGGAGAGGAAGAATCTTTGATGGTTACATAGAATGTACCAGGACAGGGGTTTGAAAATCAAGCTCGAGCTCAACGTTCTAAGCATTTGCATAGGGTTAACTCTTTCATCTCTGGGGCAGTTGAACTAGAAAGGCTAACTGCATATAGTCAGAATACAGCAAGACTCCATTAGAAGAAACAAGATTACTGTGGTAATTTTTTCTTACTTCTGCTCAAAGGATTTCAGAGCTGCAGGCTATCGTGTGTGAGCCTCCTTATTTGATTTTCCACAAACACAGTGTGTGTTTGTATACTAATCCTACATTTTTGCCAAAGGTTATGTTGAGTTCACTTTAAATCAAACCATCCACCTGCCATTTTATTTTCCAGAGCATGCCAGTCCGGGGGAAACATTGCTTCACACCTTAGATGTGCATATGATACTTAGATACTATACACACCGTTCGAAGGACTGCAGGAAGTCCTCACAGTTGTTTGTCTCTTTAACCCCCTGGGAAAGAGGGCATTCCAGTATATAAACAGTGTTTGTCCAAATGGTTGCACAACTGTATTACTTTAGGAAGTACAGTAAGGAACTTCCTGGCATTGTTCATGGCTCATTCAACCAGAGGCATGGCCACTTCTGTTGCCTGTATGAGGCTACAGAAATCTGTGCTGCTGCAACTTGGAGTACTGTCTACACTTTCACAAAGCACTATAATCTGGACATTGCCTCAAGAAGGAGGGCAGGCTTTGGCTTGGCTGTGTTTCAAGGCCTACTTTCTTGGACCTCTGACCTCCAGCCACCCAGACTCTCTTTCTGCTAGCATTGCTTTGGTACTATAGGTGTGACCTGATGAGAGATATCCTTGAAGACAATATAACAGTTCTAGGGCGTGGATATGTTGTTCTATCCACACTATCTGACAGAGTCCTTTACCCTTTAAGAAGTGCCAGAAAGTCTTCAAGCTGGCTCCTCCCACCCAACCGGGGGAGATATATCCCTCGGCTCCACCCCATGACTCCAGATCTTCCTTTCCGCTGGAAGAAGCAGGTTCCCTCCTTTGCACTCCCATGTTGTAGGCCCTAGCACTTTCTAATCAATCTGGATGCTTCAAAAACTTTCACAACCTTTTTGGTTTTCATCTTCAGGCTACCCAACCGCGATGAACAACAAGTCCACACCCGGATTTTGCCGGTGCCCGTGCGGGCAAAATATGTTGTGTACCGACTCCTACGCCATGTGCGTTTACTGCCTGGGCAACGAACATGATACCCTGGCCTGCGATATCTGTCTGTCCTTATGGACTGTCTCGCCCACCTCAAGTTAGGCTGCCCGGAAAAACGGCATCCGCCGGTCAAATCTAAGGATGTCCATTGGGTGGTCTCCAAGGCTGCAGTGTCTGCCGAACAGCTAGAACAGCTTGCAGCCTTTGAGGAGGAGGTGGCTTGGGCCACTACTCATGCCTCTTTGGCTTCTGCCTTTGAGCCGCTCCAATTTAGCTCCATTTTTCTGGCTCCTTCAAGGAGCTGTGCCAGTCCTTCCTGATGAAGGATCAGGGTCCTTCTGAATCTCACCACTCTAGACCTTGAAAGGAGAAGAAGTAGTCAAAAAGAAGACTCACCGTCAACATTCGTGGGGCTGGGAGCCCTCTCGATCTCACGACTCTCAGGTTTTGACTATGGTCAAAACTGCAGCCTTGGCCACTGGCTTCACGGAGAGCCAATCGGGCCAGTCATTTGAGATGCTAGCCAGTGATGTGGCCAAGATCTTTCTCAACCCAATCGACCAGTTGTCATCTGAAGAGGCTGATAACTCTCTCTTCAGGACTCCTGTCCTGCCTGTGACCATAGAAGAGGCTGCTCAGTCCACTGACCAGAACCCTTCAGTCACTGACCCAGACTAGGAGGAGCCCCGGCATTCCCTGGCTCCCTCCGAGATCCCCCGGTGGCCAAGATCGAGGTCTCGGTCCTCATCTAGTGGTTTGAGCAGTTCCCGCCGTCATCTGTACTCCCTCTCTTGGCACCATGGATTCCTCATCTTTGTCCTCCTCGGGGGAGGAGAGGCTTCAGCGCAAGTTGCATTGGCACTACGAAGTTCTTATGTGGCAACAGTTGGTGCTGGCTGGTACTAAATCGACCCCGGTTTCCACATCGGCCATCACTTGGCTACCGCCCGAATGGTGACACTGACTCCCCCTGTGGGGCCGATCGAGACCGTCCATCCCCCAACGGAGCCGGTCAGAACCATTCTGATTCAGCTGAAGCTGGCCTCTCCACCGATTAGGGTGGAGCCGCCACCCAAGCAGCCATTGATAGGCACTCCAACCAAGGGGCATCCCCATCGGCCATCAGTCGCCGTCACACCTGATCACCCGCAGAGGGTTTAAGGTGACTCAGGCAGTCGGACGCTTTATGCAGACTCTTCAGAGTCTGAGGATTCCTCACTGCACTCCAGTCCAGTTGATGAGGAGTCCGTGGGGCACCTATCGATGGAGAAAGGGCCCTCTTCCTTCATGGGCATCCTCCACCTCAATCTCCGAGTCCATGGATGAAAATGGAGCACGTTCAGAAGTGGGCTCGCTATCTCCTTACAGAGATTCTGGACAAAGGGGACTCTCTGACGGAGGCTTTTCCAATGGTTGAGGCCATTGTCAGCCCAGCCCTGGAGCTTTTGCAGTGCCTTACATCCTGCCCTATGCCTTCTGCCCACATGGCCCGCAAGTATGCATTGCCCTTCGATACCCTGTCGGGTTTCACGGAGCACCCCATCGCCAAGGTTTTAGTGGCCAACTCCATGTTTCAGCACTCAGGCAATACTGGGGACTTTGACAGGCCTCCAGACAGAGTACAAAAAATTGGACCATGTGGCTAAAAAAGTCTATGCTGCCTCCTCGCTCAGCCTCCTACAGGCAAGCTCAGCCATCTTGATGACACACTTCTCCCTCACCCTCTTGGGCTCTTTGAATGAGGTGATTCCTTACTTGCCTGCGGTCCTCCAGACCACGGTCAGACAGGTCCAAGATCAGGGCGAGGCTGTGGCCAAACAGCAGCTTCAAACAGCTCTGGATCTGGTTGATTCCTGTGCCTGCTCGATCTCGACCTTCATGGCAGACACTCAGCACAAGCTGGTGGATGTTCCTTTTTTGGGCACTGACCTCTTTGGGCCCAACGTGGAGGTTAACCTCCAGCGCATCGAGAAGTCCAGTGCTACCTTGGACTCCAACATCCGCACAGAAACCAGGCAAGAGAAGCAAAAGCCCTTTCAGTCCTCCACTCCTGCAGCAAAACCAGCCCAGCATCAGGCTGGCCAGCAGATTCAGTCCTGACTACCCCAGCCCAAGTCGGTGGCCTCAGTGGTCTATAAGCCAAGAGAGAAGGGGCCTGGTGGTGCCTCAGCCAGGGTGGTCCTCCTCCAAGACCTGCCCAGTGATGGGATGGGAGTGCCACCCTCATGCCCATCACACACGCCCTGGGTCCTCCTGTGAGGGATCAGCTCCACCACTTCCTTTTCCACCTGGTCCACTGTCACCACAGACAGGTGGGTTCTAGAAGTGGTCGGAAAGGTCTGCCTCTGGAATTCGGGCAATACCTTCCTTGCCGAACCTGTGCCCCATGGGAGGACTTAGTATCCACAGACATTCAGTCATCTCTTTGAGATGACATAACCCTGCTCCTCAAGGTCATGGTCAGAGTAGTGGATTCTCAGGAAAACCCAGGGTTTGTCTCCAGGTACTTCCTGGTATAAAAAACGGATTGGGGGGCTAGCGCCCCATTCTAGATCTACACGACCTGAACAAGTTCCTCATGTTGCGCACCTTCAGGAAGGTAACTCTGTCTCAGATCATACCATCTCTAGAACAAAACATATGGTTTTACTCCATGGATCTTCAGGATGTGTTCGTTCACGTCCTGATCCATCCGTTCTACCGAAGATTCCTCCACTTTTGAGCCACGGGAACACACTACAAGTTCCAGGCCATGCCATTCAGCCTCTCCTTAGCCCCCAGGGTCTTCATCAAATGCATGCCGGTGGTGGCAGCTACTTTTTTTTTTTGATGTTATTTCTCAGGAGCTCCTACACCCTCGCGACTCCACCATTCCTCCGCGCCATCCCCGACATGAGACCCTCCCTTCAGCACCCGCAACTTACCCTTCACGGCAGGGAGGTGGGAGCGACTCAACCCCAAACAGGTCCATGCCAGGGAGGCCTCCAGGAATGGCGACGGGAATGACGCCAGTTGCCAGGCCCTTTTTTCCGAATTTTTCTCCCGGCGGCATGGCGCAATGACGCCAGCGACTGAGTGTGCGCGAGCGCCCTGTGCACGCACTAGTCAAGCGCCTGCCACGTCCCGCCTCCCCTGTCTCTGCGGCTCGTGCTCAGCCGATCCCAGCTCCACTAGGGGTCAAGCAAGCACCCGGTCAGGCAAGCACCGGCCGCCCGAATCCCCCCACCCCGGAGATGGAGAGCAGTCCTCCGGACGCTCGATCCATCTCTTCCCCGCCGACCCCCGACAACCCATGCTCGTTCCCGAACACGGGTCTCCGTGTGGTGCGAGGTGTAGAGACCAGCGCCTCAACCCTCAGCGCCACCAGGCCAGTGGTGGCAGCTTACTTGAGGCACCGAAGGCTCCAGGTGTACCACTGTATGACTGGTTGATCACAGGTCCCTCCAGGCAGGAAGTGGAGCGGTCCAGGGGTCTGGCCCTCCAGACCTGCACCTCCCTTGGCCTCCTGATCAACAAGGCCAAATTGGAACTCATGCCCTCGCAAGTGATCAGCTTTATCGGGGCAGAACTCGACTCTTGCCGAGCCATAGCCCAGCTCCTGGCAGAGAGGCTGGAGTTTCTCTCCTCCTTTGCCCGATCATTTTGGGTTGGGCAATTATGCCCTGCCCAGGACTTCCTGCACCTTCTGGTTTACATAGCAGCCTGCACCAGCATGGTCCAATGGGCCCATTGGAATATGTGCTCCCTACAGTGGTGGCTGGCCAGCCAGTGGTCTCAGCGCAAAGGTCACTTAGGCCAGCTGGTCACTGGGGCCCTGAAGATCTGCGACACCCTCCAGTGATGGCTAGTCCCAGAGCATCTGCAGGAAGAGATCCTGATGTCTGCCTCAAGCCGAAGGTCATCCTGATGACTGACCGATGCCTCTCTCATGGGCTGGGGTGCCCATCTGGGGGAACACAGAATCCATGGGCTCTGAACCCCCGAGGAGTCACGTTGACACATCAACTTGCTGGAGCTCTGGGCATTTGGCTGGCACTGACTACATTTGCTCCGCATATTCAGGATCAGATGGGCCAAGTCCAGATGGACAACACCATGACCATGTACTACCTCAACAATCAGGGTGAGATGCAATCCTTGTCTTTGTGCAAGGAAGCTCTCCATGTATGGACCCTCATGCACAGCCTGGAGACTAATCTTCTAGCCATCTATGTGGCAGGAGCCTCCAGTCAGCTGGCAGATGCCCTCAGCTGGGTAGGTGAGGCATCTCATGAGTGGTCTTTCCATCTGGAGGTAATTCACAGCCTGTTCTACCAGTGGGGCACCCCTCAGGTGGACCTGTTTGCCTCCAAGGAGAAAGCAAAGCTGAGGCTGTTCTGTGCCCGCCCCCCTCAGCAGAGCTTGCTGCAGGGGGATTCTTCCTCGAGGCCTTGGACTCCAGGCCTCTTTTATGCCTTTCTTAAACTTCCATTAATCCTCAGGGTGTTGCTCAAGGTCGGGTGGGACAAGGCATGGGTGATCCTGGTGGCTCCAGACTGGCCACTCCAGTTTTGGTACCCTGATTTCCTCAGTCTCAGTAGCAGGCTCCCAAGGCATCTTCCACTCCACCCGGACCTGCTCTCCATCAGTCAGGAGAAGGTACTCTACCTTGACCTTCAGTCCCTGCACCTGATAGCCTTGTTCCTGAGTGGCTAGAGTTCCAGGCTTTGGGTCTCTCCGAAGATGTCCTTACTATGGTGGAGGCATCTAGAAAGGAATCGACCAGAAAGTGCTATGCCTTCAAATGGAAGAGATTCTCCATTTGGTGTCAGGGCAAGGGGTTGGACCCAATAACCTGTCCAGTGGCCAGCATTTTGGACTACCTGTGGTCCTTCTCAAAAGGAGGCTTTCGGTTGATGACTTTTAATGTGCACCTGGCAGCCATCTCTGCTTACTGGGCGTGGGCTGGTCAGCAGTCGGCGGTGCAGAAGAAGGTGGTCTGGCACTTTTCAAAGGCATAGATCACATTTCCCTCCGAGCGTGAATCACCACCACCGTGGGACTTGTTTCTGGTTTGGCAAAGCTCACGTGCAAGCCATTCAACCAATGCATAGGTATGACATGTCTCACTGTTGTGGAAGACCACCTTCTTGGTGGTTATCATGTCATCCAGAAGGATTGAGGAGCTACAGGTGCTTCAGTAGTCTTTCCTTACTTGGTCTTCCACAGGGACAAGGTTGTCTTGTGCCCCAACCCAAAGTGCCTCCTGAAGGGTGTGTTGGAGTTTCACCTTAATCAGGTGATTACTCTTCTAGTGTTTTTCCGAATCACACCTCGGCAGCCAAACACAGGCTCCACACTCTGGGCCTGAGGCGAGCGCTCACTTATCACAAAGAGCGCATGGCTGGAGTTCGGGGAGAGGTTCACCAGCTGTTTGTCATCTACAGTGAAACCGCACCTGGCAGACCTGCAGCCAAGCAGATGATTGGCAGGTGGATCACTTCCTGCATTGATCTCTGCTATAGGTTGGTGGGTAGAGAGCCTCCCATAGGGCTAAGGGCTCATTCCACCCATCATACTGCTGCGTCAGTGGCTGCTTCTAGGGATGTCCCTATCCAGCAAATCTGCAGGGCTGCTACCTGGAAGTCAACACACACCTTTATTTCCCATTACTACATTGTCCTCGAGTCACACCGGGATGCTGGTTTGGGGGCCTCAGTTCTCCAGTCTCTGTTCCCTAACTAGTTGGTGTTCACCTTACCTCCCTCCCTCCTCCCGTAGAACTGCTAGGAGTCTGCCAGATTAGTGTGAATAGAACAACATATCCACATCCCTAGAAACACAGGTCACTCACCTGTAACAGTAGATGTTCCATGGAGTGGTCTCTTGCAGTAGGTAATACTTTTGGTTATCCGGCAGAGGTCGCTATGGTGCACGGCAGCTCTTCTAGAGGTTTTTCACCAGGGACCACCCACACATGATATCAGCTTCCTGTTACCTATAAAAGTGTGGGCGGTCCCTGGTATCCTCAGTTCTTTTTCCAGCCGTCTTCAGCTCGCACAGCAGCTAGTGCAACTTCTGTGTACAGTCATCAACGAAATTTGGAATGACGATGAATGTCTACAGATTCTTCAAAGAAACAAGCTTTATTTCGTTCCTGCCATTGCGGTAGGAAGATATACCGCTTTGACAATCACACACTTTGTGTAAGGCGTCTGGGGGACACACACGACACCAATTCCTGTAGTTTATGTCAGGAATTTAATCAGGCAACTCGTCGATGATGGTTGCTTGAAATTCAGCACCTTTTGATGGAGCAGAAAATGTCTCTCTTGGAGAACCAGGGGGCTCGTACCAAGGGCTCCCCCTCAACTGGTTCTCATTCCAGGCAGAAAAAGAAGGAGAAACCCTGCTCACACTCCCTGTCTCTTCGCCCGTCGACAGCCACCAATTCTGGTGTCTCTCTGTCGATGGGGCATCCTTTAAACACTTCATCGACAGGGGCTTATACCTTCTTGTCGACAGTGCTTTACATGCAGTCAGATATACTGGTGCTCTGTCGATGGGGTTGGGGGGGTCCTCTCCCGACGACAACATCTGACAATTCAAGTGAAAATAACTATTTTTTTCCCCTGCTGGCCTGTCGATGAGACTCCGTATTCCTCAGGGGAAATGTACAGCTTATGCCTTATTGACTGCCCTCTGCCTACATAGGTGGCTTTAGGGTCAGGCGGACGAGATCAGGGACCCTGGCCTTACCACCCAGGGAGAGACCTGCTCATACTACGCATCCCATTCCCTCTATAACCCACCTTGTTTCCCAACATGACCCCCTTCCCAGGAAAAGGACCTCACGAATGTAGTCCGACAGGTCTTGCATGCCATGCGGCATTCTCAGCCCTTTGAAGAGCTGGGTGATCCCACCCAATCTACTCTCCCTTCTCCACCTAAAAGATTTCATAGTGACAGGGATACCATGCCACCCTGGTCTCCTACTCCATTCAGAGATGACTATCTGTCAGATGACCAAAATTTGCCAACCGATTTCACCGGTGATCTTGAGGATGAAGAGTTTCAAGATTTGGATTTTACTAATCCTGAATCCCCCTATTCAGAAATCTCTTCTCTGGATGAGGATCTGCCTCTGCCTTTGGCAGCCTCTCCCCCAGATGACCCGACCTTTAGTGAAATGATGGCTCAAATCCAAAAGATCATGGGATTCTCCACTATTGAACATGATAAACAACATAAGGATATGGCAGAATACCTTGAATTACCCGAGGAGCCTGTCTCAGTGGTTCCCCCACTAATACCAACCTACCAGAATGCCATGCTGGCTGCTTGGCATCACCCTTCAGCTATTACAGCTGTTCCCCGGAAAGCAGATCATCTATATCAGGCACCTCTGGACCACCCCTTTCTGGCTAGTGTTCCAGAGGCAGAGTCTGTGATCATTACTGCCGCTCATGACCGTACCAAAAAAAACAAGCACATGAGCGCCTTCCCCCCGATAAGGAATCCTGAAGAATGAACTAACTGGGGAAAAAGGTATTTTCCTAAGATGTTATGAATATCAGAATCTTGAACTACATGGGTCATGTGATTAAATATCAGCGTACCCTGGGGTTCTCTGCCATTGAGCTTATCAATAAACTCCCTCCCTCACAGGACAGGGATAAATTATTGGCTACAGTGATAACCAGTAATTCTGTCTCCCATCACCTTCTCAGGTCAGGATATGATGCCATAGATACCTCAGCCCGACTATCAGCCATTGGTATCACTCTGTGTTGCCATGCCTGGCTTCGTGTTTCAGGCTTTGCACCTGATACACAACATAAAGTAGCTAATGCCCCCTTTAACGGGTCCAAGCTGTTTGGGACAGGTACTTACAGGCATCAGGCAGAACCCTCTGAACATTCCATGGCATGTATCATACTCCAGCTACCACCTACTGTACTCGACACTCCTCTTATTCCAAAAAGGGTGGAAGATACAGAGGTAATAATAAAGGCAGCTTCAGAGGTCATGCTTAATCCAACAGAGGCAACACCTCTGTTGTCTGGGGTGCCCGCTGCCGCCCTTCAGGCAGTGCTGCGCAGCCCGCCTCCCAGTGACCCACTAGGGCTTCCCCCCGCCTCCTTGACCAGGCCTCAGAGGCTGTGGGGGGGTCATTTTGCCCTCCATCTGGAGGCCTGGCAAACGATCACTTCCGACAGTTGGGTACTTCAGATTATACAGAAGGGTCGTACTCTGGAGTTTCTCTCCACCCCACTCCCTTGCCCTCCATGGAAGATTCATTGTCCTCCAGATCATACACCCCTCTTACAGGAGGAATTGACAGCCCTTTTGACCAAACAGGCTGTTGTAACAGTGCCCCTTCTGGAACATCAAATGGGATTTTACTCCCACTTCTTTCTGCTGCCCAAACGAACGGGAGACCTCAGAGCAATACTGGATCTCAGACAACTGAATCTTTACATTCAGTACAAACGTTTCCACATGATCACCCTACCTGCCATCATGCCGATCCTGAAAAAGGGCGATTGGCTTTGCGCCCTAAACATGAAGAATGTCTACCTTCATATTCCCATCCACTCTGCCCATCACAAATTTTTGTGTTTCCACCTAGTAAGTCAAAATTACCAGTTTCAAACACTCTCTTTCGGCCTCTCATCAGCCCCCAGAGTGTTCACCAAGTGCCTAGTGGTGGTAGCAGAAGCCTTACAAAGAGAAGGGCACTTCATCTTTCCATATCTAGATGATTGGCTAATAAAAGCAGACGCCAAAGCAGCTCTGCTTGCCTCTCTAGATGCTATCTTTAAAAACTGTTTACAGATCTGGGAATCACTGTCAATTGGCCAAAGTCCAGTACAAATCCGACAGTCTCTCCAACACATTGGAGCAGTTCTACATACAGTTACAGCCAAGGCTTACCTCCCGCCTGCCCGGCAGGACACACTTATAGCTCTGGCGTTACATATACAGACTCAGAAAATAGTCACAGCCAGACAAATGCTGCGCCTTCTGGGTCACATGTCTGCTGCCATCCCTATGGTGGCATTCCCCCTTCTCCACATGAGATATGTGCAGTGGACCCTCCAGAATCAATGGTCCCAAAAAACAGGACAGTTCAAAGACAAAATCAGGGTCACTCCCTCTCTGAAATCTACCCTGACTTGGTGGACAATCAGAATCAATCTGAATCAAGGAATGCCTTTCCGGACCCCCTCGGCCATGCAAACGCTGACCATGGATGCTTTCCTACATGGATGGGGAGCGCACTTCAGTCCTTATCAGACCCAAGGCCAATGGCCTGCTTCTCCCCATCTGTCTCATATCAGTCTCTTAGAGATGAAAGTGGTCCGTCTAGTTCTCCAGGCATTCTGGCCCTACCTCGAGCCAGGATAGTTACTGATCCAATCAAACAACACTGCAGTAGTGTTCTACCTCAGAAGGCAAGGGAGTGCAAAGTCTCGCACCCTATGCAGAGAAACCCTTGCAGTTTGGCAAGAAGCCATATGGCAACAATTGATGCTAACAGCTGTCCACCTACGGAGACACTACAACCAGTTAGCCAACCGGCTCAGTCGCCAACTTACAACTCACGAATGGACACTTCACGAGCAAGTGCTCCAAGAAATCTTCAACTTATGGGGCACTCCACAGATGGATATGTTTGCCTCCCCAGAGAATTACCATCTTCCCAGGTATTTTTCCATTATCCTGAACAGAAAGGGATGGTGTATAGATGTCCTGTCCCAACCCTGGATAGGTCTCTTCTTATATGCTCCCCCCCGTCCCTCTCCTGCAACAGACTCTACTGAAACTACAGTTAGAACCGGCCATGATGATTCTCATAGCCCCAGTGTGGCCTCGCCAGATGTGGTTTCCCTACTCCTACAACTGTCAGTACAGGACCCTGTCCCATTGCCGATCAAACCAGACCTCTTGACTCAGTGTCATGGGTCTCTCCTACACCCCAACCAGAAGGCTCTACACCTTCATGCTTGGCTCCTGAGGATGCTTTCATAACTCAATTACAAGTATCCTCTCCTGTTGCTAATATTCTCTTGGCCTCCCGTAAGCCAGCAACAAAAGCAACATACAATTTCAAATGGAAACGCTTTTCCATATGGTCAGCCTCTTGATCTTTGGACCCTTACTCTTGTCCACTGATGAAGGTTCTGGACTACCTGGCCTCACTATCTGAGTCCAGTTTAAGTTATTCTTCCATCAAAGTCCACTTGGCCACCATCTCCACTTTACATGAGCCTCTGGATGGAAGATTACTGTACCAACATCATCTAGCTAAGATGTTTTTGAAAGGAATGTTACATATTAAACCTCCTATTAGAAGACCCACTCCTCCATGGGATCTCAATTTTATGATAGAAAAATTAACTTTTGAGCCAGCAGCCACTTGTGACCTCCATTTTCTTTCATGGAAAACCCTATTTCTGATGGCTGTCACTTCTGCTCGATGTATTTCCGAGCTTCATGCCCTCATGTGTAAGGAACCTTACTTGATTTTCCTCTAAGACCAGGTGGTCCTTCGTACCAACCCTTCCTTCCTTACTAAAGTAGTCTCCGAACATACTTCAAATCAGTCCTTGGAGCTTCCAGTCTACTATCCTGACTGCTCCAATCAGTGTGAACGTCTACTTCATACTTTAGATGTTCATCGTATACTACGCTACTATACTAATCGGGCACAATCGATTAGAAAGATGTCTCAGCTGTTTTTCTCTTTTGCTCCAGGTCGCAATGGCCTCCCGGTTGCGACATGTACTCTTTCATCCTGGTTGTCAAAGTGTATTTCATTTTGTTACAAAAAATACAACAAGCCTTTACCTGGACCTGTCCAAGCCCACTCCACTAGAGCTATGGCCACCACTGTGGCTTGCTTTAAAGGAGACTCCATTTCAGATATCTGCAGTGCAGCTACCTGGTCCACAATCCATACTTTCATGAGACAATGCAATCTGAATATTGCCTCATGACATAGGACGGCCTTCTGCCATGCAGTCCTACAAGGTCTCCCATCATAACTGTCCTCCCACATGGGCATTACTGCTTGGGATTCATCCCAAAAGTATTACCAACTGCAAGAGACCACTCTGTGGAAGATAGTACAGTTACGTAAAAACTTACTGTAACAGTAGATCTTTGAGGAGTGTCTCTTGCAGTAGGTTTGTTCCCACCCTCCATCCCCCTCCTTCTCTAAGAGAGCAAGTTCTGGTCCAGTGACTAGGGTTGGGACTCCTTTGGTACCTCAGCTTCCCCTCGGTCCTCGCTGTGTGAGCTGAATCTGGAGGGGGAACTGAGGTTACCAGAGACCACCCACACTTGTATAGGAAACAGGAAGCTGATGGCATGTGTGAATGGTCCCTGGTGAAAAACTGTTAGAAGAGCTGCCATGCACCACAGCGACCTCTGCTAGATACCCAAAAGTATTAGCTACTGCAAGAGACACTCCTCAAAGATCTACTGTTACAATAAGTTTTTACGTAACTGTACTTTCTAGGAGTGGTATATGTTATTTATCCACATGGACCCACCCGACCTCCCCTGGCTTAGGCGCACAGCCTCTGCTTCCAGTGGGCAAGATCTGCCATCATGGGGCGGAGCCGAGGCATATACCACCTGGGTGGGTGGGAGGAGCCAGCTTGATGACTTTCCGGCACTTCTTAAAGAGGAAAGGACTCTGCCAGATATTGTGGATGAACAACATATACCACTCCTAGAACTACTGTTTCAGGTGAGTAACCTGTGTTCATGTAAGAACTTATCGTAACAGTAGATCTTCGAGAGAATCTCTTTCATCAGGTCATGCTGACCCACCCTCCATCCCCCCTGGGGCTCAGTGCTTCTTTGCTCCTGTCTCTCTTTCTCCAGGATGGCATACCTGTTGCTCCAGTCTAGATAGCTGGGCACTCCATCTCTCTCTCCTTGATTCCCTAGAGGGAAGCCTAGTGAATATGATCTCCAGCGGGGAACTTATGAGTGTGTGGGGCTGCCCAAGCTTGTATACATAGGGGTATCGACGTCTGACATTGGCGTGGCTAGTAGACTGCTACAGAAAAGTTTCCATGTGGTCCTAGTGCCTGGCGGCTAATAGTCCTATAGTTATGACCTGATGAAAGAGATTCTCTTGAAGATCTACTGTTACGGTAATTCATACATAACTGTTCTTTATCATCAGTAACCCCCTTAAACAAACAAGTCAGTGCAACAAGGCCTATAGGCTGTAGTATTGCTTGCAGTTCTGAAGACCCCATCTTCGCAAGGATGTAGGCAGGATGGAGGCAGTCCAGAAGAGGGCAACTAAAATGGTGCAGGGTCTACAACAGAAGCTATATGAAGAGAGACTAAAGGAGCTTAATATGTATACCCTTGAGGAAATGGGGGGGGGGGGGACATGATAGAAACTTTCAAGTACCTCCAGAGCATCAACAAAGTCCAGGAGGGTAGTTGAGGAGGCAGTATAGCACAGTGGTTTAAGGCTCTGAGCTGCAAACCTGGAGACCTGGGGCAGGATTCACAAAGAAAACTGAAATTCCTGCAGCTACGGGAAAAAGGCTTGCTGCAGTGCAGAAACGCAGCTGCACTGTATTTTCAAAGAAAACCAGCGCAGCTGGGGATTGTCACAAACTCTCTCAGCCAATCAGTCCTCTACTCCTAAAGTGCCAACCTCTGAGCATATGATTTGTGTACAGTGAACAGAACAAGGTAACCTCTTGTCTGTTTTGTGGGTTCAAGTCACCTTAGTCTCAATCTCTGGAAGGATTCAAACTGATAACCTTTTGTTAGCATACCCAATTATCAGACTCAGATAATTCTGTCTTCGGGGGGGCCAGATATCTTTGCCTATGGGCACCCAACCAGGTCTTTCAAATGAACCCTTAGAACTCTAAGCAAGACTTTAGAGAACTTTATCCATTTCCCAGTTTGGTATACAATAAGCTCATATGCAGTGTTACTTATAACCTTTTAAAAGCTCCACTTAAAATAAAAATAAATATCAAGGCACTACAGACAGTTTTCGTTATAAAATCTCTTTACTTTAAAATATCAAAACAGAACAATAATTACAGAACAAAATATATCCCAACGCATACAGCCTTAAAACAAACAGGTAAAAGTGCAGTTCCTATAATACATACATTCAAACTGGTCTAATCTAATGCTTACTCTCTTTCAGTGCTTTGAGGGTCTCTCTTCTCTCAGTCAGAAATATTGTCTTATGTGTCTCTAAGGCTTGCTCACTTGGATAAAAGCAGTTCTGAGCTGGCCTCCTCTCTGAGATCATTAAACTCCGCCTTGGTGTATTAAAAATTATATTTTATTCAGGATGTCCAAATAAAATATTTAAAAAAAAAAAAACATAATAGGTGACCTCACTGACTTTCCTCTCCACAGGTTAATCAGACAAAACCGGTTTGTGCTCTGCTACACATACATCTCAAAAGTTTCTTTGATCTAAGTCACTGTATTCAAAGCAAAAGCGTATTTGCCTCTTTAATCC
Organism: Neoceratodus forsteri; assembly: GCA_016271365.2. NCBI lineage: Eukaryota > Metazoa > Chordata > Ceratodontiformes > Ceratodontidae > Neoceratodus > Neoceratodus forsteri. Next base: position 1,416,507,947 of record CM028132.1, read on the forward strand.
CGTCTGGGCCTTGGAATCTACACCTCAAAGGTCTCGCTGATGTAATTCAAGGGTTTCCCAGGAATGTATATTTGGCCTTCCAAATTCGTCTGGGTCCTGTTTGGCCCAATCATCAACCTCTTTGACGAAATAAGCTGGTTCCTGGAAGGTTATTCATAACCCATGCATGCTCTTTCCATATGACACCTAGAGCAAAATCAAAGGATTCCCCTGAGGATTTCATGAATGGCTAATTTCATTTCATGGGATCAAAGCAAACTGACAAGGTAACTGAACCCCAGATATCTGCAGTTTAAAATACCTCCTGTCCTTTGAACTTATCTCGGGGTTATGTGTCAATTCAGCAAGATTGTAGTTTCCTCAAACTGACCTTCCCATTACATATTTTATATGTAATAAAAAAATTAATGCAGCACTCAGAGCACTCAGAGCTGGCTGATTTCCATAAAAAGTGCTGCAGGTGTGGCAATATAGCTGCTGCAGGACTTGCACAAGTGCTGTGAATCCACAGCTGCAGAGGCTGCGAAGGCACAGCAATAGGGAACCATAGTAGCTGAAGCAGCAGACTGTAACAGTGCTGATATAATATGAAGCTGACAGCACACATAGAGACCAGCAACCAGTCCCCAACTGGGACCACAGCAGCACCACAGGTACTTGTGATACCTTGGCACCACAGTGACTGACTGTCCCTGCTGGTCGTCTCTCCCTGGGGTATTCCTGTAGCCTGTGGGGGGGTAGCACTCACTGCTGCCTGGTCAGGCTCTACTGCTTGTGGGGCTCTGTCATGGGCTACACTGGGTCTAGTGGTTGATGCCTGTTGACATAGCATGGCAATGTGTGCTTTCAGTGTTGTAACATCAGCCACTGCTATACTGTCTGAGATGCTATTACCTGTGGTACACCTCCACTTTAACTGATTCCAATTGCTGGGGCACTACTACATTGTGCTGAGGGAGAATTACACCTCATTCCACTGTGTGTAACATTATTTCCTCAGCTGCAGGAAAAACCTGGCTGTGAATAGCTTTTCAAGGGCTGTGCCTTACTTATCTCACACCTTTTTGTCCTGAGGGACTTCCACAGCTGCACTTTTTTCCACAGTCCATAGTGGTTTTTCCCACAGCTGTAGGGGTTTTTGTGAATAGCACTTGGAGCAAACTCCCCTTTTTTTCCATAGCTGAGGGAGTTTTGGGGACTTAGGGAAGGTTTTGCACCTTCTGAGAGCTTTGAGAATCCTGCCCCTGGGTTTGAATCCCACAGCCCCCCCTTACATACTGTGTGACCCTGAGCAAGTCACATAACTTCTTTGTGCTTCCAGTTCACACCTGTAAGTAAGCTTTCAGCTTAGTGTCTCTCTCCAGGTTAAAAAAAAATATTTCAGAAAAAGAGATGTACAAGAACAAGGGAGCACAATTTGAAGACAGAGGGGGGACAGCTCAGGGGCAATGTGAGGAAGTATTTTTTCACAGAGAGGGTAGTGAATGCATGGAATGGCATTTCTGAGGAGGTTGTGGGGTCAAAAACAGTGGGGGAATTCAAGAATGCATGAGGCAGACATAAGGCAATTCTGGTGGGGGTAGGAAGAAGTAGGCTGTTGGTTAACTAGGATATGCAGCTTATCCAATAGGTAGGAAAATGGAAGGAGAAATTGTTTAACCAAGAAACAGGCAGACTAGGTGGGCCAAGCGGTCCTTATCTGCCATAAAAGTCTATGTTTCTATGTTATAGCAAGGTTAACAGGATGCTGGAATGTATCAGGAGGGGGATTGATAGTGGAAGAAAAGAGGTAATACCCTCTACAGATCCCTTGTGAGGCCTCACCTGGAGTACTGTGCCCAGTTCTGGAGTCCTCACCTCAGAAAAGATAAGGATAGATTGGAAACAGTGCAGTGCCAAGTCTCCAAAATGACTCAGGGACAGCAGAGTAGATCCTATGAGGAGCGCCTCAAGGCACTAATATGTACTCATTGGAAGCCAGAAGGGAGAGGAGAGATATGACTGAGACCTTCAGATTCCTCAAAGGAATTAATAAAGTGAACTGCGGGGAATCATTTAGCCTGAATACCAACTCATGGTCACATGGACACACAAGTGGAGATTAGCAAGTGGGAGGTTCGGGGGATGTGAGGAAGTACTTCTTTATGGAAAGGGTGGTAGAACCTTGGAACAGTCTGCCAGCCGAGGTGATGAGAGCAAAAACAGGGGATTCAAAGCCTTCCAGGGCTCCCCAGCTCACCAGCCGAGGCATCCTTGGACACCGGGCAGTCGGCGCTCTTCAAGCCACCGCCCGAGACCGCCTCACCGGACTCGCTCCCACACAAGCCATGAGAAGCCTTCCAGGGCTCCCCAGCTCACCAGCCAAGGCAGCCTCGGACACCGGGCAGTCAGTGCTCTTCAAGACGCCGCCTGAGACCTTATCGCCAGACTCGCTCCCTCACAAGCCTTGAGAAGCCTTCCAGGGCTCCCCAGCTCACCAACAGAGGCATCCTCAGACACCGAGCAGTCGGCACTCTTCAAGCCGCCGCCCGAGACTTCCTTTCCAGACTCACTCCCTCACAAGCCATGAGAAGCCTTCCAGGGCTCCCCAGCTCACCAGCTGAGGCATCCTCGGACACCGGGCAGTCAGTGTTCTTCAAGCTGCCACCCGAGACCTCCTCACCAGACTTGCTCCCTCACAAGCTGTGAGAAGCCTTCCAGGGCTCCCCAGCTCACCAGCTGAGGCATCCTCGGACACTGGGTGGTCGGCGCTCTTCAAGCAGCTGCCCGAGACCTCCTCACCCAACTTGCTCCCTCACAAGCTGTGAGAAACCTTCCAGGGCTCCCCAGCTCACCAGCTGAGGAATCCTCGGACACCGGGCGGTTGGTGCTCTTCAAGCCACCGCCTGAGACCTCCTCACCGGACTTGCTCCCTCACAAGCCATGAGAAGCCTTCCAGAGCTCCCCAGCTCACCAGCTGAGGCATCCTCAGACACTGGGCAGTCTGCGCTCTTCAAGCCACCACCCGAGACCTCTTTGCCAGACTCACTCCCTCACAAGCCATGAGAATCCTTCTAGGGCTCCCCAGCTCACCAGCTGAGGCATCCTCGGACACCGGGCGGTCAGCGCTCTTCAAGCCACTGCCCGAGACCTCCTCACTGGACTCGCTCCCCCACAAGGTACGGCAAAAGCCGCTGTCCAATTGGAAAGTGGGTGCTTCTCTCTGTTCCCTTCCGATTGGCCAGCAGTCCGCTTCTACTCTTGCCATTACAACTGATTCAAAAATGCGCTGTGATTTCTTGCAATTGTCTAAAAAGAATATTATTGTAATGGTACTGTATTGCTAGACTGTGTTAAACTGCATTCCCTGAGGTTTAAGTGTGATTTCAGCCCCCTCAGTGCTAGAGTTCAGTAGCATCCCAGACAGCCAGGCGCCATCCCAAAGCACTCTGATTGTGGTGCAGATTGGATTCCCCGCTGGTTTCTGCTGTTCCTTTTGTCTCTGCTAGCATTTAATCCTCCCTCTCTTCTCTCCCTCAGCTGTGAGAAGCCTTCCAGGGCTTCCAACTCACCAGCCGAGGCATCCTTGGACACCGGGCGGTCGGCGCTCTTCAAGCCACCGCCCGAGACCTCCTCATCAGACTCGCTCCCTCACAAGGTACGGCAAAAGCTGCCATCCAATTGGAAAGTGGGCGCTTCTCTCTGCTCCCTTTTGATTGGCCAGCAGTCCGCTTCCACTCTTGCCATTACAACTGATTCAGTAAAGCGCTGTGATTTCTTGCAATTGTCTAAAAAGAATATTATTGTAATAGTACTGTATTGCTAGACTGTGATAAACTGCATTCTCTGAGGTTTAAGTGTGATTTCAGCCCCCTCAGTGCTAGAGTTCAGTAGCATCCCAGAAACCCGGCCGTGCCGTCCCAATTTGCTCTGACTGTGGTGCAGATTGGACTCCCCACTGGTTTCTGCTGTTCCTTTTGTCTCTGCTAGCATTTAATCCTCCCTCTCTTCTCTCCCTCAGCCGTGAGAAGCCTACCAGGGCTCCCAGCTCACCAGCCAAGGCATCCTTGGACACGGGTGGTCGGCGCTCTTCCAGCCGCCACCCGAGACCTCCTCGCCAGACTCGCCTCCTCACAAGATATGGCAAAGCCTAATTTTTTCCCGCCCACCCATGCCCCACCTCTCCATTCATTATATACGCTTCTTCCGCCTTCCCCGTTTACCCACGCACTGGAGCTTCACCTACTCAAACTTTAACTATCTACTGTCCTATCATACTTGTCAACATCCAGGGAGCGCTCATCGCTCCATAAGTCTCCTCTGGTTGCTCATCTGCCTGTACATATTTAGGCACAGCATCTGTTTGTGGCTGAGAAATTTTATTGCTAGTTGCGGTGGAGTTTAGGACCTACCATAGGAGGGTACAGCTGGCTCCTCTGTGTGTCAATAGTTTTATTAGCATACAGCATGATTTATCAGAACCCTTGTTCCTCCCTAAAGTAGAATAACCCTTGCACTACCCTCGTTCTGTGACCTATAACTCCTCTCAGGTGGCCCTTCTGAACCATTCTATTGCTCAACTGTATCTGTCAGGTAGCTGGACATCTCCCGATCTGCCTCTGCAGAATATTCCCCCATCCAGGCTCGATACATCCTCCTCGTGGCAAGTGCCTGCCAGGACTCTAGTGGCTGCACCCTAGGCCAGTATAGCACCAGGAGCAGTGGAAGGCCTACTCAACATGATCGCCCTCCCACTCGCTCAAAAATAGCGTCTACAAATTACATTTTGCTGCATTAAAAAGAATCTTGCTATTATTGCTACTGTGCTCGGACAATGTCGAACTCAACCCAGGGCCAATGGCTACCCTTGCCTCTCCATTAGACCTGGCAGGTATTAAAGGAATGTCATTTATGCATCTCAACGCCTGTAGCTTGCTGAAAAAGTACACCCTGAATCAGGCTTGGGTGAGCCACACTCTACCTGACGTCCTGGTAATCACCGAGACCTGGCTTAGGCCAGCAACCCCAGACAATGAAATCAACATCCCAAGTTACCTACTCTTCGGAGTGGATAGGAAACCAGGAGGAGGTGGGGTGGCAATCTATGTTAGGGACAAATACTCAGTTGCATGCATTGAAGCATCCTCCACCCCGAAGGAACTCGAGTGCTTGACCCTAAAGATCAATCTTTCTTCTACCAGTGCACTCCGTGTAATAGGCTGCTACAGGCCCCCATCTGCCAGGCCTCATCTCCTATCTCACCTGAGTTCCGTACTGGGTCTTAGTTCATTGGAAACCATTATTCTTGGTGACCTGAACTACGACTGGCTATCAAATGCATCAGCTCCCTTGAAATCCTTCTGTGACTCCCTAGGGCTAATGCAACTCATTGGCGAGCCAACTCGCCCAAACAAAAAGAACCCTAACAGCTCCCTCCTAGATGTAATTTTGGTTAGCAAACAACCCCTGTTATCTCATATCGGAACATTTTTTTCTGACATTAGTGATCACTGTATTAGATCCGTGCACAACCCACAGTTTGTGGCAAAGTTCACTACCAAAAGGCGCAATCGCAACTTCGACTTGGGTTGCTTGCGTCGACAATTTGAAACACCCACCGCGATGGCAGGAATTCTTCCTAGCCAAAACGGTCAACGAGGCATATACTATTTTTTACGATATCCTTAGTGTGGCTTTAAATAAGTATGTACCCATGGTTAAGGTTCACATTAGGAACAACACCTGCCTTTGGTTCTCACCTGAGCTCAAAGCTTCCTTGCTTGAAAGAGATGCACTATGGAAAAAAGCTCTCAAAAGCAAGATTGACTCTGACTAGTGTCAATTTAGGAGAGCACGCAACAAGTGCACCATGTTGGTCAGAGCAGCCAAAGCCACCTTCTATCGCTCAGAGCTAGCCTCTGCCACAAGAAATCCTGCTAAACTCTGGAAAACTATAAAGGACATGTCTGGCCATGCACCTGGTAACTCCCTTCCATCTAAAATCAAATCAGGATGCAGCATCATCTCTGACCACTCAGAGATATTGGATACCCTCAATAATCATTTTGCAATGGCAGGGCTGGCATTTGATACTTCCCCTGCCAAGGACAGCCGTACACAACAGGGCCCTTCTACCCATGAGTTCCTTATTACTGAGGAGACCTTCTCTCTCCTGTCTGCATCTCTAAAAGAGGTGGAAGACCTACTACTGCAGTTGGACACCAGGAAGGGAGCAGGCTCCAACTCCATAGAGTCTTACTATCTGAAGTGTGCATACCATGTGTTTGCTATGCCAATCACCCACCTCTTCAACATGTCACTCTCCAAGGGGAGCCTCCCTTCCCAATGGAAAATAGCACATGTCATCCCTCTACTAAAATCAGGTGATCCCTGTGATCTAAATAATTACAGACCGATCTCCCTCCTCCTCATTCTGTCTAAATTACTAGAAAAAATCGTGAGCGGCCAGCTAGGGGCATATCTAGAATCCAAACGCCTATTAAACCCTGTCCAGTCTGGGTTCAGAACAAAGCACAGCACCATAACCGCTTTAGCAAAGGTGACCAACAATTGGCTTCTTGACCTTGACAATAAGATGCATTTCTGTGCTGTTTTCTTGGACCTAAGTAAGGCCTTCAACACAGTCGACCACACTCTGCTTCTGTCCTCGCTAAGCAACTTAGGTCTGGACTATAACTCTATGTGCTGATTTGCTGACTACCTTGGAGAACATAAACAGCAGGTTAAAGCTGAAGGAGATCTTTCACCCTTAAAACCTATGCTGAGAGGTGTGCCTCAGGGTTCTATCCTTGGTCCCCTCCTATTTGCGGTCTACATTAACAACATCAATGACACCATCATTAAAGCCAACATCCATTTATTCGTGTACGACACTGTACTATACTTGAGTTGTCCCATGCCAAAAGCAGCCTGTGAAGACCTCCAAGCTGAAATTAACCTTCTACAATATCAGCTCATAAGCAAAAAGCTTTTGCTCAATGCAAGAAAGACAAAAGCTATGCTCTTTTCCCCTTCCTTGAATATGGCAAATCCTGCTTGAGTGGGAGTTATGCCACAAATTACCACTGTACTCGGAGAAAAACTAGAGTATGTGTCTAAATTCAAATATCTAGGAGTCTGGCTCGATCATAAACTCTCCTTCTCCGATCATCTCGAAGAATTACAGAAGAAATTAAGACAAAGGCTAGGACTATTCTTCAGAATCAACTATCTGCTCACCAAGGAGGCCAAGATCCAATTGGACCAAGCCACCTTCCTATCCTTAATAGATTACGGGGACCTTCTCTACAGCCACTGCTCTGTCTCTGCACTGGCTAAGTTAGACACCCTCTACCACAAAGCAATCAGGTTCATAACCGGTCTGCTACTCTCCACACACCATTGCTCCCTGTACACAGCAATCGGCTAGACTTCCCTTCACTATAGAAGGAACAGAAACGCTGCACTATGGGCCTTCCGAGCGGTGACCAACAAGCTCCCCACATACATCTCTAACTGTATTCCCCGATGTGTGATAGGCACCTATGCTCTCAGGAGCTATTCACTAATCGCCCTCCAAGTTCCGAAGGTCAAAACTCATTTCAGCAGAGCTACTTTAAGTTTCTCCTTACCTGCCTTGTGGAATGGCTTACAAAAAAACTTGAAGCTGAACCGCCCTGTTAGTCTAAACATCTTCAAGTCACTCTATGGCCGCTACATGAAAGAATCTTGCAAATGCTTTCCTCACCGTTAGCTCACTAATCTACAACTCCCATAGCCATCCTGCCTCATGCCCTGTCCCTGCCTCTCACTCTCCCCCAATTAATATTCCTGCTTCATTCAACTACCCATGTCCACTCCAGCCTGGCTTGTCCCACTCCTTCTCAAGAAGTGTGCCTCTTAACTACCACTCCTCCGTCATTATCATAATACTCTAGTACACCACAGCCATTGTCGTTGTCTGTGGTTTAAGGCCACTTTTTCTTCCTAGACTATGGTAACATCTCCTTCCTTTTCAGTATCTTTCCAACCAGCTTCCCCACATACGGCCTCCTCTCCCCATTAGGTGAATATGCTGGCTGCACCCATAGATAAACTTTCTGCTGTTAAGCCCTTACGCTTATGTTTGGCTGTACAAATGCATATTTTTTTGTACTTGTATAATATAGTAGCTTTGTTCCACCATGCTATTATACTGTATATATTTTTTCCATCCTTGTACATTACTGCATTATGTATACTTGTTACTGTTCTGTACTTTGTTGTCGCTATTTAATTTTTATTTATTTTATTTAGTTTTTGTTGACCGGGTAAGTGCACTAGACAAATCCTGCCTATTTTCAGGCACGACCCGGGGCAGGGGGATACAGATGAATGCCAACTGACCTTGAACCAGATGAAGCTGTTGGTGGTATTTTTAGTGAATGAGGGAAATTTGGCCAGGACACCGGGGAAATTCCCCTATTCTGTTTCCTGGAAGCAGAGGGGTCTCATTTTCATGTGGGACCAAGATGGCTGCCACTGGACATGCTGTGGAGGACATGGAGGTGTTGGAGGCAATGGAGCTGGTCTCTTCCCCTGTCTCTGTTTTGAGAGAGACCCCATCTTCTATGCCTATTGTGCTGCAATCTACTGAACATGGTTCTTCTGTGCCTTTGGATACTTCCCCTGCTGCTGTTGTGGATACTTGTGTGCAGTGTTTGCCTGTGGATCCTTCATTTATTCCTCAAACTGTGCTTACAATGTCTTCTAGCCCTGCTACTATGGATATACGTGAGTCTTCTCCTCCTGTAGATATGTTTCTTAAAATCGAGGAACAGCGTTATTTCACTGCTAGACAGTGTTTGTTAGCCCTTAAGCCTCAGTCTGGTTTTGTACCTGCTGCTACTGACTCACCATCTGGGAAAGATTGTTTTACTGTCTCTTCACCGATTCTGACACTTCCGATTCTTTGCCTGTTGCTCTGGACCTCCTCACTCCCTACCGCCTGTACTGCCTGCACCTCTTGCTCAGCTTTCTCCAGAAATTTCTTCTGTACAGGTGCCTGCTTCTGCTCTCCCTGATGCCTTGCACACGATGGACTGGTCTGTTGAGTCGGCCCTGGAAGTGGCTGGGTGGGAAGGATCCTACCATTGGGACTTGGTGTTCTGGTTCTTCCCGATCTGTACTAGGCCACCTGACACTGACAAACTGCTGGCCTCTCCTGTTTTGACAGACTCTGCTGCTTCTCTTGATCTTTCTTTGCCAACTGAACTTCTTCTGGCTCAGAATCTGACTTTGCAATTTGGTCCTGCTTCCTCGACGCCTCAAGAACAACGGACTCTTGGGACCCTGTGTCTCGTCAGTTCCTCACTACCTTACTGCTTCATCCCCTAAAACTTATGCTGTATGCTTTCAACCCCTGTACATCAAGCTAAAGACACAATGCTGTTAGGCTGCATTATTTGGGGGCTTATCTGACTTTCCTGACCGATTTTTGTAGGTCGACTCTTTGAAGGATTCTATGCAATTTGCTGCTTTTGAGATTCATGCCTTAATTCATGTTTCTTCAGTCTCTCATTTTGATATTAGTTTAAAACTATTACTGGTTTAGAAAAGTTTTGGAGAAAATATCAGAGCTTAAACTTCTCCTTTATGGTCACCGTTTAATGCCATTCCTTTAACAAAACCTACACAGAAAACTGTTACTATATTATTTTGTAATGAAGGTGTCAGTCTTAATGATATTACTGTTTGGTTAAAGCAAAGATGTACTGTCCTTTCTGACCCAGAGGCTATCTTTGATTCTGAGAATATCTGGACAGGTGGGTGGAGAGCGAGGGTTATGCTTTGCACTTTGGAGGTTGGAATACAGCATCTCCTGAACAGCTTTATGCTTGGGAAAGACAGGGGAGTTCTTTTTTACCCCGGCCAGCCTAAAGATTGCTACAGATGTGGCTCTCAGAATCATATCAGTAGTGTCTGTGACAAGATTAAATGCTCTGTTTGTGGTAACATTGGCCATGCAGGTTCCCAATGTGTGGATGAACCTCTTTGCGTCCTTTGTGACGAAGTGGGGCACACTTTCCAGACTTGTACTTGGGCAGTTCACAACTCCCTGACTCTTGCTGATGGGGAAGAACAACGTTTGATTATTACTGCCGCTACGGCGTTCTCGTTTATCTGACACTCTTTCTAAACCTCAACACGTCCCTCCCTCACCCTGTTGTACCTGCTGTTGACCCCTCTTCTGCTTTACCGACGGTCTGCTCCTGTTTTGGAACCACAGACCTTTACTACAGCTCTCCTTCCCCCTTCCTCTGATCTTGCTATTCCTACCTCGGAAGAGGTCCCCATTCCTGTCTTGCCTAGTATTTCTGGGTCTTCCATGGGCCCCCCCATCCCCGAACCTTTTGTTAGAGTTACACGAGGATCTAAGAAGGGGACTTCTCCCTCTTCTAAAGTCCTGAACTCCTCTACTGTGACTCATATGAATAAATTTGAGGTTTTACGCCACCCTCAGGGCAATACGGACTCTGATACATCCTCTGTTCTTTCCTCCCACCCTGATGTGACTACGAACACTGAAGTACCCATTGATAATATTGGTTCTCAAAAAAGGAAAGCTAAGGCAAAACTGAAACATAGGGAAGGTACCCCTAGGAAAAGAAGGGTAAGGTGACTTTTGTGTTTTTGTTTTCACTTTCCCGTTTCATGTCTTCTGCTTTCTCAGTGCATACTGTTAATGTTAACAGTATAAAGAAGCATGCTAAGAGAGATGCAGTTTTTTCCTTTTTATCTGGCTTGACAGCTGGTCTCATCTTTTTGCAAGATGTACTTTACCATGCTCTTCCAGAAATTTCCAGGGCCACTTGTGCCTGGACCTCTGGGCTCTCTTTTTGGTCCTTTGGACAGGACTCTTGCTCTGGTTTGGGTATTTTATTTAGTATACCTGATGTTACTGTTGTTAAACTGTTGGATGTCTACCGGTTGCTTTTGTTGTTGGATATTTTGATTTCTTCTGTCCCTTTCCGGATTATTAATATTTACGCCCTCAATTAAAATCCCACAGAATTGAACTACTGAAACTGATTCAACCCTATTTATACACATCAATGCATGTGATTTTTGGGGGTGATTTCAATTGTGGGTTATCCACTAAAGATAAGTCTTCTACTTCAAAGACTACTAAGTTGTTTTGTGAAGCGAATTTTCTGAAACAATTGCTCCATTCCACAGGTTTACAGGATGCATATTTATCTTTTACGGGTCGGCATACTCCTACTTTTCACAAAGGCCCCCTTGCAACCCGTATTGATTTTTTTTTTATTTCTTCCCACCTCCAGCTTTCTGATGCTGTAATTCAAGTTGCAGAATTTTCGGATCATAATTTATTATCTATTTCTTTAGGCCCTTCCTTGACATCTCGTTTTGGCTCTGGCATTTGGAAACTGAATGCTTCCCTATTATCTGATTCACGTTTGTTAAGTCACTTAACTGAGTATATTCATAATCGAAAGACTGTATTTTTTTTATATGATGCCCCCTGGGATTGGTGGCGGGATACGAAATCTGGACTCCGAACTTTATTTAAAAATTTTAGTAAACGTCATCATGATTCATTGTATTTCCTTTATCACACTAACAGACGACAACTTCAAAAATTACTTACTTTATCTCATGAAACTGGCCATGATTTTTCCACCCAAATAAGTACTCTTAAGGAGCGCATGATGGATTATCACCTTCTGAAAGCTACTTCTGTTCAACATCAACAGCATTTTGGGACCTCTGGTACCCATGACACAGTATGTCCATATGCTTCTATTCGGCGAACAGTAGAGAGTAAAACCTTTACTACGCTGTTTGATGACAGTTTCACCGAGCTCACTGATATTTTGGATATCAGGCACCGTGTTACCTGTTATACACAAAAACTGTTTGGTCCCATGCCCCCCCCCCATCTGCATCCATAATGGACTACCTTTCCTTTTTACAACTTCCTGATGTACCTTCTTCTGTTGTAGATATGTTAGATACTGAGATACAAGCACATGAAATTGAAGCAGTAATCAAGTCTTTACGTCCCAGAGTGACACCGGGCCTGGACGGTCTCTCCAGTGAGCTGTATAAATTGTTTTCTGCTGACCTGAGTTCTGAATTGGCTACAGTTTATAATTCTATTCTACAGTGTGAACATCTTCCTTTAGACTTTAATATGGGTTGTTTATTTTACTTATATAAAAAAGGGGATAGAAGATTGCTCTCCAATTGGAGACCTTTATGCCTCTTAAATACTGATTTTAAAATATTGACCAAAATTTTGGCCCTCAGACTTTCTGAATTGGCCATATATGTGATTTCTACCGCACAATCTTGCAGTGTCCCTGGGAGATGTATTAAGGACCATCTAATTTTCTAGAGAAATGATTGAACGTGGAAATTCTAATGTTTTACATGGTTTCATATTCTCACTGGACCAACGGCAGGCTTTTGATTCCGTACATCATGATTTTTATGGTCTACTCTTGATATTATAAAGTACCTGATCATCACCTGACTAGACTCTGGTTGCTATATCGGTCTGCAACTGTTGTCCCACTGGTCAATGGATGGAAGGGCCCTATGCTTCCTCTACACAGAGGGTTAGACAGGGCTGTCCCTTAGTCCCACTTTTATATGGTTTTTGGATCCCTTACCCGTTCTATTAATTACATTCTATTATGCCACTTCCCTCAGCCCCATATTCCGTGTTGGCCTATGCAGGCGATATGAGTCTCATGGTGGCTAATGTTGCCTCCGTCGTTCTGCATTATGGCATTGTTCCAAGTTTGGGGCTGTTTCTGCGCAGCCATAATCTTGATAAATGTGTAGGCCATAGATTAGGGTTCCCCTTTTGTAGATGAGTCTTCTGTTGACATTAGACTTTGTGATGACCCTATTAGGATTTTTGGGCATTTTATACGGTACTGGTCCTTTAGATGTCCTTAACTGGACTCCCAAATTAGATTATGCTCAGACTATGGTTGCCGTTGGAATTCATGGCAGATGAGTAAGGAAAAAAGGATTTACATGATTAAAACCTTTCTGCTTCCCCTTTTTCTCTTTCTGGCTTATATTTTCCCCCTCCCGGCAATTTGAAACCAGATTGCTTAGTCTCTTTTTCAAGCCCTATGGGGTAGCTGCCTGAACCCCATTAAGCGTCAGATCACCTATCTCCTATTCGGGATGGAGGCCTAGCTATGGTCCAACCTGTTTTTTATACTAGTTTTTCTTGTTTCATAATATTAGACCCTGTTGGTTAACCAAGATCGAGGTTGGGAACCTTGGTTTCTTGAATCCTGTGGTCCTTGGTTTCATAAATGGGAACTTAACAAATTGACAGTTTTAACACATTCCCCCCAGATTTCTGCTTATGTTAGGGATAGTTTTTTCGTTTGAAACACTGGCAGATTACTAGCATATGCTAATATCTGCCTCCAGAAAATCATTGTATTAGTATTTAGTGGACAGTGTATGTTTGGAGATTGTTGTTTTTCCCAAATGTCCTATGCAACATCTCCTGCTTTGCTCACTTTACTTCATGTAATTTAGGGTTCCCCAAAAGATGTGGGACTTGCATTGCTTAGCTGCCATGAGCGATCTAACGTCAAATGTAACCATAAACACAAATCACTACAGGACAGATTTTGTTCCAGACCTGAATGTCAGCAACAAGAAGAAACTATTTCACACCTTTTTTTTCATGTACATTTATTGTTTCTTTTTGGACTCTATTAGCTGCCAGATGGCGTGAACCCTTGTTTGCTCTCATTACTTATGACAATTTGATGTGTGTTTTTTCCCCCTCATTTGGTCTTGTGGAATATTAATACGTTAAATTTGATTTTTGTAATAATCAAATGGCATGTGTGGAATGCTCGTTGTCTGTTTAATTTACGGAATCAGGATGTGCCTTTTCTTACCATTATTCGAAGGATCAAACATGATTTGAAGGCCATATATTTTTCAGAGGCAGAGCATTTGCCGTCTGACTCTTTGTTGGAATTATGGACACTATTACCTTGGATAACTGATTCTGATTTTCCTGTTACTTAATTATTTTGTGTTTTATATTTTCTCTGTATCATTTTCGTTTTCTTTTCTGTTCAGTTGATGTTCAATAAAACTTCCTTACTCTTTTCGATAAGTGCCATGGGATCTTTAACATCCACCTGAACTACCACCAATCCAGGCAGATGGGACCTCGGTTTAACGTCTCATCCGATAGACGGCATCTCAGAAGTGCAGCACCCCTCTCATGCTGCACTACAGTGTCAGTACTGAGATATTAACCCAAGTGCCAGGTGTGGGAACTGGACCCACAGCCCTCTGATCTCCCAGCCTCTGAGGCGAGTGTGCTACCTACTGAGGTCCAGGTCCACCTTGCAAATGAGCCTTGCTCAATGGTGCCCACCTGGATAAATAAAGATTTTGATTGATTGATTGAAGCAGGCCCGGGATAGAATGAAGGGAACAGTGGTTGCCCAGGGCGACAGGTCCAGGGAAGAGAATGAGGAAATGACCAGGAGGGCAAGTACCCTAGAGGAACATTAGGTTCCAAGGATTTAGGAAACTTTGGCAGACTGGATTAACCTTTGGTCTTTTTCTGATGTCATTGTCTGTGTTTCTTAAATAGAGACTACCTTTGCTTTGATTATTTGGGCCCATATCACAGTTTTTGAAAATTGTGAACCCTGCCAAGAGTTTTCTGCTCTAAGTAAAGTGGGGCAGTAAGAGTTCTGTATGTGTAAATAGACAGAGGTATAGATACAGATATAGGTACACCCTATGAGGAGTGACAGGGAACTGGACATGTACACCTTGGAAGAGAGGTGACATGATAGAGACCTACATGTACCTCACAGGGAGGAGTCTCTTTCAAATGAGAAAAAGTGAGACTTCCAATGATGTTGTTGGCATGGCCACAGGCTGGAAAATCAGCTCCAACTCTCCCGCTACAAATCCTAGGAAATTCACCTTAACAGCTTGAGGAAAAAAGACACCAGATCAGTGAGACTAATATCCAGCAAGCCAGGAAAGTTGAAATCGATGAATTCCAGCCCCAGATTACAGCAGACGATGGTGGGCAGAAGTCAGAGCTCCTCAGCCACAAGGGCTCTGGCTTTTCCCACTCATGCTCCCCTCTATCCATATCATCAGTGGAATATGAATTCAGTGATGAAGGGGAAAGGATCACTGCTGCAGACCACACAGTGTAGTAGGTACTACAAATGGTGCAGACCACTGAGCCAGCTTTGCTGATCCCAAAAAGCACATGAAGAATTTAGATTTTTTTTTTTTTAAATCACAGCCACACATAAAAACTTTGGACAGCCCACATAACAGGGACCCATGATGGACTCCTATTGGAAAGGCTGGTGGCACACAAATGGGGAAGGCTGTGCTCGGTAGGGCGGTCAGCCCAGCAGTCATCAGAAAGGAGAAACAGCACTTTCGAACAACAAACGGAAGTAGAACTCCAATTGCTCAGTGCAGTATTTTTGTTTTGACATTAGTGCTTCAGAAGAAATGACACCCTCAGCCCCAGTGCTTCAACCTAAAATGGAGTCTTTGTCAGAGGAAGGGTCTTACAATCAACAGACATACTACACTTTTAAGCTCCCAGGTCGCTCCTGTAAAAAAGCTTTCAGCTTAGTGTGCTATACCTGGTTAAACAACTAAATAAAAAAAAAAAAGTGTAACAATTTAAAGCTCACACCACCATTTGAACAATTCCAGTTATTGTCATGCAAAACATGTGATACAAAAATAACTGAAAATAATCACTAACATAACCCTCTTTTGTTTTACATAATAGAAACTTGTTAGTACATTGCTGTAATTACAAAGAGGGATGTGTAAAATCAATTTAGTGTTAGAAAAACAGATTATCATGGAAGGTTACTGACCTTGAGCAACATCAATATCCATAATTAATTAGACATCTTAGATTTTTATAAAAAAAACAAAAAACACAATGTTAGTGGGTGAGAAAAAGCAGTAACTAAACACAAGATATAAATTGAAAACAAGGGATAGAGAAAGTAAGAAACAATGGGGGGGAACGGAGAACAGGGAGATAGAAGTAACCAAAAAGTTAGGACAGATAGAGATGGAGTCCTAAGGACCTAAATAGTAAACATAGAAAGAAACATAGACTTTGATGGCAGATAAAGACCGCTTGGCCCACCCAGTCTGCCCATTTCCCTAGCTATTGGATAGGCTGCAGATCCTAGTTAACCAACAGCCTGCTTCCTCCTACCTCTTGCTAGAATTGTCTTATGTCTGTAACTGTAGCCTGCTGTGAAGCAATAATGAGGCAAGATTAAATTGCAGTAAAGGAAAAGATTGACCATAGTGCCAAATATCACAGTTATTAAAGTTAGTTAGATTTTAAATTATATGTGTGTTCATGTAGTGAGGACAGTAAGATGCTAAGTGGGGGAGACTGGCTATACTTCAGGATAAAACAGCTAGAAAAATGTGAACAAACACTGGAAAGGGAAATACCCTCCCCAAGCCCAATATTGTGTTGGTTGAATCTATGCTGACGGCCTCAAAACATGTAACCTGTTATGCAGTTATTCAGATATACAGGGTTCCAAGACATATCCACTAGTGTGTTCTAACAATGAGCAGAGTAATCTGTCAAAAAAGAAAAAAAAAAAAATAAATTAGAAATATTTATAAATATGGAGAAAAATCAACGTCATCATTAAGTCCTATTCCTATAGCAGTTCCCAAAGTCAAAATTAATGTAGTTTCTTTTTGCAATAGTTTCCTTAACATATTGCCCTTCCTGGGGTGTCTTGCCACGTATTCCAAAATTTTAGCGTGCAAGTTGTCAGGCTTGCCATTATGTTTTGCAACAAAATGTGCCCCCTATGCATTGTGCATGTTACCATTTATAATGGCCCTAACATGTTCTTGGACACGTTCTTTTACTGGTCTTGTTTGCCTATGTAGTGGCATTCACAACTACACCAACAGATGTAGACCACAAAGGGTGTAGTACGTGTAAAAATTAATTAATTTTGACAGAAAAGTCACCCTTTGTGAACTTTATTCTAGTGCAGGCATATTTGCACACATTGCATCTGCCATATTTGAAAAGAAACCTCTAGGTTTATTTAAGAGCCAGGTCTTACCACTGCATGTATTTCTAGTAGGGATAAAGTGACTGTGGGTAATAGTCACCTGTACTTTTACCCTTCCTAAAGGTGTAACCCTGGGCTTAGATGCAATTTGTTCTTTTAAGATCGAATCTGTTAACAAGATTGGCCAATTTGTGGACAATGCCCCCATCCTACCTGCCAGACTGTTAAATTCAGTGACAAAGGTGACCACATTGTTATTTGGTAAACTGGAGTCATCTTTATTTTCTTTCTTGGTTTAGGGGTCAGAAGGTCATTTCTGTTTTGCAAATTCACCTTTTCAAATGCTTCTTTGAAAATCTGTCCTATATATATATATCCACACTCAGGTAGTCTCAAATTCAAAGATTGTGATTGCTCTAAGAAAGTCATTTCATTCGAACAGTTTCTTTCCAAGCAAATCAGTTCACCATATGGTATGGAAGAAATTAACTTTAAATTCTACTTTTGAAGGATTAATCCTAAACAGGTACTAAAAATGCTGAAGCAATTATCAACAAATAAAAGTGCAGGGCAGGATGGACTTGAACCTCGATTCTTGAAACTAATAGCTATGTTTATTGTCCTTTGACTAAGATATTTAATTTGTCTTTGATCACAGGTGAGTTTCCTCATACATGGAAATATACCACTTTGAAATCAATTACTAAGACAGGTTCCCAAGCCGATATGGATAAATATCATTCAGAGTCTATACTGTCATACTGTAAGATACTGGAAAAACTCATTAATATTCACTTTATTGACTTGCTCCAATCCCATTGCCTTCCGTCTCCAGAACAGCACCGATTTCGTAGATGCCACAGTACTGGTACGGCCTTGGCCAGGTTCATTGACTGCATCAGTAGAGCTATGGATAATGGGAAGCTCACTGACATGATTTCTGTGGACTTGTCCAAGGCCTTTGACCTGGTGGATCATTCCCTGCTGCTCAGTAGGCTGAGGAGCACTGGACTGACAGATGTTCCATGTGCTTGGTTTCAAAGTTGCTTGACAAATCGTCCCCTAAGGGTAAGTGTTAATGGTTCATATTCTAGTATCCAAACATTAGAACAGGGAGTGCCCCACGGTTCAGACCTGGGGCCTCTACTGCTCTCCTTGTTCATTGATACTATACCATCTACTTTAATACATATTAAGTCTATCTTCTACACAGATTACATTATTATTTACTTTAGCACTTCATCTGTGGTGGAAGTAAACAAGGAACTTAATATTGATTTTTCAATGCTGAATTTATGGCTTCTAAAACACCATCTTTTATTAAATAGTGAAAAAAAAACAAATGTATGATATTTGGATTAAAACCAAGATTGTCAAAATGCTCTCCACCGTTAATTACTGATATAAAAGATAATCTACTTGAACAGGTTACTGAATTTAAATATCTTTTTTTTTCCCTCTGGTTGTGGTCTGGGGGGCCTCTCTCAGGCATCCTGCCTGCTCCTGCCCTGCCGGAAGTCCTCCTACCTGTGCCTCCTCTGTCCCTCTCCTCTGTCCACAGTCGGCACCCCAGCTTAACCCCTCTGAGGCAGGGTCACCCCTCCTTCTTGGGCACACTTAGAGACAGACTCTGACGTGGGAGAGCACCCAGGTGGAGGAACTTGGAAGACGAAGCAGGATGGACCCGGCCATGGGCATGGGGGCAGGTGCCATCGCCTACCACCTCAGATCGGGTTTTTTGTTTGTTCTAGTGATCTCTCCCCCTCTCCTGTGCATGTGCACATCCCAGACGCTAGGCACATGGCAACCCTTCCCTGCATCAGGGCACGCTGATTACTTGCAGATGAGCATGCTGCAGTACCCCCGCTCTCCACCAGGAGCTGCTGGCATACCGGGTGATCCCCGACCACCCCCCCCCAGGGAGGAGAGCAGCCCATCAGGTGCTTAATCCTCACCCATCCCTGCTGACCCATGGCGCCCAAGCTCGCTCCTGAACTTGGGTCACCGGCATAGTGCAAGGTGTGGCGTCCAGTGCCTCAACCCTCAATGCCACTGGTCCAGCCTAACTATCTTTAGGATTGTTTTTAGATCCTCATTTAACTTTTTCTTTACATACAAGGGCAATAAATAGACAAGTTACCCAAAAATTGGGTGCCTTGTTTAAATTACAGTCACTTTCCAAAAGGCAGCTTCCTGAAACAACAGCTGGTGCCAATCATGTAAATCTTACAGTCACAGAAGCAAAGAGTGGGGCCACTCAGCACCGAAAAATGACCTGTAAGCTAGGTCAAATTAAAAAGTTACTTCTATTATTAAAGTTAAAACACACCACAGCAGCACTCCACGTACACACCGGCAACATTTCACATCACTCTGATGCTTTTTCAAGTTGTGGCTACCATGTAGTACATGACTAGTTTTAAGTGAAGTTATTCAAGGAACCTACACCTCAGTGTTGTATAAAGTGCATTATACAATGAAAAGCAAATTTCTGATTCCCTGATTGGTCAGTGTGTGCCTTGGACAGTGATGTTATTGAACAATAACATCACTGTATGAAGTCCAGGCACACAAGTGACCAGAGAACTCTGACACAAATCCCCCCCTCCCTCTCCACGCAAGCTACCGGAAAACAGACAGTACCCTGAAGTGTCACAGCTCCACCCCCCAAAATAAACACACACGTTCCCTGTCTCGCTACCTCACTCTTTCAGTGCAACTGAACCAAAAGTCACAATATTGAAAATAAACAGCAAGTATCCACCTTTCAGCTGACTCCCCGAGTTAACTGTAGCTGCCTCGCTGTTTCAAACCACGAGCGTGGTCGGCCATTTTCATTCAGAAAACCCAAACAGTGGCAGTTGCATTTAACCCACTCTGCGGTTTGTCAAACCTACATACAAGGACATAGACAGGATAGAGGTAGTCCAGAGGAGGGCAACTAAAATGCAGGGTCTGCAAGAGAAGCCGTATGAGGAGAGACTAAAGGAGCTTAATATGTATACCCTTGAGGAAAGAAGGGAGATGGGGGACATGATAGAAACTTTTAAGTACCTCAGTGGAATCAACAAAGTCCAAGAGGGTAGCATCTTTCAGAAAAAGAGACTTGCAAGAACAAGGGGATACAATTTAAAGATAGAAGGAGGGCAGTTCAGGGGCAATGTGAGGAAGTATTATTTCACAGAGTAGTGGATGCATGGAACAGCCTTCCTGAGGAGGTTGTGGGGTCTAAAACTGTGGGAGAATTCAAGAATGCATGGGACAAACATAAGGCAATTCTTGTGGGGGGGGGTAGGAAGAAATAGGCTGTTGGTTAACTAGGATCTGCGGCCTATCCTGTACATAGGGAAATGGGCAGACTAGATGGGCCAAGCGGTCCTTATCTGCTGGCAAAGTCTATGTTTTTATGTTTCTATGTGTCTAAGTCAAAAGGTAAATCACACTGCAGGAGACGCAATTGATGAAGGAACTCATTTTGATGTTGTTTCCAGTGCTGGGGTCTTTCAATACCCCACTGGCTCTGGTGTTGCCACAACAGGAACAATTTCCACACCTATAGTTGCCTTTTGGTAAATTTGGTAGCCACGTACTTTTTTCAGTCTTACTGTTGTAGAATCTGTGGAATACATTATCTTTAATATTCTGTCTCTGTCTGTAGTGCACCCCAGGTGTCTGGACATTTTTGAATGCTGCATCCATCTGTATCTTGTGCCAATGTTTTCTTATGGCTTGAGCAACTTGGCCTTTTCCTGCTGAAGAGGTAGTCACAAAAGTGATTCCATCATTGCCACCATAGCTTTTTTGTTTGGTTTTCAATAAGGTGTTCCTTATGGTCACCATGGCTTGTCTGTAGGCTGTTTCTACCACCACTGGGTCATAGTTTTTGTTAATAAATCATCTGCCCATGTCTATGGCCTGCTCTTTGAATTTTTCCTTTCTGCTACAGTTCTGCCTTACCTGCAACATCTGACCACGAGGGATATTTTTCTTGAGATGTGTTGGGTGACTACTTGTTGAATTCCAGGAGGGAATATGGTTCCATAGATTTCACTCGTATCACAGTGTCCATCCCTCTTCGTGGAGCCCAACATGAGAGGAGGTGATTTTTCTAAGAAATCAACACAGAGGGAAGCCTATTGGATTTTCACTCTGAACACTGTAGCCCCCACGGAACTAAACAAAGGTTTACCATTGAACTGTTTTCTTTAACCTGCTGTTCATGTTTTCTATTTTTTCCTGGGACTAAATGAAGAATTATCCTTGAATTGTCTCCTTAACCTGCTGTTCTGTTTTTTCAGGACATGCATTTTGTCTGACTGCCCTGTTTATGATTATTGAGATTATATTACTTTGCTTGTCTGCTTGTATTAGCTAGAGTTGTATATAACAGGCCCATCATTTTAAAAGTTGAGTCTTATGATTATATAAGGACTAGTAAATAGACGAGTTATAAGCTAGTTTTGCACTTGTACATGTGTGGTGTTTGGGTCCTTCCCTTCCTTTCCCCTCCCACATATCCTTTCGTTGTATGGGGGCTGCCACTGTTGTGTTGCGATGTGGTGTCTGCGCCACTTTTTACATTTGTTGCACCTGCACACCAAATGTTTTGTGATGAGTGAAAAGGGATTTTGAAGGGGGGTTTCACTACTGAGCCCATTGCTGTTCACAATAGCAGGGGCTCAGCAGTCTAGACCAAAACCACTCGCTGCTTGCTGGGAAGAAACTTCATGTACTTCAAAGAACTATAGTCACTCTGGTCTAATCAGAGAGGGCTTCTGTCCTTTGATTTGTGTTAAGCCACATTAGCAAACAGCTGAGGGGCTTTCAACATCAGGAGGCTGTCAGTCAGGCAGCCTTTGTCTCCCATTTCTTCTGTGTCCTCTCTGCACTTGCGGCTGCTGCTCCCTCCTTCCTCATTTGTGTTGCCTCTCCTTCTCACTCCTGCTGTCCCTCTTTTCTCTGTTGGTTCCTTGCCCCTCCTTTGTATGTCTTGGCATTTCTCTCCTCTCCCATGCCATGCCTCATCACCGCCTTTTCCCTCGTTTTTGCCCCCCCAATTCGTCTCTGTTGTCTTCCTCCGTATCAATGTTTCTGCTGTTCTTCTTTTTGGGCTTTGCTTTTAGTTTTGCTCTTCTGAGCTGCCACTCATTTCCTCGCTTCTGTTTCCGGAGTTACGCCACACATTCTGTGTCACCATCTCGCTACAGCTGCTACACAGGCTACTGTCAGCCCAGCTACAAAATTGCCCTTCGCCAGCTTCACCAACTTTCCTGCTCCAGTCTGCCTAATCTTAGCATCCAAACAGCTCTGCATTGCTCCACAGAGACTTCTATTACATAATGAGTGCTTACTTATAGTTTTTACTCTGCCATTTCTTTCAATACCAACTCCAGAATGAAGAACTATCATCAATGCAGATTATACTTCAGCTGCGAATGACTAAGTATGTCACCCTAACTCCCCTCATCACTCTGATCAGCTTTATGCCTACAGTTTTTGGCTCTTTCCTCCTAACTGAGGCAGACCTTACTCTGAATTCTGACCTTATTACCAAATGTGGTGCCAACCTGTAACTGGTTAAGGGGCAAGTCAGTTTGTGCTGCTTTCCTGCTCTGCTCTACCTGATTTTAATAGTAGTTAATCGCGTAGCTTGAGAGAAGTTATTCCTCAAGAGAAAGCACTATAGCAATTCAAATTGTGTCTCATATTATTATGGTTTAATTGTCTCACTCCTATACATTACAACCTACTGCTGTCCGGGACTGTCAGCATATTCGTTACTCCACACTTGGATTATAAGCAGACTATCAGGAAAGTGTATATAATGCAAGTTCTGCAGAGTACTATTTTGATTTTTTTTTTATTGTTTAGTTGTTTAACCAGGTATAGCACACTAAGCTGAAAGTTTTTTTACAGGAGCGACCTCGGAGCACAAGCAGGTTAAGTGACTTGCTCAGGGTCACACAGTATGCAAGTGGAAGCTGTGGGATTCAAACCCAGGTCTGGTCTGCTGGATGTCACCAGATTTGCAGCGCAGAGCCTTAGACCACTGCACTATACTGCCTCCTCTTTTTTCTCTGATTTCTGTCCATCTGATATTAATTGTGTTTATCCCCATTGTTCTGCCTCATAAATTGCCTCCACTGGACACAGAATTCTTTTGAGGTGCTATCAAGATAGCTCCTTAACCGAAAACAACCCCTCCAACAAACATAATGCCGGCCGGCCTGGTGGCGCTGAGGGTTAAGGTGCTGGACACAACACCTTGTGCTACGCCGGCGACCCGGGTTCGGGAATGGACCCGGGTCGTCGGGGTTCAGCTGGGGGGGGGAGGATGGAGTATCTCAACGGATGCTCTCCTCCCTTGGGGTGGGATGCCAGGGGCACTTTGGTGTGTCTGATGTCCTGTGAGGGTTGGTGGATGCACCGACTCTCAAAGGACTTGCTGCTCTGTCTACCGGAGCAGGGAGGGGGATGTCGTTAGGCACTTGAGAGAGCATGCGTCAGCACGCAGACCCCTGTGCCAGCGCCTCAGGGGCGGGGTTATGGGGAAAACTACTTGAGGAAAAAAGCTCTCCAGTTGCCTGGATGAAGTCCTCCGAACGGCCTTACCACCCACCCACGACCAGGGCAGACCCCAATGTGCAGCTGCCGCGCCAGGGAAAGGGGAGTAAGGAGCCTCTCCTCGCCCACCTGGGGGTTAATCACAAGCCATCAAAGGGCCCCAATGGCAGTGTGGCACTTAGGGCAGACCAAGCTGGTCAGCAGAGGTTAGTCATCACCCTGTAAGATGAAGGAGTGGTAATTGGAAGGACAGCAGGAGTGGATAAAAATAAGTAGAAAAACAAAAAACATAACACCAACACTGGGGTCATAATCCTAGTGTCACCACCTCATAGTTTATATATATATATATATATATATATATATATATATATATATATATATAGATATATCTTAAAAATGTTAAAAAAGAAATACAATGAGTATCTGCAGCTTTGTTTTCTCAATCTCTCCTGCTTTTTCATATCTGTTTAACTTTAGTCACTCTTTTGTCTTTCTTTGGTTTTCCGCTACATGTAATACCATCATGTTTGTTTATACACTGTCCCCTGCTTTCATGTCAAGGCTGACTGGACTGGTTTATTTCTCTTAAGTTCTCTCTCATTCTCTTTCTTTTCTAACTCATGTCCTAATTTAATTGTGCCCCCCCCAGCCCATCCTATAGTCCACCTGCTTTTCTATCCACAGCACATGTAATGGGTGCCTCTTTCCCTCACCAGTTGTGCTGTACTGTTATGTTACCTCCCCCCAACTTTGAAACAAACTTACTCAGTTCCCATTGAGCAGGGGAAATAAGATGCCCTTGTTCTTGATGTGCTGTACCTTACACCGCAGCACCACTGTCACCCGCATCTGTGGATTAGCGGCACTTTGCTGCTTGCCTGACCAATTTGCTCATACGTGGCCATACACACTGATGTGTAGCATTACAAAATGAAAATGAGTGCCTGGAGGAGGAAGACAGCAAGCGTGATGAGGAAAATTTGTTTTAGCACTTCACTGTCCAATCAGTGGATAGAGGGGAAGGGCTGTAGTGGTAAATCAGGATTGTGGAACTGTAGAAACGCATCAGTTTATAGCCCCCCTCTCCTCAATTTCTATGTATGATGCACTTTCACTCCACCTGGCTTTTTTCTGAGCACCACTCCCACTCTTTTTAGGGCATGACTGTGCGTGCTAAGAGAGCTCACTACTGTCACTGATGCCAACCCAACAAATGCAGTAGTTACATTTCCAGATGGAAATGCTACATTTCAGATAGCATTTCCAGCTAAAAAAGTGCCTTTCCATAGAAGTCTGGAAAGGCTATATTTCGAGCCCTGATATGTTTTATATATATATAGATCTATATATCTCCTGCAAAAAGGAAAAATGTCCATTGATGTGTGTTGCTGGCACCCCTGTAACTGCCCCCCACCTGATCCTCCCTCTGAGCACACTCCCAAACATAACACTGACACTGGGGTGCCCAATCCTCCAGTGTTGCTACCTCATAGTTTTTTATGTATGTGTGTGTATATATATATATATATATATATCTAGCCTGCAAAGAATAAAACCGCCCATCGATGTCTGATGCTGGTGCCCCTGTAACTGTCTTCCCCACCTGACCCTCCCACTCAGCACCCCCTACCCCACCCCCACAAACATAACATCAACACGGGGGGTGCCCGATCCCCCAGTATCGCCACCTGTAATAAAGAAAACTGTCACTTGTTTTTTTTAATAAATCCTGTAAAAAAGAAAACTGTCCATCAATGTCTGTTGTACCGTTAGTCCACCCACTGATCCTTCCACTCAGCACCCACCACCCCTCACACCCCCAAGCCCTTACTTATTTACTCACCGGGCATCCAATATTGTAATTCTCTGTGGACCGAAGACACGTCTTCCCTGCTCAAAGCTAGACTGCAAACTGAGGAAATCAATTATGCGGTTCAAAGAAACATAGACTTTGATGGCAGATAAGGACCACTTGGCCCACCCAGTCTGCCCATTTCCCTACCTGATGAATAAGCTGCAGATTCTAGTTAACCAACAGCCTACTTCCTCCTGCCCCCCACTAGTATTGCCTTATGTCTGTCCCATGAATTCTTGAGTTCTCCCACCATTCCTGACTCCATAACCTCCTCAGAAAGGCTGTTCCACGCATACACAACCCTCTCTGTGAAAAAATACTTTCTAACATTACCTCTGAGCCATCCCCCCTCCATCTTCAAATTGTGCCCCTTGTTCTTGCACATCTCTTCTTTTGAAAGATGCTACCCTCTTGTACTTTGTTAATTCCCTTGAGATACTTGAAAGCTTCTATTATGTCCCCTCTCTCCTTTCCTCAAGGGTATACATAATAAGCTGCTTTAGTCTCTCCTCGTATGTCTTCTGGTGCAGACCCTGCACCATTTGGTTGCCCTCCTCTGAACAACCTCCACTCTGTCTATGTCTTTGCGGAGATGGGGTCTCCAGAATTGCACACAGTACTCCAGATGGGGTCTCACCAACTGTCTGTACAGAGGGATAACAACTTTCTGTTTTCTACAGTTGATGCCTCTCCTTATGCATTCCAGTATCCCCCCAGCCCACCTTACTGCCTTCTCACATTGCTTGTCCAACTTTAGGTCATCTGATATAATTATTCCTAGATCTCTTTTGATTTTTGTTGTTTTTATTAACTCACCCACCATTGTGTACTCTTCCCCTGGATTTTTGTTTCCCAGATGCATTACTTTGCACTTCTTTGCATTGAATCTGAGCTGCCATATATTTATCCATTCCTCCAACCTTGCCAAGTCCAGTTTCATCCTTTCCAAACCACCTTGTGTATCAACCCTGTTGCAGATCTTTGTGCCATCTGCAAAGAGACATACTTTTCTTTCCAGGTGCTCTCCAATGTCATTTATAAAGACATTAAAGAGGACCAGTCCCAGTACCGAACCCTGCGGTACCCCACTAGTTACACTCCTTTCTTCACTGTGGACTCTGTTTACTATTACCCTTTGTATCCTATTGTCCAGCCAGTTTTTTATCCAGGCTACCACCTTGGGACCCACTCCAAGGCTGGCTAACTTGTATTTTAATCTTTTGTGAGAGACTGTGTCAGATGCCTTGCTAAAATCTAGGCAGGCCATATCCAAAGCCCCTCCCTGGTCTACTACTTTGGTCACCCAGTCAAAGAAATCTATTATGTTCATCTGACATGACCTTCCTGCTGTGAAACCATGCTGCTTTGGGTCCTTTGCACCACTGGCCTCCAGGTACTCAACAATTCTTTCCTTCAGAGGTGATTCCATCATTTTCCCTTCCACTGAGGTCAAACTAACTGGTCTGTAGTTTCCTGCCTCTGCCCTACTCCCACTTTTGTGAAGTGTAATCACATTTGCCCTCCTCCAGTCCTCAGGTACCACCCCATCCTCCCATCATTTGTTAAAGAGAGTGGTCAGTGGTGTTACTAGTTCTATCCTTAGTTCTTTTAGAATTCTTGGGTGAATCCCATCAGGCCCCATTGCTTTGTCCACCCTCAGTTTCAAGAGTTCCTTCAAAACCCTTTCTTCTTGTGTGAATGGACTGGTATCAACCCCCCTATTCAGTGTGTTTCTCTTGTTTGGTGTAAGTACCTCCCCCTCTTCTTCAGTTGTGAATACTGAGCAGAAATATTCATTCAGTATCCCTGCTTTTTCACTGCCACCCTCTGCTCACATTCCTTCCCCTTTATTAAGTCTAAATATCCCTCCCTTGGTCTTTCTTTACTCCCTAATGTACCTATAAAAGGTTTTATCCCCATTCTTAACAGATCTGGCTATCTTTTCCTCAGTTTGTGCCTTAGCTATTCTAACTGCCTTCCCCGCCTCCTTCTGCTTTAACTGATAAAGTTCTCTGTTCTGCTTCTTCTGTGTTTCCTTATATTTCCTGAATACTGTCCCTTTCTCCTTAACCTTCCCTTCCACCTCTTTTGAGAACCATAGTGTTTTTTTCCTTCATCTTGTTTTGTTGATTTGCTTCACACAAAGGCTTGTTGCCTCTGTGATGGCTGTTTTGATGATTCCCCATTGTTCCTCCAGCCTTCCTTCTTGCCTATTTGCTAGTGCTTTTCTGAGGCACTCTCTCATTTTCCCAAAGTCAGCCTTCCTAAAGTCCAATACTCTTGCTTTTGTATGGCTTGACTCTATGGCAGTGTTTATTGTGAACCACACTGTTTGGTGGTCACTTGTTCCCAGATGGCTACCCACTTCTAAATCTGAGATCCTTTCTCCTTCCCCATTTGAGAGTACCAGGTCTAAGATTGCTGCCTCCCAAATGGGTTCCAACACTAGCTATCTGAGGCATGCCCCCTGTAGGGCATCAAGAATGACCCTGCTCTTGGATGTGCCTGCAGCAAAGGTACTCCAGTTAACATCTGGCATATTCAGGTCTCCCATCAACAATATCTCCCCTTTTTCTGCCATTTTAAAGATGCTTTCTATCATTTCCTTGTCTATTTCCTCCCCCTTGAGATGGGGGTCTGTACACTGCCCCCATGTGGATTGTGGTGCCATTTTCTGTCTCCAGGGTGACCCATAGTGACCCATCAGCTTCCTGTTTACTCTTTAGTTCTGTTGCTTTAATCTTTTCTCTTATATAGAGAGCTACTCCTTCTTCTCTTTTACCCACCCTGTCCCTCCTGTAGATTGTGTATCCTGGTATGTTGACATCCTAGTCATGGTTCTCTGTGTACCATGTTTCAGTGACTGCCACAATATCCAGGTATCCCTCTTCCATCAAGGTCACTAGTTCAGGGAGCTTGTTGCACAGACTGTGGGCACTGGTACTCATCACCTTTCATTTTTTTTATGGTCTTACCCCTTTTAGCCCCATCCCTGTCCTTACTGCCTTTTTCTGCATTTACCCCTGTCCTGCTCCCTACTGACTTCTCTACCTTGGTGTTTACCTCACTAACTACTGTGTTTTGTGGGGGGATGCTGGGATTTCCCTGCTCCTTTTCAGTGCCTCCCCATGCTGGTTTAAATGCTTGCCAATGAGCATTTAAACCTATCACCTAGGATCCTGGTTCCTCCCCAGACAGATGCAGACCTTGTGTCAGTATAGGCCTGCATCCCTCCAGGTGGCTCCCCAGTCCCCACTGAAGCCAAACCCCTGAGTGCCACACCAGTTTTTCAACCATTCATTGAATCCCATGGTGCAGAATACCCTAGCATCATCCTTGCCATAGACTGGCAGCACCTCTGAGAAGGTTACCGTACATGCTACTTGTCTGAGGCCCCTCCCCAACTCTACAAACTCCTATTGCACCACTCTGATTCCATTCGCAGCCAGGTCATTTGTCCCTAGGTGAACAATGACATCCAGTTTCCTTCCCTGTGCAACTGCTTCCACGATCCTGAGGATTCGCTTCCTGTTCCTCTGAGCCATGGCACTAGTTAGGCACCTTACCTCCCTATCCTCTTCCTCCCCTTCCCCACTTCTACCCCCTAATGATCAAGCCCCCACCAGGAGTTGTTTCCTTCCCCTGTGGGGTCCCATGCCATCCTCTTGTGGGTCTCCTTTGTGGAGGTTCCCAGCATCTTCATTGGTCTCCACTGCAGGTGCCTCCATAGAGTTCAATGTATTTCAATGGGGTTTTGAACTTAGTGGCATAACTTGGCCATTTTTGTAATATTTTTGCCCCAGATTTTCAACATGCCTTTTTGGGACCCCACCTCATGAACAATGGCAGTGAAATTGGGTAAATCTGTACCAAAAGGTAATTTTGCTGTCACTGTACAAAATCACCTTTTGGGCAGGAGATGAACATTTTCTTTGCCCTTGTTCATGAGGTGGGGTCATAAGAAGGCTAATTTGAAAGTTTGGTATAAAAATATTAAAAAACAACAAAGTTATGAGCCTCTGTTGAAATTTGCGAATGCAGGCTCGTAGCTTTGGTAATTTTCAATATTTTGATCCCAAATTTTCAACATAGCCATTTCTTCATGTAAGCACCCATTTGGGAGCATACTAGTTAATTTTTCCAGCATTGGTGCCTGTAGGTCTGGATGTGGGCCTGTTTGTAACAGAGGTCCCCTCCATCGCGGATAAATAGGGGTTTGGTGCCAAGAAAGAGGGGGAAGAAGGGAGTTAGGTTGGCCCTAGTTTGGCAAATGAGGGCTGCGTGGAGCTGGGGCTGGTCATTCACCACCCCGCCCTCCTCCCTCGAAGACCCAGAAAGGTGTGCAGTGGTTCAGGCATAAAGAGTTGATTGGGGGTAGTTGTTTGGAGCACTAGTTTGGCTTCTCATTGGTGCTGGTCATGGGAGCCGGAGCCTGGAAGAGAAGAGAGGGAGCTCACCAAGTGATCTCTGGCACCTTTATAGGAATAAGCACCGAAGGGGGTCCTTTTTCCAGAAAAGCTTTCACCCATGGGAGGGTGCAGCCTGAGAAACATATGAGTTATTTGTAGTAGGGCCTGCTATGTCAGAGGGAGCCTGGGGCACTGTCCAGAAGTGGCAGCCTGGATCATTGAGGGTGTAGTGGTGGTGGCATACCCCTTTTCTCCAGTTCAGTAAGGCTGCTGCAGTATTTGGGCTCTCATAGAGTGCAGCCTGTGGAGGTATGAGGAGTTCTGCATGGGGAGTGGCTGGTTGGGACCTCAGGTGGGGTGGCAATTCATTTCGGTGCTCTGTGTGGCACGCCAGCTGGGCCCCTGGATGGAAGCAGTCCTGAATCAAAATTGCTGCATGAGTGGAAAATGCCTTGAGTCTCCAGGACTGCCAGGGATATATGGAACTCCTTGGGTTGCTTGGAGCAGGCATATGGCATCAGTGATTGGGTAGCAGGAAGGTTTCAATGGTATTGTTCATGCTAAAAAGTGAACACCATTAAGGGAAGAAAGTAAGTCTCACAGCAATAAAGTGCTCCCCCTGTTTTAAGTAACCCCAATGTTAGAAGACAAATGAGAAATGGGACTGGGACAGTAAAAACATATCATGCTGTCTCAGTTGCTACCTCAGACTGATTATTGTTGAGACCAAGAAAAAGAGATTAAGGTTTTGCCTGTTTGATGGAAAGTTGCAAAGTGCAAGGAATATGCAATAGAAATGCTGCTAAGTTGAAGTATACTACTATGTGGCCTTTCCAACCCACCATTTAAAGTGCTGCTGTCAGGAACTCAGCATTTTTGGCTCAACTGGAATTTCTGCATGAAACAGTCAATCTGTTGGAAAAAGAGATTGCTGCAGATATCATGCCAGGTTCTGTACCTGTAAAATGCTCCCACCATGTTTGTGTACCCCAACACTCCATGGAGTGGTTTATCAGATTATTTATTTACATTAAATCAGTTTTGCACTTTTGATTCCAGTGTGGACATCGGATTTAATTGATAAGAACTGTTCACGTTTTGCCTGTTAATGAACATTGCCCCTGCTGCTGTACCTACCAAAGTGAAGTGACGTACCTGCTCCCCTGCAATGTGAAACCATCTCGCAACATCTATGAACCAGGAAACGAGCATATTTAACTTTCTTGGACTGTGTTTCTGGTTGTATAGTGCCCCCTCCTACAATTGTTCCATCTGGCTTACAATTGTACCATATGCCTGGTCACTTTTGGGGGAGTTGCAGGAGGAGCTGCTGGATGTTATGGTGCCATTTTGGACTCTTGAAACTTTGTGCCTTTTGTGCAGTGCCATTTTCTGCCAGCATGGACTGTTTAGCATACATTTAATGTATGCAGAACTTTGGCAAACATATGTCATTGGCTGGAGGCGGCCAAGCTGGTCCTTGATGTCATGTTGCAAGGAGCGAGAGCACCATTTTGTGAGCCACAGTGAACTGTACCACAAGTGTATGAACTGAAGGGAGGAATTGCTTGCTAAAGACTCTGGCCCAGATATTCAAACTGCGTCAGGCTGTGGCGCAAGCCTGGACGCAGCTCAACTTTGTTGCGCAGGGGTGTGGCCTGGGCGATAGTCAATGGAGCTGCGCTTGGCAGCAGCAGCTTTGAATATCATACCCTGGCCACACCCACTATGCATGGCGCAGTGGCACTGCACCAGCACAAGTGGCCAGAGTGGAGCATGGAGAAGTGCTAGCGCAAGTGCCATTGCGCCATGCACAGCACCTGTGATATTCAAAAGGGGACATGCAAATAGGGCCATAATTTGTGCAAGGCACACAGGGGGCCATTTGAATCTCATTATGACCCCATTTGCATGCCATTAGCATGCAGGTGTGCCGATCCCGATGACTTACGCCTGGCACCCTGCCAGGCAGCAGCCATTGGGGATCGACGCCCCCTGCAGCCCGATCGCGGGCATTTGTGTAAAAGAACCCCCCTGTCCAATATCCCTGGTGGTCCAGTGGACCTCTATGTACCCAATTGTGGGCATCGGTATAGTACCCCCATCCAATATCCCTGGTGGTCCAGTGGACTGCACTCAGCCCGATCGCGGGCATCAGTATTTTAACCCTTCATGTCCAATATCCCTGGTGGTCCAGTGTACAGATCACTGCCCGATCATGGGCATCTGTAACTCATATAATACCCCTACTACCCTGGTGGTCTAGTGTACCCCCCTCCCCACCTGCCCACTGAGCCCCACCGCCCCGCTCCCCCGTCAGCTGGCGGGCGGCAGCACACCCCCCCTGCCGCCCCACCGCCTGCCAACTGACAGCTCAGTAGGCAGCATGCCCATTGGTTCACAGCATGAGCCAATGGGCATGCAGCCATACTGTACTACTCAGTCCAGATATGTGAATGAATTGAGCTGTCAGTCGGCGGGCGGTGGGGCGCAGGTGGTTGGGGTGCTGCTCCCGCCAGCTGGACGGGGAGCGGGCGGTGGGGCCAGTGGGAGGTGGGAGGGGGATACACTAGACCACCAGGGTAGTAGGGTATTTTATGAGTTACAGATGCCCGCGATCTGGCAGCGACGGTCCACTGACCACCAGGATATTGGACGGTGGGGGATTATATTACTGATGCCCGTGATCGGGCTGAGTGCAGTCCACTGGACCACCAGGTATATTGGACGGGGGACTTATTCTTCTACACAAATGCCCGTGATCGGGCACATAGAGGTCCACTGGACCACCAGGGATATAGGAGGGGGATTTCGCTACATGATGCCCGTGACGGGGCATGGGGGGGTGCTGCCAGGTGCGGCAGAAACTCGGGTGGCCACCCACAGGTGGCAGCTGCCATGTTGCGCCCTGCAATGCGGCAGCTCACCTGTGGGTGGCCATCACTTGTTCCTTTTTTTTTTGGCTTAACTTTGTGCAGGCACAGGTAGGGTTGCATGCATGACTCTGCACATCCGGGGCTGAATATCGGGCTGTGCAGATTATGCATGGGCACACCCTACCTGTGCCTGCATTTTATTTATTTATTTATTAAATTCTCGGATTACAAATACCTTTGAGCAGAAACTGCTCATTTACAAAGTTCCACATCAAAGGATGAGGGTCAACATACATACAGAGGTAGTAAAGAATGCGCAATAAACAACAAAACAACTAAAAGAAAAAATAATGATACTCAGTTATAACATACATTGTGATAATATTCATAAACGAGCAGCTTGAGTAGGCAGCTGGCTGCGGTAACAATAAGAGACAGAGGAACCATAGGCAGTTAGTATTGCAGGCATGCGACTGGGAGAGGAAGTTGGAGCTAATGGGCCACTGTCCGATGGTGGTGGAAAATGTCTTGTACCAGTGGAGATGTGAAGCAGGAAAGGAGTCACAAGGCCCAGTGCCAGAGGGAATGAGACTGGAAAGGGCGGGCTGTGAGACATGAGTGAGCTGAGAGGTGTTTAGAGATCTCTGTTCAATGAAACAGTCACATTGAGTGGTAGAGGTGAGGTAAAGTTTGAGATTCCTTTTGAAGGTCCAAGTGTAGTAGAGGAAAGTGCTTCTTTATTGAGGAATTGAACCATTGAGGCGGCTCATAGATAAAGACCGCTACTGATGTGCTCTGGCGCATCGGAGAGTTTGTGTGGCGCCTTTTCCTTTTGAATATCACGCGAGGCGCATCAGTGGGTTGCGGAGGCAAATACTGTTATGTCATGCAACCTTTGAATATCTGGGCCTCTGTATAATTTGAGCAGCAGCAGCAAGCAGCAGGAAGAAGCTTTATTTTTTTGATAACCAGATGGGTGCACTGATCCAAAGGATTGTTTTCAAGAATGACCCGAGCCACAGCATAGCACATTAAGCAATACAGGTGTGGAGAACAACAGTAAACACAGGCCTCAACATGAGGTGCAGGAAATTACAGAACAAGGGGTCATTACATATAGAGCAATTACATAAGAATACAAGGTGTCAAAGAAGGCCTACATACAGGTCAAAAATACATAGTCACAGGCCAGGCAACAGGCTGAAACAGAAGTCACAAAGCACAGAGACCAAACACAAGTCTCAGATATGATACATAAAGTGCAAAATGCATTCAGGTACACTAATAGTGCACAGGTCAATGAACAGATTGGAACGCTGAAACTGAGTACAACACTTCCCCTTAGCAAATCATGATGGGACTTAGAATAGGGAGGCAAGAGCAGAAGCCCCAAAAAGTGGGGGAGGAGCACAGGACCAGTAGTGGTGAGTGTAACAAGGATGAGATACTGCCAATAGGTGTGGGAGGGGGCAGAGGGAGGGAATGCCAGAGATTACCCAGGAGAGCAGTGGCATTTGGCTTCAGACAGGGTGGATAATTTGTGGAGGCTCCTAGCTGCCACTCTACTCATGAGGAGGGATGAGTATGGGGACAGGAGTCTGCCTCTCAGAGTATTGTCAACTAAGCAACCAAGGACATAGTTGAATTGTCCTTGCAGTTGGAGCCAACCAAGTGACTGGTACAGTACACAATGATGGGTAGAAAAGGGGGCATGGAGAACAAAGCAACAGATGCTGTTGTAGATTGAGTTCAGTCTACAGTGCAGAGCTGAGGATACGAGGGAATAGACAGGAGAGCAGTATTCAAGGAGTGGTAGAAGCATGCCTCATAAGAAAGGAATCGATTTAGGTGGTAGGTGGCACCTAGCTTCTGATGAACTCTGTGCACAGAATTATTGACATGGTCGGCAAACATAAAGGAGGGATCCAGAGTGATACCTAAGTATTTGAAACTAGGGACATTTTCAAGGGGAGGACTAGCAGGTGTGAATACAAGGAAGGAGGAATTTGTCTTGGAGATCTTTGTGAGGAATGGTGTGGATCCAAATAGCATTACTTTTGTTTTCTTTTCATTCACCAAG
This sequence comes from Neoceratodus forsteri, assembly GCA_016271365.2. Classification (NCBI taxonomy): domain Eukaryota; kingdom Metazoa; phylum Chordata; order Ceratodontiformes; family Ceratodontidae; genus Neoceratodus; species Neoceratodus forsteri. Next base: position 1,416,542,830 of record CM028132.1, read on the forward strand.
AGTCTGTTGGAAAGAAACCAATTGTGGGCAGCACCATACTTAAGTGTAAGAGCGGAGGAGATGTTTGCAAGAGACTTGACACTATGGTAAAGGACAAGGTCATCCTCAGAGAGAAGAGCCTCACAGGTAAGCCTTTCAGCCGGGAATGTGTTAATAAAAATGGAAAAAAGTAGAGGGCTAAGGATGGAGCCTTGGGAAACCCCTGTGGATACTGGTAGGGCAGGGGAGGAGGCTGTACCAATTGTAACAGACTGGGACCTGCCTTTGAGATACAGTAGCTTCTAAACCATACTGTTGTCTCGGCAGAGCAACCAAGGTGTAGGAGAGTGACATAGAGGAGGGCGCAGTTGACGAGGTCAAAGGCCTTAGTCAAATCAATGAACACAGCACCAGTGGCTTTACCCATGTCCATATTTCTGAGTACATGGTTACAGAAAGGGACTAAGGTTGATGTGGTGCTGTGGTGCTTATGGAAACCGTGCTGATGAGAGCACAGCAGATTAAACTTTCCAAGATGCTACGAGAGTTGGATGTTTTTATTTTTTATTTATTCATGACTTTGTTAACCGGGTAAGTGCACTGATCCCAGGGATCATTTTCAGGCACAACCCAGGCCATGTAAGGTGGCACAGAGTAGAAACATCAAAATAACAAGAACATAACAAGAGCAGGTAATACATAGTGAAAGGTTACAGTTGTTACATTTGGCAATACATGGTGGCAGTAGTTGAGGGACAACAAATAACAAAGCAAAGTAAGGCTGATGGTGGTACTGTTTCAGTAAATAAGAGAACTTATTTGGCCCTACCCCTGGAACCTATGGGGGAGGGGGTCTAGTCCTCAAAGCAGCGTCAGGTGGATGCCAGCAGGAGCCAGTCTTTGAGGTGAGTCTTGAACTGGCGGTGAGTGTTTATGGTACGCAGTTTAGTGAGCAGCTTGTTCCACAGCATGGGGTCTGCTACAGACTGTGCTCTAGAGCCCATATTCATGCTATCCTGGGGATTTTCAGGGAGGGGATACTGGAGGAGTGTAGGCAGCGGTGTGAGGTTTGGACGGTGAGAAGGGGAGCAAGAGGGGATTTCTGGCCAATATGGATAGCAGAATCAATAAAACTAGACAGTGCAAGGTCAAAGCAGGCTTGTAGTGGGAGCCACCCCAGTGTACTGTAGAGTGTACAGTAGTGTGTGGAGAAAAGTGCCAACAGGAAGAAGCGGCAGGCACTGTTGTATGCTACTGATAGTTTTGCCATGGTGGATGCGGAGGTCCTGGAGTAGATGGGAGAGCAGTAGTCCAGGATAGGTAGCAGGTTTCCCTGGATGATGGCATGGCGGGCCTCAGGGGTGAGGTATTGCCAGTATCTGTTGGCAGCCCCTAGTTTTTGGTGAAATCTTAAAACCAGGGAGTTTATATACTCTGTAAAGGAAAGGAAGGGGTCAAGCACAACTCCTAGATATTTAAAATGTTTGACATCCTCTAGAGCATGGCCACTAGGGGATGTGATGATTAGGGTTGTGTTAAATTTGCATTTCGTTAGGAAGGGCTTAGATCCGGATAACATTGTTTTTGTTTTTTGGGCATTGACCAGAAGGAGGTTGTCAGAGAACCAGCTGTGGGCTGTGGTGTAGTTTTGTGAGAGGGTTGCATAGATAAGGTTAGGAGACTTTCCACTGGAGAAGAGCACGAGCTTGTCAGCGTAAAGGACTGAGTGTCAGTGAGGCTATCCACTGAAAGGGAGTTAATGAATAAGGAGAAAAAGAAGGGTCCCAGGATAGAGCCTTAGGGGACCCCAGTAGAGACAGGTAAGATGGGCGAGCGGGCTGGGCCGATGCAGACAAACTGGGAATGCCCTGTAAGGTAGCTTCCAAATTAGGTGGTGACCTCTGGAGAGCAGCCAGTGTGATGCAATTTAGAGAGGAGGAGTGAGTGACTGACCAGGTCAAAGACTTTGGAGAGGTCAACAAAGACTGTGCCAGTTGCATTTCCATGGTCCATGTTTGTGAGGATGTGGCCAGTTAGGAGTGTGAGGGCAGTGGTAGCGGTAGAGTGATTCTTGCCGAAGCTGTGTTGTTGGCTACATAGTAGGTCATATTTACCTATGTAGTCAGCAAGTTGGTAGTGGACAGCTTTTTCAAATAGCTTGCTTAGGTGAGGAAGGATGGAGATCAGGTGACAGTTGTCTGTGGATTGTGGGTCCCAAGCTTTAAGAATGGGAATGACCTTCATGGTTTTCCATGTATCGGGCATGGAGGAAGAGGTCAGGGTGAGGTTGAAAAGGAACATTAGGTGGTCAATGATGGCAGGGGAGATAAGTCTAAAAAGATGGGATAATCTGCCATGGTTTGGGAGGCTCTTTAGGAGTTTCACCATGTCAGTGCATGAGAGTATTTTGAAGAAAATGGGAGGAGGTGGAGGCTGAGAGGTAGGCCTGGCAGGTGATGTCATGCAGGGGAAAAGGTTTTTTTGCAGGTCATTTGGGAGTTTGCTCAGGTACATAGTAAGGTCAGAGAATCTGTCATTGAGGGTCTTGGCCACTTCTTGGGGATCAGAAATGAGGCCAGCAGTAGTGTGTAGCTGTAGGACAGGTTTACTGGAGGGGGGGGGGGGTTAGTAGCGAGCCATTGGATGCCCAGAATTGTTTAGGGTCCCCGAGGTTAGTTTGCTGGAGGTTGCGAAAATGTGTCTGTTTGAGAGCTTTGGCCAGGTGTTTGCAAAGGTTCCTCCGACACCTGTAATCATTCCATGGGGTAGGGGATGGGGATACTTTATAGGTTGACCAGGTATGGTCCGTGTCTTTCATGAGAGTAAGGAGGTCTTTCATGACCCATCGTGAGTAGCCACCCCTCACCCTTCTGGTGGTGACTGGAAAATGCTTGTCCTGTAGAGTCAGGACGCTTGAGTGAACATGGATGCTGCCTGGGTCACATTTGATTCTGAGAAAATGGTAGACCAGTCCAGTGCCTGTGCCTCAGAGAGAGAAGGATGGGGTATTTGGTCTTCTGAAAGTTATGGAAAGACAGGTATTTGGGCAGGGGCTATTTAAGTTTGGATGACCAGCGAAGGTACATAGGGGAGTGATCACTAATGCAGTCAGCCATGGTACCAGAGTGCAGGACACAGTCCTCCTAGTTAGTTACAATCCAATCCGGGAGTGTCTGTGTGCTCTTGCGAGGATTCTGCCTTATGGGAAGGTTAATAGTTTGGGCAAGGTTGCATTGTTTTAGGAGGGAGGCATGGTCAGGCTGGTGGGAGCTGAGCCAGTTTAAATTGAGATCACTCAAGAAAATTGAGTCTCTGTGTGGGATTATGGAGCCCAGGCCAGAGAGGAAGCTGTTTAGACCCTCAGTTCCGGCTGTAGGGGGATTGTAGCAGCACCTGATGTAGAGTTTTTTGCTAGTTCCCAGGGTGAGTTTGATGAGGAGCCATTCATAGGGAGAGGTTGGGTCAGAGCAAAAAACTATGTTGGCGGATAAGGGTTCATTGACGAACAGAACTTCTCCACCCCCCTTTTTTTGCCAGGTCTATCCAGGCGGTGGAAGGAGTACTCAGGTAGTTGGTAGATGGCATCAGTAATGTGAGGTTTTAGCTATGTCTTGGAGAGTCCCAGGACGTGGTTTTTTTATGGCTCAACCCATACTTCCATGTCTTAGCATTTGGAGGGGAGACTGCCTACGTTTATATGGGTGATTTTTAGCCCTGGGGCATTTGTCCAGGTGCTGTCAGAGGGGCTATGTGGAATTAAGGGGACTGGGATTGCTGTCAATGTCTTCTGCATGGAGTAGGAGGATAGGAATGGGATGCAGGTGCAGGAGGAATGGCAATCGAGCAGGATATGGAGGCCAGGTAGTGACCAAGTAAGTGACATTCCATGTTTAAGAGGAAGGAGTGGGTGACATGACCTGGGTAGGAGAGTTCCCATGAGGGGAGGAGTATAGGGTGTACCAGGAGAAGCAGGGTTCCGAGAGGTAGGCAAGGCACATTTGATCCTGGGCCAATGCTGAGGCACATACATCTGTCAGCACCAGGGCAGATGCTAGGGAGATCACAAACAGTGTGAGCTGGTGCAGGTTCATGGTGACAGCGGATGCTGGTAGAAAGGAGGTGAAAAATTTGGAGTCCAAAATGCAGGTCTAGCACACTTTTGCATGAGCAGTGCTGGGTGAGAACAGCAGACCAGTGAGGAAGCTTTAAGAGAGAGAGAGAGAGAGAGAGAGAGAGGGAGATGAACAAAGGGGGTGAGGAGATGGATAGCTTTAAGCTCCAGAGCTCTAGTACTGGGAGCCAATGGGGGCAGGATGGGGTAGGGGAGGGAGGAGCTTAAGTGTATTTAAAGGTGGCCTGGAAGAGGGTGGTGAGATGAACAATTTGGCAATAGAAGCAGCAGCCGTGGAGGCCAGGGCTGTGTATAGGTTGTACCTGATGTTTGTTTCCAAGGAGCTGGTGGCAGCAGGCTTCTTGGTGCTGAGAGAGGTGCAGAGTGGTGTCCAGGCATGCAAGAAGTGAACCGCAGATGGCAGTAGGTAGCCCAGTGGGCTACAAGGACGCCTGTTGAAAAAGAGACAGGACAGGAATTAATAGCACTCTGAAGTGGTGGGAGTGAAACTAAAATTAGCGCACAGACAAAAGAGCTGCAATTTACTAAAAAAGGACCAAATCGGGCGTGGGGGTGGGGAAGCAGACAGCTTAGCTAGGTGACAGCTCTGTAACTGAGATTTGTAAAACAAGGGGGTCACAGTCGGGGGGTGAAATAGAGGGCAAAATTAAATTGGTAGCGCACTAGATTAAAATACAATAAATCAGCAGGCCATGGAGACTTTCAGCAAAGAAATCCTGAACTCTAAATCCTGTACTCTAATAAACTTAGACACAGCGACTGAGGTAGCAGGTTTAACACAATACAAAAAATTACTGTAAGCAGTAGTACAGGAAAATATGCAGAGGGGATGCTAAGGAACAACTTGGCATACTGAATCTAAAATCCGACTTGCAGGGAGATAGATCCCGTAAGTGCAGGGTTTCGCTGCACTGTAGGAGGAGAATAGAAACAAATATATTTATTTGCCAATTCCAGATTGTTTGAACAGAGGAGCCCAAATTAATTCACTGGCTTAATATCTAAGAGCTGGGTCTGGTATCGGAGAGCAAAAGCCAGTCCGCTGGCAGCCAATCAGGACACCCTGCTCAGGAGCAACCAATGAGGAATTTTCCAGGAAAAGCACCAATTTTTCAAAACATTTGTCAGCAGAAGCAGCATCCATGGAGGCCGGGCGTGTATATGCCATACCTGATGTTTGTTTCCGGGGCTGGTGGCAGCAGGGTCCTTGGTGCTGAGAGGCGCGAGAGTGGTGTCCAGGCATGCAGGAGACAAACCACAGATGACAGTAGGTACAAGGATGCCTGATGCTTGCTTCCAGAGGCCAGTGGCAGCAGGCTGCTTGGTGCCAAGAAAGGTGCAGAGTGGTGTCCAGGCATGCAGGAGGTGAATCACGAATGGTAGTAGGTAGCCCAGTGGACTACAAGGATGCCTGATGCTTATTTCAGGGGCCAGTGGCAGCAGTTTCCTTGGCACCGAGAGAGGTGCAGAGTGGTGTCCATGCATGTAGGGAGGCCAAACCGTGGATGGCGGTACGTAGCCTTCTGCGCAATATTTTCCAGTAGCTTGCTCAGGTGGGGGAGGAGGGAGATAGGACTATAATTACCAGGAGAAAGAGGACTGTCTGATTTGAGAATAGGCACAATGTTAGCATGTTTCCAAGAGTCTGTCATTGTGGATGAGGAGAGGCCAAGGTTAAATATGAAGGTGAGGGGTCCGATGATTGCTGCAGAGATGAGCCTAAGGAACGAGGGATAAAGCCCATCACTGCCAGGGCTACACCTGACAGGGAGGGACTTCAGGAGCTTGATGGCAACATCTAGGCCAATGGCTCTAAAGTAGAAGGGTGGTGTGTCCGATGATGGAGGGGGAGTAGTTATGCTGACTACCAGTGCCGTGAGATTACTGGGAGGGTAGTTTGGCATGATAGGCAGGGAGGTCAGAAAATACTTTTTTAAAATGGTGGTCCTAGCAGACAGTGACCAGATTGGGGCCTGGAGGTAAGGGACCCATTGGCGGAGTGACCATGCCACTGTCTGGTTCTGCCTAGACCTAGGAAGGGTGAAGGCCGCACAAGATGGAGGTAACTGACTTCTGGGGGCGGATTTCAAGTAAAGGAAGTATCCTTAGGAGCATTTGGATGGGATTGGGCCAGACATGGACGCTGACAGTAGGTGGGAAACCATCAGGAGGGGGTGGGATACTACCAGCATCTGTGCAAGGAAATAAGATGAAAATCACGTGGGCCTGAAAATCACTCGTGGACCAGGGAGGTTCAGGATGTGGTGAGGAGAAAAGAGGCAGCCTATAGGCATTTCAAGTGCTCAAGGAGGAAAGGATTGAGGGAGGTGAGCTGATGGCCAGAAGGGCCACTAGGGTGGTGAGGGAGGCCAAGGCAAGGAAGGAGCAGAACCTGGCCAGGAAATTAGAGAGGAACAAGGGTTCTTTAGATACATTGGGGAAAATGAAAGGTGAAGGGGCAGATTAGCAGGATTAAAACAGGGGAGGGATGGGCACAAGACCTGGGGGAGCAGGCTGAGGTACTAAATAAGTACTTCACCTCAGTTTTCACCAAGGAAAATGGGAGGGGGCTGCATCATATGGGAGGAAATGGTGAAACTGAGGAGGGGGGACCTTTACCAATCAGCAAGTCTGGGGAGAGAGGGGTGGCATCACTGGCAGGAGGAGGGAAGACAAAGCAGGGGGATGAGGTAACAGAGGTGGAAATCATGGCAGAGAATGTGAGGGAAGCCCTCAGGTCCCTTAAGACAGAGAGAGCACCGGGGCCAGATAAATTACATCCCAGAGTGCTGAAGGAACTGGCTGATGTCCTGGCAAAACCCCTGGTGGAGCTTTTCAGCATCTCTCTGAGGACAGAGTGGGTGCCCTAGGACTGGAAGGTGGCATATATAGTGCCTGTCCACAAGGGGGATCAAGGGTGGTGGCAGGGAACTACAGGCCCATCAGCCTTATATCAGTGGTGGGCAAGGTGATGGAGGGCATTGTCAAGGAGAGGTTGGGGGGGGAGCTGGAAAAGTCAGGGTGCCTGGACGATAGACAGCATGGATTCATCCTGGGGAAATTATGTCAGACAAATCTTGTGGAGTTCTATGACTGGGTGATGAGTGCCTTGGACCTGGGTAGACTGGTGGACATCCTCTTTTCTTGACTTCAGCAAGGCGTTTGACTCTGTTCCTCAAGAGGGACCTGTTGGATAAGCTGGGAGGAATGGGGATGGGGAACCCAGATAATCAGATAGATAGGCAATTGGCTCCAGGACTGGACTCAGAGGTTCGTGGTTGGCGGGATAGTCTCCTCCTCAAGGAGGGTCATTAGAGGAATCCCTCAGGGATCGGTCTTTGGGCCCCTCTTGTTCAATGCCTACATCTCTGACATAAGGAAGGGTATCAGGAGTGAGATGAGTCTCTTTGCAGATGACTCAAAACTGGGGGTGGTGGTGGATGGGGAGGAGGGGAGGGTGGCCCTACAGGGGGACCTGGAGACTCTGGAAAGGTGGTCTAGAAAGTGGAAGCTGAGGTTCATTGCAGGGAAATGCAAGGTACTGCACCTGGGAGCCAGAAACCGGGCCAAGTGTACACCTGGGGGGGGGGATGCTACAAGTCTCGATGGCTGAGAGGGACCTGGGGGTGGTGGTAGATGTCAAGATGAACAACTCAGAGACTTGTAGGAGGGCAGCAACCAAGGCCAATAGGATGCTGGGATGCATCACTAAGAGGGATCACCTTCACAAGGAGGGAAGTGATATTCCCTCTGTACAACTGCTTGGTGAGGCTGCACCTCGAGTACTACATGCACTTTTGGAGGCCACACTTAAAGAGGGACATTGAACTTCTTGAGAGGCTCCAGAGGAGGGTAACCAAAATTATTTGGGGCTTGGGGGACAGAACCTATGGGGAGAGGCTCGAAGAGGTAAATATGTACACATTGGAAGAGAGAGGGGATCGGGGGAACATGATAGAGGTCTTCAGGTGCATGAAGGGGGTAAATAGGAGAGGAGAAGTGAGGGTGCTCTGAAGGAAGGAGGGGTTGACAACTAGAGGGCATGAGTGGAAGCTGGGGGGGGGAGATTCAGGGGAGAAATGAGGAGGTGCTACTTCACTGAGAGGGTGGTGGAGCCATGGAATGCACTGCCCAGGGGCTTGTGGAGACAGAGACAGTGGAGGGGTTCGAGATGGGATGGGACAAGTACAGGGGAAGGATTCTGGAAGCAAAGTCCAGTGCAGCAAGAATATCCGGGACTGGGAAAGGAGAAGGGATGGCGAGGGGGGGAAGCAAGGTCAGCTTCCAGGATGGGGCTGACCAAACAAGCAGAACATGAAAGGCCATAAGACCTATTCTGCTGGCATTTTAGTATGTTAGTATGTTAGCAAAATCTGTGCAGTCTCGGAGGGATCAGCCAAGAGGCCTGAGGGAGGCGAGCTGACTAACTTGGCAGTGGGTCTTGGAGTTGAGCAAGGACCCTTAGGAGCAAATATAATGGCCAAGCTGGTGATGGGAACAGGATGGTCCTTGTTCCAGCTTCGCTCCTTTCCTGGCTTTGGAAGGTGGCTCAGAAAGGTGGAACACAGGAGAGATGTGCAATTGCCACCACTCTGTAGGATTGGTGAAGGTGTTGCCTGTGTTTCTGGACTGTGCCAGCAGTGAAGCATCTCTTCCAGTTCAGCCTCCTCTTCAGTATTAGCCAGCCTGGAGTTGGACTACCACCCAGCCCTTGTAGCACAGATGCATCCAGTCTGGAAAACTGGAAAGAAGTGGGAACCCAGCCCATGAGGTAGATTCTGGGGAGAGGGGCTAGCGGTCTGCCCAGCCCTTTTCCTCCTTTGGTGCCTGACCCTCCCTGTGGCAGGGGGAGAGGCCATGGGGTGGCTGAGAGGCTCAGACCTACAGAGCCCACTTTGGAGGGCCCTCACCCCTAGGTGGCAGGCACTGTGAAGAGCACCAGAGGACCTCCCCCCAGCACTGGGGGGGGGGCTGCAGCTGCTTAATGATCCAATGTGGAAGAGGGGAAAGTTATATCTGAAGGAGTTTCCAGCACAGTGGAAGATGCTGAGGTAGTGGACACTATACCCCTTCTGCCTGGTGCCTGGGCCAAGTCCTACACTTAACAATCCTATGTGGGAATGGGACATTCCTAGGCCTTACTGCTTCCCCAGTCAAAGGCGTCCCGACACCATTCCCCGGTTGCAGCAAGCCTGTGTACAGCGCAGGAAGAACATGGACAATCTCTGCCACACCGACTCCCATTATTTGCAGTACACCTTGGAAAATTGGCTGCTGAAGGGTGCTGCATCTAGAACCAGTGTGAGGAGCATACCTGACTGGTTGCAGGCCAAATGCTGGGTGCGAAGGTGGATCCAGAGGGAGTATCCGGAAGAGAACTACCCCATGTGTGTGAGAGGGTTTGGGATGTTATTAAGGAAAAAGGAGAAGATTGGGTTTTTCAAGGAGCCCTGGATAAGGTTAAGCTGAAAAGCAGAGGCAGTGCTCTGGATCTGGGTGGGCATGAACAGCAGGAAATAAAGAAGGCAAGACAGATGTGCCTTTCCACGGTGGGGACTGCAGTGACACTGTTTAAGACTTTTGCCATGGTCAAGGATTGGGAATGACAGAGGACTAAGTACTGTATCATCTGTGAGGATGCTTTAGGGGAGTAACATATCAAACCCAATCTGAAACTGTATTTTGCCACAGAACATTAGATGTAATGTTGTTTTGATACTGCTAACAGGCTGCCCAGAAAGATTTGTGTCTGAACTAGACTCTTTTCTCACCAATATGGGGTTTGGCATCAGATATAGTGCTGGATTGAGACAATATAGACCCCAACATTGGAGACTGGGTGAGATAACTCCGTTTATTGTTAGTAACAATCACACATGAGTGTGTGTGCATATTTTATGGAACACATACAAACAGAAGTGAGAAAGAATAAGAGCCTCAGCTGGGACTTGAACCCAGGCAGCCCAGAATACCGTTCTGATTGCTCTAACCAGCTGCACCACTAAGACAGCTGGAACCTGGGCCATCCCTGAGCACATTACTTTTCTTAAACGCACAACCCAATGGCAACACAAATATTTACTTGTAACAATCACACAGGAATGTGGTGTGATATTTTATGGAACATATCCAAACAGAGGTAAGAAAGAATAAGTGCCTTTTATTGTTACTTGGTATTTAAAATGTTTCATGGGATTGGCTCCCAGTAAGTTTAAAACTCATTTTCTCTAATAGCTTCATATGAAGTATGAACTATCCATTGTTTACCTGACACAAAATGACCGCTAGGTAATAATGAGTTAAATGAATGACATTCTCCAGTTTAAAGTTTCAGACAATTACCTTTTCCCATGGTGAAAATAAAAACATTGTGTTCTGTTAGCAATGTTTAGTAGGAGGTGGCTGGACTGGAGTATGCCCCTCTGAGTAAGAGTTACATTTATTGTAGGTAGAAGGCATGCCTGGCTGGTGACCATGGGCAGCCGTGATGTCAGAGAAAAACAAAGTAATGTGAGTCTGCATATGAGTCTGGGCGAGTGGTTATCTAATTGTAGTAGACATATGAATCAGTTCTAATGTGTTATGCCTTTAAGGTAACAGTTTGTATGTGTGTGCCTGTTCTTAGAAGGCAAAATGTTTGTTGAGCTGTTCCACTGCTATAATGTTCTGGTTTATACAATATTTAGATTGGGGTGTCTACGCTTTGTACCCTGCCTGGCAGCAGCACTCTGTTTTGAGAGAAAAATATGTTAGTTTAATATGTAGTAGTAGTAGAGGGGAGAGCGGCCCTGCTGCAGAATCTGGCAATCCACCACTGGAAGCCAGCGGGTGGAGTCACCCAACATGCCTTGTAGACTGTGTTAGCATTGGTTAAGATAGAACCATGAGTTTAAAGTAAATGAAAATTCCACTATTTTGGTGATGTAGCCAGATAGTGCCGTGTCCCTTAAGGGGTGGGGGAGTGTGCATATCTCTCCTCTGGTGGGGGCGGTGGTGTGGTCTGGCAGGCATTCTACCAGGAGGTGAAAGTTTGTGTGTGTGGGGAGTGTAAGCTCTTTTGGGAGCATACTAGTTAATTTTTCCAGCATTGGTGCCTGTAGGTCTGGATGTTGGGCCTGCTTGCCAGCAGCAAGGGCCCCTTCCATCAGAGAATAAATAGGAGTTTGGCACCAAGAAGGCGGGAAGAGAGAGAGAGAGAGAAGAGAGAGAGAGAGCCAGGGTCAGCTAGTTAAGCCACGAGGCTGCGGGGCGGGGTTGGGTGGCCTTGTTGACCCTGGCCTCCTTCCTCGAAGACCCATGAAGGAGTGGTGGTTCAGGCTGTAAAGAGTTGGTTGGGGGAATCATTTAGAGCACTAATTTGGGGTCTCATTGGTGCTGTTCATGGGAGCCGGAGCCCAGAAGAGAAGAGAGGGAGCCCACCAAGTGATCTCTGGCACTTTAGTAGGGGTAAGCACCGATGGGGGTCCTGTTTCCAGAAAATCTCTCACCTGTGGATGAATGCAGCCTGAGTGCCATGTGAGTTGTCTGTGGTAGGGCCTGCTATGGCAGAAGGGGCCTGGGATGCGGTCCGGAAGTGGCAGTCTGGATCGTTGAGATTGTAGTGGTGGCAGCCAACCCCCTTCCCCAGTTCAGTAAGGCTGCTACAGTGTTTGGGCTCTCAGGGGTGCAGCCTGTAGAGGCATGAGGAGTTCTGTATGGGGAGTGGCTGGTTGGGACCTCAGGTGAGGTGGCAGTCTGTAGAGCCGGCAAATTCTAACCTGATGGTAAAACATCATGCAGGAGGCAGCTGTGCAGAATAAAGGTTTATTACCCTGACACTGTACAGAGGACAGTCTAGACAAATAGTCTTACCAGCTAGAGGTCTGGAACAATCATATACCAGGTGTGGAAGCAACTAACCCAAAGGGCTGAGCCTGTGACATAACATTATATAGTCTAGATAACAAAGTCCCATTACCAGAGTAATCTATCTCACAAGTGAATAGAAATCTTATGTTTGGCTTCCCATTGATGAATACATTGGATGTCTCAACCTAAGGCTGTTAGATGTTGCACTTGTACTTGCACTTGCACAAGATGCATTATCATGCTGACTATCTAACTTTGTGAACCAATAGAATGATTCTTGTATTATTGTCGATTATAGCATCATGGCTTCATACCATGGCTGGCATGCTAAGACCACAAATATGTTATTAGGCTCATAATATAACAATTGTCAGTAGGTGGCGTACTAAGGCCATGAATGTTTTATTTTGCTAAACAGTAATACAGTAGTTCTGTCAGTGCATCCTAGCTGCATTAATAAACATTATTATCCCTTCTGTCTGTTATGATAGGAAATGTTGGTTCTGTCAAACTAATCTCCTAGATTTCTCTGACTAGGTAACTAGAGTGGTGGACCAAGGAGGTGCGGTTGATGTTGCCTGCCTTGATTTCAGCAAAGCCTTCGATACTGATCCACATAGAAGATTGATGAATAAGCTGGGTAGGCTTAGAGTGGGTCAGAAGTTGGACAACTGGGTGGCAAACTGGTTGCCGGGCAGAAAACAGAGGGTAGTGGTAAATGGTATACATTTAGAAGAGATGCAAGTCACAAGTTGGGTACCTCAGGGATCAGAACTGGGGCCAGTCCTCTTCAATATCATTATCAGTGGCATTTGCAGATGGACTGGAGGTAAGGTTTGTTTGTTTGCAGATGACACCAAGTTCTGCAACAGAGTAGATGATCCAGATGGGGTGGGCAGAATGAGAAGAGATCTGGATAAACTGGCAAACTGGATGAAAGAGTGACAACTGGGGCTTAACACAAATAAGTGCAAGATCATGCACATAGGGAAGAGAAACCCTGAAGCCACCTATAGGTTACATGGATACATAGATACATAGACAGTGTCGGCAGATAAGGGCCTATGGCCCACCCAGTCTGCCCATTTGAGCTTGTAAGTTCAGTTTGTTTTCCTAGAAGTCTGTTGCCCCTTACCCCTGACCTCCAGAATTCCTTTATGTCTATCCCATGCATTCTTAAATCCCGTGATTGTTTCAGCCCCCACCACTTCCTCTGGCAGGGTGTTCCACTTGTCCACCACCCGTTCTGTGAAGAAATTCTTTCTCATGTTTCCTCTGAGTCGTCCTCCCTCCAACTTCATCCCATGCCCTCTAGTCCTGGAACATATTTTTGCTTAAAATAGTGTTTTCCTGCACCCTGTTCCTCCTGTAAGATACTTGTATGTCTCTATCATATCCCCTCTCCCTCCTCTCCTCCAGGGAGTACATGTTCAGTTCCTTCAACCTGTCTTCATAGGACTTGTGATGCAATCCATGCACCATCTTTGTTGCCCTCCTCTGAACCTTCTCTGCCCTGTCTATGTCCTTACGTGGTATGGTCTCCAGAACTGTACACTGTACTCCAGGTGGGGCCTCACTAGTGTCTTGTATAGCAGAATTATGACCTCCCTTTTCCTGCTGGTGATGCCCTTGCCTATACATCCCAGCATCCTATTTGCTTTACCTGCGCCTTGTCACACTGTTTCCCTACCTTGAGGTCATCAGAGATGACAACCCCAAGATCTCTTTCCTGCTTGGTGCATGCTATATCCTCACCACCCCAACTGATATATTGTGCCAGGGTTTTTGTGCCCCATATGCATTATCTTGCACTTCTTTGCATTGAATTTCAACTGCCAAACCCCTGACCATTCTTCAAGTTTTCTGCAGGTCGCTTCTCATTCTGTCTACACCCTCTGGTGTGTCTACTTTGTTACAGAGCTTTGTGTCATCAGCGAACAGTGAAATTCTGCCTTCTAGGTCCTGCGAATGTCACTGATGAAGATGTTGAATAGGACCGGTCCCAGCAATGATCCCTGTGGTACCCCACTGGTCACTCTTCCTCTGTGGAGTGACAGCCATTTACCACCACCCTCTGTGTCCTGCCACCCAGCCAGTTACCTACCCACCACACTACTGTCCTGCCCACACCCATATTCCACAGTTTGTGTAATAGTCTTCTATGTGGCACAGTGTCAAAGGCCTTGCTGAAGTCCAGATAGGCCATGTCCAATGCCCTCCCTGATCCACCTCCCTAGTCACCCAGTCAAAAATTCAAGCAGGTTGGTCTGACATGACCTCCCCTGGTGAAACCATGCTGCCTTGGGTCCTGTGGTCCATTGACAACTAGATGTTCCACCAATCTCTCCTTCAGTAGTGCTTCCATGATCTTCCCACTACCGAGGGTGAGGCTGACTGGTCTGTAGTTCCCTGCTTCCTCTTTGTTCCCACTTTTGTATAAGGGGACTACATCTGCTGTCCTCCAGTCTTTGGGTACTCCCTGTTTCCAGTGATCGGCTAAACAGGATAGCCAGAGGTTCAGCCACCACCTCTCTTAGTTTTTAAGGACCCTGGGGTGCACCCCATCTGGCCCCATTGCTTTATCAACTCTTATTACTTCCAGTTCCTTCAGGACCCTTTCTTGTGTAAAGGGACTTGTGTCCATTTCTGCACCATTCTCACCCTTGTACTCCTTCAGACCCATTACCTCCTCTTCCTCAGTAAAGACTGAGCAGAAATACCTGTTCAATATGTCAGCTTTACTGTTGTCATCCTCCATGCGGCCCCATCCTCCCCTTCAGTCTCACTATCCCTCCCTTTGTCTTTTCTTTTTTCACTTACGTACCTGTAAAGGTTTTGGTCTCTACCCACTGATTTTGCAATGTGTTCTTCTGTCTGAGCTTTGGCTTTCCTTACTGACCTCCCTGCCTCCCTTTGCTTCTGCTGGTACTTCTCCCTATCCCCTTCTGCCTGTGTCTTTTTGTATTGCCTGAATGCAATCTTTTTGGCTTTCACTTTCTTTGCTACATCTTTGGAAAACCATAATGGTCTCCTCTTCCTTTTCCTCTTGCTAACCTGCTTACTGCATAATTCTGTTGTTCTTGTAATCCCCATTTTAAATACTGCCCACTGTTCCTCAACCCCTGATTCCTGTCCCATTCCCCTTAATGCCTCTTTCAAGTATCTCCCATTTTCCCAAAGTCTGCCCTCTAAAATCCAGGATACGTGTTTTTGTGTGGTTTGGTTCTGCTCTTTCTGTGATTTCAAACCACAATGACTGGTGGTCACTGTTTCCCAGGTGCTCCCCCACTGTTACCCCCATCACACTGTCCCTGTTTGTGAGCACAAGGTCCAGTATTGCCTTCTGCTGAGTTGGTTCCATGACCAGTTGCTTGAGGAAGGCACCCTGAAGGGAGTCCAGGATAAATCTGCTCCTAGTTGATGCTGCTGCTGGGATGCTCCAGTCCACGTCTGGAATATTGAAGTCTCCAACCAGTACTACCTCACCCTTGTCTGCCATCCTTTGGATGGCTAGCATCAGCTCTATCTGTTTCTTCCTCCTGGGCTGGTGGTCTATAGACCACACCTGTGCGGATGGCTGTCCCCATTTTCCTTTCAGCTTAACCACAGTATCTCTCCCCATTTTGTTCCTCCTGGATCTCTGTGGCCCTTATGTCATTTTTCACATACAGTGCCACTCCTCCTTCCTGCCTGCTCTGTCTCTTCTGAATATGTTGTAGCCAGGTATAGCCATCTCCCAGTCGTGGTTATCATTACACCAGGTCTCAGTGATGGCCACAATGTCCAGGTCTGACTGTACCATGACAGCCTCAGATCTTCCATCTTGTTGCTAAGGCTCCTGGCATTTGCACACCTGGCTTTCCATGATTTACCTCCTAGACTGTTTCACTGTTCTACTCCAGCCCCTTCCTTGGTTGTCATTTATCCCTGGTTCTCCTTGCTGTCTGCTCTTCTGCTGAATTTTGCCCCTTTTCTGCTTATCCACCTCTTGGACACTAATCTCCATCTTTGCACACTGCTTTGCAGAGATAGCCCTCCTCTGGTTCACTGGTTCCACTGCTAGCTGTGGGGGTGAGCAAGTGGGTACCCTCCTTGCTGGCCTGCCACCCTTTGCTAGTTTAAATGCTTGTCAATGTAGCATTTAAACTTATCATTGAGTGCTTGATTCCCTCCAGGATGGATGCAGGCCGTCAGGCTTGAAAAACCTCCATCCCTCCAGGTGGGTCCCCAGTCACCAATGAATCCAACCCTTCCTCACAGCACCAGTTCTTCAACCATGAGTTAAAGTTCCTGGTGCATGCACTCCTATGCTCTCCCTTGCCTCTCACAGGTAGTACTTCTGAGAAAGTGACAGAAGTAGCTACTTGCTTGAGACCCCTCCCCAGTTTCCTAAACTCTTCCTGAACTTTCTTTGGCTCCCCATTTGCTAGGTCATTAGTACTGAGGTGGATAATGGCATCCGGCTCACCCTCCCGTCTTGCCTTCCCAGTGATCCCCAGGATCTTCCTTCCATCCCTCCATGCCGTGGCACCTGGTAGGCACCTCACCTCCCTGTCCTCCCCCTCCTGTGTTCCTAGCTGGATCCCTCTTATGATGGAGTCCCCCACCAGGATTCACTTCCTCCTCCTCTGGGGTCCACTGCTTTCCCAGCTGAGGTCACCTACTTGGCTAACCTCCACATCCTTTCCTTCCACTTCTCTGGGTAGGTTGGGAGGGGAGTTGCTGGCAGTCTAAGGGAAGAAAGAATCTTGGGCATCATCATCACAGGTGACCTGAAATCATCCAAGCAGACCACTAAAGCAGTAGTTAAGACTAGAGGGATGCAGGAGTGTATTAGTAGGGGTATCATGAGTCATAAGATGGAGGTAATCCCCTTACACAAGGCCTGGTTAGGTCCCATCTGTAGTACCAGGTGCAGTACTGGAGGCTGAACCTGCACAAGTACATTAGCAAAATGGAGGCAGTCCAGAAAAGGGCAACCAAAATGGTGCAGGGACTACATCAGAGAACATATGAGGACAGATTAACAGAGCTCAATATGTGTGCCCTAGAGCAAAGTAGGGAGAGAGGTGATATGATCAAAAGATTCAAATATCTTAAGGGCATTAACAAGTTGAAAGAGTCTAAGATGTTTCAATATAAGAAAAATAGGAGGACAAGAGGATACAGCATGAGATTAGAGGGAGGCCAATTAAGGGGTAATGTGAGGAAGTTCTTTTTCACAGACAGGGTGGTGGGTGCATGGAACGGCCTACTTCAGGAAATGGTAGATATGAATACAGTGCAGGGCTTCAAACAGGCATGGGTTAGGCATAAGGGAGCAATACAGATGAATATGAATATATAGGCCTTTGACAGAGTGCAGGCCTATGGCACTTTCATAAGGTAGAAACAATTGGCAGACTGGATGGGCCTTACTGTCCTTATCTGCTGTCAACGTCTATGTTTCTATGTTTCATTAGGGATGGCAGGTCAGACAGGTCTACATATTCCCCACTTTATTTCCTGAATAAATAGGTAACATTAGTAGGGTAGCAGGGTAAGTTTCTTTGCTGAATGAGGTTGTAACGGTGCCCCTGTTATGAATGATTAGTCCTGCATTAAAAATGTGTACCCCCAAATCTTCTTTTCCTACTTTTCTCTCATCTTTTTCTTCCTCCTTTCTTTACTAAATTTCGTGTCAGGTGGCCAACCTGGCATATCTCTACAAACTTTACTGTCCCTTTAAATAATCCTAAAAACCCTTATGGTTGCACAATGAAAGTTTATCCTGTTTCTGTAAGGAGCTCTGTGTTTGAGTAATGGTTGTGCTCCTAAGATGCCTCCAGTTTGTTTATGTTACACTTCAGCACTGGAAATAGGCGCCTCGGTGTCAAAGTGAAGCATTATGCACTGTTGTAACTGGTGCCCTTTAAGAAGCACAGAAATGTTAGGTTGCAAGTTCGCTGGCAAAGTAAATAAAAAGAAAACTGCTTGTTGGCGGTATTGATGAAAAACTCTTGTGAGCTTTAAAAGAAAAGGAAGTGCTGTAAATATTAATTGTTTAGACAGCCCAGAAAGCGAGAGACTGGGAGCTTCAAAACCAAGGCCAAAATGAAATGTTTTAGCTAACTGCTGACATTTCAGCCATCGGAATTATAAAGCCAACAGCAGTCAAATTAGGAAAGACTGGTAAAATGGTTTGCAGAGGCTTACTAGGTACAAAACTTGTAACTTTAAATAAATGAATCATTTTTCCTTGTTAAAATAAATAACCTGGGCTGGCAGAGGAAGGCAAATAGGGAGCACGCCCCTCATTTGTCATTCCCCTGCTCAGGTTGAGTGTTCCTGTATATAAAACATGTGAAAATGAACAAATAAACGTTTTTCTTTTGCTGTTATCTGAATTCTTGCCATTACGGGGATATTCCTACTATAGGACTGAAAGCCCCTGAAGTGACTGCTTTTGTAAAAATCAAGAGAGATGAGGTGACAGCAAGTGGGAGGAGCTATGCTCCAAATGAGGTAGAACCCCCCCTAATTAAGGTTTAGATTATCTAAAACTGATATTTTAGGATATATTCACAGAAGGAATACAACATAAATGCTTGTTTTCCTATTGTACAAGAATGATCCAAGATAGCCTTAGACAGGACCACAGAAGGTCTATTTTATGTTAAGTGGAGATTCCCTGATTGTGATGACAATCTAAGGATTGCTATAAAACCTGCCACCAGGGGACTAAGAAGTGTGTGTGGGTCAGTAACTTCTGACCACCGAGGGAGAAGGAGCTAGTGTGAGAGCTTATCACTGTATTGTTGAGAATTAAGTATTGGATATTGAATATACAGAAGAAAGACAGGAGTCTCAAGAAGAAGTATTTCCTGATGTGTTGAAATGGTGTGATGGACTAACACCCACAGTTTTCTTACTGTAAATATATAGTTTTTGTTTTGTTTTGTTGTTGCAAAGTTTTTGCAAATAAATTGATAAACACATTTATTGTATTTTTTATGCACTAAATATTACCGTCTGGTGTCTGTCTTTTATCCCACATCTTCTATAGAAATTCATATAGAAACTTTAATTGAGCATAATGTTGTTTGAGTGTTTCTTAAACAGAGCAAGGTTATGATTAGAAAAATGATTAAAAACACGAATTACAACAAAACCTTTAAATGTCAGTTCTAACCAAATATTAGACAATGTGGAACTGAGGTCACCGTCATGAAGTAGAGCCTTTAGAGAATTACCTGCCTTAGTAATATTATTACTGATGTGCACTGAATGTGTATCCTTCCTTTCTAATAAGGATTTAAGATTCAGGGTGAGGGGATCGATATCAACATTGAGAACTGGTAAATACTGTGCTATAGCATAAATATAGTCAGGGTCACTATCGATGTAATCACATTCTGGGGTGGGAACTGGCATGATAACCGTATGGCCAGTGATAGAGTGCTCATGGGGCACAATGCAGAAATTTGGCATGGAAATGTCACACATCAGGGGTCCATAGGAAAATGTCTGGTGGTTTGTCACAACACAGTATTGGCCGTCAGAGTTGTAGGTCACACGAACTTGAGAAAGGCGCCACTCCATGACCTGGATAAGGCAGGTGATGGAAGTATTCGTCACTTGGCATGTGCTGGTGTGGATGCCTTCATTGGGGAGTCCTGAAGGCATTTAGACTAGCTTGATCTGAAGAAACAGTTGTTTGTTCCATAGAGGCTGTCGAAAAATAGTGTCATTATCACAGGTGTCATCAGGAAACTCTAATGACCAGTCTGTTGAGTCGGGTGAGTAACCACAAATTAGAGCAATTACGTCAAACACATTGCATCTGCAGAGATAGTGATAGCCCCTTTGTCACAAGTCAGTATGTGGGCTAACACTAAGTCAAGGCGAGAATGAAACACCAGCAAAAGAGGCAGATTAATCCTTTCTCGATAGATGCTGCCCTCTAGATGTTCCACAGAGTGGATGACTGCAAGATTATCAAAGACTGAAGTTTCTTTTTCAAAAACTGGAAGAGAAACTGTGAATGTGACATACATAGTGTCCCACGTATTGCAATGGTTGGCAGTGTAACAAGGTCCTTGATTTGGGTGTGGAGTGATGTAACTCAGATTTGTAGAAAGAAGAAAGGAATTGCTGCACATGGGACCTGGTGTGCCTGGTCAAATATACAATATTTGTAAAATACATTCAAGAATGTGGAGACCGGCACCAAACCAAAAGCCAAAGAACATATACAGGTAAGACAAAGAAAACGCCAGCTCAAATCTTTTTTCTCCATAAATTTAGGTGCCCAGGATTTAAATATCAGCTGCACTTTTAGAGTGGAAGAAACTTGTTCCATGACAAAATAAGGATAGCCTTTGTGTTCCATATAAATGTGTGGACAACAAAAAATGGACTGGTCAATTAATGTTTATATGGCATTATTTGTTGACCTATTGTATTAACTTATGTATGGTTACTTTAAATTAAATGGTATAGGTAACATGCTTGTTCACGTTTGAAAAAGCTCTTTGGAGCGAAACATATCAGGTGATTAAGCTAACGTTTTTACATCTTATTTATTTATTTATTTATTTATTTATGAGTTTTACCAGGAAAGCATACTGAGCAACATGCTGATTCCAGATGCGACTCCAAATGAGACCATACATAAATTGAAATTGCTTAGACAGTACAAAATGAGCAAATGCTTGTACATAACATTTTAGGAGAAAAATACAGACAAGGGTAGGTTACATACAATCAGTATACCTGTTTGGCATGCAGAGCCGGAGGGAGCAGAGCGAACTGGTGTTTATTTTTGCTTATTTCAATTTGGATTTATCCATGGATTTACCGTGGATTGCTATGAATGTTTGCACTGAACCCAGTCTTGGATTTTAATGGAGCTTCATGGATGAATAAAAGTTCTTTTTGGTTTTTTTAGTTCATCTTGGCTCGGTGAGTGCTTATATCCAGCCTTTTTCTACAACTAAACACTATCAACACGAACAATATATGTTCTTTGGCTTTTGGTTTGGTGCTGGTCTCCACATTCTTGAATGTACTTTGCGAATAAAGTGATGTAACTCACAGTCTTACTTTGAGAGGGTTCTTGCAGTAGATAATTGCCATTAGGACTAAGCTGCCAGGTGCTAGGAACACACGGAAAACTTTAGCTAGCAGTGTCTGGTGGGGAACCACCCACCTGACATCATGTGATTGGCGTCAGCGTGATGCTATATAGTGAGCGGTCTCCACATCCACCCTCCAGTTCTTTTCCGCAGTTGACCTCATAGAATCATAGAAGCTTGACAGCAGAAAAGGACCACACTGGCCCATCTAGTCTGTCCTGTTTTCCCCCTACTCCTCCCCTCCGCCAGCCCCCCCCTCCCTACTACCCAGCCCCTAGAAGGGGAACAGGATCAGATCTACAGTACAGTAGCTTCTTGTTTTACATTGTTTTCATGGATTCTACTTGGTAGAATGTTATTTCTATTCTTTCTTACTACTAAGGGGCTAGCAGGGTATTGTTTGGGGCTGTTGGAATTTTGAAACCTGTTTTGGTAGCTATAAGTGGGCTCATTTGTTTGGTTCACTGTGTGGCAGGCTGCATTTGTAGAGCCTATTTCTTCTGTTTTAAAACATAATTGGTGTAATTTAACTGGGTCTGTTTCTTTGAATTGGAGACCTATATCTTCTAATTCCAAGCCTATTTTGCTGTGTTGTTGGTGAAGCTGTTTGAATTGAGTCCTGTTTCTTTGAGTAGCAAACCTATTTTGGGGCTTTAAGTAGAACTGGGATTCATTGTTGCTGGCTTCACTAGCTGCAAGATTGAGTGCACGAGCGGGGAAGGGTGCTAATGGTCTGACCAGAGTCCTCAGCTACCTGATTGTTTCTGGAAGACTTGGGTTGGTCCCACCCCTGGTCCATTATTTCCTTTATACTAGGGGTTCTGATGTCACTTCCTCAAACAGGCAAAGGATATGCACCTGTCATAGCAAAAGCAGACATCCAGGAAAGGTGCAGCTTCAAGTGAAGAGGTGACTGCTCTCTCAGCGGAAGGGAAGTGAATGCAAATCTAAGAGCTTTCATTATTACTTCTTCACATTGATATTGCATTGGGAAAAGGAGGAGTAGGAGTTTGAAGAAGGTTGTGCAATGGCTACTTAAAGTGTCTTTTTGAGTGTGGATAGGAAGGATAGGAATATAAAAAGCAGTTGCTCAATATATCTAGACGTGTGCAGCAGGAGGTAAGGAAATAAAGAAAATGTTTTGTACTGATAGAGGAGGGAGAGGGGAGACTTGGGGGAGGGTTTGGTATCCTGCATCTGGAAGGTTGGGGGGTCGCTGGTGGGCAACAACAGCTATGGGTAGGGTGGTAGGCTGCAACAACTGTGGTGCACCAATCTTTCTAAACATTGCCTGGAGTGTGGGAGGATGTTTAGTGTGCAACCACATAGAAAAACTTAGAAAGGAGACTGAGGGTCTGCAGGAGGAACTAAGACAGGCAAGGCAGATTGGGGGTGGGTTTAGCCCAATACTGGAGGGAGGAAAAAGGGGAGATGAGGGAGGGATTTAAGTCAACAGTGGTGAGGAGAGGGTCAGAAGAAGGAAGCAGAGACAAAGGGCCCATGCCAGGAGAACGATTGCCGGAAACCAGGTCAGGAGACAAAAGACAAATGGAAGGAGGAGATAGGGACTTGTGAGGGAGGCGAAGAAGTGGCAAAAGTCATGGAGTGGAAAGGAGAGAACAGGTTACTATGAAGAGAGAGGGTGGGCATTTGTGAAGGGTCTTCAGAAACAGCTGTGCACTGCTAGAGGAAGAAAGTGGAGAGAAATGATGAAATTAGAGGAGTAATTGATAAATGCCTGGACCAAACTGGAGCGGGGAAGTCTCTGGTAGAATTGCAACAGGGGTAAAAGGGGAAATATTGTAAGAGGAAGAAGAGGAGCTGGAAATGAGAGAGGAGGTGAATGGAAGCAAGCAGGGAGTAAGAGAGTGGAATCTTAGTGCTGGGGACTCAATACTAAGAGGAGTTAGGTGGGGTAGCAAGGGGGGAGGCATAGTCGCATTTGGGTGGAGGCCATGCCAGGAATGACAGCGGAAAGGGTGGGACAGTCTGTTCTGAAAT
The DNA here is from genome assembly GCA_016271365.2 of Neoceratodus forsteri. Classification (NCBI taxonomy): domain Eukaryota; kingdom Metazoa; phylum Chordata; order Ceratodontiformes; family Ceratodontidae; genus Neoceratodus; species Neoceratodus forsteri. The sequence continues at coordinate 1,416,565,906 of CM028132.1, forward strand.
ATGCTAGAAGGGGTAGGGACAAGCCTCATTTAATTTTACATCTTGGGACAAATGACCTGGCTGACAAGACAGTAGTTATAGTCCAGAGGAGGTTTGAGGAACTAGCACAATTATGTGAGGGGGCAGGAAGATCAGTAACTTTTCAGAGATACTTCCGGTGCCAAAGGCAAGCACAACAAAAAGCTGGGAATAGAGAATTTAACGGATGGCTAAGAACCTGGTGTTGTCTAAAGGGTATGGGCTGTTGGGGTGGGGGTGGGAGGAACCTGGAAGGACAGCAGTCTCTATGCCAAGGACAGACTGCACTTGAGTGAGAAGGGAAAGAAAGTGTTGAAACAGAGGATGGAAGAGTATATAGAGGAAGCTGGGAATTTAAACTAGGAGTGGGGGGGTGGCAGTTGGGGAAGAGATATGCAGAGACCACAGGTTGGGAAACCATATGAGCTTACCCCCATAACAGTGACAAAGGACAAATGGCAAGTACTGTTGGTGATGCTAGGAAAGGAGGGCAGGATGGGAGGGGGAAGGGTGGAAGGTGGTTACCTTAATGCTAGGAGCCTTGGGAGGAAAACTGCAGAGTTACAGGTTCTTATGGCAGAGGAGAGGTGGACATTGCAGCCATCACGGAAACATGGGCCACACATTACAATGACTGGGACCTGTCTGTACCAGGGTACAGGTTATTTCGTGAGGGACAGGGTGATTGGGAAAGGAGGGGAGTGGCACTATGTGAAGGAAGGACTGAAGTGTGTAAGGGAGGAAGGGAGGAGGGAGGCATGGTCACTTTGGGTGCAAATCCAGGATTCCAAGAATAGGATTCTTAGAATGGGAGTGGTGTACAGGCCACCATCTCAGACGGAGGAGTTAGACAGGGAACTAGCAGGACAGATCAGGAGGACCTGCGAGGAAGGGTAGTGTGGTGATTGGGAACTTCAGCATGCCAGGGTGGACTGGAGCACCCCAACAACCAGGAACAGAAGGGAGCAGGTACTGCTGGATGCCTTCAGGACAGCTTCCTGCTGCAAATGATCAGTGAACCAACCAGGTTAGGAATACCCTTGACCTTGTGCTGGCAAATGGGGACTTTGTGAGAGAACTTACAGTGGAGGAACTGCTGTCAGAGAGTGACCACCACTCAGTATGGCTCACATTGGATATGGGCAAGGAAGGAGTGGAATCTGGCATGAGTGCTGGACTTCAGGAGGGCCAACTTTGGGAGGATGGGGGAAGTGGTAAAAGGGTACCTGGCCAGAATTCAATCTAGTATGGACACTAACCAGAGGTGGGAGCTCATAAAGCTGGGGATAATGGAGGCAACCAAAACCTGCTGCAAAGCCCAGAGCAAGAAGGCTAGGGCTAAGAAACCAAGCTGGTTGAGCAAGGAGGTCATGGAAAAGGTAAGGAGGAAAAGAACTGCCTTTAGGAAGTACAAGAAAACAGGGAGGGGGGAAGACAGACAGGAGTACTTGACAGAATCGAAGGAGGTGACAAGGGCAGTAAGGAGAGCCAAAGCATCTACGGAACTCAGGCTGGCACAAGGCATTAAGAAGGGGGAGAAGGACTTCTTTAAGTACATCAGGGAGAAAAGGAGCTGTAAGGACCACATAGTAAGGATTAGGAAGGAGGGGGGTTGGGTGGAAGCAGGGTACGATAAGGCGGAAGCACTAAATGAGTACTTCTGCTCAGTATTTACTAAAGAGAAGCGGGGTGACACCCAAGGTGGGAGAAATGGCAGAAGCAGGGGAAGTGGTGACAGATGGGAAATCATGGAGGCAGATTTCAAGAGGTTTGAAGGCACTGAGGGTGGACAAGGCGCCAGGCCCAGATGGCATCCACCCAGGGTACTGAAGGAGCTGGCAGAGGTCCTTGCAGGACCTTTGGCAGACCTATTTAATGCCTCACTACATTCGGGGTGTGTACCTCAGGACTGGAGGATGGCTCATGTGGTGCCCTCCACAACAGTGGCCCCAAGGATGAACCAGGAAACTACAGACCAGTGAGCCTCTCATCCATCGTGGGTAAGCTAATGGAGACTTTCCTGAAGGAGAGGATGGTGGCCCTCCTAGAGGCCAAAGAACTACAGGACAGCAGACAGCATGGCTTCATACGTGGCAGATCCTGCCAAACCAACCTGGTTGAGTTCTATGACTGGGTAACTAGGCAACTGGACAGGGGCAATGCAGTGGATGTCCAGTATCTGGACTTCAGTAAGGCATTCGACTCGGTGCCACATGGAAGGCTGGGAAGGAAGTTAGTAGGCACAGGGGCGGGTGCAAAGCTGGTGAGATGGGTAGGAAACTGGCTGCAGGGAAGGAAACAGATGGTGGTGGTGGGTGGGGAGCTCTCACACCCAAGGGCAGTGGCGAGCGGTGTCCCACAGGGATCGGTGTTGGGACCAGTGTTGTTTGGGATATTCATTGCAGACATATCATGGGACATCAAGAGCAAGATCAGTCTGTTTGCCGATGATACCAAGGTTGGTGTGGTGGTGGATGACCTAGGGGGGTGGCAGGGGTTGCAAGATGATCTGGCAAAGCTTGAAACTTGGTCAGACACCTGGCAACTGGCTTTAATGCCAAAAGTGCAAGTGCTGCATTTTGGGATCAAGGAAGAGTTACCAGCTAGGGGAGTGCAGCTAGCCCAGACAGAGGAGGAGAAAGATCTGGGTATGCTCATTACAGGGTCAATGAACAACTCAGCACAATGTAGGAAGGCAACTGCAAAGGCCAACAAAATGCTGGGTTGTATTGCAAGGGGTATATTCTCGAGGAGGAAGGAGGTGATTCTGCCACTGTATAGGTCATTAGTTAGACCACATCTGGAGTACTGCGTGCAGTACTGGTGTCCGTATCTGAAAAGGGACATTAAGTTACTGGAGGGGGTGCAGCACAGGGCGACAAAGATGATCAAGGGGCTGGGGGACTTATCATACGAGAGGAGGTTGAAGGAGTTGAACATGTACTCACTGGAGGAGAGAGAGACAGGTGACATGCTTGAAACCTTTAAATACATGAAAGGAATAAACAAGACGGGTACAGAGGGGCTGTTCAAAGTAAGAGGGAGGGAGGGCCACCAGGGCCATGATATAAGACTGGAGCAAGGAAGGTTCAGGAGGAGATGAGGAGACACTTTTTTACAGAGAGGGTGGTGGCTGGGTGGAATGCGTTACCTGCTGAAGTGGTATGCAGTAGAACTGTGGACTGCTTCAAATGAAGATGGGACAGGACAAGGGGGAGGGTTAATGAAGGGGAAGGGTGGAAGGGAGGGGCAGCTGCAGAATAAGGGGTGCTAGCTGCACATTTGTGCAGACTTGATAGACCTCTAGGCCTTTATCCGCTGGCAAATTTCGTATGTTCGTATATGCCTGTCCCATGCCATCTTGAATTCTTCCACTGATTTAGCTCCCACCACTTCATCTGGAAGTCTGTTCCAGGGCTCCACCGCCCTCTCTGTGAAGAATCACCTTCTTACATTGCCTCTGTATCTTTTTAATTTGCAATCTGAGGCTATGCCCTCTAATTCTGGACCCCTCCTTCCTCTCCTATTTTATTGAGCCCCTTCACATATTTTAAAGTTTCAGTCATGTCTCCCTTTTCCCTCCTTGTCTCCAACGTGTACAGATCCAACTCCTTACACCTCTGCTCGTACGCCTTCTCCTGTATACCCTGCACCATCTTAGTTGCCCTTCTTTGAACCCTCTCCATTGCATCTATATCCTTGTGGAGATGTGGTCTCCAGAACTGGACCCCATACTCCAGCTGCGGCTTCACCAAGGCTTTGTAAAGGGGCATTATTATCTCCCTCCTTCTGCTAGTAATGCCCCTACCTTTGCATGCCAACATTCCATTAGCCTTTCCCACCACCCTGCTGCATTGGTTTCTACCTTAAGGTTTGAGGAGACTATGATCCCAGACCCCTCTCCTGTTCTGTTTCTTTGATTGTCTTCCCTCCTAAGGTGTATTTTGCTCATGTATTTCTACTGCCTCAAGTACATCACAGTGCACTTTGTGGCATTAAATTTACCTGCCTCTTCTCTGACCATTCCTCAGGCCTCTATAAGTCCTGCTTCATGTCCTCCAACCCCTGGGGTGTTCATCCTATTGCAGATCTTTTATCATTAGCAAATAGGCACACCTCCCCTCAAACTCTCCACAATATTGCTGATGCAGATGTTAAAAAGAAGTGGACACAAAACTGACCCCTATGTCATCCCACTCTTCACCCTTGCCATCCCAGAGTACACCCCATTTAGCTCCGCCCTCTGAATTCTTCCTGCTAGGCAGGCCTCCACCCACCTTGTTATTTTCCAGCCCAGCCTCAGACTTTCCAGCTTGCTCACCAGCCGCCTGTGGGGGATGGTGTTGAAGGCCTTACTGAAGTCCCAATAGGCCATGTCCACCACCTCTCCCTGGTCAATCACCAGAGCCACCCAGTTGAAGAACTTAATCAGGTTTTTCTGGCATGACTTCCCCTTCATGAAGCCATGCTGTCTGCTGTCCTGCAAGCTACACTCCTCCAGGTAAACCACCACCATCTCCTTGATTAATGCCTCCATTATCTTCCCCACCACTGAGGTGAGGCTGACAGATCGCTAGTTCTCCTTCAACTCTACAACCTCCCTTGTGTAAAGGCATCATGTCTGCCTTCTTGCAGTCCTCTGTATGCGCTCCTGTATGTCAGGGACAAGTTGAAAACCTTATCAATAGGGCAGCCAACTCCTCCTTCATTTCCCTGATCACTCTGGGGTGTAACCTGTCTGGTCCAATTGCCTTGTCTACTCTCAATCTATCTAGCTCTACCCTATCCCTGTCCTCAGTGAATGGGCTCTGATCCACCCATTTGCCCTCCTTCCCCTTCGACTTTAGTTCAGGTCCTCTATCGTCCTTCTCCTCCATGAATACCGAGCAAAGGTAAATATTTAATACCTCTGCTTTTTTGCAGTCTCTTTCCAATTTTATCCTCCCTCCCCGCAGCTAAGCAATCCCTGCCTACCTCCTCCTCTCCCTCCCATATCTGAAAAGGGTTTATCCCCTTTTTGGGCTATTTTCTTCTCGGTATCTGCCTTTGCCCTCCTGATCTTCTTCTCTTCCAGACTCCTCTTCTCCCTATGCCCTTCCCTATCTTCCTCACTTAGTATCCTCCTCTAAAATTTTTTGAAAGCCCTCATTTCCCTGACTGCCCTTGCAACCACCTTTGTAAACCAAAGTGGTCTCACCCTTTTGCTCTTCTTAACCTTTTTTATGCACAATTCCATGGCTTTCAGTAACCCTCTTCGATAGAGTCCCATAGCTTCTCCACTGCCCCTATATTCTTCATTCCCTCCATTGATTCCCTTACTATCCTTCTCATTTTGTCAAAGTCCGTGCATCTTAAGTCCATGGCTGTAGTCCTGGTTTTATTTGTCTCCTTCTCTGCCCTGATCCTGAACCTTACAATGCTGTGATCGCTGGTGCCCAAGGCCTCTCCCACCTGCACCTCCTCCATACTCTCCCCTTTTGTCAGGACCTTGTCCAGCAGGTTGTTGCCCCTTGTTGGGCTCCTTGACTAGCTGTTGAAAGAATACCTCTGCAGCACAGCTAATATCTCCCTGATCTTTGTCAATGCTGCATCCGTGATTTTCTAGTCTATATCTGGGAGGTTTAGGTCCCCTACTAGTAGTAGCTCTCCTTTTAGGGCCAACCTTGTGACTGCCTGAATAAGCTGTCTATCCCTCCTCCTTGCATAGGTGGTCTGTATACCACCTCCAGCTGCAAGAACTCTCCGCCCTCCTGCCTAGTATTACCCACAGCTCAGTCTCCCCATTCTCTCTTGTCCTTCAGTGATCCTTACGTCTTCCCTGATGTATAAAGCCACTCTCCCATCCCCCCTTCTTGCCCTCCCTGCCCCTTCTGAACAGTCTGTACCCTGAAATAGTCGTTTCCCAGGTATGATGCTCTGTCCACCAGGTCTCGCTTATTGCTACTATATCTAGTTCTTTGTCCCCCATGATGGCCTCGAAGTCCACCATCTTGTTCCCTAAACTCCCGGCGTTGGCTGCTAAACCCTTCCACCAAGCCCCATCCCTCCATCTCCCCCTTCACTTAACACCTTCTTGCCCAAACTTTTATCACTATCCTGGATGAGGCTGGTAGCCCCCCATATCTCTTGTCTTGTGGTGTGGATTTTTTCCTGCCCCCCGCCGATCTAGTTTAAATTGTCTGTTTCTTCTATGAACTCTCCTAATTTGCTTTTTAGTACTGCTGCATCCTCCCTATTCAGGTGCAGTCTGTCCTGTACAAATAGGCTCCCATCCCCCCACATTGATCCCCAGTCCCCTACTAACTCATACCCCATTTGCCCACACCACCCCTTCAGCCATTCATTGAACTCCTGAGTCCTCAGCCTCCTATCAGTACTTGCCTTTGATACTGGCAGCACCTCAGAAAAAGCCACAGATTGGAACCCCAGTCTGCTGCAGTACCTAGTGAGTGCTCTGAATTGCCTGCACCTCCAACAGGCTATTTCCTGCCAGACTATTTGTTCCCAGGTGGAACATCAGGTTGTGTTTTCTCATCTTCCTGTTTCCCCCTTGAGGGGATATTGTGAATGAACTCTGCTGCCATCATGCCTGGCAGCCACTCAGCCTATACTGCACTACTATTGTTCCCCATCACCCCATCTGATTCCTTTTATTAGAGTCCCCAACAAGTAAGACCCTACTCTCCTTTACCTTCTGCTTACATTTCCCTTCTATCCTTCTCCCAACACCTTACATCCCATTTTTACTCTATTCTCAATATCCCTTGCTTATTTTATCTCCCCAGTACTGCTTCCCCCAGCACACCCGTGTTCATGCTCCCACAGGCATTTTCTGCTAAGGTGCCTGCTGTCCCACCATCTGCAAGCTTCATCCCTCCCCTTTGATTGGCCCGTACCCCGTGCCCTGACTTATTTTCCCAGAGGCTGGGTCCCTTTCACATTCCTATCTTGTTCAAGCCCATTTGCACCTGAGCTCGCTGTCTCCCCTTCCTTGAGTGATTTCCCTTTCTGGGATGTGTCCACCCCTGCACCTCCATCCATATGTTTTCTACCCTCTTTGCTCTTATCCGAAAGAGCATCCCCCTTCCCCCATCCTACTGAGCCTTCCTGAGCTCTCGCTTCTCCTATTTCCCCTGAGTACTCTTCCACTCCAATGTCCTGATTTTCACCCCCATTTAGTGCCCCTAGTGGAGTGTATCTGTTTTTCTCCTCTAAGCCCACTTCCTGTTTCCCTCTGACTGGAGCTCCTCCCCCTACTTTGTCATCCCTACCCTTCTGTGTAGACTTTTGACCATTGTACTTTATCTCATGCCAACCCCCCTGGTTACTCTTGTGTCCTGTGCTGCCTATTTCTGAGTTTTCTGTTACCTCCCTTGAGCCATCCCCTATCCCTCCTTCCTTGCTTTTGTACTCCTTTTGTTTCCTCCAGTCCCCGTCCTGTATTCCCCTGCCTGTTGCTGAGTTTGGTCCTTGACCTCCTACAGTTCCATCTTTAATCGCTTTTGCTCCTTCAGCGAAACCCCTCCTGTTCTCCTATCTACACCACTCCCTTTCCCAACCTACCATCCATCTCAGCCACCTCATCTCCTCCTGTCTACATACCATGCAACCCCTCCATTTTCCAAGCTATGTCCAGTATCATGGCCAACCCACAACCTGAGCACTCTACCACCATCCTAAAGATGCTCCCAGTCCTTGTAGCCTGGGAACCATGCCTGAGGCGCACCCCTGACCTGCTCCATTGGCCCCTCCAATTTGGTTGCCCTTTCATTTTCTGTATGGCCTATCACAAGCTTTAGATCTCAGATCCTAGCATGAATTTCCACGTTCAAAATACCAGTATCCAGCTCCTGTGGCTTTAGATTTCAGAGCCTGATGCGACAACATAAGCGCCCCAGCTCCCTTGTAATTGTTGCAGTGTCATGGTTTCCCCTGTTACACTGCCAGGTCCTCCACAGTGTCTACTGCAATTTTCCCCCTAGTTCTGCAGAACCATTCATAACCATACAAGCCCTTATATATGTCATCATACCTTAGTTCTGAAGTTATGAGCCCCAAATATCTCACAGTCCCTTAGCAAAGTCCCACAGTCAGAGTCCCATACATTAAACTTTCAGTATTTAAATTCCCCACTGTTGATCAAGCAGCATTTAAACATGGATCTTACTTCGAGAGGGCTCTTGCAGTAGGTAATTATAGATAGAACTGAAGCCGGCAGGCGTCAGGACCACACGGAAAAATTTCTAGCTAGCAGTCTCTGGCGGAGGACTGCCCCCACGTCAGGTGACTGATGTCAGGTGACGTCAGTATAAAGGGGCGGTTCCCCATGCCCGCCCCCCAATTCTTTCCCACCGTTAGCTCATGTAGCGCCTCATGGTTAAGTTCACTGCTTTGCAGTCTGTCATCGGTAGTTTTACCACCTAATTTCAATTTTTGTCTTCAAATTTCATCAGGTTTTTACCTCAGCTGCCGTGTATGTTGTCCCTGAATCCCTCAGAGCACAAAAACAAGTGCGATTCCTGTGGCGCCCAGCTATCATACAAGGATGATGACTTCCAGTGCCTTTTTTGCCTAGGCCCCGACCACCCCGTCGAGAAGTGCCAGCTCTGCCAGCAGTTTAACGCGGCAAACCGAAAGCGGAGGCAGCAGTCCCTGGAGGCCCACGTTCTCAAACTTAAAATGACCTCCATGGAAAAGGAGCTGAAAAAACTCAGGTGAGCATCTTCTTCTCCAGAGGGCCACTGCAAGAAGAAGCACTGGGACCGGGACTCCTCTTCTACGGTCACCGCGACCTCGGCTAGGGTTGCAGTGCTGCAGGTAACGTCCCCTCTAGGGGATTCTTCCATGACAGCCATTTTGGAGGCTTCCAAGGCAGCATCAACCCTCCCGTCAGGCTCACGCTTGGGAGCCTCTGGGTCAATGGAGGCAGTCGCTCCCAGTAAGGCCTCCACCGTGCGGCCTTCTGGTTCGAGTGGCCCCGGTAAGCCGGACATCAGCTTCTCCAATGCCCGCCTGGGTAAGGCTGATAAGACGCCTGACCCTTCGGGGCAGCATGCAGCCTCCAAAGCGCCCACCAAGGCCGCTCCTCCATTGCGGCCTTCATTGAGCGTAGGGTCTGATAAGTCAGATGCTGGCTCCTCTGATCGCCCACCAGATCCTGCCGATAAGCTGGACATCAGCTCCTCTGATGGCTGCTAGGCATTAGAGCAGATGCCAGACCCTTCAGGCCTATCCATCATCCTGGGCTTGCTTGTTGCATTCTGAGGCTGCAGTGTCTCCCTTGCTGGACCCTGGGGATGGTAACCCCTCTTCTCCGAGTGACATGGAGGATGTTGACATGCTACCATCGGGTCTCCCTCCCACTGAGTTGGATGACCTGCGCCGGAACCTCGGACACCAGCACTGGCGTTGGCCTACCCGATGCCCAGTGACATCCCTTGCCAGACGCTGCCCCTATGCCGGATCACCGCCGGCCAAGCCTTCCTACCCCGGGCCCGCCCACTGGACTGCTTCCAGAGCCTCTGCTCCTTCAGAGCCCCTGGTTCCTGGGTATCTGACTCTGTCGTATCTGATGCCATCATACCTGGATCCGCAGTATCTGGCACCCCAGTACCTGACGCCGCAGTACATGGTGCCCCAGTACCCAATGCTGGGCTCCCCGACATCAGTTTCTGGATACACGCTGTATGGATACCCCCAGTATTCGTACCTTCCCCCTCCTCCTCCTCCTCTGCCCCCTCAGCCGCTGGTGGATCTGAAGGAGACTCTGGCTTCCTGGTGGGCTGAGACCAAGGCTCAACTCACCAAGGAAGTACAGAGTTGTCTTCTGACACTGGACCCAGTTCTGGACCCCAACGTCAGAGGCAAGAGACTCCATCTTCCCCTCCTGACACCAGAGGCAAGCTCTCAGGTTCCAGGGCAGGGGAGGATATGCTTCCCTGAGGGCTTCCCAAGGTGTACATTCCTCCCCCATGCTGGATGGAGGAGTCTTCTTCTTCACCCTCCTCGGAGACCTCGGATGACTCCGACGGTCACTCCGATTTGGATGATGAACCACACACTCCAGACAAGCCCAGGCCAAGGACTCCTCTGAAGTCTCCTCTGGAGGATCCTTCTTTCCTGGAGTTGCTGTGAAAAATCTAGGCCGTTCATCAGTGGTAATCCTTGGAGCCAGATCCACAGTGTAAAAAACTCGCTGCGCACCTGGATCTGCCCGAGACTGCTCCTACTCTAGTTCCACCCTGGATTGAGCCTCATGCCGACCTTGAGTCCACCATTTGGAAACAACTGTCAGCATTAGCCCCTCTTCCGAGGAAGTTGGATAGGCTATATTAGGCTCCAAAAAAACAGAGAAACAGGACAGCACAAAACAAATGAGCAGGTTTTCGAACAGGAGGTGCAAATCTCAAGCGGCAATCCTTCTTGTGAAGGCGTTGGCGGAAGTGCAGGGTCCTGGTGATAACCTGATGCAAATAAATTAATTGTGCATTAATCTATCTGTTTCTGGTGTGTCACTTCACAAGAAGGATATATCAGGCTCTGGAGGGTGTTGGACTCCTTGAGTTCACACCCCAGAGCTGATTTGGTTGTGATTAGTGCCACTCACGGCCTGTCGGCTAACCCCAAGCACTTGAGGTTGTCTCCACCCGACAAGGAATCCTGCCTTCTGGACCAGTACAGAAAGAAAGTTTATGCTTCTTCACTCTGGGAATCAGGGCCCTGAATTACGTTGCTCATATGGGGGATTACCAGAAGGCGATCCTTAGCAAGGTGGAAACTAAATTGGAATCCCTTCCTGAGTCTCTAGTCCGGTCTGCACGTTTGGCCAGTTGGCATATGCTTTGTGCCACGTACGATGCAGTGGACACTGTGGGTCAGAGCTCGGCTTTTGCCATGGGGTTACGACATCTTGCCTGGCTCCGGGTGTCAAGTTTGGTCCCGGAGGTGCAGTCTGCTATCCACGACATGCCCTTCAGGGATTCAGTACTGCTCAGTGGCGATGTCAAGTACATCATCACCGATCTGCAGGAGAATGGTACTGCACTTAAGTCTGTTAACTCCTTGTACAGGTCCCCTCAAGCTCAGTGTCATCCCTTTCACAGATGTTCTCGGCCCAAGGCGAAACCTCAGAGAAGAAAGCGGGCCAACAAACGTTGGGCCCCTCTGGCTGCTAAGCCCGCCCTGCACAAAAAAGCGTTGAGAGCTTCAGCTGCGACACTGCCTCACACATCCTGACTCTTCTCCTCTCCCACAGCCTCTGGGCTTCTCAGAGGAACCGGTAGGAGGGAGATTCTCCTTCCATCTACCAGGTTGGGAGAGTATCACTTCAGACAATTGGGTGCTCCACCTAACTGCAGAAGGACACTCAATAGAGTTTCTTCGGAAACCACCTCGAAACCCCCCCTCCCCAAGGTTGTCTTACTCCCCAGAACACCTTCTTCTAGTCCAGGAAGAAATATCTTCTCTTCTGTTGAAGGAGGTGACAGAGCCCGTCCCATCCCATCTTCGGGGGATGGGTTACTACTCCCCATTTCTTCCTGGTCCCAAAGAAGTCAGGAGACATGAGGCCGATTCTTGACCTCCGCTCCCTGAACTTGTTCATGGAGTACAAAAGGTTCAGAATGCTCTCTCTGCAGTCTTCTGCTCCTCCCTTGGCCGGGACAGTGGCTGTGTGCTCTGGACATGCCGGATGCTTACCTGCATATCCCTATCCACCCTTCCCACTGCAAATACCTGCATTTTTTGTTCCTGGGGGATCATTAGCAGTTCAAGGCCCTCCATTTGGTCTTTCCTTGGCGTCCCGACTGTTCACCAAATGTCTTTCAGTGGTAGCGGCCTACCTGTGTACCCAGGGGTTCAGATTTTCCCTCACCTGGATGATTGGCTCCTGGCGGCCCCGTCCAGGGAGGAGCTCCTACGTTTCCTTTCCCTTACCCTGCAGGTTTTCACTAGCCTGGGTATTATCATCAATCAAGCCAAGTCCCATCTGATCCCATCCCAGAGGCTCCAGTTTATTGGGGCAATCCTGAACACGACCTCCAGCATGGCATTCATGCCACTGGACAGGGCGGCCACACTCCAGGCTCAGGTCAGCCTGTTGTCCAGTTGCAGGAGGGTCAGTGCCAGGTCAGTCCTTCACCTTCTCGGGCTCATGGTGGCTGCTATTCTGACAGTCCCTCGTGCTCGGCTCCACATGAGAATTTCTTAGTGGACACTTTGGTCTCAGTGGGATCAGTTAGTGGATGACCTAGATCAGCAGGTTCTGGTCTCCAATCCTATGGTTCAGGACTTGCAATGGTGGATGGTTCAGGAGAACCTTTGCCGGGGGTTTCCTTTCTACCTTTCTCCCCCCCTCCCAGACGCTGACAACAGACGCCTCGGGTGAGGTTTGGGGAGCCTATCTGGGGTCTCACAGGACCCAGGGCTCCTGGTCCAGGCTCGAACAAACTCTTCACATCAATGTGCTTGAGCTTCGGGCCATGCTGTATGCTCTTCAGGCTCTGCATCTGTATGTGCTCCCTGGGCATCTGGCTGTCCAGACTGACAACATGTGTGTATTCTGGTACATCAACAGACAGGGAGGAACTCATTCCTACCCTCTCTGCAGGGAGGCGATGCGAGTTTGGGATTGGGCAGTGCAGCACAACCTTCACCTCATGGCTATTCACGTCCCGGGGGTTGAGAACACATTGGCAGATCACCTCAGTCGCTCATCTGCTCATGCTCACAAGTGAAAGCTGGATCAGGGGGTAGCAGATGATATCTTTCTATGCTGGGGAACACCACAGATAGACCTGTTTGCGTCTCCTCATAATGCAAAACTTTCTCCCTTCTGCTTGCTCATTCCAGGGAGCGGCATTGTTTTGAGAGACGCTCTGTCTCTAGACTGGAAGGGCAGATTCGTCTATGCCTTCCCCTCGATCCCCTTGATTCTGAGGGTCTTACAGAAACTCAGCTCAGAAGGAGCTCACATGATCCTAATCACTCCTTTCTGGTGCAGGCAAGTTTGGTTCTATCTTCTGCAACAGTATTCAGAGGAACCTCCTCCTCCTCTTCTTTCTCTGTCACAACTTTGCTGACCCAGGATCAGGGACCCTGGTCCATCCAGGCCTCAAGTCCCTTCAGTTGCATGTGTAGCTCCTGGAGACATAAGCTCAAGTTGATTTGGGGTTTCCGCTGGTGGCTGAGATTCTGGTGGAGACCAGAAGCCTCATTAGATCTGCCTATGCCATGAAATGGAAACAGTTCTGTATTTGGGCCTCTTCCAGAGATTTGAGCCATTCTCTTGCTCTGTTGGGTGGCTTCTGGACTACATACACCATCTCTTTGATCTGGATCTCAGTCATTCCTCCCTGAAGGTTCACATGGCTGCCATATCCACTTACCATGTTCTGTTTGGGGACAGAACTTTTGTGTAGTTGGAAGTCTATAAAATTTTCCTTGAGGGTTCTCCACTTGAGACCTCTATTCGTATTCCTGCCCTCCTTGGGACTTGAATTTTATTCTTGAGAAGCTTACTGCCTCCTTTTGAGCCAGCAGCCTCAGCATACCTAAAGTTCCTTTCATGGAGTCTCTTCCTAGTGGCCATTACTTCTGCTCAAAGGTTTCGAGGCTCAGACCCTCATGTGCAAAATCCATATTTGATTTTCCACAAAGGACACGTGACTCTCTCTTGCACCAACCTAAGTTTCTCCCTAAGGTGTAGTAGCAAAATCTACGCTGAATCAGTTCATTGAGCTGCCTGCTTTCTTTATGCAGCACTCCAATCAAGGGGAGAACCTCTTGCATACTTTGGATGTTCATCGAATTCTGAGAGACTACACCACCAGGATGAAGGATTTCAGAAGGACTGATCAACTGTTTGTCTCTTTTGCTCATAAAAGAGAAGGCAATGCTGTTTCTAAGTAATGCCTATCTAAATGGTTGGCTCATTGTATCACTTTCTGTTATGACAAGTAGAACAAGACCTTGCCGGGTCAAGTCAGAGGCCACGCCACCAGAGGATCGCTGCCTCTGCTGCTTGTTTCAAGAATGTGTCTGCGGCAGACATCTGTGAAGCTGCAACTTGGACTTCTATCCATACCTTTATGAAACATTACAGTTTGGACATTGCCTCTTGCTGTAGAGCTGGCTTCGGGTTGGATGTTCTGCAAGGTCTTCTTTCCTAAGACCTTCACAGCCAGAGGATCTACATTTGAGTAGTTTCCTCCTCCTGTTTGCTTCTTCTTGTTCCAGACTGCTTGGGACTCAGTCCTATCTGTAATTACCTACTGCAAGAGCCCTCTCGAAGTAAGATAGTACAGTTATGTAAGAACTTACCGTAACAGTAGATCTTCGAGAGAGGCTCTTGCAGTAGGTAATACCTTCCCGCCCTCCATCCCCTAAGCTTTTTCAGCTCCTTTTCCAGGAGGGAAACACCCGCTTCTCTCTCGTCTTGCCTTTTGGCCTAATGCAGGAAAGAACTGGAAGGCAGGCGTGGGGACTGCCCTTTATACTGGCGTTGCCTGATGTCGGTCACCTGATGGGGGCGCTCCCTGCCAGAGACTGCTAGCTAGAAATTTTTTAGTGGGGTCCTGATGCCTAGTGGCTCAGTCCTATCTGTAATTACCTACTGCAAGAGCCTCTGTCGAAGATCTACTGTTATGATAAGTTCTTTCGTAACTGTACTTTTTGAACTTGAACCTGGGCTACACATTAAAACTTTCAGTGTTTAAATTCCCCACTAGAGTTCAAACAGTCCACACATTAAACTTACAGCATTTCAGTTTTCCATTGTAGCTCAATCAGTCCTTTAAACATATGCAGATATACTTCTGTTTTAGCACTCTGCCTTCCCTTGCCTCCTACTGGTGCCTCTTCCTTAGGGAGAAGCCCAGGGAGTATTTAATATTTAATGGTGGTGGGGATGGGAAGGCAGGTCAAACTTGTCCAACTTCTTACTGGCTCCGACCCTTTCTAGGCAAGATGTAGTTCAAAACTGGCACCCCTCCTTTGGCCTCCTCTGATTGGCTCTGCTTCCACACTCACCAGCTCCTAAGTGCTGACTGCAATCAACCTCCTTCCAGAGCTACGGCTGACGATCCCTTCCCATGGCTATGGCTGCCGGCTCCCTGTGGCACCAAATGCAGCAACGGCTGCTAATCCTTTGCTCCAGTGGGAACAGTCCTGGAAACTTGTCCCACTTCTTATTGTTCTTTGTGGCTGGTTTTTGACCCTTTATAGGCCAGCTGCAATTCAAAACTTGGCATCCCTTCTTTACCCTCTTCTGATTTACTCTGGTCTCTTGGCCATCGGCTCCTCAGTGCGTCTTCTGCTGCCGACTTCCTTCCGTGGCTGTGGCTGCTGATCCCTTCCCATGGCCACGGTCACCAGCTCCCTGTGGCTCCAGGTGCAGCAACAGCCACCTCATCCTTTGCTCCAGTGGGAGCAGTCCCAGAAACTTGTCCCACTTCTTACTCAGTGCACATCAGACCTCACGGAGAATGCTGCTACTGTCAAAAGCCATGTTGGATGAGTATTTCTACTCATTTTTTCTTTTATTTCTTAGAGTGTTAGTATTTCTACACTTCATGTATGTCATCTTTGATGCCTTCCGATTCACATAAAAACAAGTGCAACTCCTGTGGATCTCAGCTCCCTTACAAAGATTCCCATTCCCTCTGCCCTCTGCCTGTGCCCAGAGCAATAGACTGAGGACTGTAAGGCCTTCTAGATTTCAGCCAGGCCACACAGAAATGCAGTCAACAGGCCCTGGAAGCCCATATTATAAAACAAAAAATGGCCTCCATGGCGAAGGAGCTGCAGAAACTGAGGAGTTCTTCCTCTTCACCGGAGGGACATCGCAAGAAGAAGAAGAAGGATAAAGAGAGACATTGGGACTGGGATTGGTCTCCTTCCTGCCCGTGACTCCCCTCAGGGTCCATGGATGTCGAGAGGCCTTCCATCGGGAAAGCACCCCTCCCACCAAGGCTGCTTCTGCCACTGCAGAGCAGCCGTTGGTTCTCCCGTCGGAGCTGGTCTTGGTTTTGGCAGGAGTCTCCGGGAAGCTGGAGACATGTGCTACCCTTAGGCCCATCAAAACCAATGAGTCTAAAGTGAGTGGCAAGGCCAATAAGTTGGTCATCATCTCCTCTGATGACCACCCGGGCCACAGCTGATAAGTCGGATGCTGGTTCCACCGGCGAAAGCCCAGCCCCACACCCCCTGTCAGGCCCTGACAACAGGCCTGATGTTGAGCCTCTGGACCAGCTGCAGCCTGTGCTGCAGCCTCCCTCTGCACCTCTTGTGGTGGACCCTCTGCATTCCCCTGCACACTCAGAACTGGAAGGGGGAGAGTGACTACCCATTGACACCACCTCGCTGCCAATGCCGGATCACCTGATGCCAGAGTCTCCTTTGGACTCAGCACCAACACCTGATGTCCCTCTGTCTGGGCCATCCATTCCTCCCCTGATCCCGGCAGGACTGTCTGGCCCTTCAGGGCTGACAAAGGACCCCCCAGCTGGAGGCCCAATGCTGGACCTTCCTTTGCCAGGTCCTGCCAATGAGCCATCGGGCCCTCAACTAGGTCCCTCAGCTACTCTGGTGAGCCCTCCACTGAGCTACCTGATGCCCGGCTACCCATCATCGTATTATCCTTCTCCAGGATATCCATCACCTGGGTTCCTGATGCCAGGGTACCTGACACTGGGCTATCCATTGCTTAGATATACAATGCTGGGATATCCTACACCAGGGTACCCCAACACCTCAGTACCCTGTGCCAGGTTACCCTCCATCAGGATATACTCCTTTTTTTCAACTCCCCTCACTGCCTCCTCCTCCACCACCACAGCCTCATGTGGACTTGCAGGTGATGTTAAGCTCTTGGTGGAACAAAGCCAAGCTGCAATTTGCCTCTGAAGTGGACAGACATCAGCCAGTGGATACGCCTTTGTTGGTCCCCTCAGAGCCAAAGACAAGGCATCTTTCATCGGTGGAGTCTTGCCCATCGATTTCCAGTAGGCCTCAAGAGACCGTCACTTTGCCTGATCATCCCAGGGGATTCCTGGTGGCCTTTGAGATTCCACTTCCTAAGGCTAGAAGATACAACATCAGTCTGATGTTGGAATTGGAGTCAGTCTCCTCTCCATCAGGCTCCGTAGCAACCTAAGACAAAGGAATCTCCCAAGTCCCCTCCAGAGGACCCTTCCCTGATGGAGCTCCTCAGAAAGATTCAGGAGGCATATGATTGGAAGACCAAGGAACAAGATCTTCAACATCAGAGGCTCACTGAGCACCTTGATTTGAAGGATAAGTCTCCAACACTCATTCCCCCCTGGATAGGCTCTCACGAGGACCTGGTCTCTACTATCTGGAAACAGACGTCTTCTTTAGCTGCCATATCCAGAAAGGCTGACAGACTTTATCACACCCCTGAAGGAAAAGACCACATCAGCATCCATCCCAAAGCTGACTCTGTGGCCATTAGCATGGCTAATGACCAATCTGCCAAACCTAAACACCTGAGCACCTTCCCTCTGGACAAGGTATTGAGGCAACTAGACCAATTTGGATGGAAATTCTATTCATCCTCTGCATTAGCCTTTCAAACTCTTAACTATGTGGTTCATATGGTGGTCTACCAGAAGTCCATTCTGGGCCAGTTATAATCCAAAATCAAGGTTCTACCTGACTTGGACCTGAAAACAGACATTGCTCAAATGGTCATATCATGCCCTTAGAGCCACCTGTGATGTGGTGGATGCTTCAGCCCATGGCGTACGGTGACTGCTGTGAGCCTATGCAGACACTCATGGCTGAGAATTTCTGGCCTGGCACCTGAAGTCCAGTCTACCATAGAGGACGCTCCTTTCAAGGGACCTGTTCTCTTTGGGAGTGATGTCAAAGACATTATCACTGATTTACAAGACAAGGGCAAACCATTATGTTCTGTTTAGTTCATGTACAAGCCTCCTAACAGGCTCAAGCAGCCATTTTGGAGGCAACAAAGTTATCAACACAAACAACAACCCGACCGTCAGAAAAAAATGTCAGGCTCCCTTGGCAGGTGCAGCCCCCCCCGACTAACTCCCAGAGAGCCTCCAGGGTGGCATTTTCCACCCTCCTTGCTGCTTCCTGACTCATGACAGGCCCTCCTGTCTCAATCAACAGTTCAGAGGAACTGGTAGGGAACGAGTTCACAAGCCACCTACCGGGTTGGGAGGTGATCACTTCCGACTCATGGGTACTTCAGCTCATAGCTCAAGATCACACATTAGAATTTCCAGAGAGACCTCCAGAAAACTCTCCAGGTCCCTCTCATTATCCTCTGGGACACATTTATCTTGTCAGAGAGGAAATCGAATCTCTGCTAAGAAAAGCAGCCATAGAGCTTGTTCCTCAGACACAGGCAGGCAGGGGATATTACTCCTTCTTCTTCCTGGTGCCAAAAAGATGAGTGACTAGGTTTGCTGGCAAAGGCACCTAGCTTCACCTGAGCTCTTTTCTTCTAGGTTGCTTGTAAGGACAGAGCAAGGAACCTTACCAGAGCAAGGAAAAGATTAAGGTTTCTTGTGGCTAAGCAGATATACTGTGTGTTATTATTTTCTTTTGTACTCACAGGGGTTGTTACTGTTTGTTGCTAACATTTTATCACTTTATTTTTCTCTTCAAATTGTTGTTGCTGGGTATACTTTCTGCTGCATTATTACAGGGTGTGCCTAAAGGTTTGTGCTTACAAATTGCTGCTGTAACCTTTTGATTAAAATTGTCTTTTGCAAGGTATATCTTCTGTTACTACTTTATTTTTCTCTGTGGCAAAGTGTTTCTCATAGGGCATATCTTCTGTGAGATTATTACAGGTGGTGCTTTACAGGTTTTACAGTTTTATCTATCATTAGGATAAGGTTTCAGGGCTACTGCATTTGTTGTTGGTTGATTGTTTCTGCTCTTACCTCCTTGTTTCTTTCATCCATGGTTCTTCTTTTTTGGCAGGGGAAGGGCCCAACCACCCACCCCTATCCCCAACCACCCCACACTACACTCGTTTTATAGGGTAGCACAGCCATGACATTTCCTGTAGCAAAGCAGGAAGGGTGGATAAGAGTGGTATCCACATAGTGACCTCATTTACAGGGGCACAAGTAATTTAACTTGTTATAACGAGTTATACAAAAACAAAATACAAAATCAAACTTTTGCTTTCATTTTCCTCCTTCTAATTACTCTGACCAGATTATAAACCCAGCAACTTATCTGGAATGGATATTATTAACTACAGGTACTGTGGGACACTTTTCAAAAGGGCAGTCATACAGGATTTAGGACACTGTCCTACATGCTGGGCCATTGGAGATCTTAGGGCTCAGCTCCAGGCAGCATGGGCAGAGATTGCTGCCTCAAATCACATATTCAGGAGGAAATATATTATAAAACTGCTACCATTTCCCCAACACCCAACAGAAGCACCTTGACTGCAAAGGGTAGTTGGTCCTGGAGGTTGACAGGTGGTTAGGAGGGGCAAATCGGGTGCCCCATCACTCAGTGCTCTCCAACATGTCATCTCCACAAACCATATAAAAACTACAAACAGGTATCTGCCTCTATCTCTGAAATCAAACAAAGGGGCAGAGGACACTGCAGAGCAGGACACTGCAGCACAGGAGCTAACACAACAAAATTTACCCAAAACAGGAACTGTAACAAAAAAAGCAAAAAGGAAATCCAAAAATCTTATGTTCATAGGAGACCTCATGATCCAGGGAGTTGATACCTATCTCCAGCCAGGGGTAATGGTCAGATGTCTTCCAGGTACATCAGCATGGAGAGACACTGACCACATTGCTAAAACTACAGGAATAGGAGAAAACATCAATGTCCTGGTATACATAGGGCCTAATGATCTCGCCAGATGGCCAGTTGTGGAGACCAAGGAACACCTGACCAGGCTGGGTGACAAACTATCATCCATTTCATCCGGCGTCTCCTTCTCTGAGATCCTGCCAGTCTGGGAGAGGGGGAGAAGATGGACAGGAGGTCAGAGAAGGGAGATAGGGGAGCTAAACATGTGACTCAAAGGCTGGTGCCAGGAAAAAGGACATAAATTTGTAAGTAACTGGCAACAGTTTTGGGAGCGAAAGTTCTTTAAATTTGATGGACTGCATCTGATAAGGAGGGAATAAGTGCATTGGGGCAGACGTTTGACGTCTTTGCAGAATATTTAAACTAGCAAATGGGGAGAGGGGAGCAGCACCCGATGCGTTGAATGGGAAGAACACCCCTCCCCCTCAGCTAGTGATCAAACAGGAGTTCAGCATGTTTGTAGTTCATTTGCATCACCAGGTAAGGAAAAATCTCCGGCTCCCCATACGATGTATGGGAAAATGCCAGACCTCGCCCAACAACTAACTCACTGAAATCTGGCCAATGGAAAATCATGTACACAAATGCTCGCAGTCTAGGAAACAAGATTTTTCAGACCTACAGGCAACAATGACAGAGGCAAAACTGGACATAGTAGCCATTAGTGAGACATGGTTCACCAGTAACCACAGTTGGGAGACTTCAGTACCTGGCTATGTACTGTTCAGAAGAGACTGAGTTGCAAAAAGGGGAGGCCTTTATGTCAATGAAAATATCAAATCTACAGAAATTCAGAATACACAACTGTGGGTCACCCTGGAAACAGGAAATGGGACAGCCATACGAACTGGGGTTGTCTACAGGCCTCCAGACCAGGGGAGGACATAGACACATTACTGTTAGAAGATATACAAAACATGACAGCTAAAGGGGAGGTTCTGATAATGGGAGACTTCTACATGCCAGATACAGATTGGTCAACACCAGCAGGAACATCTACCAGAACTACACACATAGTGGATTCCCTGCAGGGGGAGGGCCTCAAACAACTGGTACGACAAGCCACAACATACAGGGCTATCCTAGATCTAGTACTGACTAATGGGGAAAGGATCACAGATCTCCAGGTAGAAGGTCATCTGGGGGTCAGTGACCATCACATGGTGTGGTTCAGTTTGGCCACTAGAACTAAATCATCCCATTCCAAGGCAACAATATGGGACTTTGGAGGAGCTGACTTTGATAAGATGGCCAACAGAGTTAAGCTAGCCCTGGCAAGAAGATATACAGGTGAGGGGGTACATGCAAAGTGGGCAAGCATTAAGGGTGCAATACTTGAAGCAACATCCCATTGTGTTAGAGAGAAAAGGAAGTGCAAAAGAAGAAGGAAACCACTTTGGTTCTCAAAAACAGTAGCAGAAAAGGTCAGAGCCAAAAGGCTGGCCTTCAGAAACTATAAGGGAATGCAGTGGAACGAAAATAGGGAGGCAATCTGTTGAAAATAATAATGGCCAAGGTTCTATACAAGTTAGTTGGCTGTAAAAAAGGTTCAAAAGATACCAAAAGTGTGCAAGTATTTGCAGAGGCTGCAAATGGTTAATGAGTACTAAATGATACCAACATGTGAATTGATATGTATAGCTAGTAAAGGGCTGCAAGTGGCAAACTAATATGTATGTAAGTTTAAGAGTTTAAATTGTTGGAACCATGTAAATGATACTTGTAACAATAAGATGCAAGAAAAGGGTGAAAGGGCACATGTTTTGTTTTAGAGCAAATGTCTTAATCAATCCCAAACTTGCTGTGCATAGCAAAAATCTTGTACAAAACATGTTTTGTTCCTTTGGGCAAGATAGAAGGTCATGACTAACCTTGAATTTAGATAATGGTGTAAGCAGAAATAGAAAAATTACCTGCAAGTTGGCAACCATTAATGTCTGGTTCACCTCCTATTTTATGTTTGTCTATTTTAAACTTACATGATTGGTAATTATTAGTAAATATCTATTATCGCTTGTCTTGTGACATTAGTTTTCTAAGTAAAATATTTTTAGTGCTAGGAATTTTTTTATTTATTTTATAAATTGGATTTATAAACTTCTAGTCAGAGACTCATTGACAAAGGCACCTCATCGCAGGGAGGATAAACAACACATGACAGTGAACGACAATGAGAACAATACAAGCGTGGTACAGCAGAGGTAATATACACAGCAGTTCCAGATATTACATAGAAGAAAATAGGTTTGCAATTAATTACAGATTCAACCAAACATTCTCAAGACAGTATAATAGGCCTGCTCTAGTGTATCTATGGAGCAGCTACCTGGAGAGGGTGAGGACCATGGCCTTGGGTGGGGGAGGCAGTCTGGGAGGACATTGTCAGATACTGAGAGCCAGAAAGAGTGCAGTCTCTAGGACAGTTAGGGGCACCTACTAGTGTACGTGAGGTGTTTCCAGAGGGCAGTTTTAAAGGGGCCTATTTTGGCAATGCTGGTGATATGGGGAGGAGAGAGTTATACCAGGAGGGTGCTATGTAATAGAAGGACCTTTGGGCGAGTGAGGTCCTAGCTCTCGGAACCTGGAAGGTGACCTTGGCTGCATCAGTGGCCACCATCCAGGAGGCTGGTTTCAGGGACGCGGTAACCCCAGGAGGGGACTGCCCAAGAAGTGTTTTTTTGGCCAGTATATAGGTGTGGTAGTGCAGGTGCTCCTTGAAGGAGAGTAGATTTGAGGAGGAGAAGAGTTGGCATATGTGAGTTCTGCTATGGGCACCTGTCAGGAGTCTACAGGCCTTATTTATTGAAGTCTGGGCATTAGAGAGGGTGGTGTTGTCAGCCACAGCATAGATAGGAGCCTGTAGTCAACCAAGGACAGGATAGAGGAGGTGATAGCCAGCCTGAGGGCAGCCTGATGGAGACAGTCTCTGTGGTGGTATAGGAGACCAATCCAGGTGTTTACTGCAGTGGACAGGGTTTTGAGGTGGGCGTGGAAGGTGAATGCCAAATCAAAGGTGATGCCCAGGTATTTGTATGCTGTAACTTGCTCAATGGGGTGTTTGGTGCTGGGAAGGATGTGTAGGGGGGCATTACTGGTGGTGCTCTGATGGTGGGCGAAGAGCATGGATTTAGTTTTTTTTGAGGTTCAGGACCAGGCAGTGGTCATGGAACTATTTTTCAGCTTGACTGAAAACGATCTGAAGGGAGTCCTGGATGGTGGTAGGGTCAGGGTGGGAGGAGACAAGGACCGCATCATTGGCATATAAGAGCATTTTGCCTGAGCAAGTACTGGGAAGAGTGTTGAGAAAGAGACTGAACAGAGTAGGGCCCGGGATGGACCCCTGGGGGACACTGGAGCGAGCAGGTAGCACGGTTCATAGGGTACTGTTTATCTTGACCCATTGGGATCTGTCACGGAGGTAACTAGAGAACCAGGCAAGGGGCCTGAGGAGAACCCCAAATTATGGAGGGAGTCGAACAGGAGGGGTGACATACAGTGTCAAGGCCTTAGACAGGTCTGTAACACTGCCCTAGTACGTCACCTGAGTCAAGTGCAGAGTGTATGTGTTGTGAGAACTCCAGTAGGGCCGACATAGTACTGTGTCAGGGCGGAAGCCATGCTGCTCTGGACACAGTATATGTTGGTGAGGTATTCCATGAGTTGGGTGGAGACTATTTTTCCAGGGCTTTGGGGGATGGAGTTTGGCCTGTAGTTATTTCGCATTGTGCGATCTCCATTCTTATGAATTGGGGCGATTTCAGCTGATTTCCAGGCACTTGGGAACTGACCAAGACAAAGGGACCAGTTTGGCAGGTCAGTAAGAGGGGCTAGCATGACATCCAGGGTTAGCCGGAGAATCCTGGAGTTGATTGGGTCACATTTGGGATTGTGGCTGGAGAGGGCTTTTAGTAGGAGAGGTTTGGCTGTATGGGGTGATATGGTGTGGGAAAGAAATGGGGGTGTTCCAGGCCTGGAGGGATTCAAGGAATAATTGGGTCAAAGATGTGGGTAGATAGGGCAGAGCTGAGATCTGAGAAAGTCATGTTGAGGCATTCAGCAATATGTAGGGGGTCAGCGGTGATACTGCCATTGACCGCTATCTGGGATGGGGGGGTCTTACATCTTGTGACAAATTATTTTTTCCTTTTAATTATTGCCAAGTCAGCAGTGATGTATGTGTTTTGAACCCTTGTCTCATGACCCTACTCTCTTGCCTTATATGGTCAGAGTGTCTAAAAACTGGGAAATTTCTCTTGTTTTGCAATTCTTGTCAAACACTGTATAAATATCAGACAGACTGTATGTCCAGTGTGTCCAAGAGGAAAAGCCATAGATGCTGGACACCCGGAAAGAGGGAGCAAGTTTGCTTCACTCTTTCTGAAAACCTGCAGCCCTGGTGGTAACAAGCCATCAGCTGTTTAGAATTGATCATGTTAGAGGTAAATTGTTAGGGCTTATTTGGGTATTAATAAATTGCAACTGATTTAAGACAACATCTGGTGTCAGGTGGCTTTATTGGATTACCAGGGACCACTAACCCTGGTTAGTGTCATCAGTATGGTATAGTTTCTTTGTTTACAATACCAAACTGCCCTAAGGGAAGCAGGGAAGGCAGTAAGGCAGGCAAAGGCCCAAACTGAGGAAACACTAGCATGAACAGTAAAAGAAGGTGACAAGGCTTTCTGTAGATACATTAGTGAAAGGAGAAAGTCTGGTAACAGGACTGAGCAACAGGAACAACTTATGAGCACTACACAAGCGATGGCGGGGAAAAAGAACTGGAGGCGGCGTCAGGACCATCCTTTATACCGGCGTCGTGTGATGCGGTCACCTGGCGTGGTCGCGGTCCCATGAGGACTGCTAGCTAGAAATTTTTTCCCGTGTGGTCTTGCTGCCGGCGGCGTCAGTCTATATGTAGTACCTACTGCAAGGCCACTCGGTAAGATCGAGGTTCCTGGGATGGCTGGTGCAGAAGAGAACCAAATCTGTCTGGGCAGAAGGAGAAATCAAATCAGCTCGCTTGCTCCCTCAGAAGTTTTAAAGAACTCTCTGGATCATGAGAGGAAGAAAGGCATAGGGAATCTGCCCACACCCAGGAGAGGGACAAGTCTCGCCCAGAAAACGCCAGGCTGGATCTGAGAGCAAGAATTGGGCAGTTTGCATTGGATGGGAGACTAAAGATCTAACTCTGGGTGCCCCATCTGTGAAACCAGAGCCACTGCCACCTCCTGTAGAAGTTCCCACTCATGGACTCTGGCCTGAGAGCGGCTCAGGCCATCTGCGATGGTGTTGTCCACTCCCGGGACATGTACTGCAATAAAGGTTTGCACCGTGTTGCAAGACCCAATCCCACACTCTCATGGCCTCCCAGCAAAGCGGGTAGGAGTGAGTGCCTCCTTGTTTGTTGAGGTAATACATCACCGCGGTATTGTCTGTAACAGGAGTGAACCCGGTGGAATCTCCAACTGGAAGGCTTGCAGAGCATAAAGGACTGCCCTCATTTCTAAAATGTTGATGCGGAGATGAGACTCCTGGACTGACCATCGGCCCCGAGACCGAACACCGTCCAGGTGTGCTCCCCACCTGAGCCCTGAGGCGTCTGTGGAGAGTGTCACAGTCGGAGACGGCGCTGTGAAGGGAACTCCGCAGAAAGGTTCCCCGGATTTAGCCACCATTGCCAATCCCGAATTATGGCATATGTGATTCGGATTGGCTACTACAGATAAAGTCTACCGTTGGTCCCCTGCCATCAGCATTCACTGGGTTACCCGCGTGCAGGCGTGCTGGCGGAACTGTTGCAATAGCGCAGCCATGTGTCGAGCGGACAGAGGACCCGATCTGGCGAGATAGTCTTCTTCAATAACAATCCCTGTTGAAGGATGTGATTCCGCTCTGTCCGAGGAAGAAAAGCTTTCCCTCTGACGGTGTCCAGAACTGCTGCTATAAACTGCAGTTTTTGGGACCGACACCAAAGTGACTACAAAGTAGTTGATGAGAATACCAGTGATGGAAAGGGACTGGGTGCAGTGAATGGCTGTCATAAATTGCCTCCTGGAGGGTGCCATGAGAGCCAGTCGACCAGGTAAGGAACACGTAGTGGCCTTGTCTCCTCAAGATGACCTCGACTGCCATGCGCCATCGTGAATCGTGAGGTGCCGATGACAGTCTGAAGGAAGAGCTGAACTGATAATGTAAAACCGAAACTCAAAGTGCAGGAACCTCTGATGCGCTTCAGCAATCGAATATGCGGGTAAGTCCTGCGCATATCCAAAGATACAGAAAAGCGACTGGCTTCAGCATAGGAATTAGGCCGGAAGGGTCACCATACTTGAAGCGTTGTAAACGACGACAGGTTGAAAGTTGCTGAGGTCCAATATTGGACGAGTCCCTGTTTTCTTTGGAACCAGGAAGAAGTGAATAGTACCTAGTCCTCTCTGGTTCTCTGGGCGTACTCTAAAGGCTTCTTTTCCGAAGCATGAGCATCTCCTGCTGTATGAGCAGGGCATGCTGACAGATATCGGGAAAGCAGGTGAGGTCTTGTGGGTGGACTGCCTACAAATTCTATATAGTGGCCTTTTTTGAACAGTTGCAGAACCCACCTGTCGGTATTGATCGACTGCCACCCTGGCAAGTGGCGTGCGATGCGACCCCTGACTTTCTTTTCCCGTTGATCCTGAGGAGGGGTGGGGGCCAGGTCCGGGAAGGAGTCATGCTGTGGCAGTGTTTGATCCGTCAGGCTGTGCCGACTTTGCAAATCATTGACCTCTGCCTGGGGATGACTTGGCCTGGGCTTTGCAGGTGAAAGTGCCCGTCTGCTGTTGGCCGGAACGTGGCTGTTTCCTTTGTAGCTGGCCATGGAAATGGCTCTAGTTCCTATGAAAGGAACTGGGCCGAGACCTGTACATAGCCTGTACAGATCGAACTGCCTTCCCTGCATTCTGAAGTTTGGCGATTACTCTCTCGGAGGCTTCATCAAATAGGACCTCACCGTTATAAGGGATGTCTAAGATGTTCTTCTGGACGTCTGGGGTAAAACCGGAGACATGGAGCCAAAAGTGTCTCCGGAGACACTGCGCCTGAGGCTGCAGTTCTGGCTGAAGAGTCTGCAGAGATCATATGCGGCTCTGAGCACCTGGGTCCCCACATCCGAACCCGTGTGAAGGAGGTTCAAGAGCTCCTCCTTTTGGTCGCCATTGGGCATCTTCTCAACCAGGTCCTGTCCCTGTTCCCACAGTGCATTCTGGAATTCAACCATGTGGGTGAGGTTAATTCAGTGACCTGATGGCACAAGTCGCAGACGCGTACATGCGCTTACCCAGGATATCCAATTGCTTGGATTCCTGGTCCGTTAGCTGTGTGCTCAAATGCTGAGGTCTTTGAGACCGGTCATGCGAAGCAGTGATGACCAGGGAGTCAGCCAGAGGATGGTTCACTAGATACTGGTCCTCCCTAGGGACCTTGTATAGGCAGTCAGCCTTCTTCGGCACTGCTGGAGTGGAATACAAACATTTCCAGGTGGCCTTGGTGACGTCTGCGAAGGTATCTACCAAGGGTGGCACTATCACAGGCTTCGGGTCTTTCTGCCGAAGGTAGTGGGCAAGGCGTTGTCTCTCAGGGGCAAGCTCTTCAGTATCCCAACCCATATTCTCCTGGATGTCCCTCATGATCTCCGCGAAACAGGGATCATCTGGAGGAGACCTAGGTAGGTCATGTGGGTCTGGAGAGGGAATGCTGATGGGAAAAAGAGATCTGGAGTGCCCTGAGGTGTCACTTCTGGAATCCTCCCCCGACGAGGTGTACCGGTGTCGGCTGGGTCTCTTGGAAAGTACAGTTACGTAAGAACTTACCGTAACAGTAGATCTTCGAGAACAGCTCTTGCAGCAGGTTACATCATTAGGACTGAAGCCAGCAGGCGTCAGGACCCCACGGAAATTTTCTAGCTAGCAATCTTCAGCAGGGACCGCCTCCGATGTCGGTCCCGCCCCCGACGTTATTCGTAGTACATAAGGAGGCGGTCCCACCAGAATCCCCAGTTCTCCCGCCGGAGACTCCCAGCCGCTGGATGACATCGGAAAAGGAGACCGAGGACCCGCCATCAGGTGGCCAAGACTAAGAACCGACCTTTCCAAATGTAGGTTGGAACCTACTTCCTCCAAGGGGGAATGGTGGGCGGGAAGGTACCTACTGCAAGAGCTGTTCTCGAAGATCTACTGTTACGGTAAGTTTTTACGTAACTGTACTATCTTCTTCGAGGTACAGCTCTTGCAGCAGGTTACACCATTAGAACTGATTCCCAAGCAATGGCGCCTTAAAAGCCATCGGGAGGAGGCAATACTGAAGATCCAACCCGTCCTGAGCCTAGGACAGGAGGCCTTGTAGGACAGCAAGGCCGAAACCCGCTCTTCGCCATGAAGCGATGTCCAGGCTGTAATGCCTGATAAAGGTGTGCACCAAGGTCCAGGTGGCTGCAGCACATATGGCCGATGTGGATACTTTCTTGAGTGCCGCAAAGGATGTAGCCACTCCCCTTGTCAAATGGCCCTTGACCACACCTGGTAAGGGTTTCTAGCGTTTGTTGTAGCAAAAGGAAATGCACTGAATGAGCCAGCGCTAAAGGGTCTGTTTCGAGACTGGAACTCCATCATCCTCTCAATGAATGAGACAAACAGCTGTTCACTTTGAGTGCTGTTTGGTCCTAGTCAAATAATTATCTAAGACATCGGTGAACATCCAGGGTGTGAGCAGTGCTACTCTCGATTAGCGTACCTAGGGAAGTACTGGTAAATCAATGTCCTAGTTAAGAGTGAGGGCTGAGACCACTTTAGGAAAAAACTTGGGATTCGTCCTCAGGGACACCCTGTCCTGATGAAAAATTAAATAAGACTCCTTGCACATGAGAGCGTGTAGTAACAGCAACTAAAAATACAGGTTACTCACCTGTAACAGGAGTTCTAGGAATGGTATATGTTGTTCATCCACACTATCTGGCAGGTTCCTTGCCGCTTTAAATCTTGCCGGAAGGTCTTCAAACTAGCTCACTCCACCACCGGGTGGTAAAACTCTGGCTCCACCCATAGCTAGATCTGGCCGCTGGAAAGCTCAGGTTGTCTTGTCCAGGCTGGGGAGGTCGGGTGGGTTCGTGTGGATGAACAACTATACCATTCCTAGAACTCCTGTTACAGGTGAGTAACCTGTATTCTAGGGACATGGATATGTTGTTCATCCACTATCTGGCAGATTCTAGCAGTTCTCCGGGAGGAGGGCAAGCGCACCCCTATATACTTACTTGGGAACAGAGATTGGAGACAGGCCCCAAAACCAACATCGATGTGACTCAAGGTCAGATGTGGTAATGGGTAATGAAGGTGTGTGCTGACTTCCAGGTAGCAGCCCTGCAGATTTCCTGGATAGGGACGTCCCTGGAAGCAGCCCACCGATGCAGCAGTATGGCGGGTAGAATGAGCTCTTATCCTCTGGGGCTCCATGCCCGCCAACTCCTTGCGAGATTTATGCAGGAGGTGACCATCTGCCTATTCGTCACTTGGCTGCAGGTCTGCCAGGTGCAGCTTCAGCGTGAGTGACAAACAAGCTGGCGAACCTCTCCCAATTTCAACCGTGCCTCCTTATAATAGCGGCGCCCTTCTAGGGTCAAAGTATGGAGCCTTATATTGACCTCCGAGTGTGATTGGGGTAGAATACCGGCAGAGTCAACACCTGCTTAAGGTGAAACTCTGACACCACCTTGGAAGGAATTCGGGTGGGGCGTGAGGACAACCTTGTCCTGTGGAAGACCAGGTAAGGAGACTCGATGCTAAGCGCCTGGGTTCTCCATCCTTCTGGCTGGCGTGATGGCGGTCTTCCACGACAGGTGGGGAGACCACACTGTGCATTGGTTTGAATGGCGCCCATGAGCTTTGCCAGTACCAGCAGTAAATCCCACGGAGGTGGGGTTCCCACTGGAGGAAATGTGATCAAGGCCTTTAAAAGGCGCCCAACCACTTTCTCCTCGCCACTGACTGCTGGCCGGCCCGCGCCCAGTAAGCAGAAATATTGCCAGGTGCTGTAAGGTCGTCGGCCCTAAGCCCTTGACTAGATAGGGACCATAGATAGTCAAAATGCTTGCCACAGGACATGAGAAAGGTCAACACTTTATCCTGACACCAAATGAGAACCTCTTCCATTTGAGGCATAGCATTTTCTAGTCGACTCATTACGGAGACGCCTCAACAGCGTTGAGGACACTCGATGGAAAGACCCAAAGCCTGGAACTCTGGCCGCTCAGGAACCAGGCCGTCAGGTGCAGGGATTGAAGGTCTGGATGGAACACCTTCCCTGATTGACTGAGAGCAGGTCCGGGCGAGCTGGAGCTGCCTCGAGTCCTGGAGCTGAGACTGAGGAGATCTGGGTACCAGAACTGGCCGAGGCCAGTCTGGGGCTATCAGAATCACCTGCATTGTCCCTCCTCGCTTTCAGCAGGACCCTGTGAATCAGGGAGGCAGGGAAAGCGTAAAAAGCCGGGGTCCACGGCCTCGACAGGCATCCTGCAGCGAGCCCTGCTGAGGGGTGGGCATGAAACAGCCTCAGCTTGGCGTTCTCCTGGAAGCAAACAGATCCACCAAGAGGTGTGCTAGCAGGAGAACAGGTCTTGTACTATCTCAAGCGAGAGACCACTCGTCGATGCAGGCCTATCCGGCTCAGGGCATCGGCCAGGTGTTGGAGGCTCCTGCCACATGAATGACCAGGAGATCGCCTCCAGGCTGCGCACTAGTGACCAGATGCGGAGAGCTTCCTTGCATAAGAGCATGGGCGTGTCCCGCCGTGGCGGATTTTAGATAGTACATGGTCGTGGTGTTGTCCGTCTGGACCCGGACCATGACCCGGAGAAAGCGAGACAAGACGGTGAGAGCTAGGCGGACCGCCGCAGACTCAACAGGTTGATATGGCATCGGGACTCCCGCGGGGACCACAGGCCGTGCACTCGGTGTTCCCCAGATGGGCACCCCAACCCATCAAGGGCGTCGGTCGTTGAGAGACCCGTCGGCTCGGGAAGCGGACAAGCAGGATACCCTCCTGCAGATGGGACAGAGCGGTCCCAC
This sequence comes from Neoceratodus forsteri, assembly GCA_016271365.2. Lineage (NCBI taxonomy): Eukaryota > Metazoa > Chordata > Ceratodontiformes > Ceratodontidae > Neoceratodus > Neoceratodus forsteri. The sequence goes on from CM028132.1 coordinate 1,416,596,862, forward strand.
CACTGGAAGCATTCTACATCTCCTGGAGTCGTCCACACCGCTGGTCAAAGGATGCAGCGCTGTGACCACTGGCTGGCCAGTCCCCACTGGAGGGGCGCGTGTGCCCGTGCCCAGCAGACTACACTGGTACAGGCACGCCATGAGACCCAGGGTGCAGGAAGTCCCGGACAGGCGCGGTGCCCAACCAGAAATGATTGGGCAAGGAGGTGAAACCTCGGCCCTGTCCGCCGGGAGCCGTGCTCTGGCTCAAGACAGTCGAGCTCTGCCCCAATAAGATATCACCTGCTTGGCTCGAGGTCCGAGGCTTGGCCGCCGTTGACTAGGAGGCGAGTTGAGAGCAAACCTGGAGGGCAGATCTCTGGACCGCTCCACCTCCGACCTGGAGGGGCTGCTATCAGCCAATCGTCCAGGTAAAGGGTACACGGACCCCTGGGTGCCGGGAATGCTGTCACCACTGCCATGCACTTGGTGAAGACCCTGGGAGCTGGAGGGCCGAAGGGCATGGCCTGGAACTCGAAAGGGATCCCTCCGCTCTGAGGCGGAGAGGATCTCTGATAGGATGGACGAGATAGGGACGTGAAGAGCGCATCCTGAAGTCAGAGAACAGACCACTGCGCCCGTGTTCCAGAGATGGTATTATCTGAGCCGGGTGACCATTCAGAGGTTCGAGACCTTAGGAACTTGTTCAGGTCGTGTAGAGTCGAGAATGGGAGCCAGCCCCGTCCGTTCGGGACAGGAAGTACCTGGACATGAACCCTGGTTCTGATGGAGGGTCCTCTATCTCTTTTATCACCCTTTACTGAAGGAGGGAGGCGATGTCGACTCAGCGAGCCTCCAGAGAAGTCTGGGGACCCGAAGCCCCCTTAGGCGGCGGCTCTGAAGGTGGAGCCGCTCGATTCCAGAGGCAGGCCTCTTCCCACCACCTCCAGAACCCACCTGTCTGTGGTATCAGCGGACCAGGTGGAAAGGAAGTCTTGAGCCGTCCCCAGAGACCAGGGGAGGCGAGGTGGCTGATGGGGTGACACCCCTCAGCCCGTCACTGTGCAGGCTTGGAGGAAGGACCGGCCAAAGGGACCACAAGACCCTTTCCTCCTTGCTTCCTATGAGAAGCTGATGATGGCAGGCTTGGAATACAGGTCTAGCCTGCTGGCCCTAACGTTGTTGGGCCAGGCGTGCTGTGAGGAGCAGGCGAAAGGAGGCTTAGGCTGGGGCTTCACGGCCCTTGTCCTTCTCTGTGGACGAGACCCGAGTCAAGGTGGCATTGGGCTTTTCGATCCTCTGGAGGTGGCTTCACTCAGGGCCGAAGAGTCAGTTCCCAGGAAGGAACATCCACAAGCTTGTGCTGGGTATCCAGTGAAAGTGGATATCCGCAGCCACGCCCGCGCGCTAGCCACTACGGCCGCCACTGACCCGGGCACAAAATCCCCAGTCTCAGCGCAGTCTGGAGCTGCTACTCAACTACTGCCCTGCCTGGTCCGCACCTGCTTACTGTGGTCTGCAGGTCCGGGGAAGATGAGGGCGACCTCATCCAGGAAGCCCAACAGGGCATGGGAAAAATGTGCCATCAGGCGGCGAACTGGCCTGGCGAGGCGAGGGGAGGCAGCATACACTTTCACCCGCATAGTCCAGTTTCTTGGACTCTTTGTCGACGGTTGTCACGTCCCTGGCATTTCAGCACGCACGGAAAACACTATCCGTGACCAACCCCTCAGCCAAAGGGTGTTCGGAAAAGCGGACAGAGAGCCTGTAGGGACGCATACTTCCTGGCCATCCTGGCCGGCGCAGGACAGGAAGCGGATATACCACAATTCCAGGGCGGACCAACAATGGCCGGCCACGAAAAAGGCCTCCGTGGGAGATCCCTCGGTCCAGAATCTCAGTGAGGGGATATCTAGCCCCGTTTGGACCACGGGTTCAGACTTCATCCCAGTGGATTCTGAGATGAGCCTGAGTAGTCCAAGGAAGGGACGAAGGGCTATAGTCATCGACTGCCCCAGAGGACTCCAAGTCTAGGCGCTTGGAAAACAGGGAGGTGAGTCGTCGTCCGACTCCGACGAGGTCGTTGAATAGCTGCCTGAGCCTGCGCCACCCTCCACGTGCCGAGGCTTATCGGGAGTGAGGGTGACCGAAGAAAAACCTATGGGGAAGGCCATGAGCCGACCACGAACTTTGTCGGGCCCTGACTGTCGGTTAGGCGGGCGGTTCTACAGTATTGGTGGGGCAGCAGGAATAGACGAACAACCGGCCTGAAACAGGCTCCTCGACCCCGTGAGGGGTGTTTCGGCCGTTCTGGTGACAACCATTTATGGCGGAGAAGAGGCCTGAGCCGGCTTGTTTCCGGCCAGAAGTAGTTGTTGCCACATAAGTTCCTCATATTTCGGAGCAACTTAGCGACAGACCTCCCCTCGTCCGAGGAGGAGGAAGATGAGGAAAATGACGCCCGCTCAGCGGTGCCGAGACCGCCTGTGTCGGCAGGATCGGCTGGACCCGCGATGATGTCGAGACCGAGACCGAGAATCTCGACTGAGCCGAGGTCAGCATGTGAGGCCGAGGATCGGCAATCCCTCGGCTTCGATCGACAAATCCGATGGCTCCGGTGCCGGAGGTGCAGATGAGCCGACGGTATCCTCAGACCTCACCGGGGGAACCGGGGAGGAGGGATTTTCGGCTTCTCCAGCCGACAACCCGTCTAACGGGTCGAGAAAAATCTTGACCACGTCGGCTGGTGTCTCGGACACCTGGCCTGACGGGGGTACCCGTGAAACCAGTGGCGGGCGAAATTTGGCCGAAGTGGAGCTGTCCGACAAGGAGGAGATCTTTCCGCTCCCAGGGCGTCGGCGATGGGACTTACCCTACTTTTCTTCGACCGGTGATCGGGTCAGAAGAAGTTGGACCCTAAGCCTTTGGTTGAGAGGGTCAGGCAAAACTCATAAAGGAAGCTGAATAGGGAGGCCCCGGCCGAGGCGGAGACGATGCCGCGGTCGAAGATGTCGCGGCCTGAGCGCCTCCTCCTCGAGGCGACCATCTACTCGAGTTGTTCCAGCGGATCCGCGGCCGCGAAACCGCCAGTCGGGCCTCCTTAGATTTGACGGAGAAATCTCCTTTCAGGGCGCCCAAGTTGGAGGCGGGCAGTATGATCCTCGGGGCGTAGACCGAAAGGAAGAGCACAGTTCGCTTGAGCCTGGGTCGTGCTCCTGGCCAAGGCAGTAAGCAGCATGTGGAGTGAGGTCAGTCCGAGACATCTTCTGCCCACAGGGACATCTCCGAAATCCGGGAGTCGATTTGTCCATTGCAGCCGCGAGGGAAGAAGGCCGAAGTGGTAAAAGTTTGTATTTGAAAAATTTTTTTTAAATTGAAGATTTAGGCCCAAAGCAATCGCAGAAGAGTTAAGGAGGGAACCTGAGCTTCAAGCGGTAAGGAAGATCTGGCATCATGGGGCGGAGCCGAGAGTTTTACCACCCGAGTGGGTGGGAGGAGCTAGCTTGAAGACCTTCCGGCAAGATTTAAAGCGGCAAGGAACCGCCCAGATAGTGTGGATGAACAACATATCCATGTCCCTAGAAACAACGTATTCCACGACAGAAAACGCAGCTCGTAATCTGCGGCCAGTTCAAATGGTGGCAGTGTAAGCTGCTCCAGGACGAAAGGAAAATCCCAGGAGGGGCGGAATCCCTAATAGGCGGCCCTGGGTGGAGGACCCCTCTTAAGAGAACACGGAGAAGTACCAGCTGTGCCACGTGTGTTGGGCCTATGGGGCATGGTAGGCTGATATGCACACAGGTGCACCTTGATCAAGGTAGCTAACCCTGATTGAAAGAGGGAAAGCAGGTATTCCAGAACTAGTTGCTCTGGGCAGTCTAAGGGTGAGAAGCCGTGTGCCCGAGACCACAAGCAAAACCTATGCCATTTCATGGAATATGTAGCATGTGTCGCCGGTTTTCTGGCGGCAGAAAGAACTTCCGCCACCTCCTGTGAGACCCCATGTCGCAAGATGGCTACGTCTCTAGGAGCCAGGTGTGCAGGTTCAGAGAAAGCAAGTCCTGGTGGACTAGCGAACCCTCCTCCTGAGACAACAGGTGGGAGCTGATTGGCATAGGAGGTGGAGGTTCCCGGGCCAATTGACTCAGAAGCAGAGCCATCTGTCTGGGCCAAGAGCACTATTAAGATAAACGTTGCGTGCTCCCTGTGAAGTTTGAGAACTCTCTGGATCAACGGGAAGGGAAGGTAGGTATAGAGGAATCTGCCCGCCCAGGAGAGGGACAACGCGTCTCGCCAGAAAACACCAGGCCCTGGATCTAGTGAACAAAAATTGGTCAGTTTTGTGTTGGATGGGGATGCAAATAAATCCAATTCTGGAGTGCCCCATCTGAGAAAAAGATACTCTGCCACCACCTGTAGAAGTTCCCATTTGTGGACTCTGGCCTGAGAACGACTCAGGCTGTCTGCGACGGTATTGTCCACACCGGGAACGTGAACTGCAATGAGGTTCGCGCCGTGTCGTATTACCCAATCTGACACTCTAATGGCCACCCGGCAGAGGGGGTAAGAGTGTGTGCGTCCTTGTTTATTGAGGTAATACATCACCGCTGTATTGTCTGTTTGCAACAGGAGAGTACTCGGTGGGATGTCCGACTGGAAGGCTTGCAGGGCATAAAGGACCGCCCTTATCTCCAATATGTTGATATGGAGATGAGATTCTTGAGTGGTCCAAGTTCCCTGAGACCTCACCCAGTTCAAGTGTGCTCCCCACCCCAGCCCTGAGGCATCTGTGGAGAGTGTTACCACGGGGGAGGCTGTGAATGGAACCCCACAAAGAGGGTTCCCGGGTCTAGCCACCATTGCCAGTCTCGAACCACAGACTTCATGATTCTTACTGGATGCTGCATATGGTCTTGCCTTTGGTCCCATTGCACTCTTAGCATCCACTGGGTTACCCGAAGGTGGAGCCTTACCATCAGGACAGTAGGAATGGCCGCAGCCATGTGTACGAGCAGGCGAAGGACCAGTCTGGCTGGGACAGTCTTCTTCACAAATGGGTCCCTGATGAGGATCAATCGTTCGCTCTGTCTTCAGGAAGAAGGCTTTCCTGCAATGGTGTCCAGAACTGCCTGTGGATGCAGTTTCTGGGATGGTACCAGGAGAGACTTCTCGTAGTTGATTAGGATGCCCAGGGACTGAAAAAGGGCCTGGGTATGCTGGATTGCTATCAACAGCTCCTCCCTGGAGGAGGCCATGAGAAGTCAATCGTCCAGGTACGGGAACACATAGTGGCCCTGTCTCCTCAGAGATGCTGCCACGACTGCCATGCACTTGGTAAAGACCCTGGGGGCCGATGACAGCCTGAAGGGAAGCGCTCGGAACTGAAAGTGGTGGCCGAGAAACTTGAAGCGCAGGAACCTCCTGTGCGCTTGAGCGATGGGGATGTACAGGTAAGCGTCCTGCATGTCCAAGGACGCCAAGAATGCGTCCTTCTTCAGCATGGGGATTAGACCCGGAAGGGTCACCATGCCGAAGCGTTTGTAGGCGACCAACATATTGAGGTTGCTAAGGTCCAAGATTGGATAGAAGTCCCCTTTTTTCTTTGGAACCAGGAAGAAGTGGGAATAATATCCTGTTCCTCTCTGGTTCCCTGGGACGTACTCCAAAGCTTCTTTCTGTAGAAGCGTGAGCACTTCTTCCCTGACGAGCAGGGCATGCTGACCCGAATAACGGGAGAGCAGAGGAGGCCTTGTGGGGGGCTTGTCTAATAATTCTATAAAGTGGCCTTTTTGACCAACTGTAACACCCATCTGTCGGTGGTGATTGACTGTCATCCTGGCAGGTGATCTGCGATGCAACCCCCAACCTTTGTTTCCCGTTGATCCTGAGGGGCCGGGGCCAGGAAGGAGTCATGCTGTGGCAGCAGAGGGTCCTGCAGATTGGGCCGACTTGGTGGAACGTTGGCCTCTACCTGAGGATGCCTTGACCTGGGCTTTTCAGGAGAAGGAGCTCCTCTGTTGTATGCCAGGACGAGGTTGTTGCCTCTGAATCCGGCTACAAAAACGACTCTGGTTCCTATGAAAGGAACTGAGTCTAGATCTGTACATTGCTTGGACAGATCGAACCGCCTTCCCAGCCTCTTGTAGTTTGGTGATGACCTCAGATGCCTCACTGAACAAAACTTCGCCATGGAAGGGGGCATCCAGAATGATGTTCTGGACGTCCGGGGTAAATCCGGAGACACGGAGGCATGAGTGTCTCCGGAGGCATACACATGAAGCTGCCGCTCTGGCCGAAGAGTCCGCAGAGTCATACGCGGCTCGGAGCACCTGGGTCCCCACGTCTGAACCTGTGCGGAGGAGCTGGAGAAGCTCCTCCTTCTGCTGTCTGGCAATTTCTCTGCCAATTCCTGTCCCTGTTCCCACAATGTGTTCTGAAACTGAACCATGTGGGTTAGGTAGTTCAGGGATCTGATGGTGCAGGTCGCAGCTGTGTAAGTGCGCCTACCCAGCGCGTCCAGTTGCTTGGACTCCGAGTCCGGTGGCTGCGTGCTCAGATGTTGCGGCCCCTGGTACCGGTCATGAGAGGCTGTAATAACCAGGGAATTGGCCAGAGGATGATTGTCCAAGTACTGGTCCTCCCTTGGGGCCTTGTACAGGCGGTCAGCCTTCTTCGGCATAGCCGGGAGCGAATGTGGACGTTTCCACGCCGCCTTGGTGACGTCCACGAAAGTGTCCACCAAGGGTGGTACCACCACAGGCTTAGGGTCTTTCTGCCAAAGATAGCGGGCAAGGCGTAGTCTTTTGGGGTCGAGTTCCTCTGCATCCCTTCCCATGTTCTCTTGGATGTGCCTCATGATCTCAGAGAACGAGGGGTCATCCGGAGGAGTCCTAGGAAGTTCATGTGGGTCTGGAGAAGGGATGCTGATCGGTGAAGGAGATCTGGAGCATACCGAGATGTCAGATCGTGAATCCTCCGTAGACGGTGAATAGCAACTTTTTCTGGGTCTCTTGGGGCTCGGTGACCCTGAAGAGGATCTGAATGGCGGTCTTCTCTTGTCTGTAGGTCTGCCCCTAGGAGGTCCCACTGGCTCCTGAGGGGAAGGTACTCGACCTGCTGCCCCTTTTGGCAAAGGAGGGGGCGCAGGGGTCGGTGGTGATGCGGGTGCGGGAGGAGGGTGTGTGGTGACCACATCCTTTTTCATGGTGTCCCACCAGAAAGTGAATAGCTCCTTCACTTCTGCTAAGTTAAGGCCCGACAACGGGCCGAGTGCCGGTGGTCTGTCATCAGGTCCCGGCATTGGTTCCACAGGGGTCTCCGGTTCTGGGGTGGGTTCCCGCAGGAGCTCGACGGGACCGGGGTCGCCCGCCTGGTCCTTGGGCTGAGTGGACTCCTCCTCCATCAACGCCTCCTGGCCGACGTCGGTAGGTGGCGGTGTGGTTCTTCTAGCTGCTGTATCGGATGTTGGTCCCCCGGCCGGCGTCCTGGGAGGTGAGTGCCTGGCCAGTGACGGGTGAACTGTCGCCGGCTCCCAGGAGTGTCTGTGAAGTTTAGCCGACATCGGGTGGGCCGACGTCGGGTCCGACGTCCACTTCAGGGAGGTCAGCTCCTTGGTCCTACTTTGGGGAGGGGGAGGCAGGGAGACTGACCGGACGTCAGAGGCCGAGTGCCGGGACGAGGACTTGTGGTGCTCCCCTGACCTGGATGAGGCCTTGGAAGAAGAAGTAGGCCTGGAGGTCTTAGCAGGCCGCAGGGTAGAAGAACCACTGGCTGACTTGACCATGACCGGAGGAGGCTAAGAATGGGCCCGAGACTGAGAGCGTTCGGACCTGGAGCTAGAGCTGTGGGAGTCCGAGGCCCTAGAGGGGGATTTAGGTTTTACCTTCTCCCAGTGCTTCTCATGGTGCCTGCGGGATTTCTCCGAAGATTCCCCCTTGGAGGAAGGATCCCTGGCCTTGAGCTTTTCTTCTAAGAGGAAAGCCTGGAGAGCCTTCTGATGGCGGATCCAGGTCCGGCTGTTAAAGCCCTGACAAAAGGAACAAGCTTGGGTATCGTGATCCAGGCCCAGGCACCGGACGCAGGCCGAGTGGGGGTCTTTGAACGGGATCTGCTTCCCACAGGTGCACTTGGAAGAATGGCCCTCCACAGAAGTTGGGGAGGACATCAGATAGAAGAGTAGATCTTGAAGAAGGTATTCTTGAACAAATTCTGATTTTCGGAAGAAATTCCGGTCGGCAGCGCTAGAACTGACCGAGGTCGAGACATACAAGTAGGCAATGAGGAAGAACTGGAGATTCTGGCGGGACCATCTTCTTGTATTTCACGACTGATGTCGGGGGCGGGACAGACGGAGGCGGTCCCCGCTGAAAATTGCTAGCTAGAAAATCTCCGTGGGGTCCTGACACCTGCCAGCTTCAGTCCTAAGGGTGTAACCTGCTGCAAGAGCTGTACCTTGAAGAAGATATGGGAGACACTGAGGTGGATCTGCCCCGAGGAGGTGGTGTTTGCTCCTTGGGGGTTGGCAACCGTTCTATGGGCTCCTTGGACGGTGGAGGGGAAGGAGGTGGTGAAAGTGTAGGAGGAGGCAGAGTCGGAGTAGAAGGACTTGTGGCGACCACATCTTTTCTGATGGTGTCTCACCAGAAAGTAAAGAGTTCCTTTACCTCTGCCAAACTCATGCCCGATGATGGGCCCGGTGCCAGTGGCCTGTCGCCGGAGTCAGGCGTCGGGTCCCCGAGGGAGCCCGGCATCTCCCGCTTGGTCCTTGGGCTGTGTGGTATCCTCCTCCGAGGAGTCCGGTGGTGTGGTCCTCTTCTCTGGGGTGCTTGATGTGGGTCCCTGGCCGAAGCCCTCGGGCGAACACACCTGGCGCAGCGTTTTGGAGTTGCGGCTCCTGGGAGCGCTGGTGATGCTTGCCCGTCTGCTTGAGGGATGTCAGGTCCTTGGTCTTGTGAGGAACTGTATCTGACCCATGCGGAGGCTGGGAAACCCACCTAACGTTGGAGTCCCGCCGGTGGGAAGAAGACTTATGGCGCTCACCGGACTTCAACTATGCCTTAGATGGAGTGGAAGAGGCCGGCGGCCTGGAAGTCTTCAGGGGCTGCAAAGAAGAGGAACCGCTGGAGGATCTGACCTGAACTGGGGGAGGTTGCGATTGAGCCCTGGAAGGAGAGCGGTCCGATCGAAAGCTGGAGCTTCGGGAGTCCGCGGCCCTCGCAGGGGACCTGGGCCTTTCCTTTTCCCAGTGTTTGTGGGTTTTGCCCAATGACTCCATGGAGGAAGGTTCTTTATCCATGGTTTTCAGTTTCTCCTCAAGAGAAAGCTGAAGAAACCTTCTGGCCGGATCCTGTCTCGACTGTTGAAGCCCTGGCAGAAAGTGCAGGCCTTAGTATCGTGTTCCGGGCCTAGGCAGCGCACGCAGGCCGAATGTGGATCCTTGAAGGGGATCTGCTTGTCGCAGGCACACTTCGATTGGTGACCCTCTAGAGAGGTAGTTGGAGAGGACATCAGTTGAATCCAAAGTCGTGAAGAAAGACAAAATCGTCGTAGCTCTAAAGGTTGTCGCATGCTAGAAAATGGACTGAAAGGCTGATACTGGCGATGTCGATGGCAGAAAAAGAACTGGGGATTATGGGGGGACCGCCTCCTTATGTACTACGCCTGACATCAGGGGCAGGACCAATGTTAGAGGCAATCCCCGTTGAAGACTGCTAGCTAGAAAATTTCCATAGAAACATAGAAGTTGATGGCAGATAAGGACCGCAAGGCCCATCCAGTCTGCCCATTTCTTTTTCTACCTTATAAATGTGCCATTGGCCTTTGCTCTGTCAGTGGCCTATCTACTCATAGTCATTTGTATTGCTCCCTTATGCCTATCCCATGCCTGTTTGAAGCCCTGCACTGTATTCATAGCCACCACTTCTTGTGGTAAGCCATTCCATGCATCTACCACCCTTTCTGTGAAAAGAATTTCCTCATTCCCCTTAATCGGCCTCCCTCTAATCTCATGCTGTGTCCTCTTGTCCTGCTATTTTCTTATATTTAAACATGTTAGACTCTTTCACCTTGTTTATGCCCTTAAGGTGTTTAAATGTCTCGATCATATCACCTCTCTCCCTCCTTTGCTCAAGGGTATACATATTGAGCTCTGTTAATCTGTCCTCATATGTCTTCTGATGCAGTCCCTGCACCATTTGGTTGCCCTTCTCTGGACTGCCTCAATTTGGTTAATGTCCTTGTGAAGGTGTGGCCTCCAATACTGCACGCAGTACTCAGATGGGGCCTAACCAGTGTCTTGTACAGAGGATTATTACCTCCCTCTTCGACTTGTGATACCCTACTAATACACCCTAACACCCCCCTAGCCTTACCTACTGCTTTAGAGGTCTGCTTGGATGATTTTAGGTCATCAGTGATGATGATGCCCAAGTCTCTTTCTTCCTTTGTGACTGCTAGCAACTCCCCTCCCAGCCTATAGGTGGCTTCAGGGTTTCTCTTCCCTATGTGCATGATTTTGCACTTCTTTGCATTAAATCCCAGTTGCCACTCTTCTGACCATTCTGCTAGTTTATCCAGATCTCTTCTCATTCTGCCCACCCCATCTGGATCATCTACTCTGTTGCAGATCTTGGTGTCATCTGCAAACAGACAAGCCATGGAGTCCTGGCGCCTGCCGGCTTCAGTCCTAATGGTGTAACCTGCTGCAAGAGCTGTATCTCGAAATAAGATCTTAGGGTTGGTGTGCAGAGCAACATGATCCTTGTGAAAAATCAAGTATGGAATTTTATACATCAGGGCCTGGAGCTCGGAAATTCTCCGAGCAGAAGTAATGGCCACCAGGAAGAGAGTCTTCCACGAAAGGAACTCCAATTCTGTGGAAGCTGCCAGTTCAAAGGGAGGCAGAGTAAGTATCTTGAGAACAAAGTTCAAGTCCCAAGGGGGGGAGCAGGAGTACGTATAGGAGGTCTCAGATGGAGGACCCCTCTGAGAAAGGTCTTAGAGACCTCCAATTGAGCAAATGTCTTGTCTGCAAAGGGGACATGATAGGCCGAGATGGCTGCCATGTGGACTTTCAGAGAATAATGACTGAGACCCAGGTCAAACAGGTGGCGTAGGTACTCCAGCAGAAGCCCCGCTGAGCAGGAAAAGGGTTCCATATTCTTGGAAGCAGCTCAGATAGTGAATCTTTTCCACTTCATGGCATAGGTGGATCTAGTGGAGGGTTTTCTAGCCTCCACCAAAATCTCCGCCACTTGAAGAGACACCCCAAAATGGGATTGAGCTAAGTCTGCAGAAGCCATGCGTGCAGCTGAAGAGATTTGAGGCCTGGATGGACCAGGGTCCCCGATCCTGGGTCAGTAAACCTCGAGTTAGAGAAAGAGGATGATCCTCTGAGTATTGTTGTGGTAGAGAGAACCAAACTTGCCTGGGCCAGAAAGGAGCAATCAGAATTATTCGTGCTCCTTCTGAAGCTAGTTTCTGCAAGACTCGGATAAGTGGAATTGGGGGAAAGGCATAGATGAATCAGTCCTTCCAGTCTGGAGACAGAGCGTCTCTTCAGAAAGCGCCTTGCTCTGGAACGAGTAAGCAGAAGATGGGAAGCTTTGAGCTTAGAAGGGATGTGAACAGGTCAACGTGTGGTGTTCCCCAAAGTCGGAAGATATTGTCTAGGACCCCTTGGTCCAGTTCCCACTTGTGAGGCAGGGCAGAAGAGCGACTTAGCTTGTCTGCCAGGGTGTTGTTGACTCCCGGAACGTGAACTGCCATGAGGTGAAGGTCGTGTTATGTTGCCCAATCCCAAACCCTCATTGCTTCCCTGAAAAGAGGGTAGGAACGAGTCCCCCTTGTTTGTTGATGTACCAAACCACACACGTTGTCCCTCTGGACAGCTAGGTGGCCGGGAAGGATGTATTGGTGAAGGGCTTGGAGAGCGTACAACACTGCCCAAAGCTCGAGCACACTGATGTGGAGTGTTTGTTCAAGCTTGCACCAGGAGCCCTGGGTCCGATGGGGACCTAGATGGGCTCCCCAACCTTCATCCGAGGCATCTGTGGTTAGAGTCTGGGAGGGGGGAGGAAGAAAGAAAGGAACTCCCCGAAACAGGTTCTCTCGAACCATCCACTATTGCAAGTCTCGAAGCATCGGCAAGAAGACTAGAACTGTGTGATCTAAGTCGTCCACTAATATCTCACTGGGAGCGAAGAGTCCATTGAGATACTCTCACGTGGAGTTGAGCGGGAGGAACTATCGGGATAGCAGCCGCCATAAGCCCGAGAAGGCGAAGGATTGACCTTGCACTGACCCACCTGTGGCCGGACAACAGACTTATCTGAGTCTGGACGCCCTGTCCAGTGGCAGGAAGGCAATGCCAATGGTCGTGTCTAGAATCGCCCCGATGAACTGTGGTCTTTGGGATGGGATCAAGTGAGACTTAGAATGGTTGATGGTAATACCCAAGAAGGCAAAATCATGCTGGGTAAGGGTGAGGCAGCGCAGGAGTTCCTCCCTGGACCAGGCCGCCAGTAGCCAATCGTCCAGGTATGGGAACACCTGCACCCCCTGGTACGCAGGTACGCCACCACCACTGCCAGGCATTTGGTAAACACTCGGGGTGCCGAGGATAGGCCAAAACGGAAGTGCCTTGAATTGGTAGTGGTCACCCTGGAACACAAAACGAAGATATTTCCGATGAGACGGACGAATAGAAATGTGCAGGTAAGCATCCTGCATATCCAGGGCACAGCCATTGACCCGACCAGAAAAGGGGCAGAAGGCTCTGCAACAAGAGCATTCTGAACCTTTTGTGCTCCACAAAAAGATTCAGGGAACTGAGATCCAGAATAGGTCCGAGATCTCCAGTATTCTTTGGGACCAGGAAGAAATGGGAATAGTAACACGTCCCTTGAAGATGAAGGGGGACAGGTTCTATTGCTTGTTTCAGAAGTAGAGCTGAACTCTCCTCCTGGACCAAGAGAAGGTGTTCCCATGACGACTTTAGAGAGGGGGTGGCGAGGTGGTTTCTGTAGAAACTCTATCGAGTGTCCTGCGATCAGCTGGAGCACCCAAGAATCTGATGTTATTCTCTCCCATCCCGGAAGGTGGAGGGAAAACATCCCTCCTACCGGTTCCTCCGGGGAGTCCGAAGGCTGTGGGAGAGGGAAGGAATCAGATGGTGTGGGGCAGCGGCGCAGCTGAAGCACCCGCTGCTTTTTTGGGCTGAGGGGCTTAGCAGCTGTAGGGCCCGACGTTTATAGCCGCCTTCCCTGGGGTTTCGCCTTGGGCCGATTCAGTCTGTGAAAGGGACGGTGCTGCGGCTGGTGGGGGCGGTACATGGAGTCAACAGACTTCAGTGCCTTCCCCATCCGCAAATCAGTGATGATGTCCTTGACATCACCACCGAAAAGCACTGACCCCCGGAAGGGCGCTTCCTGAATAGTGGATTGCACTTCTGGTACCAAGCCTGACACGCGGAGCCGAGCATGACGACGTAAGCCTACGGCGATAGCTGAGCTCCGTCCAGCAGTGTCCACTGCATCGTAGGTCACATGAAGCATGTGTTGACTGGCCGAGCGTGCAGAGCGGACAAGATCAGCTAACTCTTGCTTGACTTGGGAGTCTGGCAGGGAGTCCAGTTTGGTTTCCACCAGAGTACGAATGGCCTTCTGGTAGTCCCCCATATGGCTGACATAGTTCAGGGCCCTAAACCCCAGCATGGAGGAAGCAAAGATCTTCTTTCCATACTGGTCTACTAGGCAGGATTCTTTGTCAGGTGGCGACGAGCTAAGATGTTTTGGTTTGGCCGACCGGCCGTGAACGGCGCTAATCACGACCGAGTTGGCACGAGGGTTAGAATCTAAAAAATCAACACCCTCGGGAGCCTGGTATAGCCTATTCGACTTCCGTGGAAGTGGGGCTAGAGCCGAAGGCTGTTTCCAGATGGTGGTGACAAGGTTGGCATGAGGCTCTATCCAGGGTGGCACCAAAGTAGGAGCTGTCACGGGCAGAACCAGATGCTCGGCGAGTTTCAAATGCTGAGGGTCTGGTTCCAAAGAGTGCCACTGATGAACCTCCTGGATTTTCCTTAGCAACTCCATAAAAGAAGGATCTTCCGGAGGAGACTTTGGAGGAGTCCTTGGCCTGGGCTTCGACGGAGAGCGTGGCTCGTCGTTCCTTTCGGAGCAACCATCGGAGGAATCCGAGGGTGAAGAGGAAGAGGAAAAAGTCTCCCTTTCCCGACTGGAGGGAGGAACGGACCCTTTAGGAAGCACCTGGGGAAGTGTATCCTGCCCCTCTCTGGACCCAGATAGGAGAGCCCTAGAGTCCGGAGGGGGTGAAGGAGTGTGCCGCCTTGGACATACAGGAACCTGAGCCGGCACCATTGTTGGTAGGCAGCTTTCGACCTCCCTGGTGAGCTGAGCCTTGACCTCAGCCCAACAGGAGACCAGTCTCCCGGGAGTCCACCGGCAGCTGTGGAGGTGTTGGAGGAGGAGGGGGATAAGGATACGGGTTGTACCCATATGGAGAGTATCCAAAACCCGGCGTCGGGTATTGTGCCATCGGGTACTGCGGCGCCAGATACTGTGGTCCCGGGTATGTCGGCGTTGGATAGGACGGAAGGTACCCGGGAGCCGAAGGAGCTGCCGGAGCAGATAGCCTGGCCGGGTGGCCTCATGGGCGGATCCAAGTTGGAAGACCTGGCGGTGGGGCAACATCCGGAAGCGGGATGTCAGCCGGAGTCAGTAAAACCGGCGTCTGGGGCCCTGGAGTCATAAGTACTGTCGTTGGGGCCAGCGTCTGGGGAGCCGACATCAGATCCGGTGCACCTACAGGACGACGGTCCAACGAAGGAAGATCCCCAGCGTCGCCCGGGGATGGAGGAAAAATTCGGGGGGTCGGGCTGGGGACTCTGGGTCCCTGGATGGCAGCAAAGGCTGTGGAGAACCGGGGACGATGGACGTGGGCAGGTCCGTCATCGGTTCAGTTGCCGACCAAACGTCGGACGAACCGACATGCGATTTTATGGTGAGCTCCTGGCGGGTGCCGGCATCCGACTTATGGGAGCCTTCACTGGAGGTAGACCGAGGAAAAGGATCGACCTGGTCCAGTGGGAAAGGAGCCATGCCGCCATGAAGGGTCATGCGCCTTATTGGCTTTCTCCGGCAGATGTCAGAGAAGCAGGCGCCCGGCAAACCTGCGGCCGAGCCGAGGATGGGGCCTCCAATTGCAGAGGCGAAGCATGAGCCAGGCAGGCGGGCCGGCACTCGGGAAACCTCCGGCGGCACGTCGGAGCGGTCCCCGAAGGAGACGTGGTAGAGGAGCCTTTGTCCCGGTGCCTCTCCTTATCTTTCTTCTTCCGATGGCCTTCGGGGGAAGTGGACGCCTGCCTCAGTTTTTGGAGCTCCTTCTCCATCAAACTCATCTTTTTCTTCAAAATGTGGGCTTCTAGGGATTGCTGCCGCCTTTTCCGGGTAGCTGTATTGAAGCTAAGGCAGTGCTGGCATTTCTTGACCAGGTGATCGGGGCCTAGATAGAACAGGCACAAGGAATGGCTGTCCTTGTGCAGGAGTTAGGCGTCAGGCAAGTCGCACTTATTTTGTGCTTGGAGGTGTAGGGACAACATACACGGCGATGACCTGAGGTTGCTTGAAAAAATCAGAATACTTGTAAAACCGACAAAAGGAGGCTGACGAAGCAACAAACTTTTCAGTATGCCGCGACTAATAGCGAGAAGAACTGGAAGCGGGCGTCAGGGACCGTCCCTTTATACCGACGTCTCCTGAAGCCGGTCACCTGACGTGGGGCGGTCCCTCGCCAGGGACTGCTAGCTAGAAATTTTTCTGTGGGGTCCTGCCCCCTGCCGACGTCAGTCCTATATGTAATTACCTACTGCAAGAGCCTCTCGAAGATCTACTATTACAGTAAGTTCTTACGTAACTGTACTTTACTTTGAGAGGGCTCTTGCAGTAGATAATCACATTGAGGACTGCATCCCCTCATGTCAGGACAACATGGAAACGTTAGCTAGCAGTGTATGATGGAGGACTGCCCACCCGATGTCACGTGATGGACGTCAGCATGACACTAGTCGGCGGTCCTCACGTCCGCATTCCAGTTCTTTCCTGCCAGTCCTATATGTAATTACCTGCAGAACCACTCTGATAAGATCTACTATTCTGTTAAGTTCTAACGTAAGTGTACAATCTTACTTCGAGGGGGAGCTCTTGCAGCAGGCTATAACAATTAGGACTGAATACCAAGCAGTCCCACCCCAAAGAGGTAGTCGATCCCAGGAGGTGGAATATACTGACTCCAGAGGCCTAGGACAAAAGTCCCTGCAAAACAGTCAGACCAAAACCGGCACAGCATCTGGAGATGATATCCAAGCTGTAATGCTTGACAAAGGTATGCACAAAATTCCAGGCAGTGGCCGCACATATGTCCCTTATAGAGACATTTCTCAGGGCGGCAAAAGAAGCAGACACTCCCCTGGTGGAGTGACCCCTGACCGGACCCGGTAGGGGTTTATTGTGCTTTTCATAGCAGAAAGATACACAGTGGACGATCCTCTTCAAAATCGTCTCCTTGGTCACCGGTTATTCCAAGCATTGTGGTGCAAAGGCCACAAAGAGTTGCTCTGAATGACGGTACGTAGCTGTCCTTTTAAGGTAATACCTTAACGTCCTGTGGACATCCAATGTGTGAAGGAGAGCTTCCCCTCTATTAGATGGGGAAGGAAAATATACTGGAAGGACAACAGACTGGTTGAGGGTCAACTCAGAGACCACTTTCGGAAGAAAAGTACAGTTACGTAAGAACTTACCGTAACAGTAGATCTTTGAGAGAAGCTCTTGCAGCAGGCTATAACAATATGGACTATGAAGCCGGCACTAGGACCCTCCGGAAACCTTTTCAGCCAGCAGTATACAGCAGGGACCGCCCTGATGTCAGCCCTGGTACAAAAGGGGGCAGACCCAGCTCCACCTCAGTTCTCCCGCCAAGGCCCGCGAACAAGCCCTGACAAGAGGAGATGAAGCACACAGTGGAGATGTAAATGAAGATGGATCTGCACACCTCGAGGGGGAAGGCAGGTGGGAAAGTAACGCCAGCTGCAAGAGCTCCTCTCAGACATTTCTCAGGGCGGCGAAAGAAGCAGACACTCCTCTGGTGGAGTGACCCCTGACCGGACCAGATGGGCTTACTGTGTTTTTCATAGCAGAAGGATACACAGTGGACGATCCACTTCAAAATCATCTGCTTGGTCACCAGTTTGCCTAAGCATTGTGATGCAAAGGACAAAAAGAGTTGCTCCAATTGACGGTGCATAGCCGTTCGTTTGAGGTAATACCTCAAAGTCCTGTGGACATCCAATGTGTGTAGGAGAGCCTCCCCTCTATTAGATGGGGAAGGAAAATAAACTGGATGGTCAACTGACTGGTTGAGGGTCAACTCCGAGAGCATATTCGGAAGAAACTTAGGATTTGTTCTAAGGGAAACCCTTTCCCTGTGGAAAATCAAATATGGCTCTTTACACATCACAGCCTGAAGTGCAGAAACTCTTCGAGCTGAGGTAATTGCAACCAAAACACACACCTTCCAAGAAAGGTAACGCAGCTCACAATCCGCTGCTGGTTCAAAGGGAGGCAGGGTGAGCATCTCCAACACATAAAGAAGATCCCAGGGTGGGATAGGGTCCCGAATGGGAGGTCTCATAGCAAATTCTTAAAGAGTGTGACGACATCCAATTGTGCCAGCGCCTTCTCTCAATGAGAGCATGATAGGCAGACACAGCCCGCATATGCACCTTGATAGAGGGGTAACTCAGGCCCTTTTGATACAAGGAGAGGAGATACTGTAATGCTGAGTTCACTGGACAAGTGACGGAGTCCAAATGCTGTGACGAGGCCCATAGACAAAAACGCTTCCACTTCATAGCATAAGCGGAGCGGGTGGAGGGCTTTCTCGACAAAACTAGAACTGCCACCACTTCTGGGGAAACCCTGTATCTGTGTTGAGCTACGTCTGAAGGAGCCAAGCATGTTGTTGTAAGGAACAAAGGTCCGGATGGACCAGCAACTCCGGTTCCTGGGACAACAACTGCGAGCATATGGGGAGCGGAGTTGGAGGCTGCTTGGATAACCGCTGCAGAAGTGGGAACCAAATCTGCCAAGGCCATCTTAGGGCTACGAGAATTATTTGGGCCCCTTCTGCCTGTAACTTTAGTAGGACACTGAATGAGAGGGAAGGGTGGGAAGGCTTAGAGAAACCTCCCTGCCCAGCAAAGGGATAACGCGTCCAAGCCAAAAACTTCGAGGCACATGCTCTCGCGAGCAGAACATTGGCAGTTTGGTGCTGCGTGGTCACGCAGAGAGGTCCAGCTCTAGGTGACCACACTTGTCTGATCTCTCCTCATGACCAGACTCCCTCTGTTGTTGGTAACTAGGGGACAGACGCCGATCCAAAGACAGGCTCTGGAGCAAAGTCTAACGTTCGTCAGAGGACTGACGTTGGGAGCGCTCTCATCTAGAACGAGAATGGCTGCATTACGAGACGTGGATTGATGACGAGTCGTCTCCGGACCGGGCGTGGGAGCGAGCCCTAGAAGGAGGTGCAAGTGGTCGCTCGGGGACTTCATGGGAGAGCTCCTCCCGGCTGTGGTTTTGCGTTGGGTCGGTACTGGTGTCTGGAGCGCTAGCAGGGGGTCGCTTCTGGACCTGCCCCCACCAAAAGGAGAACAACTCCTGCAGCTCGTCCCTTGAAAAAGTTTGGCCAGGAAAAGTTTCGAAAAGAGTTAACTGTTCCTGCCAAGCTGGAACAATCTTTCTCTTCATGCATGTGTGGAAAAAGAACTGAGGTGGAGCTGGGTCCGCCCCCTTTTGTACCGGTGCCGACGTCGGGGGCGGTCCCTGCTGTATACTGCTGACTGAAAAGGTTTTCGGAGGGTCCTAGTGCCTGCAGTATAGTCCTGATTGTTATAACCTGATGCAAGAGCTCCCACTCGAAGTAAAATCTTAGGATTTGTTCTAAGGGACACCCTTTCCCTGTGAAAAACCAAATACGGCTCTTTACACATCACAGCCAGAAGCTCAGAAACTCTTTGTGCTACGGTAATAGCAACCAAAAAACACACCTTCCAAGATAGATAAAGCAGCTCACAATCCGCTGCCGGCTCAAAGGGAGGGAGGGAGGGTGAGCCTCTCAACACAAAAAGGAGATCCCAGGGTGGGATAGGATCTCTAATGGGAGGTCTCGTGCAAAATTCCTCTCAAAAGGGTGCAGGCTACATTCAACTGCGCTAATGCTTTGTTTCCAATCAAAGCATGACAGGCTGAAACAGCCCACGTGTGCACCTTAGAAGAGGAGTAACTCATGCCATGTTGGTACAAGGACAGGAGGTACTGTAACACTGAGTTCACTGTACAGGTGATGGGGTCCAAATGCTGTGAAGAGGTCCATAAACAAAACCGCTTCCATTTCATAGCATAGGCAAAGCGGGTGGACGGCTTCCTTGCTGACACTAGGACTGCTGCCACCTCTGGGGAAACCCCGTATCTCTGTTGAGCTATGTCTGAAGGAGTCAAGCATGCAGAAGTAAGGAGCAAAGCTCCGGATGGACCAGCGACCCTTGTTCCTGGAATAGCAACTGCGAGCATATGGGCAGCGGAGTTGGAGGTTCTGTGGATAACTGCTGTAGAAGTGGGAACCAAATCTGCCGAGGCCATCTGGGGGCTACTAGAATCATTCGAGCCCCTTCTGCTTGTAACTTCAGCAGAACTCTCTGAATTAGAGGGAAGGGCCGGAAGGCATAGAAGAACCTCCTTGCCCAGCAAAGGGATAACGCGTCTGGCCAGAAAACTCCAGGCGTGTGGTCTCGTGAGCAAAACACTGGCAGTTTGGCATTGTGTGGTGACGCAAAGAGGTCCAGCTGTGGATGACCCCACTTGTTGAAGAGCTGATTTGCCATGGACTGCAACAGCTCCCACTCATGTGCTCTGGACCAAGACCTGCTTAAGCTGTTGGCCAGATCGTTGAGGACGCCTGGAGCGTGCACTGCGGACAGCAGAATGCGCTGTTCCAGCGCCAGATTCTCATCGCTTCCCTGCAAAGGGGGTATGAATGAGTGCCCCCTTGCTTGTTGATGTAAAAGACAACCGCCATATTGTCTGTGTGAACCAGATGAGAGCCTGGCACCATGTCCTCTTGAAAGGCCTCTTAATTGGCAGACTAGGTGGGCCAAGCGGTCCTTATCTGCCATCAAAGTCTATGTTTTTAAAGGCCTGTAAGGCATAGAGAACCGCTCGCATCTCCAGTACATTGATATGAAGGGATCGCTCCTCGGGTGACCAAACCCCTTGAGTTTGATGAGCACCCAGGAGCAACCCCCCTCCGTCTGATGTATCTGCTGTAAGAGTCTAACCTGGTGGCTCTGGACGAAAGCTGACCCCTTTCTCCAAGTTCCGGGGGTCCATCCGCCAACGCAAAGTACTGCTGACTGGCTCGTTGATCCTGACCATGAAGTCTAGATCATCGTAGTCTTGGTCCCACTGTACCCTGAGAATCCATTGTGGGATCTGCATGTGGAGGTGGGTCAACAGAGTAACAGGAATGGCCGCCGCCATGTGCCCCAGTAGCCTGAGGAAGTTCCGTGCTGGAACTTGGAGTTATTGATATCCCTTTGGTAATCTCTCACAGGCGATCGCCCCTGTCCTGGGGGAAGGAAGGCCATGCCCTGGATAGCATCCAGTACCGCTCCAATGAAAACGAGATTTTGACTGGGCTCTGGGGATGATTTTTGTACATTCAGGGTGATTCCCAGCTCTCGGAATAGCATATAGGTGTCTCTGAGGGCGTGAAGTAGGCCTGCTCTTGACAGGGCTGTAAGTAGCCAATCATCTAGGTATGGAAAAACGTAGTGCCCCATGTGCCTTAGAGCCGCAGCCACTACTGCCAAGCATTTTGTAGACTTGTGGAGCAGAAGAGAGGCCGAATGGAAGAACTCAAAACTGGTAGTGCTCCCCTTGGAAGTGGAACCTCAGAAACTTCCTGTGGCATCTTGCATGTCTAGGGAGCAGAGCCAGTCCCCTTGGTGCAGTAGAGGAAGTAGACACGGGAGGATCAACATCCTGAACCTTTTGTACTCTATAAAGAGATTTAGAGAGCTGAGGTCCAGAATGGGATGAAGATCCTGTGTCTTTTTTGGGACCAGGAAGATATGGGAGTAAAACCCCTTTCCCCACTGATGCAAGGGGACTACCTCTATTGCCTTTTTCTGCAGGAGGGTCTGAATCTCTCCTTCTATTAGTGGGATGTGAGAAGGAGGATAACGGGAGTACTTTGGCGGAGTATTTGGGGGGAAACTCCGGGAACTCCAGCGTGTGTCCTCTCCTGATGATATCTAGGACCCATTGGTGTGCAGAAATCGACTTCCACCTTTTGAGATGAAGGGAGAAGTGGCCCCCGACCATCTCCCTTGGGTCTTCCTGTGGGGGGGGGGGGAGAAGACGGAAGGGAGTTATTGGGCTGAACCAGATGTAGGCAGAGAGGCCTGGGAGGACTTGGGCCCACGGTTAGGAGTGCCTCCAGGCTGCTGGTTACCGGATCACCTATGGAAACCACCTCTCTGCCCCTGCTGGTTGCCAAGGGCATGACCTTGGCCACCTGAGGGCTTACAAAATGGCCGCTTGCGTTGTCTTTGCTGGTCGCGGTACATCTGGCAGACCGACTTGTCCGACTCTTGGAGATGAGAAATTAAAGCTTCCATCTCATGCCCAAATAGCACGGTACCCTGGATGGGTTAAGTCCTTGATACTGGCCTGCAGATCCTGGTAAAAGCTAGAGACACTCAACCAGGCATGGTGTCATAGACACAGCCCGGAAGCGGCTGCCCTGGCTGCTGTATCTGTGGTGTCATACGAGGCTCTCAGGACATGGGAGCCTACGTCTGCGCCCGATTTCAAGATGTACGGAAGTTCTATCTTCTGATCAGAATCTGGTATGGCCTTCAAAAGCTCTTGTCCTCGCTCCCATAGCACATTTTGGTACTGGACCATATGCGTCAAAAAATTGAGGGACCATACGGAACAGGTAGAGTCAGAATAAACCTTCTTACCCAGCTGGTCCAAATAGCAAGACTCTGGGTCGGGAGGCTGCGGGCTGAGGTGCTTCAGCTGTCTGGATTTATCATGGGCAGCCGTGATCACCAAGGAGTCTGCCTGATGGTGTTCAGCTAGGAAAGGTTCTGCCCTTGGGGCCTTGTACAGCCTATCCGACTTCTTAGAAACAGCAGGGATGGAAGCTGGATGCTTCCAGGTAGTCCGCGTAAGGTCCTGGAAAGTATCCACCAAAGGAGGGATCACCAGTGGTTTCGGCTCCTTCTGCCTCAGGTACTTTGCCAATCTCCAGCGTTCAGGATCCAGGTCCTCCGTCTCCCACTTATTGGAGGCCTGGATATGCCTCATGATGTCCATGAAGGCTGGATCGTCTGGAGGCTAGCGAGGCTGGTCCTTCTCTCCCGGGGACCGCTGCAAGCTGAGAGAGGAAGATGACGCAGAACAGGATGAGGGAGATCAACTATAAGATCTGGAATAGTCTGACCTCTTCTTGTGACCAGACTCCCGCTGTCGGTAACTGGAGGACCGACTCCGGTCCCAAGACCAGACGTCTGTCAGAGGACCGATGTCGGGAGTGTTCTCATCTAGAAGACCGAGAAAGACCCTGAGAATGTGACCTAGACCGACGACGGTCTCCAGAGTTCCAGGAGCGACATCTGTGGTCTCCAGACCGGATGCCGGAACGAGCCCGAGAAGGAGGTGTAGGCTGTCGGTCCGGGAACTTCCACGGGGAAGGCTCACCTCCTGGCTGTGGTTTGCCCGCCGGGTCCGCTACCAGTGTCTGGGATGGCGACCGGTGGGGGGCAAACTTCTGGACCTCCTCCTACCAAAAGAAAAACAGCTCCTGCGGCTCATCCTTTGAAAAAAGTTTAGCTGCTCGGCCCGGAAAGGGAGTATCTGGGATGTCGGCCCACGAAGGAGAGCCCTCCTGGAGGCCCAGGGGGAGGAGGACTTGGGCGACGGGGACGTCGGCTCTTCCACGGCCGATCCCTCATCCTTTGCCCCTCCGACCAGTGTCTGAGGTGGTACCGACGACGGGGTGTTGCCGGGGAGTCCTTGGGCTCCGGAGACATGCCTTCAGCAGGCAATGCCGGTGCCTTCAGAGGTGTGGTCACAGCTTTCACCTCCAAGGGCTTAGTGGTAACCCTTAGCGGGCTAGTAAATGCCTGGCAGGCGGGCAGGCCGCGGTGACGTGGTCTGGCCTGAGGCAGAACACGCAGAGTCGATTGCAGTCCTTGGACGGGATCTGCCTCCCACACTCGCTCTTATTTTGATGGTGTTCAGACGAGGCCGACGATGGTGAAGACATCAGTCGGGAAACTTCAAAAAATGTTGGAAACAGTCTGACGTCAGTTAAATTAGAAAAAACGTTGAAAGCGGGCTTTGTAGAAAAATCTTGCTGTTTCTGGCAAGCTGATTGTAGATCTTCTCTCTTTACGTGCGGGATGCGTTGGGAAAAGAACTGAGGTGGAGCTGGGTCCGCCCCTTGGTACCCAGGGTCGCTTGTGGTGGGCCGGGCGCCTGGGCGTCCCTGCTGTATACTGCTGGCTGAGAAGTTGTCCGGATGGTCCTAGTGCCTGCGGCATAGTCCTGAATGTTATAGCCTGCTGCAAGAGCTCCCACCCGAAGTAAAATCGAGACCTGCTTAAGCTGTCAGCCAGATGGTTCAGGGCACCTGGAACGTGCACTGCGGACAGCAGAATGTGCCGCTCCAGCGCCAGACTCTCATCGCCTCCATGCAAAGGGAATACGAATGAGTACACCCTTGCTTATTGATGTAGAAGACGACTGTCATGTTGTCTGTTTGAATTAGAAGACAGCCCGGCACCAGGTCTTCTTAAAAGGCCTGTAAGACACAGAACCGCTTGCATCTCCAATATATTGATATGGAGAGATCGCTCCTCGGGTGTCCAAACTCCCTGCGTTTGATGAGCACCCAGGTGTGCTCCCCATCCCAGATCCGATGCATCTGTTGTATAAGTCTGACCTGGTGGCTCCGGACGAAACCTGACCCCTTTCTCTAAATTCCGGGGGTCCATCCACCAAAGCAAAGTTCTCCTGACTGGCTCGGTGACCCTGACCAGAAAGTCTAGGTCGTCGTAGCCCTGGTCCCACTGTACCCAGAGCATCCACTATGGGACCCGCATGTGGAGGTGGGCCAGAGGAGTGACTGGCATGGCCGACGCCATGTGCCCCAGTAGCCTGAGGAGTTATTGAAATCCATTCGGCAATCTCTCGCAGGCGATCACCTCATCAGAGGAAGGAAAGCCATGCCCTGGATAGAATCCAGGACCGCTCCAATGAAGACGAGTCTTTGACTGGGCTCGGGGAACAATTTCTGAATGTTCAGGGTGATCCCCAGCTCTCAGAACAGAGTATAGGTGTTTCCAAGGGCGTGAAGTTGGCTTGACCTGTACGGGGCTGTAAGCAGCCAATCGTCGAGGTAAGGGAAAACGTTATGCCCCATGCGCCTCAGAGCCGCAGGCATCACTGCCAAGCATTTTGTAAAGACTCGGTAGCGGAGGAGAGGCCGAAAGGAAGAACTCGGAATTAGTAGTGCTCCCATTGGAAGTGGAACCTCAGAAACTTCCAGTGGGAAGGGAAAACTCCGATATGCATATATGCATCTGGCATGTTTAGGGAGCAGAGCCAGTCTCCTTGGTGCAGCAGGGGGAGTAGTCCTGGAAGGGTCACCATCCTGAACCTTTTATACTCTATAAAGAGATTGACAGAGCTGAGGTCCGGAATGGGACGAAGGTCCCGTCTTTTTCGGGACCAGGAAAAAGTGGGAATAAGACATTTTCCCTGCTGATGCAAGGGGACTACCTCTATTGCCTTTTTCTGCAAGAGGGCCCGAATTTCTCCTTCTAGAAGTGGGATATGAGAAGGATGATATCGGGAGTACTTTGGTGGAGTATTTTGAGGAAACTCGGAACTCTAGTGTGTCCTCTGCTGACAATATCCAGGACCCACTGGTCCGCAGTTATCGATCTCCACCCTTCGAGATGAAGGGAGAAGCGGCCCCCGACCATCTCCCCTTGGAGGAGGGAGGGTGGAAGGGAGTCATTGGGCTGTCGGGTGTGGGCAGAGAGGCCTGGGATGACTTGGGCCCACGGTTAGGAGCGCCTCCAAGTTGCTGGTTACTGGCTCTCTTACCAAAGCTGCCTCTCTGACCATGCTGATTACCAGGGGCTTGTCCACCTTGACCACCTGAAGAATTGCGAAATGGCCGTTTCCATTGCTGGTCACCATGGTACATTTGGCGGACCGACTAGATGGACTTGCACAACTCCTGGAGACAAGAAATCAAAGCTTCTGTCTTTTGCCCAAACAACAGGGTACCTTGGAATGGCAAATCCCTGACCGGACTGCAGATCCTGGTGAAAACTGGAAACTCTTAACCAGGCGTGGCACCGAAGGCACACCCTGGAAGCCACAGCCCTGGCTGCCATATCTGCAGTGTCGTAAGAGGCTCTCAGGACATGAGAACCTATGTCAGAGCCCGATTTAACAATGTCCAGAAGTTCTGTCTTCTGCTCGGAATCTGGCATGGCTCTCAATAGCTCTTGTCCTCTCTCCCACAGTGCATTCTGGTACTGGACCATATGCGTCAGGAAGTTCAGGGACCAGCTGGAGGCAGAGTAAACTTTCTTGCCCACCTGATCCAAATGCTGAGACTCCGGATCAGGAGGCTGTGAGCTAAGGTGCTTCGGCTGCCTGGACTTGTCATGGGCAGCCATGATGACCGAAGAGTCCGCCTGAGGGTTCTCTGCTAAAAAGACTTCTGTCCTGGGGGCCTTATACAGCCTGTCCAATGTTTGGGAACAGCCGGGATGGAAGCCAGATGCTTACAGGTAGTCAGAGTCGGGTCCTGAAAAGTGTCCACTAAAGGAGGGACCACCAATGATTTCGGTTCCTTCTGCCTCAGGTATTTGGCCAAACTTCGGCATTCCAGATACAGGTCCTCCGTTTCCCACTCATTGGAGGCCTGGATATGCTTTATGACATCCATAAAGGTCGGATCATCTGGAGACGAGCGAGGCTGGTCCTTCTCTCTTGGGGAGCGCTCCAAGTCGAGAGAGGAAGAAGATGCCGATGAAGAAGAGGGAGATCGACTACTCAGTCTGGAATAGTCAGATCTCTCTTTATGACCAGACTCCCTCTGTCGTCGGTAGCTGGGGGACCAATGTTGGTCCGAAGACAGACTCTGGTCCCGAGACCGGAGCAAAGACCGACGTCTGTCAGAGGACCGATGTTGGGAGCGCTCTCGTCATGGAGATCAAGAAGAGCTGCACGTGTGAGACCTGGACCGGCGACTGTCTCCAGAGTCTTTGTAGTATTGGTGGTGGTCTTTGGACTGGGTGCGGGAATGAGCCCTGGATGGAGGTGTAGGCGGCCACTCTGGGAACTTCCTTGGAGAAGGCTCACCTCCAGGCTGTGGTCAGCCTGCTGGGTCCGGTACCAGTGTCTGGGCAGGCAATGGGGGTGGGGGGGTCTGCTTCTGGACCTGTCCCCACCAAAAGGAGAACAACTCCTGCAGCTCGTCTTATAAGAAAACCTCAGCCGCATGGCCCGGAAAGGGAGTATCTGGGATGTCGACCCGAGAAGGAGAGCCCTCTTGGGAGCCCAAGGGGGAGGAGGACTTGGGAGATGGGGACATCATCTCTTCCGTGGCCACGCCCTTACCCATCGCCCATTCAACCGGTGTCAGTGGTGGGACAGATGACGGGGTGCTGCCGGGGGACACCGGAAAGTCCTTCGGCTCCGGAGGCGTGTCTTTAGCAGGCGGCGCTGGTGCCTTGGGAGGTAGGGCTGAAGCTTTTACCTCCAAGGGCTTGGTGGTAACCCTTAGCGGGGTTCCCTTAGGCTTGGCCGGCTT
This sequence comes from Neoceratodus forsteri, assembly GCA_016271365.2. Lineage (NCBI taxonomy): Eukaryota > Metazoa > Chordata > Ceratodontiformes > Ceratodontidae > Neoceratodus > Neoceratodus forsteri. The sequence goes on from CM028132.1 coordinate 1,416,623,826, forward strand.
CTCCCCCGATGGGCAAGCCTTGGCCTTAAAAGATTTTGGATGCTCGCCTGAGCCAGGGGAAACACGGGCCTTCTTGGGAGAGGGCCGCGAGTGAGAATGGGACCGGGACAGAGTACGGTCTTTTCCGTGGCGCTTGGTCTTCTCCTTGTGCTTCCCCTCCGAGAGTGCAGATCCATCTTTTTCTCCAAAAGGAACGCCTTCAGGGCCTTGAAACGTCAGATTCAGGTCCAGCTGGTGAACGCCTGGCAGGCTGAGCAGGCCGCGGTGTCATAGTCCAGCCAGAGGCAAAAGATGCAGCACTTGTGCCTGTCCTTAGCAGGGATATGCCTCCCACAGTCGCACTTGTTTTGGTGTGGCACTGGAGAGACCGACGGACACATCCGTCGAGAACTTGAGAAAAAAACGTTGAAAACAGTACAAAAATGGGTGAAAAAATAGCTACTTAGCTGTTTCTGGCAAGCTGAAATGAAGATGACTTCTCACATGCGCAGGACGCGGCGGGAAAAGAATTGAGGTGGAGTTAGGTCTGCCCCCTTTTGTACCAGGGCTGACGGGGTGTGGCCGATGTCGGGGGCGTCCCTGCTGTATACTGCTGACAAATGTTTTCTGGAGGGTCCTAGTGCCTGCGGCATAATCCTAATTGTTATAGCCTGCTGAAAGAGCTCCCACTCAAAGTAAGATGATCTGTGTATTTGCAGTCCATCTGATGAGGTGGGGCCTGACAAGATGTAGGCTGTTGCAAGATACTTAGAGTGAGACCCAACATGGTAGGGGTAAATGGAAAAGCTCCCCCAGGTGAACAATCTCGGGGGGGGGGGGGGAGACCATCAGGCATGACTGGAATCGGCACCAGGACAAGCAGCCATGGCCTGGCCGATGCTGTCTGTTGAACTTGGCGCAGGGTATACACTCCTATAGCCTATTTCTGCAACATCGCCTTCTACCTTCAAGAAGCTCTACCTCTACAACGCGAGTCCGATAAGGAGCTGGACAATGATGTCAAGAATGCTGCCTTTGGGCTGGCCCACTGGACAAGCAGTTACGCTCCCTCCCCCCAAACGCTGGCAATCTAGGTTCAAGAATGAACAAGGGTCACTCGCTGGACTGGCAGGGTGAGGGAGGATTGAATGCCGGACGGCAGCTCCCCTTCCTCAGGGAGAGCAGACTCCAGTTCCCACTGCAGGAACTGCCAGATGGCAGAGACCTGGTGGCAGCACTGCGAGATTGTACACGAGATGGGGCTGAGAATGATATGATAATGCTCAAACCCAGAGAGGGGGAATGGAGAAAAAAAAATGCCCTTAGTCAACACCCTCCGCAGGCTCTTTCACGACTGACACGACAGGTCACTCACCTACTCAAAGAACAGGTTACTCACCTGGAACAGTAGTTCTAGGTGTGGTATATGTTGTTTATCCACACTCTCTGGCATGTCCCTTTCCCCTTTAAATTCACCGGAAAGTCTCCAAGCTGGCTCCTCCCACCCACCTGGGTGGTAAATACCTCGGCTCCGCTCCATGATGCCACATCTTAGCCCGCTGGAAGCAAGGTGGTGCGCCTAAAATTGGGGAGGTCGGGTGGGTGCGTGTGGATAAATAACATATACCACTCCTGGAACTTATCGGAGCTGCTCACACCTGTAGGCCGCACCAGGAAGGCTTTACCGAGAGCGGAGGCCTCCAAAAGCCCGGAGGCGCCTAAAGGGCCCAAGCGTGAGCCAGGCAGGTGGGCCGCCACAGAAGCGTCCGGGGAGGACGTTACCTGGATCACAGCGACTCCGAAGAGGCGTGGTGGATAAGGAGCCCTTGTCCCGGTGCCGCCTTGTCTTTTTCTTTTGATGGCCTTTGGGGAAATGGGCGCCTGCGGAACTTTTAACTCCTTTTACATGGAGCTCATTTTCTTCTTTAAAATATGGGCCTCAGGACAGTTACCAGATCTTGGTGACCACATTGAATTTGAGGCAGTGCTGGCACTTCTCCACGATGAAGATTAGGGCCCTAGGCAAAAGAGGCACTGGGAATGGCCGTCCTCGTGTGGGAGTAGTGCGCCGCACGAGTTGCACTTGTTCTTGTGCTCGGAGGGTGTAGGGGACGACATACACTGACGAATACCTGACAACTGATCGAAAAATACTCTGTCAAAACTACCGAAGATAGAGGCCGACGAGCGATGAACTTTACTGCGAGGCGCTGGCATGAGCTAATGGTGAGAAAGAACTGAAAGATGGGAGTGAGGTATCGCCCCTTTATACCGTCTCCCTCGCCAGAGACTGCTAGCTAGAAATTTTTCTGTGGGGTCCTGGCACCTGCCGGCTTCAGTTCTATATGTAGTTACCTACTGCAAAAGCCCTCTCAAAGTAAGATCTACTGTTACAAGTGAGTAACCTGTTCTTCTAGGGACGTGGATATGTTGTTCATCCACACTCTCTGGCAGACTCCAAGCAGCTCTCTGGGAGGAGGGAGGCAAGGCGCACAGCCCCTATTTAGGAAACAGAGATTGGAGAACCGAGGCCCCAAAACCAGCATCCTGGCGTGACTCAAGGTCGATGTGGTAGTGGGTAACGAAGGTGTTTGCTGACTTCCAGCTAGCAACCAGACAGATCTCCTGGATAGGGATGTCCCTGGAAGCAGCCACCGCTGCAGCAGTATGGCGGGTAGAGTGAGCTCTTATCCCTCTAGGAGGCTCCTTGCCCGCCAACTCATAGCACAGACCTATGCATGATGTGATCCATCTTGCAATGGTCCGTTTAGCTGCAGGCCTGCCAGAAGCGACTTCAGCATAGGTGACAAACAGCTGGCGAACCTTTCCCCGAATTTCTGCCATACTGTTCTTATAATAGGAGAGAGCATGTCTCGGGTCCAGAGTATGGAGCTTGTACTCAGTGTCAGAGGTGTAGTTAGGGTAGTATACTGGCAGAGTCAACACCTGGTTAAGGTGAGACTCTGACACCACCTTCGGAATTTCACATGGGGCGTAAGACAACCTTGTCCCTGTGGAAGATCAGATAACGGGAGTCCATCGAAAGCACCTGGAGTTCCCCAGTCCTTCTGGCTGACGTGATAGCCACCAGGAAGGCCGTCTTCCACAAGTGTGAGAGCTCACACCTGTGAATGGGTTCGAATGGCTTGCCCATGCGCTTTGCCAAAACCAGCAAGAGATCTCACAGAGGTGGAGATTCATGCACCAGAGGGGATATGTGATCCAGGCCTTTGAAAGAGTGCCTGACCACTGTCTCCTGTGCCAATGTCGGCTGACTGGCCCGTGCCTAGTAAGCAGAAATGGCTGCCAGGTGCACCCTAGGGGTCAATGACCGCAGAACCCCTTTGGAGAGTGATCAAAGGTAGTCTAAAATGTTAGCCACAGAGCAGGATAAGGGGACCAGACTCTTACCCTGACACCAAATGGAAAACCTTTTCCATTTGAAGGCATGACATTTTCTGGTAGATTCCTTATGAGGTGCCTACACCACCGTGTAGACATCCTCGGAAAGACCCAGAGCCTGGAACTCTAGCCACTCAGGTACCAGGCTGTGAGGTGCAGGGATTGAAGGTCCGGATGGAAGACCTTCCCATGGTTCAACGATACCAGGTCCGGGCATGTACAAAGCCGAGGCCAGAGGGGCACAGGACCCTAGGCAGCATGGATTCACAGCGGGAAGGTCATGCCAGATGAATCTGATAGATTTCTTGGACTGGGTGACCAAAGTAGTAGATCACAGAGGGGCTGTGGACACGGCCTACCTAGACTTTAGCAAGGCATTTGACACAGTCCCACACAAAAGATTAATATACAAGTTAGCCAGCCTGGGAGTGGGTCCCAAGATGACAGCCTGGGTAAAGAATTGGCTGTTGAATAGGACACAGAGAGTAATAGTAAATGGAGTCCACTCAGGAGAAAGGGGGGTTACTAGTGGGGTACCGCAGGGTAGGACCGGTCCTCTTCAATGTCTTTATAAGCGACATTGCAGAGGACTGGAAGGAAAAGTATGTCTCTTTGCAGATGACACAAAGATCTGCAACAGAGTTGATGCACAGGGTGGGGTGAAAAGGATGAGAAGGGACTTGGCAAGGTTAGAGGAATGGTCAAATGTATGGCAGCTCAGATTCAATGCTAAGAAGTGCAAGGTAATGCACCTGGGAAACAAAAACCCAGGGGAACAGTACACAATGGGGGGTGAGATACTAACAACAAAAATGGAAAGGGACCAGGGGTAGTCATATCAGATGACCTAAAGGTGGGCAAGCAATGTGAGAGGGCAGCAAGGAGGGCTGGGGGGATACTGGGATGCACAGGGAGAGGCATCACCAGTAGAAAACAGGAAGTTATTATCCCTCTGTACAGATAGCAGGTGAGATCCCATCTGGAGTACTGCGTGCAGTTCTGGAGACCCAATCTCCGCAAAGACAGACAGGATAGAAGCTGTCCAGAGGAGGGCAACTAAAATGGTGCAGGGTCTGCACCGGAAGACATATGAAGAGAGACTAATGGAGCTTAATATGTATAGCCTCGAGGAAAGGAGGGAGAGGGGGGGACATGATAGAAACTTTCAAGTACCTCAAGGGAATCAACAAAGTCCAAGAGGGTAGCATCTTTCAAAAAGAGGTGTGCAAGAACAAGGGGCACAATTTGAAGATTTGAGACGAGCTCAGAGGTAGTTAGGAACTATTTTTCACAGAGAGGGTTGTGGATGCATGGAATGGCCTTCCGGAGGAGGTTGTGGAGTCAAAAACAGTGGTGGAATTCAAGCATGCATGGGACAGTCATAAGGCCATTCGGGGGGGGGGGGGGTAGGAAGAAGTAGGCTGCTGGTTAACTAGGATCTGCAGCTTATCCAGTAGGTAGGAAAATGGGCAGACTGGGTGGGCCAAGCGGTCCTTATCTGCCGTCAAATTCTATGTTTCTCTGGGGCCCTGCAGCTGAGGAGATCTGGATATCAGAACTGACGGGGCCAATCTGGGGTCACCAGAATTACCTTTGCCTTGTCCCTCCTAAACCTTGTGGATCAAGAGAAATGGAGGGAAGGAAGCAGAGGAGGCCTGAGGTCCACGGCCTTGAGAAGGCATCCCCTGCAGCGAGCCCTGCTGAGGGGAGCGGGCATGGTACAGTCTCAGCTTGGTGTTCTCCCTGGAGGCAAACATATCCACCAATGGTTTGCCCCAATGGGTGAACAGATTGAAAGCTATATCTGGATGGAGATACCACTCGTGGGATGTCTGGCCTATGCGGATGAGAGCATCTGCCAGTTGGTTTGAGACTCCTGCCAAAGGAATGGCAAGGAGATCCACCTCCAACCAGCTGATGAGGGTCCACATCCGGAGAGCCTCCTTGCATAGCAGACGGGAGTGCATGCTGCCCTGTTAGTTGAGGCAGTACATGGTCGTGGTATTGTCCGTCTGGACTTCAACCACCTGAGCCCGGAGCCGAGGAGCGAATGCTGACAGGGCCAGTCTGACTGCTTTGTGCTCCAACAGGTTGATGTGGCATCGGGACTCCTCGGGGGTGTAGAACCCGTGGGCCCTGTGGTCCCCCATGTGGGCTCCCCAGCCCATGAAAGAGGCATCGGTCGTCAGGACGACCGTCTGTTCGGGGAACACAAACGAGATTCTTTCCTGCAATTGGTCTGGGACAGTCCACCACTGGAGAGTGTCCCACATCTTCTTGGTTACAGTGATCAGCTGCTTGAAGTGACCATTCGCTGAGTCCATTGGGCGGCCAGCTCCCATTGGAGGGGGCGCATGTGCCACCTGGCCCAACGGACCACTGAGGTGCACGTTGCCATATAGCCCAGAAGGTGCAGAAATTCCCGGCAGGGAGCAAGTACCCAACCCAAAGGAGGAGAGAACCTCCGCCCTGTCCGCCGGGAGCCGAGCTCTGGCTTGATGAAAGTCGAGCTCTGTCCCAATAAAGCCCATCACCTGAGAGGGCACGAGTTCTGATTTGGCCTCGTTGATCAGGAGGCCTAGTTGGGAGCAGGTTCAGAGGGCCAGATCCTTGGACCTCTCCACCTCCTGAAGGGAGGAACCCGCCAGGAGCCTGTCATCAAGATAGGGGTATCTTTTTTTATTTTATTTTAGTCTTTGGTAACCAGGTAAGGCCCACTAGGCACAAGTGCCCTTTTTCAGGGTCGACCTGGGAGCACTGGGGGGTTAAGTGACTTGCTCAGAGTCGCACAGTATGCAAGTGGAGATTGTGAGACTCAAACCTAGGTCTGGTCTGCTGGATGTACCAAGCTCGTTCACAGCTTGTTACTCTAACCTCTAGGCTATACTGCCATCCCACTCCTTGACGCCAAAGATGGGCTGCCACCACTGCAATGCACTTGGTGAAGACCTGAGGGGCCGATGACAGGCTGAACAGAATGGCTCAGAACTTGTACAGGGTCCCTTCGACCCTGAAGTGCAGGAACCGGTGGTGAGACAGACGGACTGGGACGTGAAAGAACGCATCCTGTAAATCCAGTGAACAGAACCACATGTTTCGCTCCAGAGATGGTATGATCTGATTCAGAGTTACCATCTGGAAGGTGCAAGACCTGAGATATTAATTCAGGTCGTGAAGATCTAGGATGGGCCGCCAACCCCCCCATCCACTTGGGCACCACGAAGTACCTGGACATGAAGCCTGGGTCTGTAGGAGGATCCGGCACTGGAGCTACCGCCTCCTTGCTGATATGCTGAGTAATGTCACTCCAAAGGGCAAAGTGCGAACTGAGATCCTTTCCTCCCGAGTGTCACGGGCTTGGCTGGAAGGGTACTGTTCGAATTCTAGAGGTAGCCCCTGAATGACAACTTCCAGAACCCACCTGTTCGAAGTGATACAGGACCAGGTGGAAAGAAAGTGAAGCAGCCGGACCCCCATGGGAGGACCCAGAGCTGGTGAGACAGGTGTAGGGGTGGCAACCCCTGACCCGTCACTGAGCCGGCTTAGAGGAGGAGGCTCCCGGACTGGCACCTCAGCCTCCTTTACGGGGCTGCCGAGGACCCTACTTGGGCCTGGGCCCCAAGCTTGAGCCTGTTGTTGCTGCTCACCTCCTTGATAGGAGGCCTGTCTAACCGTAGGGGAAGAGTGCCAAAAGGGCTTATTCTTGTGCTTCTGCTGGTCCCTGCCCGAAGAACCCTTTGCAGAGGTAGCATCCAAGGTGGCAGTGGACTGCTCTATATACTGGAGGTGACCTGCCACTCCTGGACCGAAGAGATCAGTGCCAAAGAAGGGCACATCAGCTAACTTGTGTTCAGTATTCGCCGGAAAAGGAGGATAACCTCAGCCAGGCCCTGCGGCGAGTGGCCACTGCGGCTGATAAAGTGCGGGCATAGGAATCTCCAATGTCCAGGGCCGTCTGGAGCTGTTGTTCGGCAACAGCATGGCCCTGGTCAAGGAACTGCTTCACGTGATCTGCATTTCCACTGGGAGATGAGGGAGGACTTCATCTAGTGACCCCAAAAGGGTATGAGAGAAGTGTGCCATGATCACAGCTGAGCTGGTCTGACAAAGGCCAAAGGATGAGGCCGCATAAACCTTCCAGGCAGAATGGTCCATATTCTTGGACTCGTTCTCTGGAGGGCGGTCAGTGTCAGCTGAGCTATCATGCGTCTAAATACAGAAGCAGTCACAAGGCTCTCGGCCGAGGGATTCTCTGTGAAACCCACGAGGGACCTCATGGGTACCATATACTTGTGGGCAGACGGAGCTGGGCAGAAGGCAGGGCATTGCCATAGCTCAAGGGTCAGGCCAACAATGGCTTCAGCCACTGGAAAAGCCACCATCGGGGTATCCCCCTCTTGAGGATATCCGTGAGGGGGTATTCCACCTTCTTTTGGATAGGCTCCAAGGGCATTCTGGTCGATTCGGAAATCAGGTGGAGGATGCCCTGAAAAGAAGAAGGACCTTCCTCCAAGCTTGCCACTGATGACTTGTCATCCCCTGGATGTAAGTGCAGACCAGTGGCATCAGAGTCAGGATATAAAGGTCTCCCACCTAGGTCTCCCTCGATACACCAAGGGTGATCGGGGACCACAGTAATGGACAGGCGACGGGGGGAGGTCGGTGTCTGTCCTATCCTCTTTCAAGGAAGCCCCTTCCTGAGGCTGCTTAGGTGGTGGTTCCACCAAAATCAGTGGGGAGAACCAAACAGGCTGAGCTGGAATGCGTGTTGGCCCTAAGAGTGGAGGAACCAAGATCTTCGGTTCCGGAGGGGTCAGCGTCGGCCTAAGAGACTGGGGCCAAGTAATGACCGGTGTTGCCTGCGGAGCCAGCTTCTGGTCAGTCAGAATCAGCTGTTGCCACATGAGTTTCTCATAATGTTGATGGAGCTTCCGTCGAAGTCTCTCCTCGTTCGAGGAGGATGAGGATTGGTGGCGACGCCTCTTCCTAGAGTGCTTGTGACCTTTCTTTGCTTTTTCGACTGAAGGGGTCCTGGTCCTCGATCGAGACTGACGGGTCGGCTCGTTCGATTGGGAGAAGACTGAGAAGAGGAGAACCAAGGTTCCGGCACCTTTCCCTCGATTGGGACACCCGAGGGCTGGGTCTCCTTGTCGGGGAAGGGAAGGAAAGGATATGTGTCCTTTCCAAGGAGTCGGCAACAACGGCTCGATCAGGTCGAGAGAAATCTCGGACAGTTCAGCTGTTTCCTTGGCCTCACGGAAGGTTTGAGAAGCCAGCGGCCGAGGAAGCGATCTCGACCGAGGTCGAGACCGCAAGGTCCTGAGAATCGGACCACTCTCAGTCCCAGGAATGTCATCTTTGGGATGAAAAAGACTTAGGGCGGGAGGAGTGCGAGCCCAAGGGTGCCTCACCCCTGGTGGGGAGAGACTGGCACAGCTCCCAAAAGGACCCAATGAAGGCAGAACCCAGGTTAAGCGGCACAAAAAATTTTGGCTGGCTGAAGCTTGAGCAGCTTCCTCTTCGAAACCCGCCTTCTGGTGGCTGCTGGGATCCTGCAGCTGTGAGCAAATCCCTACATGGCACTCATTCAATTTCACCAATGGACTCAGAGCTCGGTCTCCCAATTTTAGGTGCACCTTATGGTTGTCCAGGACGTTGGGATGGAAGGCCGACAAATGGTGCAAGAGGTGGAATTATGTACGACACCCAAGCAGTAGACACACGAGAGGTGGGGATCGGTGTGTGACATTTTCTGTCCGCAGGGACATTGGCGAAATCCGTGGGGACAACTTGTCCTCCATGTCCGATCGCTTGGATCGGTATCGTAAACTCTGATGAGTTTTAAAGAAAGTGATTACAGTGAAAACCATTGTTGAAAATCCAGGGCCTACGAACTGCAGAAGTAGCATGAGGAAACCTGAATCTTCCAGCAGAAAAGAAGATCTAGCGTCATGGGGTGAAGCCGGGGTATTTACCACCTGGGTGGGTGGGAGGAGCCAGCTTAAAGACTTTCCAGTGAATTTAAAGGGGAAAGGGACATGCCAGAGAGTGTGGATGAACAACATATCCACGCTCCCGGAAAATGTTTTTAAGTGGTGGATAACCAGTAAGTCTATGCGAAGGTCAGTGACGGGGCTAGTGTGTGTGCGTGCATGCATGTGCCACTGGGCAGAGCAGAGGGGAGAAAATCTGACTGGAGAGACAAGACTGGGGGGTTGGGAGCACATGGCACTGATCGGATAGGTGGAAGCATCGGAGTCAGGATGATCTGTGGAGACTGAATGACTTGAACCCCTCCCTTCTGACTTGAGCAGGGCTGTCAACACTAGAACTTGTGACAGGTCTCTTCTCTCTCAGCTGAGATATTACCATCTGGGCTCAATGGGTTGGCTGACTGGTTATCGGTGTCAAGGTCTTCGGCTGCCTAGATGAAATCCCCGCAGTGAGATCGACAGACTCCATGGGCAGTTTGACCTCCTTAGGTGGTGACCAAACTCTAGGGCTCTCCAAAAGGAAAGAAAATAAATGGTCTCTCAACCAACTGCTCCACCAATCAGCGCTGAACTTTCTTTTTATGTGAGAGAGTGGTAGAGTCAGAGGACCACATAGTTGGGTGGTAAGAGTCAACCTTGAAGACTACTTTCAGTGACTATACATGTTCAATGCAAGTCTTCTCCAGTGTAGATAGTAAACAATATAGGATGTTAGAAAAAACTTTATTTCTGTTAGTGATTAGGGAACACCTTATAGATGTAATCACATCAACAGAACTGCAAACAAAAGTAACAGCAAAACCCTAATCAAAACAGAGAACAACCAACCTTCACTCTGAACCATTCTACAGTTCCAATTTGGGGGGGGGAGGGGCTAAGTGTTTTCCATGTTATCGCATACACTAGATTAATCAATTTAAGCTTTTTCATCCACCCCTTCCCACCCAAAACATAAGACCAGAGTGCCTATGTACGTTAACGTCAGACTCCACTGCCTGTGGAGGGCATTTTAACAGTAACTTCAGCCACCCCAGGAGGGGTGAAAATGGCCCTGACCCCTTACAGACAAAATTCCAGTTCATTTACACACATAAATAATGCTCTATTTATACATATATTTATTATACATATATAATGCTATAATACAGGTACATCCAAAAGGAAGGGATCAGCCCCACTGCAAATCACTATGGTCCAGATAAAACCAGGAGCAAAAGGAAAGAAAACAAAGTATTGTCTCTTTTTTTTGCGAACAGGCCAGACCATAAAAAGGCTGGGGCAGCTCAGTCTGCTGAAAGATAAAACAAGTACTTGTTAAGAAGGAAAACCAAATTCACATTTCTTTCAATGTTTTTTTTTTTTTTAAAGAAAAACCCCAGCTACCCCCTGTGGCAGCACATGTAGGTGTGCTGATGGAACACTTACAGCTGGGACAAGTTTATAAACCATTGTGTTGTGGTGGGGGTGGAGGTTCCATACATCCTGAGGACTAGGTCAGGTCCCGTAACTAGCGCTACGTGTTGGTATGACTATCGACAAAACAATAAGGAACAGCTAGCTCCATTAAAAAAACCTAGACAGAACTCATTTCCTAGGAGAGGATGACTTGGACAATACCTTCAAGAATTAACTGATAAATGAGACAATACCCTCTGGGATCAAATAAAAAAACAGGACAATATCCTTTACTAAGTAGTAATAAATATGGACAAATTCCTTCCAGGATGAGCTCATAAACAGAATAACCTCTGGGAAGAATAGACAAAATGGGATGAAAACCTCCAAGATGAACTGGTGAACAGAGCAATATGCTTGGGATGAGCTGATAAGCAGGATGATGGTCTTCTGCTGGCATTCCCATTGCAGTGAACAGCACATGAATTAATCAGGCATAAAACATTTACTGTTGGCAGTTAGTCGTTCACGGCAGTGAGGGGTAAACATTGCTGAATATTCCTGAGCTGTGCGAGGGTTTCATTTTAAATTCCGGTAAGTCGTAGTGTCTCAGACCCTCAGGTGGGGCACACAAGCCCACCAGTTTAACATTCTCCCATGCCTGTGAATTGTTCATCAAGGGAGGCGGGGGGGAGCAACAGGCACACATCTGTCTGTGCATTGCCTCCTGGCTTTGGTTCATAGCGGCTGTAGAACAGGTCGGCCTAGGTCTATACTGCTGACAGGCAGAGAGTTCCTTTCTGTTTCTAGCAGCTCTTCAAAGATCTCCCTGTGTCAAATAAAGACATATATGAATAAACTCAGTACAACCCATGACATTAATATAAAAACAGAGCACCATTAATTCACAGGCTCTCTAAGGAACCGTCATTTTTTTTTTTTTAAATACAGTGTTATACTGCCTGTAACTTCTACATAAAATCAAGGGTGTACCTTTAAATTGGTCTCTTTCTTATTCTTATGTTAGGTAATGCTCAGTACTACACTAGCAAGAGCATCATAGCTGCAACTATTTTAACAGAAGTACTGTGTAAGGTAAACAATCACAATATGAAATACATAAGAATATGGGACATGAAGTTTTATAATATCTACCATTATTTTTAATGAAATAAGCATATATTTTCTTTGCAAAAAACTTAATTAATGCATCAGTTAGGGTTGCTTCCACAGCAACAAAAGTGTGGAAATTCAACGTGAGGGTTACCACCCCCCATCTTCAAAACCCTAACATCACATTCCCCCCCGGACATATGCAAGATTGTAAAACACTATGCAAGTCAGTCACATTTGTAAGCACAGTGATCACCACACTGTACTCATTTCACATAACACTATGTAATGAAAAAAAAAACAATGCAGTATGATCGACTTTATACTGCCAGCACAGTATGACGACACATTATAGCTGGCATACCTTTTTCATATGGTGAAACTTAGTCTGTACACATTTTGTAAATATTGATTTTTATGTGTCATAATTCAACAATTGGCTTGCTGCAGATATTGCTGTTACCACATAGGCATGTGGTAGTAGGAAAGATAGAGAGCTGACACATGCATAGTACTTTTCAGATACTGCTCAGGAATGATATTAGCACCATCACATGGTCTTATACTGATGCGTTACCTGGAAATACTCATTAGCAGCTTGTTATGGTGAGCTTTGGATGTTACAACTGTTGATGTCACGTGTTGCTTGCAAACTACAGTACCAAACATTACTTTTATTATTACTACCATTTGTTATTGGGACTGACTCTGTATCAGAAAACAATATGCAAACATCCAATGACTGTTGCTAGGGTTATCCAAACTAATTTCCAATATATTGTTAACAACTGAAATCTGCTTAAATCTTGTTACTGAGTTTGTAACAGAAAAATGCTTACTGTGGGCCATCTCCCATGGTTAGGGATGTTAAGTTTGTCATGGATGAGGTTTTAATGACTCACTGTTCATGAAATCATTAGTAAACAGTAGTAAATGTGGTGGCACTGTCATCATTGCTACATTCTGATGACACTAGTGAAAGTCATGGAAGTCCTGAATAAAGATCAAACATCATGGAATCAATGACGTGTATGACTGCCATGACAAACTTACATCCCTACACATGGTTGTGTGTGTACCCCCAAGGCACTCTGATGGCAGCAGAACTCATACAGTTGCTGGACCATGATGATGGATGTGACTTGTACTACGTTTAGAGAGTTCTATGTTACTTCTGTTACCTGATACTAGTTATCTCTGATTGGTTGTGTTGTCTAGGCCCTTCCCCTGCTTGCATGTATATGTGTGTGCACGTGGAATGCAAAGTTAGGGTTTTGAGCATGGGGGCGGGCTGGTAATGCCAACACTGAATTTCCAGTTTTGTCACTGTGGAAACAACCCTAACTGACGCATTAACAATTTTTTTTTTTTTTTGCAAAGAATTTCCTTTCTTTTAGAAAAAGTGTAATATAAGTAGTCAGTGGTATGTGTTGGTGGGAGCGCGGGGCCCACAAAGCTGCCCATTTGTGAATAATGAAATGCATCTGTGGGAGAATGGGCCCTTTGCTCCCACTTACACATAACTATGGAGCCATACAGCAGTCCAGGCAAGGAACCCTTGAAACACAAATCTGCCAATATCTCGGGAACCGTAGCAGCTAGGAAAAAAATTCAAGTGCCACTGTAATCGTGACAGTGAGACGTCCACACAACATATCTTGCATCATTTACGAGATATGGGCACTGAAAAGCGCTGTGAATGCTAACTGTGGGCATAATAGTGGCCCATGGACACGAACATGCTAAACTGAAATACCAATTCCCAAATATCTCAGTAACCATACAAGGTAGAAAAATTCAAACTTCATGGTATTCATGGCTTTCCAACCTACTTCTGCAAAAAATGTTGTGATGCAAAATCCAGAGCGCAAACCATTTTTGAGATATGGGCACCGAAAGATGTCATGGGTGCCACAATGTTATCCTATGGGAAAATTTCTCAACTTCGGAATACTGCAACTATGAGCTTGTTCAAGGTTTTCTTAACAAAATCACCAAAAGGCATATCTGTGGGACTAGGACTTGCCACCCTGAAATTTTCAGGCCACTAGTGCAATCCACCTTACCACAATGAAGTGGCAAAGAAAACAACACATAGCAAAATGTGTTTGTGCAGTGTTACCGCGATTAATGTTATCATGTCACTCCTATCTGTATAATTTAGGGAATGTTATCGTGTACTCAAATGTTGCTGCAATCAAAAAATGGCAAACGTTTACAAAAACATATTTGCGGACCACCTAGTAAAAAAAAAAAATAATGCCTGGGGCATGTTCCTCAGGGCCCCATTAGGTAAACTCAACAGTTGGTGTTTACCAAAGGGCATTATTTATTGAGTTACAATGTTTTTTTCTCTGTCACTAACTGAAAGACAAGATGGCAGAAGCACAAAAACAATTTGGGGGAGCTCGACAACAAAAATGTGATTGTGAAAGTTTTCGCAGTGCACGTATAAATTTTCCCACAGACTATAATGGGACATGAAAAAATGGAATAAGTTTTAAATGCAGAAATATTTTTTCACCAGATCTTCAAAAGGCACCAGTTCAACCCAGGCCACATGTAAACAAACAAATTTGAAGTCACTGAAACGCATTCTTCAGACCAATATGGCTTACTGAAAAAATGCACATAAAGTGTGAAATTTCACTTTTTGGGCGCCCCACGGTTCTGCAACTGTACATCTGACAGGAACAGACATTTCCAAATCCAGAGATCTATGGAAGGTGGGTCTGCATTCCAACTTCCAGGCAAATCGGACAAATTGTTCCAAAGTTATTAAAGTGCAAACTTTGAGGTTTAACATAGAAGTGGCCATGCAGGGGCACTACTGTGCCACTATTATACAGATATACAAATAATATGCACGGTAGTGTCACTATGGTTACGGTTCAGTCTTCACTTCTATGTTAAACCTCAAATTTTGCATTTTAATACCTCTGAGACAGATTCACATGAAATGTTGCATGCGCTGTCGGGTACCACAGATCTCTGGATCTGGCAAGTTTAATTCAAACAACATGAAGTCTTGCTATATTATGACATATGCAGTGAGTCCCGACCTTCGAACTGCTCCGGAGGTGAAAGAGTTAACTTTCCATGCCAGGCATGGAACTTTGAGCTCGAGCTCGGTTGAAAACTCTGTTGTTCTTCAAACTCAAACTGTCAGATTCTTTACTCCGTCTCACTGAACAGTCGCTCCAGAGATTTCTCCTTCTGCTCAGTTCATTTTGTCGGTTAAAGTATTAATGTTTCAGTTTTCTAATCGAATTTAAACCGCAATCGGTCGTTTCAAGCTCTATCTGTGGTATTTGTAAGTACTAGATAGGTTTTACATTTACTTTCCGTGTGGAACTTGTAAACGGTTTTATCGGTTCGGTTTGAACCGATCAGTGTTTTTAAATACATTATCTATCTTTTAGAAGCGCGGTTCCCGGTTCTTATCGGTTCTAAAAAAAACGGAATTCATTATGGTTTTTTCCACGACCCGTGACACGGTTGGGAACCGATAAGGGAGTCTTGCTTGGCGGATTGCCATAAACGGGCAAGTTTTGGTTAGGCTGGCACTATGTCTGAGAAACCCAAAAGAAAAACTGGGCCCACTGGGTTTCAACACTGTAGTGTCTGTGGGGAAGCCTCTGCCAAGGCTGACCCCCACACCACCTGTGTTTATTGTCTGGGGTTTGACCACCTCAGTGCAGACTGCCAGATTTGTAAACGTTTTCCTGCAGCTACCCTGGATAAAAGAGTTGGTAGGCTCAGTGAAAGGGAGGCCAAAAAGTCCGCTGAACCGGATGGCCAGTCCGGTTCGGTTCAAACTGAACCGGAGGGAGTGCCCTCTGACAAGGGCGAGACTTCCTCGGGCAAAAGGAGAGCCGACTCTGAGGAGTCGGTTCCAGCAAAGGAGAACTAGAAAATCAGCTGGTGTGGAGCCAAAACTTCCCTCTCCAACCGCTGAAGAAATAGCTAAAGCAATTAGAATTGTTCAGTCACTCTCCCCGGTTCCGACCGAACTGGCACCATCAGGTAAGCGTATGGTTCGGTTGGTTCCACCGGTTCAAGAGTATGATTTAGAGGAATTTTATGAACGAAGGAGGGGGAAGAGGAGTATGAGGAGAGTGAATTTGGATTTGAAAGTCTGGATGTGCCCACTGACCCGGACATCTCTCCAGACAGACCTTCAGGAGTGTCTCTCCCTAGGCTTTCTGAGTCCTCTTCTCATTTTATGTTTTATAAAAAAGTGGCTGAAACCCTCCAGCTCCCTATGGAGGAAGCTGTGGATGATCACGAAGAGCCTGATTATGTAGAAATGATGGATATCCCAGAGTCTAGGAGATTGTCTATTCCTTTGTATAAATCTTTTGGGAAACAGACAGTAAACATTCTAAAAATTCCTCACACTATACCTCCTGTGGATAAAAGAATGGACAAAAGGTACACATTGTCAGGCTCTGATACGGAGTTCCTTACACAACAATGCAGCCATGTGGGGGTTGTGCAGGCTACAGCCTGTGACAAGGCAAATGTTCCCTTGGCCTCACACCCCCCTGACAAGGACTCCAGAAGGATTGATGCCATGGCAAAGAAACAGTACATGGCAGCATCCTTGGGACTCAGACAGGCAAATTATATGGCTTATGTTGCTAGATACCAGAAATCCAGATGGGATACTATTTTGGCTCTAGCAAAGCAGGTCCCTGGCCAGCTTGCCAAGGAGCTGAAGCAGGTGGCTGCTGACGGTATTGAGGCGTCTAAAGTGCAATTCCATGCTGCAGTGGACTCTAATGATGTTTCATCAAGAGTCATGGCTACATCTGTGGCTCTCCGTAGAATGGCTTGGCTCAGATGTACTAGCCTGTCACAGGATACCCAGACTAAGGCCATGGATTTTCCTGTTGTGGGCAACTCTCTGTTTGGGAGCAAGCAGAGAGTTACATGAAGAAAATGGATGAATATAGGACCACCTATAGGAGTGCTCAGGCCAAGGAAAGGCAGGCCACTCCTCAAAGGCAGCCTTCCAGGGGCAGGGGCAGGCCTTTTCATAGGCCTTTTTACCAAGCCCAGGCCTCCTCTTCAGCTTATGCCCAGAGGGGGTTCTTTAGAGGGAGAGGCAGATGGGGTACAAGCAGACCTGCTTCCACTCCTCAGCCTAAAGCCCCTGCCAAGCAGGCACCCTGATGGGGTGTCTAGGGTCGATTCTCCACTACCTGTAGGGGGCAGGCTGGCTTACTTTGTTCAGGACTGGGGGTCTCTAACATCAGACAAGTGGGTCCTGGAAGTAGTAAGCCAGAGACTGGTTCTCAGCTTCAAAAAATTTCCAAAGATGAGAACCAGATCCTTTCCACCTGCAAATCCATCAGAGGCACTTGCCCTAGAAGCAGAAGTCTCTACCCTCCTGGCTCTCAAGAGCTGTGGAAAGGGTTCCATCTCTACACCAGGGCAAAGGATTGTACTCCAGGTACTTCCTTACCCCAAAAAAGGCAGGAGAATGGTGGCCCATCCTGGATCTCAGGTACCTAAACAAGCACCTTTTAAAACCAAAATTCAAAATGGTGACTCTGGGAATTATTTTACCCTCTCTAAGGCCAGGGGACTGGCTAGTGTTCCTGGATCTCAAGGATGCCTACTTTCATGTTCTCATCAGAAGCTCCCATCGAAAGTACCTCAGATTCGAACTGACCTCAGGCCATTACCAGTTCAGAGCAATGCCCTTCGGCCTCACCTCTGCCCCAAGGGTATTCACAAAATGCCTGGCAGTAGCAGTTGCCCACTTAAGAAGGCAAAACATTGCCATCTTTCCTTACTTGGACGATTGGCTCATAGTAGGCCAGTCTCCAGACCAAGTCAGATTACATCTTCAGGTAACTCAGCAACTGCTTACTTCTCTAGGTTTCCTTCTCAATCTTCCAAAGTCAGTCCTGGAACCTGTCCAGCTTCTCACCTTTATAGGTGCGGAACTGAACACAAAAGAAGCCAGAGTCTTCCTTCCTCTGGAAAAAGTAAGGACCCTGATCTCTCTGGCCTCCTCCTTCACCCTGTACGTCTCTCGACCAGCAAGGCATTTTCTCCAGCTCCTGGGACACATGGCTGCTTCCACAGCAGTAGTGCAGGGAGCCAGATTTCAGATAAGGGACATCCAGTTCCATTTGAGAGCCTTTTGGTCTCAAAGGAGGGACCCTCTAACCAAACTAATCCCAGTGACTCGAACCCTGATCCAACCCCTTTTGTGGTGGCAGGACCTGGGCAATCTGAGACAGGGGGTTCCCTTCACCCCTCAGTCTCACTCCTTAATCCTTACTACAGATGCATCCCTCTTGGGGTGGGGAGCTCACATGGGCGACCTCACTACCCAGGGATTGTGGTCCCCTCAAGAATCTTGGCTCCACATCAATCTGTTGGAACTCAGAGCAGTTTTTCTAGCACTTCAAGTTTTTTCCAAATCTGTTCAAAACAAAGTTATTCAGGTCAGAACAGACAATACCACCACAATGTGGTACATCAACAAGCAAGGGGGCACTCGGTCTACGGCCTTGTGCACCGAAGCAATGAAGTTGTGGTCTCTGACTTACTCTCTGAACAACTCCCTTATGGCAGTTCACCTCCCAGGCAAGGACAATGTCCTGGCAGATGCTCTCAGCAGGATTTCCCAGGGCCATCACGAATGGTCACTGGATCCCCTAGTACTGGAGGTGGTATTTGCCAGTTGGGGCACACCGAAGATAGATATTTTTGCAGACCCAGACAATCACCAACTTCCCTTTTTTGCTGCAGGCCCCCAGTGTTGGGCTCAGTCCCCCGGATGCCTTCCTTCTCAGTTGGAAAGGGACGTTTCTCTATGCTTTCCCCTCTTCCCTCTCCTTTTCAAAGTGCTAGTCAAAATCAGATCTCAACCCTGCAAGATGATCCTGATTGCTCCAGACTGGGCCAGACAGCCCTGGTACCCACTCCTTATGTCCTTAGCAGTCCACCTTCCCCTGTGTCTTCCCAGGAATCACAACCTGTTAACTTGTGCTCAGGGGAGAGTTTGGTACCTGAACCTCAAATCTCTCAATCTCAAGGCCTGGCTCTTGAAGAGTTAGAGTTTGCTGACCTACACCTCTCCCAAGGTGTATTGGATATCCTGAAGGCTTCTAAGAAGCCTTCCACCAGGGCTACTTATAATTCCAAATGGAAGAGATTTTCCATATGGTGCTCTGCAAAGCATATTTCCCCAGAATCTGCTGATTTACCCACAGTCCTGGATTATATGGTCCATCTAAATACTTTGGGGCTTAGACCAGCTACCCTAAAAGTGCACATGGCAGCTGTGTCTGCTTTCTTATCAGCAGGTAAACTCTCTTCTCTTTCAGCCCATCCTGTATTCTCCAAGTTTTTCAAGGGGTTGCTTCACACCAACCCTCCATTCAGGGATCCTGCCTCTGCCTGGGATCTTAATATTTGCATTGTCCAGCTTATGCAACCCCCTTTTGAGCCCTTGTCTTCAGCAAAGCTTAAGTACTTGACTTGGAAAACTGTTTTGGTAGCCATCACTTCTGCCAGACGCATAAGTGAGTTACAAGCATTGTCAGTGGAGCCTGATTTTATCTCCTTTCACAGAGATAAGGTGGTCCTCAGGACTAACAGAAAGTTCTTGCCTAAGGTGGTTTCAGATTTCTACCTTAATCAATCTATGTCTCTCTCTGTGTACTTCACTGACCATTCCTCCTCTGGCGAGAGGAGACTGCACAGTTTAGATGTCAAAAGATCCCTTAGCTACTTCATAGATCGTACCAAAGGTCACAGGTTTGACTCCCTTCAACTATTCCTCACTTATGGTGAGGTTGGCAAAGGAAACCTGCCACTAAAAGATCCATTGCCAGGTGGATTGTCTCTTGTATCCAATTCTGTTACGAAAAACAGGGTAAGGTTCTTCCCTCAGGCTCACTCTACCAGAGGTACAGCTGCGTCTCTGGCTGCTGCCAGGGACATCCCTATCCTAGAGATAAGTCAAGCAGCTACCTGGAAAACAGTTTACACTTTTACCAAGCATTACTCCCTGGACATCCAGGCTAGAAGGGATGCTCGGTTTGGCACAGCTGTGCTTCACAGCCTATTTCCTAAGTAGGTTCTGTCCCTCCTCCATGGAGGTACTGCTGTGTAGTCTGCATATGTCATAATATAGCAAGACTTCATGTTGTTTGAAGAAAAAATTACTCACCTTAGTAATGTTGTTTCTTCTAATGGAGTCTTGCTATTTTATGACCTCCCCCCCTGCCTGCCCCTCTCAGAACCTTTACTTTTGGGATGTGGGTGGGCAGGGTAGTGTTGGCACTTAGTAGATGCCCACCTTGTTTTTCACCCCTACATTTTGGGGTG
Organism: Neoceratodus forsteri; assembly: GCA_016271365.2. NCBI lineage: Eukaryota > Metazoa > Chordata > Ceratodontiformes > Ceratodontidae > Neoceratodus > Neoceratodus forsteri. The sequence goes on from CM028132.1 coordinate 1,416,644,063, forward strand.
ACAGGTGTTGTGTTTATCATTTTTTGGGTCTCCTGACTTGAGTCATAAAGAATGGCTCTAATCTCCAGCACGTTTATGTGGAGGTCTCGTGCCACCGCAATCCAAGTCCCCCTTGTCTGGTGGACTCTGAAATTTGGCCCCCATCCTAGTCCCGAGGCATCCGTTGTCAGGATTTTCTGAGGACTCGGACTTAGGAAAGGAGTCCTTAGTCAACTAAGCTCTGGTCCCATGGGACCGTGAGGTTCCACTGCAAAACCCTCATGTGCAGATGATCTAAGGGGACAGTAACTGTTGCGGCTGCCAAGTGGCCAAACAGCTGCAGTACTGTTCTTGCAGCAACTTGATTTGCGGAGGCTAACCTCAGAGGCAGCGCCCTTAATCGATCTGCCCAGTTTGAGGGGAGGAAGGCCCTTGCTTGGACAGTGTCCAAGAGGGCCCCTATGTACTGCAACCTCTAGGGAGGTTGGGGGATGACTTGGCAAGAGTTAGAGTGGACCCCCAGGTTCTGGAACAGTCAAAAGGTGTCTGCCAGAGAGTGACATAGTTGCTCTCTTGTGGGAGCTGCTAGAAGCCAGTCATCAAGGTAAGGGTAGACATAATCAATATCTTTATTTATCCAGGCAAACATCATTGAGCAAACTCATCTTCAAGATGGACCTGGACACAGAACACTAAGACAGTAAAGAACATCATGGTTAAGCAGTACCAATCAATGAGAGTTGAACTGGGGTCAGGACAATTAACGGTATAATGACAATCAAGAAATAAAAAATCTGAGAACAATGCAATAGCACTACCACATAACAGCTGCATATAAACCCTGACACTGAGCAGGGGTAATCATGGAAAGATACATGCTCGATGGGGATGAGTTATTCTACAGGATGGCAACACTCACATGCCAACACTAACATAATAAGCTAGGGTGGTGTACTGAGAAGGACAGGAAGGGTAAGGGGGAGGAAGGAAAGCAAGTGGTCAGCAATTACCCTTGGAAGGTACGAGCTGAAGAAAAAAGGATGGAGAGGGCAGAATGGTGAGGGGACAATAGTGGCACAGTTATGATACATGGTACGAGGGAGGACATCAACAACTGGAGAAATGGCAGCTGTCAATGGAAGCAATTACAGGCTTCCTTGAAGGAACGATTACAACTCGATTTAAATGTAGACATAACTTGATTTGAATGTAGACATAATGGCTCTGTCCCCCTGAGAGGTGCTGCCACTACTGCTAGGCACTTGTTGAACACCCTGGGTGCTGAAGACAGGCGGAATGGCAGCACACTGAATTAGTAGTGCTCTCCCTGGAAGGTGAAGTGGAGGTACTCTCTGTGGGATGGCAGGATCTTTCTATGCATGTAGGCGTCATGCATGTCCCGGGAGCAGAGCCAATCCCCTTGGCGAAACACAGGGAGCAATCCCAGGAGTGTCATCATCCTGAACCTTTTGTATTCGATGAAAGTGTTCAGTTGGTTGAGGTCCTGTCTTCTTTGGGACGAAGAAGTAGTGGGAGTAGTATTCCTGTCCTCTTTGTGACAGAGGTACCGGCTGGATTGCTCTTTTGCCTAGTAGGGCTTGGATTTCAGTTCTGAGAAGCTCTGCACGGGATGGGGGGCAATGGGCGGGTACAGGTGGGTTGTCTGGAGGGATCTGCGTAAACTCTAGTTCATAACCCCGCTCCATTACCTGATATACCCACTGATACGTGGTGATGTTGGACCAGCCGTTGTGGTAGAGGGAAAATCTTCCGCCTACTGCCTCCCCTCACCACTCCGCTGGGGAGGAAGTCATGCCGAAGTGGTGGGCGTGGGCAAGGGAGCTCCAGCATTCTTGGGTCCCTGCAGACAGGGGGGTACCCTGTCTCTTGAAACCCCCTCTGTGTTGCTGTCTCACTCCTTGTTGACCCTGTTGCTTACGAAAGGGTTGGTGCCTGAGTGCAACTGGCTTAGATATGTACATTTATGTACCTCCGAGACCACTTTCCCCGAATCTTACAGGCCCGTGATTAGTTTTTTGGTCTCTTGTCCGAAAAGGACTGGGCCCTGAAAGAGAGTGTCCAGTATTGCATCTTGAAGATCCCAGCGGAATCCTGAGACACGAAGCCAGGAGTGGCGTCTCAGACATATGTAGCGATGGCAGCCCTGGCGGCCGTGTCTGCTGAGTTTTACGAACATCTGAGCCCATGCCTTCCAATGTCAGCCCGACTGGAGGACTGCCATTAGCTTGGGCTTACTGTCCGATTTTGGATGGGCTTTGGCCATGTCCGTGGTCTTGTTGTACAATGAATTTTGGTACATGACCATGTGGGCCAAAAAATGTACTGACTTGATCGTACATGTGGCTGAAGAATATACTTTACGGCCCAGATGGTCCAATTTCTTAGATTCCTTGTCTGGAGGTTGCGAGTTCATGTGCTTTGGCTGCTGAGCTCTACCATGGGCAGCCGTGAGGATCATGGAATCCACTCTACGCTGCTCGCTTAGGCGAGGTTCTCCCCTTGGCGTTCTATATAATCGATCAGCCTTCTTAGGGACTGCTGATGTTGTAGAAGGGTGCTTGCAGGCCACTTTCGTGATGTCCTGGAAAGGTTCCACTAGGGGTGGTATGACCAAAGGCTTTGGGTTTGTGGTCCCCAAGAATTCTGCTAAGTGGCGTCCCTCTGGGTCCAATTCCTCTGTCTCCCATTAATTCAGGAATTGGATATGTCTCATGATAACCAAGAATTAGGGATCGTCTGGAGGAGACCTAGGAGAGTCCTTTCTATGGTCCGGTGAAGGTAGGGGTAGGTGGTCCTTTGAGGAGTCATAAAAGGAACCCCCGGAAGAACCTTCCAAAGAGGTACAGGGCTGGCCTCTGGAGGAGGACAGAGAGATGGATGGCGATTACACTTGACATATGGGTGATCCCCGGTCATCATTTATTTATCTGCCATCCCGATGGCGGATTTATCACCCCCCGATGGTGGGCAATCAGGTGTCACGGGTGGCTGGGGTAGTGTTTAGGTGGAGCTGGGGCCGGTATCGGTGGGGTTGGAAACTGGCTCCAGAGGCCTAGATAACAGGTCCCCTTCGATGGTGTTCCACCAACTGTTGAACAAGGCCCCGACCTCTGCCAAAGGTACCAGTGGGTCTGGTTGGGGGTCTGGCTTCGGGTTAGGGCTGTAAGGTGTCCCTGCTATGCTGTCCACTGGCATCAGGTCAGATTGTGTGCCTTTATCTGGTGTCGGCTTTAGGTGGAGTGGTATTCTCCCGGTGTCGGGTGCTTGGATGGTAGTTTGTAAGGTTCCCTTGGAGGAGGAGGAGGTGGGGAGGCCACGCCGCTTCTTTGTTGTTGTCTCCCAGGCCCAATGTCAGGTCCCCTGGCGTCTGATCAGTAGTAAGGGTTAGTGGTGGGCCTTGTGGAGCAGATGGTGGTTTAGGTGGTGGCATCTGGTCCGGCTCTGTTGTGGAGTCAGAATTTGAGGGGGCCGTACGTTGGTCTGAAGCCGCTGCCGACAACCGCCTAGAAGGTGAGTGGTGCTTGATCTGATGCTCGGTATCCTGGTGCCTCTTAGAGATGTCCGACCCCGACACCTTGTCAGATGTCCCAGAAACTGAGCTCTTGCAGATGGCAGGCTGAGACCTGTTGCCGGGCGTGGCATGCGCCTGTCCTGCTTGCTCAGACCCTAGCATTTGCTTGTGCGGCTGGTGAGCCAGAGATGATGGGCCTTGAGAAAGGCCATGGACTCCCTGCCACGTGTCTGGGAAGAGGCGGGGGCTTCTTCCTTGTAACCCCAGGACAGCCAGTGAGCCTGGAGAGGGTAAGCTCGGCACAATGGTACCTCAACCCTGAGGTCGAAAACTTTGATGTCTTGGGAGGGGACTCTGACCTAAGCCGTTCCTTGTCCTTGGGGTGATGTTTCTCACTATCTCTTCTCTTTGGTGGAGGAGTCCTTCGCCGAGAAAAAGGACGAGCTATGCCCCAACTGGGCCTTCTGCATGGTGGCCACTTGTTGTTCGAGAAGGTATGACTGAAGTGTTTTCAGGCGGCAGATGCGGGTCCTCCGAGCTTATGGTCGGGGCCTAGGCAAAGCAAGCAGGCCAAGTGGCCGCCTTTCGCTGGGATTTGCTTGCCGCATACACACTTCGATTTCCGCCACCCGGTTGTTGAAGATGGCTGGGAAGACATATACAACGAACTTGTGAAACGGATGAAAAATCAAGAAATAAACACTGCGCGAAGCGTGAAAAAAATGGCAGTCAACTGGAAGAGTACAGTTACGCAAGAACTTACCGTAAAGTACAGTTACGTAAGAACTTACCGTAACAGATGATCTTCGAGAAGAGCTCTTGCAGCAGGCTATTACATCTAGGACTACGCCGCAGGCACTAGGACCACTCAATGAAAAGCTTCTGCCAGCAATACCAGCGGGGACCACCCCCGACGCCGGCCCTGGCCCGACGTCGGTCAGGGTACAAGAGGGGGCGGACCCAGCTCCACCTCAGTTCTCCCGCCAGTACCCAGCACAAGGCCTGACAAGAGAAGGAGGCGAAGCTCACCATCTAAAAGGGAAAGAAAGAAAAGAAAAGAAAATGGAACTGCACACCTCGAGGGGGAAGGCGGGAGGGAAGCAGCGCCTGGTGCAAGAGCTCCTCTCGAAGATCTACTGTTACGGTAAGTTCTTACGTAACTATACTATCTTACTTCGAGTGGGAGCTCTTGCAGCAGGCTATTATATCTAGGACTGAGGCCCAAGCAGTCCCACAGCAAGGAGGCAGCCGACCCCGGGAGGTGGAATATGCTGACTCCAGAGGCCCTAGGACAAAATCCCTTGCAAAACCACTAGGCCGAAGCCAGCACGGCATCTGGAGACGATATCCAAGCTGTAATGCTTGATAAAAGTATGCACCGAGTTCCAGGTTGTGGCCGCACAAATATCCTGGATAGCGACATTTTGCATAGCGGCGAAAGAAGCTGACACTCCTCTGGTGGAATGACCCCTAACCGGGCCCGACAGGGGTTTATTGTGGTGCTCGTAGCAAAACGAGACACAGCGAACTATCCATTTAGAGATAGTTTGCTTGGACACTGGCTGACCCAAGCGATGTGGTGCAAAAGCCAAAAACAGCTGCTCCGACTTACGGTGCTGAACCGTTCTGTTGGGGTAATACCTCAGGGTCCTGTGGACATCCAATGTGTGGAGGAGAGCCTCCCCTCTATTAGAAGGGGAAGGAAAATAAACTGGAAGATCAACCAACTGGTTGAGGGTCAATTCAGAGACACCTTGGGAAGAAACTTAGAATTAGTTCTGAGGGGAACCCTTTCCCTATGGAAAAACAAACAGGGCTCTTTACACATCAGAGCCTGAAGCTCGGAAACCCTTCGAGCTGAAGTAACAGCAACCAAAAAACAAACTTTCCAAAAAAGGTAACACAGCTCACAACTCGCTACGGGCGTAAAAGGAGGGAGGGTGAGTTTCTGCAACACAAAAAGGAGGTCGGAGGGAGGTGCAGGGTCCCTAACGGGAGGTCTCAAGTGTAGAATTCCCCTAAGGAAGGTGTGTGCCACATCTAATTGCGCCAATGCTCTCTCTCTCCCACTAAAGCATGGTAGGCGGAAACTGCCCACAAGTGCACCTTGATAGAGGAGTGACTCAGGCCTTTCTCGTACAAGGAGAGGAGGTACTGCAAAGTGAAGTTCACAGGGCAGGTGACGGGATCCAAATGTTGCGGCAAGGCCCAAAGACAGAAACTTTTCCACTTTATAGCATAAGTGGAGCGAGTAGAGGGCTTTCTTGCTGGCGCCAAGACCTCCGCCACTTCCGGGGAAACCCCGTATCTGTTTCAAGCTACGTCTGAAGGAGCCAAGCATGAAGGTGCAGGGATCTGAGATCCGGATGGACCAGAGACCCCTGGTCCTGGGACAGCAATTGCGAGCATATGGGCAGCGGAATTGGCGGTTCCCTGGATAACCACTGCAGGAGTGAAAACCAGATCTGTCGAGGCCAGTTGGGGGCCGCAAGGATCATCCGGGCCCCTTCGGCCAGCAACTTGAGCAGAACCCTCTGAATGAGAGGGAAGGACGGAAAGGCATAGAGAAACCTCCCTGCCTAACAATGGGATAATGAGTCCGGCCAAAAAACTCCAGGCGCTGCGTTCCTCGCGAAGCAAACGTTAGTAGTTTGCTATCATGGTGACGCAAAGAGGTCCAGCTCGGGAAGATCCCACCTGTCAAAGAGCTGGTCCGCTATGGATTGTAGCAACTCCCACTCGTGTGCTCTGGCCCGCGACCTGCTGAGGTTGTCGGCCAGATTGTTCAGGACGCCTGGAATACCACGTTCCAGTGCCCAGTACCAGACTCTCATCGCCTCCCTGCAAAGAGGATACGAATGAGCGCCTCCTTGCTTGTTGATATAAAAGACGACCGCCATGTTGTCTGTCTGAATCGGAAGAGAGCCCGGTACCAGATCCTCCCGAAATGCCTGAAGAGCGTAGAGGACTGCTCGCATTTCCAGGACACTGATGTGGAGAGACTGTTCCTCGGGTGGCCAAACCCCTTGCATTCGATGACCACCCAGGTAAGGCCCCCAGCCCAGGTCTGAAGTGTCCGTTGTTAGAGTCCGACCTGGTGGCTCCGGACAAAAGCTGACCCCTTTCTCCAGATTGCTAGGGTCCAACCACCAAAGCAATGTTCTCCTGACTGGTTCCGAGATCCAGACCAGAGAGTCTAGGTCGTCGTAGCACTGGTCCCACTGCATCCTGGGCATCCACTGTGGGACTCACGTGGAGGCGAGCGAAGGGCGTGACTGGAATGGCCGCCGCCACATGCCCCAATAAACTGAGGAGGTTCTGAGCCGGAACCCGAGGTGCTATGGAGATCCGTTCTGCCAACTCTCGCAAGCGAATCCCCCTATCTGGAGGGAGAAAGGCCATACCCCGGACAGAATCCAGGATCGCTCCTATGAAGGGGAGCTTTTGGCTGGGCTTCGGGCATGACTTTAAGTTCAGGGTAATCCCCAGCTCTCGGAATAGAGTATAACTGTCTCCGAGAGCGTGTAAGAGGCTGTCTCTTGAAGGGGCTGTAAGAAGCCAATCGTCAAGGTAGGGAAACACATAATGTCCCATCCGTCTCAGAGCCGCAGATACTAGTGCGAGGCATTTCGTGAAGATTCGCGGAGTGGAAGAGAGGCCTAACGGAAGCACCCGAAACTGAAAATGCTCCCCTTGGAAGTGGAACCTCAAGAACTTCCTGTGGGGAGGATAGACTCCTATATGCATGTATGCATCCTGCATGTCGAGAGAACAGAGCCAGTTCCCTTGGTGCAGCAAGGGAAGGAGACCTTGAAGAGTCACCATTCTGAACCTTTTGTATTCGATAAAGAGGTTTAGTGGACTGAGATCTAGAATGGGACGAAGGTCCCCAGTCTTTTTTGGGATCAGAAAAAAGTGGGAGTAGAACCCCTGACCCCGCTGCCCTCAGGGGACTCTCTCTATAGCTCTCTTCTGCAGGAGGGTCTGTATTTCTCCTTCTAATAGTGGGATGTGAGAAGGAGGGTAACGGGAGAGCTATGGTGGAGTATGTGGAGGAAACTCTGTGAACTCCAGTGTGTGTCCTCTCCGTACAATATCCAAGACCCATTGGTCTGCGGTAATAGACTTCCACCCTTCGAGATGAAGGGAGAGACGCCCTCGACTGCTCCCGAACTCCGGCAGAAGGGGAGAGGGGGTGGAAGGGGAGTCATTGGGCAGAGCCAAGAGTAGGAAGAGAGGCCTGGGAGGACTTGGGCCCACGGGCGGAAGGTCCACCAGACTGCTGGTTTCCGGATCTTCTGGAAGCCACTCTCTGTCCTTGTTGGTTGCCACAGGTGGAACCTTGGTTGCCTGAGGACTTACAAAAGGGCCGTCGACGGTGTGGACGTCGCTGGTCGCCACGGTACACCTGGCAGACCGACCAGATCTATTTACCCGGCTCCTGGAGACGGGAGATCAGAGCCTCCGTCTCCTGCCCAAACAACATGGTACCCTGGAAGGGCAAATCCCAGATATCGGACTGCAGATCCTGGTGAAAGCCCGAAACTCTCCACCAGGCATGACACCGAAGGCAGACCCCAGAGGCGGCTGCCATGTCTGCAGTGTCATACGAGGCTCTCAGTACGTGAGAGCCAACATCTGAGCCCGACTGCAAAAGGGCCAGGAGCTCAGTCTTCTTGTCAGAATCTGGCATGGCCTGTGTCAGCTCAAGTCCCCGTTCCCATAACGCATTCTGATACTGTACCATATGCATGAAGAAATTCAGGGAGCGAATGGAACAGGTGGAGGCTGCATAAACTTTTTTGTCCACCTGGTCTAGGTATCGGGACTCTGGGTCGGGAGGCTGGGAGCTGAGGTGCTTCGGTTGCCGAGATTTATCATGGGCAGCAGTGATCACCGATGAGTCGGCCTGAGGGTGTTCTGCCAGGAAGGGTTCTGCCCTCGGGGCCTTATAGAGCCTATCCGACTTCTTCGGTACTGCCGGGATTGAGGCCGGATGCATCCAGGTGGATCCTGTAAGATCCTGGAAGGTATCCACCAAAGGAGGAATAACCAGGGGCTTCGGCTCCTTCTGCCTCAGGTATTTAGCCAATCTCCGGCGTTCCGGACCCAGGTCTTCCGTGTCCCACTCGGAAGCCTGGATGTGCCTCATGACGTCCATAAAAGTAGGATCGTCTGGAGGCGAGCGAGGCTGGTCCTTCTCTTCAGGGGAGCGCTTGAGACTGAGAGAAGATGAAGAAGAGGAGGATCGACTATCCGATTTGGAATAGTCTGATTCAACCCCATGACCATGCCTACGCTGATGTCGGTGACTAGGGGACCGACGACGGAGCAATGACTGATGTCGGTCAGAAGACCGACGTCGGAAGCGGTCCCGCTTAGTGCGAGAAGGGCTCCTGGAACGAGACCTAGTCAGACGTTGGTCGCTAAAATCCCTAGAGCGACGTCGGTGGTCCTCGGATCTACAGCGGGAACGAGCCCTGAAGGGCGCTATGATTGAGCGCCGGTGACTTCTGCGGAGAAGTCTCGCCCCCTGGCTGTGGTTCTCCCACAGGATACGGAACCGTGTCTGGGCGGCGGCGGGAGGTCGCTTGTGGACCTGCTCACCAGAAGGAGAAAAGCTCCTTGAGCTCGTCCTTGGAAAAAAATCTCAGCCGCATGCTGCGGAAAAGAAGTCTCCAGAACGGCAGGACGCGAAGGACAGCTTTCCTGAGGGCCCAGCGGGAGGAAGACTTGGGCGACGGGGACGTTGGTACCTCTATGACCGACCTCGGGTCCTTTGCCTCTTCGACCGGTGTCGGTGTACGGACACTCCAAGGAGTGCAGATCCATTTTCTGCTCTAGAAGGTAGGCCTTAAGGACTTTCAGGCAGGGGATGCGGGTCCAACTGGTGAAGGCATGGCAGTCAGCACAGTTGGCGGTGTCGTGGTCATGACTGAGACAGCAGACGCACCGCCGGTTCCCATACTTGGCGGGAATCTGCCGCCCGCAGTCCCACTTATTCAAGTGTTCAGGGAACGCCGAAGCCCGGGAAGACATCGAACCCAGCCGGGAAGGAAGAGGGCTGACGGCGGTACTGGAAGTGGCAAAAAAAGCAAAAACAAGCGCAAAAGTGGGAATACTGTGTCGAGACGACGGCAGCGAAACTGACGACGGTGTCAGTAAAACGGCGAAAAACTGTTGAGAAAGGCGAAAAAATCTTGCTGGAAGTTCTTCTCACTGAAAATTGCAGACAGAAGCAGGCTTCACGTGTGGAGCTGCGGAAAAGAACTGAGGTGGAGCTGAATCCATGCCTCTTGTACCCTGACCGACAGTCGAGGCGGGGCGAGGTCGAGGCGGTCCCGCTGGTATTGCTGGCAGAGCTTTTCACTGGGTGGTCCTAGTGCCTGCGGCGTAGTCCTAGATGTAATAGCCTGCCGTAAGAGCTCTCACTCGAAGTAAGATCAGTAGGTTTTCGAGAACAACTCTTGCAGCAGGTAGTTTCCGTCCCACCTTCCCCCTCTGAAGGTTGAGTCTTCTGACCTAGTTTCTATTCTTACGTAACTGTACTATCTTACTTCGAGAAACAGCTCTTGCAGTAGGTTACACCATTAGGACGGATTCCCAAACTGTAAGGAACCAAGATGTTATCAGGAGGAGGATAGTAGGAAAAAATACAAGCTTCAGGACAAAAGTCCCTGAAGGACTGCCAAGCCGAAACCAGCTCTGCGCCTACAGGCAATATCCAAACTGTAGTGCCTGATGAATGTGTGTACAGTGTTCCAGGTAGCTGCTGCTGCACAGATGGCTGAAGTGGAGACATTTTTAAGCGCGAATATAGAGATAGCCACTACCTAGTAGAATGACCCTTCACCGGTCCCGGTATGGGCTTATTGAGCTTCTAATAACAAAACATAATGCATTTTACCAGCCATCTAGAAAGCGACTGGAAACAGAAGCACCGATCATCCTCTGTGTATAGGAAACAAAGAGCTGGTCCGATGTACAATGGGCTTTGATTCTTGTCAGATAATATCTGAGGCACCTATGCATGTCCAAAGTGTGCAACAGGGCTTTCCCCTTATTACCGTGATTCAGGTAACACACCAGTAGGTCTATATCCTACTTGAGTGTGACAGCCGAGACCACCTTAGGAAAGAACTTAGGATTTGTTCTTAAGGACACCCTGTCCTTGTGAAAAAAACAAATAAGGATCCTTACACATGAGTGCATGAAGCTCAGAAACTCTTCTGGCAGAAGTTACAGCAACTAAAAGGAGCGTCTTCCAGGCGAAGAGACACAGCTCGAAATCTGCGGCTGCTTCAAAAGGAGGCAGTGTAAGCTGCTCTAAAACAAAAGGGAGGTCCCAAGGTGGAACCGGGTTTTTGATGGGAGGTTTCAAATGCAGGATGCCGCACAGAGACGCGAGAAGCCTCTAGTTGAGCTAGAGACTTGTGATCTATCAGAGAATGGTATGTTGAAATAGCGCATAGATGGACCTTAAAGGAGGAATAGGCAAGTCCTGCCTCATAGAGGGATAGGAGGTAGTCTAAAACTGACCTTACAGAACACTCCAGTGGGGTCAATGCTCGAGCCTGAGCCCAAATACAAAATCTACGCCACTTAATGGCGTAAGCAGCGTGAGTAGAGGGTTTTTTGGCTGCCACCAGAATGTCCGCAACTTCCTGAGAGACCCCATACCTAAGGACTCCTATGTCCTTAGGAGCCAGGCATGCAGGTTCAGAGACTGAAGATCCAGATGGACCAAGGAGCCTGTCTCCTGGGAGAGAAGGTGAGAGCAAAATGGCAGAGGCACTGGAGGTTCCTGGGCCAGCTGATGTAAGAGAGGGAACCAAATCTGCCTGGGCCAAAAGGGTGCTGCTAGAATAAGGCATGCTTGCTCTTGACAGAGCATCAATAGAACCCTCTGGATTAAAGGAAAGGGTGGGAAGGCATAGAGGAATATGTCCGTCCAAGAGAGGGACAACATGTCTTGCCAGAAAACACCAGGCCGTGGATCCAGCAAGCAGAAATTGGGCAGTTCTGCTTTGAATGGGGACGTGAAGAGATCTAATTCTGGTGTCCCCATCTGTGGAACAGGTCATCTGCGACTTCTTGAAGCAGTTCCCATTCGTGGACCCTGGCCTGTGATCGGCTTAGGCTGTCCACGATAGTGTTGTCCACACCAGGAACATGTAATGCAATGATGTGTGCGCCGTGTTGCAATACCCAATTCCAAACCCATTAAGCCTCCCTGCAAAGGGGGTAGGAATGAGTGCCTCCTTGTTTGCTGAAATGGTACATCACCGCGGTATTGTCTGTTTGTATCAGAAAAGTACCCGGTGGAATCTCCATCTGGAATGCCTGTAGGGCATACAGGAAGTCTCTCATCTCCAGAATGTTTATGTGAAATTGGGACTCTAGAGACAACTAGGAGCCTTGAGTTCTGACCCTGTTGAGGTGAGCTCTCCATCTGGACCCCAAGTCGTCCGTGGAGAGAGTCGCTGAAGGACGTGGCGCAGGGAAGGGAACTCGCATTGAGAGGTGGTCTGGGACGAGCCACCAATGTCAGTCTCGGATGACCGTGTTCGTGATCCAGACTGGATGCTGCAGATGATCCTGCTTTTGGTCCCATTGTGCTCTCAGCATCCACTGGGTAATCCGCATATGGAGTCAAGCTAGGGGAACCGTCACAATGGCAGCCACCATGTGACATAGCAGGCAAAGGACGGTGCGGGCTGGTACCGTCTTCTTTTCCTTTATGTCCCTTATGAGGGATCTGATGCGTTCCACCCTGTCCTGGGGAAGGAAAGCACTTTCCTTTAATTGTGTCCAGAACCACTCATATGAAGTGCAAATTCTGAGACAGAACAAGGCACGCCTTCTCCTGACTGATGGTGATGTCCAGCGATAGGAAGAGGGAACAGGAATCCTGTATTGCGGACATCAGGGCCTCCCGTGAGGGTGCCATGAGAAGCCAGTTGTCTAGGTATGGGAACACGTAGTGGCCTCTTTTCCTGAGAGCTGCTGCCATGACTGCTATACACTTCGTGAACACCCGAGGTGCCGAAGACAGTCCGAAGGAGAGGGCTAGGAACTGGTAGTGGCGTCCCAGAAACTTGAAGCGCAGAAATCTGCGGTGCGCCCGAGTGATCGGGAGGTGTAGATAAGCGTCTTGCATGTCCAGCGACGCTAGCCAGGCGCCCTCTTTAAGCATGGGAATGAGACCCGGTAGGGTCACCATGTGGAAATGCTTGTATAGCACAAAATTGTTAAGATCATAGAGATCCAAAATTGGGTGCAAGTCTCATGATTTTTTTTGAACCAGGAAGAAGTGGGAATAGCAGCCGTTTCCTCTCTGGTTCAGTGGAACATGTTCTATGGCCTCCTTGTGTAGGAGAGCCAAGATCTCTTGCTGAATAAGCACAGCATGCTGACCCGAGTAACGGGAGAGCAGGGGAAGTCTGGATGGTGGGTGATCGATTAACTCTATAGAGTGGCCTCGTTTGACCAACTGCAACACCCACCGGTCGGAGGTGATCCTCTGCCATCCTGAAAGGTGATGAGAGATGCGACTCCCGACCTTCTCAACCCTTTGTTCCAGAGGAGGGGCGAGGGCCGGGAAGGAATCATGCTGTGGTGGTGTTGGCCCTCGCGGGCCGCGCCGCTTTTGAATGCTTTGAGCCCTGGCTCGAGGGGAATCTGGCTTGATTCTTACGGCCGAAGTTGCCCCTGGGTTGCTGGCCAGAACATGGCTGTTGCCTTTGTTGGCGACCGCGAAAAGCGATTCTCGTTCCTTCAAAAGGAAATGGATTTAGGTCTATACATAGCTTGTACAGTCCTGACAGCCTTCCCAGCATCCTGCAATTTGGTGATGACCTTCTCAGACTCTTCACCAAAGAGGACCGCTCCATTATAAACGATGTCCAGGAGATTCTTCTGGATGTCTGAGGTAAATCCGGAGACCCTCAGCCATAAGTGTTTCCGGAGACAAATGCCTGTAGCTGCTCCCCCTGGCTGCTGAGTCGTAAGTGGCTTGGAGAACCTGGGTCCCCACGCCAGACCCAGTTTGGAGAAGGTTTAACAGCTCCTCCTTCTTTTCGCCAAGATCTTTAAGAAGGTCTTGGCCCTGATCCCAAAGGGCGTTCTGAAATTGCACCATGTGCGTCAGATAGTTCAAAGACCTACTAGAGCATGTTGCAGCCGCATACATGCGTCTTGCCTTGAAATCTAACTGCTTAGATTCCTGGTTCGGAGGCTGGGTGCTCAAATATTGAGGCCGCTGGGACCCGTCACAAGATGCAGTAATGAGCAGTGAGTTGGCCTGGGGTTATTGCGCCAAATACTGGTCCTCCGTAGGAGCCCTGTAAAGGCGGTCAGCCTTCTTTGGAACAGCCGGTGTGGAGTGCGGACGTTTCCAAGCTGCCTTAGTGACGTCCGTAAAGGTGTCCACCAAAGGTGGGACCACCACAGGCTTCGGGTCTTTCTGCCTGAGGTAACAGGCAAAGCGTTGTCTCTCAGGGTCTAGCTCTTCGGTCTCCCATCCCATATTGTCCTGGATGTGCCTCATGATTTCTGAGAAGAAGGGATCATCCGTGGGCGACCTTGGGAGGTCCCGTGGGTTTGGTGATGGGGACTGAAAGGAGATGGAGACCTGGAAATGCCTGACGTATTCGGTCTGGAGTCATCTCCAGATGACAGATGTCCGCCCCTTGGTCGCTTCGGGCTCGAGGACCCTGAGAGGAAACATGAACGGCGCTTCCTGTCTCTAGATCGGCCCCGAGGAGGCGAAGTAGGCTCCTTGGGGTTTGGGGGTCTGTCACCTGCGGCACCCCTAAGAGGAGGTGGTGTAGGAGGCTGAGGCTTAGGGTGAACCACGTCCTTCTTGATGGTTTCCCACCAGAAGGTGAACAAATCCTTCACCTCCTGGATGTTCATGCCTGACGACTCGGCGTTGGTGTGTGCCTGTCGTCGGGCGTCGGGTCCCGGAAAAGCACTGGATCCGGCTCCCTGGGCAAGCCGGCATCCTCCGCGTCGCCCGTCCGGTCATCTGGCGGCACGGCAGCCTCTACGCCTGAGGACCCCTGACATCCGGTGTCCACCGGCATCAGTGTAATGGTTGGTCACCTTTCCGGTGTCAGGTTGGATGCCTTCTTGGCCTCCGTCGTCCGCTTAACTCATTCAGGCCTAGGTACGTCTGTAGGTGGCGTCTGACAGCATAGCCACTCAGGACAATAACGCCTGTGGATGTACTCAATTGACTTTAACTCAGGCCTAGAAACGTCTGAGGAAGTCAGCACGTTTTACCTAACTATTAAACAAACTGAATTGCTTAGAATTGATTGCATAGCACCGTTAGAAAGGTAATTTTGCTCTGAACAATTTTGTTGCTGATACTTTGCCTATCATGTATACTTTAGGAGTTATTTATATTTGTTTAAGGTATGGTGTGCATGTCCAACATTTAAAAGACAAAGAACCTCTGTGCGTAAACACTGAGGCAAGGGTTACCCCAAAGGGCATTTGGCTGGGAAGCCAAGTTTCAAGAAAATGCAAAATTACACATGCCCCCACAATGCAAAGCATCATGGGCTGCATATGCAAATCACCACAGAATGTTATGCTGGTCCAACTTTAAGCAGAATTGCATGGTGCTAAAAGGCCTCTCACAGTTTGCAAAGGGTGCTAACAGAAGACATAGACACGTGTTTCGTCCTACCAGGACTCATCAGTATGCCTCATCTGTTTGACACCCCAGTGTAATGGACCAGCTACCCCTAAGGCAGTGTGCCTGGGATATATTGTGGTGAACCCATTAAAATCAAAAAACTATTTAAAAGACAAAGAACCTCTGTGCGTAAACACTGAGGCAAGGGTTACCCCAAAGGGCATTTGGCTGGGAAGCCAAGTTTCAAGAAAATGCAAAATTACACATGCCCCCACAATGCAAAGCATCATGGGCTGCATATGCAAATCACCACAGAATGTTATGCTGGTCCAACTTTAAGCAGAATGTCTTCATGTCTAACATTTGTCTCTAAAGCCTCACCTAAGCACCTTGAATAAATCTGAACACCCCCCCCCCAAAAAAAAAACAGTTTGGTATTTCAGCTACTATACAATAAAAACTAAATGGATTACAATCGATTGCATAGCACCATTAGAAAGGTTATTTGTGCTGAACAATGCCACTGATACTTTCTGTCTACTACATATACTTTAGGAGTTATTTGCGTTTGTTTAAGGTATGGTGTGAATGGCTGACATTTGTCTCATGTGTCACCTAAGAACCTTGAAAAAAAAAATCAGAAAAAAATCAGCTGTTTGGTATTTCAGCTAGTGTAAAATAAAAAAAAATTGATTACAACTGATTGCATAGCACAACTGGAAAGGTAACGTTGTGCTGAACACTTGACTCACACTTTTTGCACTACTTCATACTTTGTTGTGTAGCATGCCGATTATGGCTTGACTTTGATTAGAAAGGCCCAGGATGCAGTGCTAAGAGTATACAAGGCACAAGTGGTGGAAGACTCAGAGCTCTTGTGGTGTGAATGAGTTAAGAGACGTAAGCTCGGAGGTCTTCTTGGGAGGTTGGGAGACGGACCTGAAATCGGTGTCCCGGTGTCGGTCAGACGCACCTCTAGATTTGGAGAAAGACTTCTAATGCCTGTCTGAAGGAGCAGGCTTAGAGGCATCTGTTGCCCGGGAGGTCTTGAGTGGGTGCAGGGAGGTGGAGGAGCCCCCTGAAGACCTTACCTTTACCGGGGGAGGCTGGGAGCGAGCCTGGGAAGGAGATCTGTCGGACCGGGCAGAGCTGGAGCTGGTCCTGGACTCTCAGGCCCTGCTTGGAGATTTTGCTCTGTCTGAGTCCCGATGCTTGTCCCGGTGTTTCTCAGACTTACGAGAAGGTTCCCCTCTGGAAGAAGGTCTTTTCTCCATCTTTTTGAGTTTCTCCTTGAGGAGAAATCCCTGAAGGGCCTTTTGGCGGCAGATCCGGGTCCTGCTATTGAACTGCTGGCTAACAAAGCAGGCCTGGGTGTCATGCTCCGGGCCCAGACACCTGACACAGGCAGAGCGATGGTCTACAAAAGGGATCTGCCTGCCGAAGGCGCACTTAGAGGGATGTCCGTTGGGAGAAGGAGTGGAAGAAGCAGACATGGAGTAAAGTTTTTAAGAGAAAATTGAAGATTTCACATGTCGTAGAGTAGTAGCAGGCTTCCGTGAGGCAGATGCTGGCGAGTCAACAGCAGGAAAATAACTAGGGATGCTAGGGGACCGCTCCCTTTTATGTCAAGCCTGACGTTGGGGAGAGGCCAATGTCGCGGGCGGTCCACCGCTGGATATTGCTAGCTAGAATTTTTCCATGGGGTTCTGGCCCCTGCCGGCTTCAGTCCTAATGGTGTAACCTGCTGCAAAAGCGGTTTCTCGAAGTAAGATCAGGAGGCATCCGTGGAGCAAATATGCATGGGTCGACAACAGGAAAAAAACTGGGGTGATGCCAGGGGACAGCCCCCTTTATACCCTCAAAGGCCTCATCATTTAGATGGGGACACTGTATAGTTCAAACCAGAGGGGCCCACCCCGTGGCGACGGCAGTGTATAATGGCATGGAGTAACCACTTAGATGGGCACACTGTACAATTCAAACAAGAGGGGTTCACCCTTTGCTGACGGCAGTGTGGCATGGTGGAACTAGCTCAGCAAATACAGGGCCAGTCAGGACTCAGTGACACAAGGACAGCAGTGGAGGTTTTGATAATGTCTCCTATAACATCAGTCTTATTAACCACTGACCTATCAATAATCAATCCACCCACCCTCTTGCTGGAGAGTTTTGGACATCTTGCTCACTCCCCACAGCCAGAGGGTGATATCCACTTGGAACTCAGCATCTCACTGGTAGGGATTATGTAATTACGAACAAACATATGAAGTCGCCAGCAGAAAAAGGCCTGTTGGTCTATCAAGTCTGCTCGAGTGTGCAGCTCGCAGTTTACTTCTCCTGCAGCAGCCCCCCCCCCCAATTCCCTTTTCAACATCCCCTCTCCCCCTTTTGTTCTGGTCTGTATTTACCCTCCCCCTGACTCTATCCCATCCCTGCTTAAAACTGCCCACTGACTTAAGTGCGAGCAACTCCTCTGGCAGTGAGTTCCACCCAGCCACCACCATCTCTGTGAAGTAGCGCCCCTCATCTCCCTCCTGATTCTTCCCTTTTCCAATTTAAGACTGTGCCCCCTTGTGACCCTTCCTTCCTTTTAGTGGAACAATCCTCCTGTTCTGACCCTGTTTATGCCTTTTAAGTATTTAAAGGTCTTTACCATGTCCTGCCCCCTTCTGTCCTCCAGGGAGTACATGCTGAGCTCCCTCAATCTTTCCTCAAAGGGTTTCTCCCCTAGACCCATGATCATCTTTTTGCCCTCCGCTGCACCCCCTCCAGCAATCTTACGTCCTTTTTCAGGTAAGGGCACCAGTACTGCATGCAGCACTCCAAGTGAGGCCTCACCAGTGATCAGTACAAGGGCAGGATAATCTCTTTTATTGAGTTGATACCCCTGGCAATGCACCCTAGCATTCGACTGTCCCTTGCTGCCACCCTCCTGCACTGTGCTAATATTCTCATGTCTCCTATGACTAGTACCCCCAGGTCCTTCTCTGAAGTCGATACCTGCACTCCACCAAGCCAATAGCTGGTCCTGGGGTTTCCAGCTCCAAGATGCAAAACCCTGCACTACTTAGTGTTAAACCCCAACTGTCACCCATTTGACTAGTGCTCGAGTTTAGCTAGATCCTCCCAGAGTTCCTGCCTCCCTTCCTAATTGTCTACTGTTGCACATATCTTTGTGTCATCAGCGAAAAGGCTGATCTTACTCTTGACCCTCTCTGCAACCCCCCCCCCCCGATAGATATTTAATAAAACTGGGAATAGCACTGAACTCTGTGATACTCCACTAGTCATGGGTCTTGGCCTGGAGATCTCCCCCCTTACAACTACCCTCTGCTGTCTATTCTGCCACCAGCTCCTAACCCACCTCACTAGTTTCTCCCTGCCCTCAGGTTCCTTAGCTTGCTCAAAAACCTTCCGTGTGGCACAGAATCGAAAGCCTTGCTGAAGTCCGGATAACAGGACATCCACAGCATGACCCTCTTCAGCCTCTCTTGTAACCCAATCAAAGAAGCTGATTAGGTTAGTCTGACATGATCTTCCCGAGTCAAACCTGTGCTCTCTCTCGTCCTGCAGTCCATTACTATCCAGGAAGATTATCAACCTCTCCTTCAGAATAGTCTCCATCAGCTTCCCTATAATAGAAGTCAAGCTCACCAGTTTGTAATTGCCCAGTTCATCCCTGGGACCACTCTTGTGGAGGGGTACCACGTGAGCCATCCTCCAGTCCATGGGCACACTCCCAGTCTCCAAGGTGGTGTTAAACACATCTACCAGGAGACCTACCAATACCTCTGCAAGTTCTTTCAGGAGTCTTGGATGTACACCATCTGGTCCCGGTGCCTTGTCCACTCACAAGTCTTTAAGTCCTTTTGGAACCCTATCCTCCTAGATGATCCCATCCATTACCTCTGCCTCCAGGTACGGAAAATCTTTTTCTTTAGTGCACACTGAGCAGAAAATACAGGTTACTCACCTGTAACAGGAGTTCTAGGAATGGTGTATGTTGTTCATCCACACTATCTGGCAGGCTCCTTGCCGCTTTAAATCTTGCGGAAGGTCTTCAAGCTAGCTCCTCACCCACCGGGTGGTAAAACTCTCGGCTCCGCCCCATGATGCCAGATCTGGCCCTGGAAGCTCGGGTTGTTGGTCGCAGCGAAGTCGGAGGAGATGGATTAGATGAACAACATATACCATTCCTAGAACTCCTGTTACAGGTGAGTAACCTGTATTTCTAGGGACATGGATATGTTGTTCATCACTATCTAACAGACTCTAGCAGTTCTCCAGGAGGAGGGAGGCAAGCGCACACCCCTAATATACTTAGTAGGGAACAAGATTGGAGAACCGAGGCCCCAAAACCAGCATTCCGGCGTGACTCAAGGTCGATGTGGTAGTGGGAAATAAAGGTGTGTGCTGACTTCCAGGTAGCAGCCCTGCAGATCTCCTGGATAGGGACATCCCTGGAAGCAGCCACCCGATGCAGCAGTATGGCGGGTAGAATGAGCTCTTATCCTCTGGGAGGCTCCATGCCCGCTAACTCATAGCGAGATTTATGCAGGAGGTGACCCATCTGCCTATCGTCCGCTTGCTGCAGGTCTGCCAGGTGCGGCTTCAGCGTAGGTGACAAACAGCTGGCGAACCTCTCCCGATTTCAGCCATGCGCTCCTTATAATAAGCGGAGCCCTTCTAGGGTCAGAGTATGGAGCCCTATGTTGACCTCAGGTGTGGACTGGGGTAGAACACCGGCAGAGTCAACACCTGATTAAGGTGAAACTCCGACACCACCTTCGGAAGGAATTTCAGGTGGGGGCGTAGGACAACCTTGTCCCTGTGGAAGACCAGGTAAGGAGACTCGATGCTAAGCGCCTGGAGTTCTCCCATCCTTCTGGCTGACGTGACAGCCACCAAGAAGGCTGTCTTCCACGACAGGTGGGGGAGACCACACCTGTGAATTGGTTCGAATGGCTTGCCCATGAGCTTTGCCAGTACCAGCAGTAAATCCCACGGAGGTGGGGGTTCCCGCACTGGAGGGGAAATGTGATCAAGGCCTTTGAAAAAGCGCCCGACCACTTTTTCCTGCGCCACTGACTGCTGACCGGCCCGCGCCCGGTAAGCAGAAATGGCTGCCAGGTGCACCTTAAGGGTCGTCGACCTAAGCCCTTGACTAGATAGGGACCATAGATAGTCCAAAATGCTCACCACAGGACACGAGAAAGGGTCCAACCCTTTTCTCCGACACCAAATGGAGAACCTCTTCCATTTGAAGGCATAGCATTTTCTGGTCGACTCCTTACGGGACGCCTCAACGACGTTGAGGACCTCGTCGGAAAGACCCAAGGCCTGGAACTTTGCGGCTCAGGAACCAGGCCGGTCAGGTGCAGGGATTGAAGGTCCGGATGGAACACCTTCCCCTGATTGACTGAGAGCAGGTCCGGGCGAGCTGGAAGCTGCCGCGGAGTCCTGGAGCTGAGACTGAGGAGATCTGGGTACCAGAACTGGCGAGGCCAGTCTGGGGCTATCAGAATCACCTGTGCCTTGTCCCTCCTCGCTTTCATCAGGACCCTGTGAATCAGGGGAACGGGGGGAAAGGCGTAAAAGAGGCCCGGGGTCCACGGCCTCGAGAAGGCATCCCCCTGCAGCGAGCCCTACTGAGGGGGGCCGGCATGAAACAGCCTCAGCTTCGCGTTCTCCCTGGAGGCAAACAGATCCACCAGAGGTGTGCCCCAGCGGAGAACAGGTCTTGTACTATCTCCGGCAGGAGAGACCACTGCTTGATGCAGCCCTATCCAGCTCAGGGCATCGGCCAAGGTGTTGGAGGCTCCTGCCACATGAATGGCCAGGAGATCCACCTCAGGCTTGCGCATGCTAGTGACCAGATGCGGAGAGCTTCCTTGCATAGAGGCAAGGGGCGGCCCCGCCCTGGCGGTTTAGATAGTACATGGTCGTGGTATTGTCCGTCTGGACTCGGACCACTTGACCCCGGAGAAACGGAGCAAAGGCGGTGAGAGCTAGGCGGACCGCACGGAGCTCCAGCAGGTTGATATGGCATCGGGACTCCTGCGGGGACCAGGGGCCGTGCAATCGGTGTTCCCCCAGATGGGCACCCCAACCCATCAAAGAGGCGTCGGTCGTTAGAGAGACCGTCGGCTCGGGGCCGACAAACGGGATACCTCCTGCAGATGAGACGGAACGGTCCACCACTGGAGAGTGCCCACATCTCCTGGCCGCCCACACACGCTGGTCCAGAGGATCGCAACGCTGTGACCACTGACTGGCCAGTCCCCACCGGAGGGGGCGATGTGCCCGCGCTCAACGGACTACGCCGTACAGGCCGCCATGAGACCCAGAAGTCGGAGGAAGTCCCGGCGCAGGGTGCGATTGCCCAACCAGAAATGATTGGGCAAAGGAGGTAAGAACCTCGGCCCTGTCCGCCGGGAGCCGTGCTCTGGCTCAAGAGTCTCGAGCTCTGCCCCGATGAAAGATATCACCTGCTTCGCTCGAGTTCCGACTTGGCCTCGCTTGACTAGGAGGCCCAGTTGAGAGCAAACCGAGGGCCAGATCTCTGACCGCCTACCAACCTGGAGGGGTTGCTATCAGCCAATCGCCCAGGTAAGGGCACACCGGACCCTCAGCGCCGAAGGAAGGCTGTCACCGCTATGATGCATTTGGTGAAGACCCTGGGAGCTGAAGAAAGGCCGAAGGGCATGGCCTGGAACTCGAAGAGGGATCCCTCCGCCCTGAAGCGGAGGAATCTCTGATGAGACGGACGGATAGGGACATGAAAGAACGCGTCCTGGAAGTCCAGAGAACAGAACCACACGCTGTGTTCCAGAGATGGTATTATCTGAGCCAGAGTGACCATTCTGAAGGTTTGAGACCTTAGGAACTTGTTCAGGTCGTGTAGGTCCAGGATGGGGCGCCAGCTCCCCGTCCGTTTGGGACCAGGAAGTACCTGGACACGAACCCAGTTCTGATGGGTCCTCTATCTCTTTATCACCCCTTTAGAAGGAGTAGGGCGGGTCGGCTCGACGAGCCTGTAGAGAGACTCTGGGACCTCGGCCTCACAAGGACGGCCCTAAGGGCGGAGCCCGCTCGATCCAAGAGGCAGGCCTCTTCCCACCACTCTCAAAACCACCTGTCCGTGGTAACAGCGACCAGGCGGAAAGGAAGTGTCGGCCGACTTCACGGGCTAACAGGGGCGAGGTGACGGGAATGAGGCACACCCTCAGCCCGTCACTTTGCAGGCTTGGAGGAAGGACCGCCGAGGGACCACCAGGGCCTTTTCCTCCTTGCTTCCTATTTGAGGAGCTGGTGGCTTGGGCTTGAATACTAAGGTCTAGCCTGCTGGCCCTGACGCTGATGTTGGGCCGGACGTGCAGCGGAGCAGAGGGGCGAAAGGGTTTAGGCTGAGGCTTACGACCTTGTCTCTCGCGCGACAGAGAGAGTCCAAGGTGGCATTGACTTTCTCGATCCTCTGAGGTGGCCTTCCACCCAGAGCCGAAGAGGTCTGTTCCCAAGAAGGAACGCCCGCAAGCTTGTGCTGGGTATCCGAGGTGGCGGATATCCTCAGCCACGCCTCACGACGATGGCCACAGCGGTCGCCACTGACCAAGCGAAGAATCTCCGATATCCAAGGCAGTCTGAGCTGCTGCTTGGCTACTGTTTGCCTGGTCCCGCACTCTGCTTGACCGTGGTCTGGTAGGTCGGCGGGAAGATGAGGGACAACTCATCCAGGGAGCCCAACAGGCATGGGAGAAGTGCGCATGAGGACGGCCGAACTGGCCTGACGAAGACCAAGAGAGGAGGCAGCATACACTTTCCGTCCGCATAGTCCAACTTCTTGATTCTTTGTCGGGCGGTTTGTCCACGCCCTGGTATTGCTGGCACGCTGAAAACGCTTGTCTCAGAATTAACCCTTCAGTCAAGGGTGTCTCGAAAAGCCGGACAGAGAGCTCAGACCGTGATACTCCTGGCCGACGGCGAGGACAGGAAGCTTGACGCTGCTATAATTCCAGGGCCGGGCCGACAATGGCTTCGGCCAACGGAAAGGCCTCCGTAAGAGAATCCCCTCGGTCCAGAATCTCAGTGAGGGGATATCTAGCCCGTTTGGATACGGGTTCAAGCTTCATCCCAGTGGATTCTGAGATGAGCCTAAGAAGTCTGAGGAAGGACGAAGGGCTATCGTCCGCTGACTGCCCCCCAGAGGACTCCAAGTCCAGACGCTTGGAGAATAGGGAGGAGTCATCCGAATCCGACGAATTGTCGAAGAGCTGCCTGGAGCCTGAGCCACTCTCCACTTGCCGAGGCTTATCGGGCGTGAGAGTGACCGACAGCCTGCGGGGAAGGCCCTGGGCCGACTGCGTGAATCTTCGACGGTGCCCTACTGTCAGCTGAGGCGGAGGTGGTTCCACCAAAATTGGTGGAGCAGCTGGAATAGGCTAACAACCGCCTGGAAACAGGCTCTCGACCACCACGAGGGGTTGATTCGATTGGTCCGTGGCAACCATTTAATGGCCGAAGAGGCCTGAGCCAGCTTGTTGCCAGCCAGTAAAAGTTGTTGCCACATGAGATCCTCATATTTTCGGCGCAACTTACGCCGAAGCCTCTCCTCGTCCGAGGAGGAGGAAAATGAGGAAGAGCGGCGACGCCCTTACCGCGGTGCCGAGACCGTCTTTGTCGACGGGAGCGGCTGGACCGCGAAGATGTCCAAGACCGAGACCGAAAATCTCGGACAGGCCGAGGTCGGTGAGGCGGGGAGCCGAGGATCGGCAATCCCTTCGGCTCGGTCGACCGGCGGCTCTGGGGCCGGAGGCGCAGATGAGCCGACGGTATCCACAGTCCTCGCCGGGGGAACCGGGGAGGAGGGAATCTCGGCTTCTCCAGCCGACAACCCGTCTAACGGGTTGAGAAAAATCTCGACCACGTCGGCGGGTGTCTCAGTCACCTGGCCTGGCGGGGCACCGTGGCTCAGTGGCGGCCGAAAAAATGGGCGAAGTGGGCTATGCCGACAAGGTGAGGAGATCTTTCCCGCTCCCAGGAGCGGCCGATGATGGGACTTACCCATACTTTCTTCGACCGATGAAACGGTCCCAAGAAGTTGGACCTCGCCCTTAGTTGAGAGGGCCAGCAAAGCTCTTTAAACGAAGCCGAGTAGGAGGCCCCAAGAGAAAGCGGAACGAAAGCCGCAGAAGACGAAGTCGCGGCCTGAGCCGCCTCTTCCTCGAGGGCAACTAACTGTTCTAGTTGTTCAGCGGATCCCGCAGCCGCGGAAACCGCCAGTCGAGCCTCCTTGGATTTAACCGGAGGAAATCTCCTTTCGGCGCGCCCTAGTTGAAGACGGGCAGCGCGGTCCTCGAGGACGTTGACCGAAAAGGAGGAACACAGATCGCAAGCCTGCGGGTCGTGCTCCTGGCCAAGGCAGTAAACGCACGTGGAGTGCGGGTCCGTCCGAGACATCTTCTGCCCACAGGGACATCTCCGAAATCCGGGAATCGATTTGTCCATCGCAGCCGTGAGGGAGAAGACCAAGAGGTAAACTTTAATTTTTGAAAGTTTCGAATCAAGATTTTTGGGTCCAAAGCTTAAACGCAGAGCGTTAAAGAGGGAAACCTGAGCGCCAAGCTAAGGAAGATTCATGCCATGGGGCGGAGCTGAGTTTTACACCCGGTGGGTGGGAGGAGCTAGCTTGAAGACCTTCCGCAAGATTTAAAGCGCAAGGAACCTGCCAGATAGTGTGGATGAACAACATATCCATGTCCCTAGAATATCTGCTGAGTGCATCTGCGGGTCGCCCCTTTTTCTGCCCCCCATTCTGATAATCTGTCCCTACAACTCCTCTTCCCTTATGTACTTGAAGAAATGCTTATCCCCCCACTCTGCTCCCGAGCCAATCTCAGCTGCCTTGCTGCTTTAGCTGCCCTGACTGCTCTACTCAGACCCCTAGATTTCTTCGAGTACTCCCCTTGCCCAGATTTCTTGTACCTGTTGGAGGCCACTCTCTTATCCCTCACTTCCCTGCTTAGCCAGCTAAGGTTTTTTAGACTTGGACTGCTTACTCTGTGTCTTGGCACACATGTTCATGGCCTCTGTCAGACCCCACTTTATGACAGACCATTTCTGTTCAACATCTATCCTCGGACAAATTTCAGCAAGATGCCCCCCCCCCCACCCCCAGATGCTGACCATCATGGCAAAATCTGCCTTCTTGAAGTCTACCACCTCGCCCTGATCTTAGCTGACTCCCTATCCATGTGAAGGAAGGACCACAGAGAGCTGTGATCGCTTCCCGCTAGTGAGTCCTGTATGAACCCACTCTGGACTTGGTCCCCATTTGCTAACACAATATCCAGTATGTTACCCTCCCTGGTGAGCGCTGTCACCCCCTGCACTAGGCAGCTGGCTTGGATAGCCTCTAGCAGTACTTGTTCCCCGTGTTTGTGATAGTCATGGTCTGCCAGTCAATCCTACGTATGTTGAAGTCAAGGCACTTATGACTTAACCCAGTGACAAAATGGATAGACACAGGAAAAAGTGTTTCAGCTCAAAGCCTAAAAAACTGAATAATCTCATGTGGCAAGAAAATTTGGACCCACTTACTTGTGCATGTAGAAGAAAATATAACCGCTGCGGTCCCGTTCACCCTGCACAGTGCTCTCCTGCGTCCGAGTGACATCCAGATCATTGTAGGTAAACCATGCCTGCTTCTTAAAATCATACACATCACAGATGTAGTGACCTTCATATCAAAGTGAGAGGGCGATGTTAGCTTGTATGCATGCATAGTTCTATGTATAAAAAGATAACTTGCACATAACTCCCCAACTAAACAGAAGCCTTCCTGTAACTGGATGACTAGATTAGATTTTTTATAAATGGACTGGGAGTAATCTCTCTCCAATCTGTAGGCCAACAAGGACCAGTGAAGATGATGTAGTGGCTGCATCGGCCTCAACAGTACAGAGTCTGGGGAAAACCTATTGCTCTAGGTGGCTGGGGAAATGACTCAGGAGATTGCAGGGGCCCTATTTAACTGCAAAGGAAAGGAACAGTTATGAAAGAACTTACTGTAAAGTACAGTTACGTAAGAACTTACCGTAACAGTAGATCTTCGAGAACAGCTCTTGCAGCAGGTTACACCATTAGGACTGAAGCCGGCAGGCGTCAGGACCCCACGGAAAAATTCTAGCTAGCTATCTTCAGCGGGGACCGCCCCGACGTCAGGCGTAGTACATAAGGGGGCGGTCCCGCCAGATTCCCCAGTTCTCCCGCCGGAGACTTCCAGCTGTGGGCTGACATCAAAATGGGAGACCGAGGATCCACCGTCAGAAGACAAAAGGGAATAAATCCCTGTTAGAAAAGGCTTGCCAAGCCTCCAAGGGGAAGGTGGGCTGGAGGCTGCTGCAAGAGCTGTTCTTGAAGATCTACTGTTACAGTGAATTCTTACGTAACTGTACTATCTTACTTCGAGATACAGCTCTTGCAGCAGGTTACACCATTAGGACTGATTCCCATGCAATAGCGCTTGTAAACGCTATGGGAGGAGGAAAATAGAAAGAACGTTCCAGGCCTCAAAACTAGGACAGGAGACCCTGCAGCACTGCCAGGCCGAAGCCTGCTCTTCGCCTTGAAGCGATGTCCAGACTATAATGCCTGATAAAGTATTAACAGAACTCCAAGTGGCAGCAGCACAAATAGCAGAGGTGGAGACGTTTCGAAGAGCTGCAAAGGAAGTGGCCACACCCCTAGTGGAATGTCCCCGGACTGCTCCAGGGAGGGGCTTTCTTTTGATATCATAACAGTATGAGATGCACTGGACAAGCCAGCGAGACAGGGACTGTTTGGAAACTGGATGGCCCATCATCCTTTCAGAAAAGGAAACGAAAAGTTGCTCAAGAAGGAGCTGCTTAGTTCTGCTCAGGTAGTATCTTAAGCTGCGGTGAACATCCAGGGTGTGAAGCATCGCCTCTCCTCTGTTGGAATAATTAGGAAAGTAAACCGGTAGGTCAATATCCTGATTGAGAGTGAGTGTGGAAACCATCTTAGGCAAGAATTTGGGATTCATCCTCAGGGAAACTCTGTCCCGGTGGAAAACTAAATAAGACTCTCTGCAATTGAGAGCCTGAAGCTCAGAAACTCTTCTCACTGACGTAACAGCAACTAAAAATAACGTTTTCCACGAGAGAAAACACGGCTCGCAATCCATGGCAGGTTCAAAGGGGGGAAGCGTGAGTTGCTCCAAGACAAAGAGCAAATCCCATGGAGGCACTGGGTCCTTAATGGGTGGCCTAAGGTGCAACACCCCTCTCAAAAATTCACGACAGGCGTCTAGCTGTGCCACTGTGCGCTGACCTACTGGGAGGTGAAAGGCTGAAATGGCACAGAGGTGCACTTTAATAGAGGAGTAGGCGAGGCCCGAACAAAATAGGGAAAGCAGGTAGTCTAACACCTCTTTCACTGGACAACCTGAAGGGGAAAAGCCGCGTGCTTGCGACCATAAACAGAAGCGGCGCCATTTCATGGCATATGTTGCCGGCTTTCTGGCTGCAGCAAGAACATCCGCAACCTCTTGCGAGACCCCGTGACGCAGGATGGCTATGTCTCTAGGAGCCATGCATGCAGGTTCAGTGAGCGTAAGTCTGGATGGACCAGCGAACCCTTCTCCTGAGACAATAGGTGGGAGGTGAATGGCAATGGGAGCGGAGGTTCCCGGGACAGCTGAATTAGCAAAGGGAACCAGATCCTTCTGGGCCAGAAAGGGGCCACTAGGATCATTGATGCATGCTCCCTGCGCAGTTTGAGAAGAACTCTCTGGATCAACGGGAAGGGAGGGAAAGCGTAGAGGAATCTGTCCGCCCAGGAGAGGGACAACGCGTCTCGCCAGAAAGAACACCAGGACCTGGATCTAGCGAGCAAATATTGGGCAGTTTTGCGTTGGATGGGGAGGCTGAGGGTCCCGCTGGCTGGACCGGCTTAGGAGTGCACTGGCCTCGGCCTGCAGGCTGTTTACCCTTGGCTCTGCGAAACCCGGAGCCCCTCTGTTGTGGGACGGAGCAGGACTGTTGTCTTTGCATCTGTCCACGAAATCGGCTTTGGTTCCTATGAAAGGAACTACGCTTGTGTCGGTACATGGCCTGGACCGACCTCACCGCCTTCCCGGCCTCTTGGAGTTTGGTAATGATCTTCTCTGAGGGTTTACCAAACAGAACTTCTCCCTCGAATGGGGCATCCAGGATGTTTTTCTGGACGTCCGGGGTAAAACCGGAGACACGAAGCCAAGAACGTCTCCGGAGGCACACGCCTGAAGCTGCTGCTCTGGCCGAGGAGTCCGCGGCTCGTAGCACTTGGGTTCCCATGTCTGAACCCGTACGGAGGAGCTGTAGCATCTCCTTCTTCTGCTCACCTTCCGGCAGTTTCTCAGCCGCATCCAGACCCTGTTCCCACAGGGCATTTTGGAACTGCACCATGTGGGTTAAATAATTCAGGTGTCTGATGGCGCAGGTAGCGGAAGCATACGTGCGCCAACCCATGGAGTCCAACTGCTTGGACTCTGGGTCAGGTGGCAGGGTGCTCAGATGTTGCGGTCTCTGGGACCGGTCATGAGAGGCTGTGATGACCAGAGAATCAGCCTGAGGCTGCTGAGCCAAGTACTGGTCTTCTCTTGGAGCCTTGTACAGGCGGTCAGCCTTCTTCGGCATCACCGGGAGCGAATGTGGACGCTTCCACACTGCCTTGGTGACGTCCACGAACGTGTCTACCAAGGGTGGCACCACCACAGGCTTGGGGTCCTTCTGCCGAAGATACTTTGTGAGGCGCAGCCTTTCCGGGTCTAACTCTTCCGCATCCCATCCCATGTTCTCTTGGATGTGTCTCATAATATCCGAGAACGAAGGGTCATCCGTAGACTTCGGCAGCTCACGTGGGTCCGGTGAAGGGATGGAGAGGGGAGATGGGGATCTTGATGATGAGAAGTCCGATCCCGTGTCCTCCGTCGAAGGCGAGCGGCGGCATCTTCTGGGTCTCTTGGGACTGGGTGACCCAGAAGAGGATCTGGACGGAGGTCTCCTTCTTTCTGATCTCCCCCTTGGAGGGGTCCCAGGCTCCCGGGGAGGAGGTAACCAGCCTGCAGATCCAGATGGAGAAGGGGGCGCAGGAACCGGAGGGGCAACTGGTGTAGGAGGAGGAGGAGGAAGCGGAGGTGGCGTGGGAACCATGTCCTTTTTGACGGTATCCTACCAGAAAATGAACAGCTCCTTCACCTCTGAAAAAGGAAAACCCGACGACGGCCCGGGCGCCGGTGGACGGTCGTCGGGTCTCGGCGTCGGCTCCACAGGGGGCTTGGGTGGAGGCGAGGGTGCCCTGGGAGTCTCAACAGGACCGGGGTCGCCCATCGGGTCTTCGGGCTGAGTTAACTCCTCCTCAGTGATGGTCTCCTGACTGACATCGGTCGGAGGCATCGGAGTCCTCTTCTCAGTAGGAGCGGGCGCCGGTCTCCCTACCGGCGTCCGATGATGAGTTGGCCTGGCTGGCGACGGTCTCTTGACGGACGATGGCTCTGGGGACCTGTGGCGAGAGGTCGACGACGGACGAACCAGTGTCGGGTCCCGCGGCCTTTTGAGCGAGGTAAGCTCCTTAGTCTTCCGGTGGAGGGGCGGAGGAAGGGAGGCAGACCTGACGTCCGGTTCAGAATGGCGGGAACCCGACCTATGGTGATGGTGGCGATCCCCCGACTTAGCCAGGGCCTTGGAGGACGAGGAAGGCCTGGGAGTCTTGGCCTGAGAAGAGGCAGAAGATTTGCTCACCGCAGCGGGGGGAGGCTAAGAGCTGGCCCGGGAAGGAGAGCGGTCGGACCTGGAGCCAGAGCTGCGTGAATCAGAGGCCCTAGACGGGGACCTGGAAGGAGCCTTCTCTTTATGCTTCTCAGCATGCTTACGGGCCATCTGCGAAGAATCCCCCTTGGAAGCCATGGTCTTGAGGTGCTCCTCTAACAAGAAAGCCTGAAGGGCCTTCTGGCGACGGATCCGGGTTCTGCTATTGAAGCCCTGGCAAAAGGAGCAGGACCGGGTGTCGTGGTCTGGGCCCAGGCACAGGACACAGGCCAAGTGCGGGTCCTTGAATGGGATCTGCTTCCCACAGGCGCACTTCGAGGAGTTACCGGAGGTCGGAGAGGACATCAGAAAAGGCTGAATCCAAAGAATGAATTTCCCATAGGAAAACACTTAACCACGCGTCGCGCGCTAGAAAACGAACCGAAGGGTCGAGACATGCAAGTCGACAGCGGGAAAGAACTGGGGAATCTGGCGGGACCGCCCCTTTATGTACTACGCCTGACGTCGGGGGCCGGACCGACGTCGAGGCGGTCCCTGCTGAAGATAGCTAGCTAGAATGTTTCCGTGGGGTCCTGACGCCTGCAGTCCTAATGGTATAACCTGCTGCAAGAGCTGTATCTCGAAGTAAGATCAGTAGATTTTTGAGGGAATCTCTGTCATCAGGTCACACCTATGGAACTTAGTCACTGGGTACAAGGATCACACGGAAGCTTTTCTGCAGCAGTCCAGTAGGAGCTGATCATGCCAACGCCACAGCTCTATGCAGGCGTGGGCAGCCCCGCTCCAGGAATTTATATAACTCTAAAAATTGATTAGCGTTTTGCCCATAAAAGTACTAAATCTTTGTGAAAATGCATAGCTCTTGCCTCACTGTGTTTAACAAACACAGCACTTCTAGAAAATCTATATAAATACTTTCTGTACAGTTAGTATAGTCCCAAGAAAAAACTGCTAATCAATTATTTAAAACCCTGCACTCCCTCTTCAGGTCTTTCCCTAGCTGAAGGCCAAAAGAGACAGAACTCCCACCAGGAGAACAGAGGAGAGAGAGAGAGAGAGACAAGTATGAAGGCAATATATATATATATATATATATATATATATATATATATATATATATATGGAGGGAGGGACGTATGACGGTAATTTCTTACATAACTGTTCTGTCTTCTTCGGGGATATCTCTGTCATCAGGTCACACCTATGGAATGAGTCCCAAGCAGTGCTAATCACTAGACTGTATGGGCGGCAGGAGGCCAGAGGCCTAAGAAAGAAGGCCCTGAAGCACAGCTAAGCCAAAGCCTGCCCTTCTTCTAGAGGGAATGTCCAGACTGTAGTGCTTGGTGAAAGTGTGGACAGTACTATTTTACTTCAAGAAACAGCTCTTGCAGCAGGTTACACCGTTAGGACTGATTCCCAAGCAATACTAAAAATCTCTCGCAGGTGGGAGGAGGCTAGATAGAGATCGCGAGTTGGACTGAAGCCTAGGATAGGAGTCCCTGAAGGACTGCTAGACCAACACCAGCTCTTTGCCGTGATGCAACATGCAGGCTATAATGCCTGATAAAGGAATGCATGGTGCTCCAAGCAGCTGCTCCGCAGATGGCTGAAGTGGACATGTTCTTCATGGCCGCAAAGGAGGTAGCCACCCCCCCTTGTGGAATGACCCGTAACAGAGCCCAGTAAAGGTTTGTTATGTTTCTGGTAACAGAAAGTGATACAATGGACGAGCCACCTGGACAGCGATTGTTTAGAAACCAGAGCTCCCATCATCCTATGGGCGAAGGATAAGAAAAGCTGATCAGATTTATGGTGGTGCCTGGTTCTGGTCAGGTAGTATCTTAGACACCTATGCACATCTACAGTGTGCAACAGGGCCTCTCCTCTATTGGAGAACTTAGGAAAATACACTGGTAAGTCGATATCCTGACTGAGGGTGAGAACTGAGACCACCTTAGGTTGAAACCTTGGATTTGTCCTTAGGGACACCCTATCCTGGTGAAAAACCAAATAAGGTTATTTGCACATCAGCGTATGAAGTTCAGAAATCTTTCTGGCCGAAGTAATGGCAACCAAAAATAACGTCTCCCATGTTAGGAGACGTAGCTCAGAATCCGCAGCTGGTTCAAAAGGTGGCAGCGTGAGCTGCTCCAGGACAAAGAGTAAATCCCATGGAGGAATAGGATCCTTGATCGGAAGTCCAAGGTGGAGAAAACCTCTCAGGAAGGCTCGTGCTGTGTCCAGCTGAGTTATGGGACGTTGGCCTATGGGTGTACGATAGGCTGAGATGGCACAAAGGTGTACTTTAATAGAGGAGCAGGCCAAGCCTGCCTGGGAGAGAGACAGGAGGTAGTCCAGGACAGACCTTTCCGGACAATCCATCAGGGAAAGTCCCCGTGCTTGAGTCCAGAGGCAAAATCTGCACCATTTCACGGCGTATGTGGCATGAGTGGCCGGTTTTCTAGCAGCCGCTAGAACATCTGCTACCTCTTGCAAGACCCCAGTACTGCATGATAGCTATGTCTCCAGGAGCCAGGCATGCAGGTTCAGACAGCGAAGCTCCAGATGGACCAAAGAACCTGCCTCCTGGGACAATAAGTGAGAGCTGATTGGCAGCGGCACTGGAGGTTCCTGGGACAGCTGGTGTAGCAGAGGGAACCAGATCCGTCTGCGTCAAAAAGGCGCAATAAATATCAGTGTTGCCTGCTCTTTGCGGGAGTTTCAAAAGGACCCTCTGGATCAATGGGAAGGGAGGAAAAGCGTAGAGGAATCTGCCTGTCCAAGAGAGGAACAACGCGTCTTGCCAGAAAACACCAAGCCCTGGATCTAGTGAGCAAAAATTGGGCAGTTTTGCTTTGGATGGGGACGCGAAAAGGTCCAATTCTGGAGTGCACCATCTGTGGAACACATCCACTGCCACCTCCTGTAGAAGCTCCCACTCATGGACTCTGGCCTGAGAACGACTCAGGCTGTCTGCAACTGTATTGTCCACCCCGGGGACGTGAACGGCAATAAGATTTGCGCTGTGTCGTATCACCCACTCTCATGGCCTCACTGCAAAGGGGGTAGGAGTGTGTGCCTCCTTGTTTATTGAGGTAATACATCACCGCAGTATTGTCTATTTGCAACAGGAGAGTACTCGGTGGGATCTCCGACTGGAAGGCTTGCAGGGCATAGAGGACCGCCCTCATCTCCAGTATATTGATGTGGAGATGAGATTCCTGGATTGCCCATGTGCCCTGAGACCTCACCCTGTTCAAGTGCGCTCCCCACCCGAGCCCTGAGACGTCTGTGGAGAGAGTTACCGTCGGAGACGGCGCTGTGAAGGGAACCCCCATGGAGAGATTTCCCGGGTCTAGCCACCATTGCCAGTCCCGAATCACGGCCTTCCTGATTCGGACTGGCTGCTGCAGATGGTCTTGTCTTTGGTCCCACTGCACCCTTAACATCCACTGGGTTACCTGCATGCGGAGTCCTGCCATCGGGACTGTTGGAATGGCCGCAGCCATGTATCCAAGCAGGCGAAGGACCAGTCTGGCCGGGACGGTCTTCTTCGCTTACAGGTCACTTATGAGGGACCGAATGTGTTCCGCTCTGTCCTCGGGAAGAAAGGCTTTTTCCCTGACAGTGTCTAGAACTGCCCCTATAAACTGAAGTGTCTGGGACGGTACCAGGAGAGACTTCTCATAGTTGATGAGGATGCCCAAAGACTGAAAAAGGGCCTGGGTACGTTGAATGGCCATCAACAATGCTTCCTTGGAGGGAGCCATGAGAAGCCAGTCGTCCAGGTACAGGAACACGTAGTGGCCCTGTCTCCTCAGAGATGCTACCACAACTGCCATGCACTTAGTAAATACCTGGGGTGCCGATGACAGCCCGAAGGGAAGTGCTCGGAACTGATAATGGCGGCACTGAAACTTGAAGTGCAGGAACCTCCTCTGTGTGCCTGAGCAATAGGGATGTGCAGGTAAGCGTCCTGCATGTCCAGGGACGCCAAGAAGGCGTCCTTCCTCAGCATGGGGATTAGACCTGGAAGGGTCACCATGCGGAAGCGTTTGTAGACCGACAGACTGAGGTCGCTGAGGTCCAAAATTGGACGGAGGTCCCCTGTTTTCTTTGGAACCAGGAAGAAGTGCGAATAGTATCCTAACCCTCTCTGGTTCTCTGGAGCGTGCTCCAAAGCTTCCTTTTCTAGAAGCGCGAGCACTTCTTGCTGTATAAGCAGGGCGTGCTGATCTGAGTAGCAGGAAAGCAGAGGAGGCCTTGTGGGCGGGTTGCCTACGAATTCTATATAATGGCCTTTTTCGACCAACTGTAGCACCCACCTGTCGGTGGTGATCGACCGCCACCCTGGCAGGTGGTCTGCGATGCGACCCCCGACCTTCACTTCCCGTTGATCCTGAGGAGGGGCGGGGGCCAGGAAGGAGTCATGCTGTGGCAGCACTGGATCTCGCAGGTTGGACCGAGTTTGTAACTCGTTGGCCTCTGCCTGAGGATGTCTTAGGCTGGGCTTTTCGGGTGAAGGAGCCCCTTCGTTGCTGGCCAGAACGTGGTTGTTGCCTTTGCGTCCAGCTGCGAAAACGACTCTGGTTCCTGCAAAAGGAACTGAGTCGAGACCTGTACATAGCAGCACAGATCTAACCGCCTTCCCTGCATCCTGCAGTTTGGTGATCACCTTCTCCGAGGTCTCGCCAAACAAAACTTCCCCATGGTAAGGGGCGTCCATGATATTCTTCTGGACGTGCAGGGTAAACCCAGAGATACGAGTGTCTCCGGAGACACACGCCTGAGGCTGCAGCTCTGGCCGAAGAGTCCGCAGAGTCGTATGCGGCTCTGAGCACCTGGGTCCCCACATCCGAACCCGTACAGAGGAGGTTCAAAAGCTCCTCCTTTTGACCACCATCGGGCATCTTCTCAACCAGGTCCTGTCCCTGTTCCCACAGTGCGTTCTGGAATTGAACCATGTGGGTGAGGTAATTCAGAGACCTGATGGTGCAAGTCGCAGCCGTGTACGTGCGCCTACCCAGGACATCCAATTGCTTGGATTCTGGGTCCGGTGGCTGTGTGCTCAAGTGCTGAGGTCTCTGAGACTGGTCATGCGAGGCAGTGATGACCATGGAATCGGCCAGAGGATGGTTTGCCAGATACTGGTCCTCCCTCGGGGCCTTGTATAGGCGGTCAGCCTTCTTCGGCACTGCCGGAGTCGAATGTGGATGTTTCCACACTACCTTGGTGACGTCCGCAAAGGTGTCCACCAAGGGTGGTACTACCACAGGCTTTGGGTCTTTCTGCCGAAGGTAGCGGGCAAGGCGCTGTCTCTCGGGGTCGAGCTCTTCAGCATCCCACCACATATTCTTCTGAATGTGCCTCATGATCTCCGCAAAGGAGGGATCATCCGGAGGAGACCTGGGGAGGTCGTGGGGGTCTGGGGGAGGGAACGCTGATAGGAGAAGGAGATCTGGAGCACCCTGAGGTGTCAGATCTAAAATCCTCCACAGACGTGGTGTACCGGCGTCGTCTGGGTCTCTTAGGGCTAGGTGACCCTGAAGTGGATCTTGAGGGAGGTCTTCTCCTAGGAGAAGGGGTTGGCTCCTTGGGAGTTGGTGACTTTCCTACGGGCCCCTTGGGCAGAGGAGGGGGCGTAGGCGGTGAATGAGTGGGTGGAAGCGGAGCCAGAGTAGGAGGAGGGTGCGTGGCGACCACATCCTTCCTGATGGTGTCCCACCAGAAGTTAAAGAGCTCCTTTACCTCTGCCAAATTCAAGCCCGACAGGGTGGGCGCCAGTGGCATGTCGCCGGGGTCGGGTCCCCAGGGGTCTCCCACACCAGGGAAGGTTCCCGTGGGAGTCCGACTCCGGTGTTGCCCGCCTGGTCCTCGGGCTGAGTGGTATCCTCCTCCGATAATTCCTTCCGACCGACGTCAGCCGGCGACGGTGGTTCAGTCCTCCTCGCTGGACTTCCCAGACGACTCCCCCTTGGAGGAAGGTTCTCTATCCATGGCTTTGAGTTTTTCCTCAAGAAGGAAAGCCTGAAGAGCCTTCTGGCGGCGGATCCTAGTGCGACTATTGAAGCCCTGGCAGAAGGAGCAGGCCTAGGTGTCGTGGTCTGGGCCAGGCAGCGCACACAAGTAGAGTGAGGATCCTTGAAGGGGATCTGCTTGCTGCAGGCACACTTCGATGGACGCCCCTCCAAAGAGGTGTTTGGAGAGGACATCAGACGAATCCAGTAGCAAGAGAGAAGAAAAATGTTGAAGTTTCCTAGGCGTCGCGTGCTAGAATGTGACTGAGAGGCCGATGCTGCGATGTCGACGGCGGGAAAAGAACTGGGGATTGTGGCGGGACCGACGTCGGGGGTGGTCCCCGCTGAAGAATGCTAGCTAGAAAATTTCCATGGGGTCCTGACGACCGACGACTTTAGTCCTAATGGTGTAACCTGCTGCAAGAGCTGTATCTCGAAGTAAGATCAGGAGCTTCCATCATCCTGTGGGCAAAGGAGACAAAAGGCTGATCAGATTTTCAGTGGTGTCTGGTTCTGGTCAAGTAGTATCGAGGACACCTATGCACATCTAAAGTGTGCAACAGAGCCTCTTCTTGATTTGAATATTTAGGGAAGTTCGCTAGTAGATCGATGTCCTGATTAAGAGTGAGAGCTGAGATCACCTTAGGCAGAAACTTCGGATTGGTCTGTAAGGATACATTTTCCTGGTGGAAAACCAAATAAGGTTCTTTGCACATCAGTGCGTGAAGCTCCAAAATTCTTGTGGCTGAAGTAATGGCACCCAGCCAGCCACCGACCGAGACCAGGACACCCGCCAGCAGCTCCTTGGAAGCTGCCTGCCCTTGAAAGGGTCTGCTTCAGCTCCCCCATGGTCAGCCAGCGCCCAGCCAGCCACTGACAGAGACCAGGACGCCCGCCTGTAGCTCCTTGGAAGCTGCCTGCCCTTGAACAGGGCTGCTTCAGCTCACCCACAGTTGGCCGGCACCCAGTCACCCACTGACCGAGACCAGGATGCCCGCCTGCAGCTCCTTGGAAGCTGCCTGCCCTTGAACGGGGCTGCTTCAGCTCTCCCACAGTCAGCCGGCACCCAGCCAGCCACCGACTGGGACCAGGATGCCCACCTGCAGCTCCTTGGAAGGTACGGGACAGCGCAGTCAATCGGAACACGGGTGCTTCTAGTAAACCCGCTCTGCCTGGCCAGGACTTTTCCCTTGCTTCTGCCACCTGGCACTTTTTACAAATAGATTTTAGATAGAACTAAGCACATTTCAAGTGTCTAATAGAAGTTTTTCAACTGTATCAGCCGGACTGTAATTTCTACTAGTATTTTAAAGTGCTTACACCTCTTCTGTTTCCTTGCTCCTCCTGCACCCCCCATCCAAGCACTCTCCTTTGCCTTGCTAAACTGCTCAATCTAAACCTATCCTACCTCTATGCCATCCCCTACCAGCTCAGGTCACAGACCTCCGAGTTGCTTAAAGTTCCCCCTACTCGGACCCTTATGGGGGATCGTGACTTTGCCGCTTTTGTGCCTAGGCTCTGGAACTCCATTCCGGACTCTGTTCGCTCTGCCCCTTCCCATGGGACCTTTCGCTCCTCCCTGTGGTCCCACCTAAAACAAACGACAAGATGTGACTGCTCCTAGTCTCTGTAATGTAATACTCTGCAGTCCACTATTGTCCACTCTGAGTCCATGATGGTCTATGAAATATGTATTAAGTGATTCTAATGTCTATCTATGTCCTGTAACAATTTGTACTATGTGTGGCAGTATCTTTGCCCTTATACAAGCGTTGTTATAGTTGTGTTTTACTGTATCATGCTGTTTCTCCAATGTTGCCATGTATGTATACTCTATGTTTTGTGCTCTCCCCGGTCGTTCCTGAAAATATGCATACTACTTGTCTAGTGTACTTACCCGGTAAACAAAACCTAAATAAATAAATAAATTTAAGCCCTGCTATTTTTTCTTCTCTCCAGCTGCCTGCCCTGCTCTCAATCCGCGGCTGGTTCAAAAGGTAGCAGTGTGAGCTGCTCCAACACGAAGGGTTGATCCCATGGTGGGATCAGATCCTTAATCGGGGGCTTAAGGTGGAGGACACCCCTCAAGAAGGTGCGTGTCGTGTCTAGTTGAGCTATAGTGTTGGCCTATAGGGATGCGGTAGGCTGAAATGGCACAGAGGTGCACTTTTATCGAGGAGTAAGCCAAACCGGAGTGGAAAAGGGACAGCAGGTAATCCAATACCAGCTTCTCTGGACAGTCCAGAGGTGATAAGCCACGCGCTTGGACCAATAAGCAAAACCTGCACCACTTCATGGCGTAGGTCGCGTGGATAGCCGATTTCCTGGAGGTAGTGAGAACGTCTGCCACCTCTTGCGAGACCAGATGTTGCATCATGGCTATGGGCTATGTCTCTAGGAGCCAAGCATGCAGGTTCAGGAACGTAGGTCCGGATGGACTAAGGAACCCGCCTCCTGAGACAGCAAATGGGAGCTGATTGGTAAAGGCACTGGAGGTTCCCGGGACAGTTAATGCAAGAGAGGGAACCAGATGTGTCTGGGCCAAAAGGGCGGGATCAGTATAAGCGTTGCTTGCTCCCTGCGAAGTTTGAGAAGAACTCTCTGGATCAACGGAAAAGGGGGAAGGCATAGAGGAATCTGCCTGCCCTGGAGAGGGACAACGCGTCTCGCCAGAAAACACCAGGCCCTGGAACCAGCGAGCAAAAATTGGTCAGTTTTGCGTTGGATGGGGATATGAAAGGTCTAGCTCTGGAGTACCCCGTCTGCGAAACAGATCCTCTGCCACCTCCTGGAGTAGTTCCCATTCGTGGACTCTGGCCTGAGAGCAGCTCAGGCTGTCTGCCATGACGTTGTCCACTCCCAGAACATGAACGGCTATAAGGTTTGCGCCGTGTTGTAAGACCCAATCCCACACCCTCATGGCCTCCCTGCAAAGCAGGTAGGAATTGGTGCCTCCTTGTTTGCTGAGGTAATACATCACTGTGGAATTGTCTGTTTGTAACAGAAGTGTACCTGGTGGAATCTCCGACTGGAAGGCCTGCAGGGCGTAAAGAACTGTCCTCATTTCCAGGATGTTTATGTGGAGAAGAGACTCCTGGGCTGTCCACAGGCCCTGAGACCGGACACCATCGAGGTGTGCTCCCCAACCGAGCCCTGAGGCATCTGTGTAGAGTGTCATAGTCAGGGACGGCGCTATGAAGGGGACTCCCGCAGAGAGGTTCCTTGAATCTAGACACCATTGCCAATCTCGAATTACGGTCCTTGTGATTCGGATTGGATGCTGCAGATAGTCTTGCGTTTGGTCCCATTGTACCCGTAACATCCACTGGGTTACTCACATGTGGAGACGGGCTAACGGAACTGTTGCAATGATCGAAGCTATGTGTCCAAGCAGGCAAAGGACCAGTCTGGCCGGAACGGTGGTCTTCGCCGAAAAGTCCCTGATGAGGGATCTGATGTGTTCCGCTCTGTCCGGGGGGAAAGAAAGCTTTCCCTTGGACGGTGTCCAGGCGTGACTTCTCGTAATTGATGATAATGCCTAACATCTCAAACAGAGACAGAGTGCAATGAAAGACAGACATCAGGGCCTCCCGGAAAGGGCGCCATCAGAAGCCAATTGTCCAGGTAGGGGAACACGTAGTGGCCTTGCCTCCTCAGAGATGCTGCTGCGACCGCCATGCACTTCGTGAACACCTGAGGTGCCGATGACAGCCTGAAGGGAAGAGCTCGGAAAGTACAGTTACGTAAGAACTTATCATAACAGTAGATCTTCGAGAACAGCTCTTGCAGCAGGTTACACCATTAGGACTGAAGCCAGCAGGAGTCAGGACCCCACGGAAAAATTCTAGCTAGCTATCTTCAGCGGGGACCGCCTCCAACGTCAGGCGTGGTACATAAGGGGGCAGTCCCGCCAGATTCCCCAGTTCTCCCGCCGGAGACTCCCGGCCGCAGGATGACATCAGAATGGGAGACCGAGGATCCACCGCCAGAAGAAAATAAGGAATGAAAATCCTAACGTGCTAAGGCAAAGCCATGCCTCCTCCAAGGGGGAAGGTGGGCGGGAAGGTACCTGCTGCAAGAGCTGTTCTCGAAGATCTACTGTTACGGTAAGTTCTTACGTAACTGTACTATCTTACTTCGAGACACAGCTCTTGCAGCAGGTTACACCATTAGGACTGATTCCCAAGCAGTGACGCTGCCAGAAATTCCGGGAGGAGGAAAACAGAAAGTACCTTCCAGGTCCTGAACCTAGGACAGGGGAACCTGTAGCACCGCAAGGTCGAAACCAGCCCTTCGCCGAGAGGCGATGTCCAGGCTATAATGCCTGATAAAGGTATGCACAGAGCTCCAAGTGGCTGCAGCACAAATAGCAGAGGTGGAGACGTTTCTGAGTGCTGCAAAGGAGGTGGCCACACCCCTAGTAGAATGACCCCGGACTGTACCCGGGAGGGACTTTTGTTTTATATCATAACAGTAGGAAATACACTGGACAAGCCAGCGAGACAACGTCTGTTTGGATACTGATTGTCCCATAATTCTCTCAGAGAAGGAAACGAAAAGCCGACCAGAGCCACAAGAGGGTCCAGCCCTGCCGAGGCAACACCCCAGGCTGCGGTGAACATCCAGGGCACGGAGCAAAACCCCTCCTCCACCCGAGCAACTCGGGAAGCAGACCTGAAGGTCAACACCCTGGTCCAGAGTGAGCGAAGAGACCACCCCAGGCAAAAACCCAGGGCCCGTCCCCAGGGACACTCCGTCCCGGCGGAAAACCAAACAAGGCTCTTTGCACACGACAGCGCGAAGCCCAGAAACTCCCCCCGCCGAAGCAACAGCAACCAAAAACAACGTCTTCCACGACAGAAAACGCAGCCCGCAATCCGCGGCAGGCCCAAAGGGAGGAAGCGTGAGCTGCTCCAGGACAAAGAGCAGATCCCACGGAGGCACAGGGTCCCCAACGGGAGGCCCAAGGTGCAACACTCCCCCAAGAAACCCCTGAGAGGCGTCCAATCGAGCCACTGCACGACGCCCCACCGGGAGGCGACAGGCAGAAATGGCACAAAGATGCACCCCAATAGAGGAGCAGGCCAGGCCTGAATGAAAAAGGGAGAGGAGACAATCCAACACCACTCCCACAGGACAACCCAAAGGGAAAATATCACGAGCACGTGACCACAAACAAAAACGGCGCCATTTCATGGCGTACGTCGCCGGTCTCCTGGCTGCAGAAAGAACCTCCGCAACCTCCCGCGAGACCCTGCAACGCAAGATGGCCACGTCTCCAGGTGCCAAGCATGCAGGCCCAGAGAACGCAGATCCGGACGGACCAACGAACCCCTCTCCCGAGACAGCAGGCGGGAGCCGAGCGGCAACGGGAGCGGGCCCCGAGACAGCCACACCAACAAAGGGAACCAGACCCGTCAGGGCCAGAATGGGGCCACCAGAATCATGCGTGCGCGCTCCCTGCGCAATTTGAGAAGAACTCTCTGGATCAACGGGAAGGGAGGGAAAGCGTAGAGGAATCTGTTCTCCCAGGAGAGGGATAACGCGTCTCGCCAGAAAACACCAGGCCCTGGATCTAGCGAGCAAAAATTGGGCAGTTTTGCGTTGGATGGGGATGCGAACAAGTCTAGTTCTGAAATTCCCCAACGAAGAAACAGGTCCTCTGCTACCTCTTGAAGGAGTTCCCACTCGTGGACTCTGGCCTGGGAACGACTCAGGCCGTCTGCAATCGTGTTGTCCACTCCGGGAACATGCACAGTGATCAGATTTGCGCCGTGTCCAATTACCCAATCCCACACCCTCATGGCCTCCCTGCAAAGGGGGTAAGAGTGTGCGCCTCCTTGTTTGTTGAGGTAATACATCACCGCCGTGTTGTCTGTCTGAAGCAGGAGAGTACACGGTGGGATTACTGACTGAAAGGCCTGCAGGGCATAGAGAACCGCCCTCATCTCTAGGACATTGATATGGAGATGAGCTTCCATCGGGGTCCACGTACCCTGGGACTTTACCCCGTCCAGGTGTGCCCCCACCCAAGACCTGAGGCGCTCCGTGGTGAGGTTACCTCGGGACGGGCGCTACAAACGGACGCCTTGAGAGTGACCTGGGGACTAGCCACCACTGCCAGTCTGATCACTGAGTTCGTGATCCTGACCGGATGCTGCAAGTGGTCTTGCCTTTGGTCCATTGCACTTTGAGCATCCACTGGGTTACCCGCATGTGGAGCCTTGCGAAGGGACAGTAGGAATGGCCGCAGTCATGTGTCAAGCAAGCGAAAGGACCACCTGGCAGGTACGATCTTGTTCGACGACAAATCCTTTATGAGGGATCTGATGCGCCCGCCTGTCGTCCGGAAGAAAGGCTCTTCCCGAACAGTGTCCAGTACTGCGCCTATAAATGCAGTTTCTGCGACGGTACCAGGAGAGACTTCGATTTATGAGAATGCCCAGAGATTGAACAAGTCCTGGGTGCTCTGGACCGCGAGTAACAACGCCTCTCTGGAGGCGGCCATGAGAAGCCAGTCGTCGAGGTACGGGAACACATAGTGGCCCTGTCTCCTCAGAGATGCTGCCACGACTGCCATGCACTTGGTAAAGACCCTTGGTGCGGATGACAGTCTGAACGGAAGAGCTCAGAACTGGAAGTGGTGGTCGAGAAACTCGAAGCGCAGGAACCTCTGGTGCGCCTGAGCTATAGGGATATGCAGGTATGCGTCCTGCATGTCTAGAGACGCTAAAAAGGCATCTTGTTTCAGCATGGGAATAAGGCCCGGAAGAGTCACCATGCGGAATCTTTTGTAGGCGACCGACACATTGAGGTCGCTGAGGTCCAGAATCGGACGGAGGTCCCCTGATTTCTTGGGAACCAGGAAGAAGTGGGAATAATATCTCGTCCTTCTGGTTCTCCGGCCGACTCTATCGCCTCCTTTTCTTAGGAGCGAGTACCTTTTGCCAGATCAAATTTTGTGCTGACCCGGATACCAGGAGAGCAAAGGAGGCCTCTAGGTGGCTTTCCTGCGAATTCTATAAAGTGGCCTAGACTGACCAACTGCAGAACCCACCTGTCGGTGGTAATGGCCTGCCATCCCGGCAGGAAGTTCGCAATGCGAACCCCTCGACCATGATTGCCCGCTTGATCCTGAGGGGCCGGGGCCGGAAAGGAGTCAGGCTGTGGCGGCAGATGGGCCCGCTGGCTGGGTCGGCCTAGGAGAACGCTGACCTCGGCTGGCGGGCTGTTTTCCCTGGGTTCTATGAAAACCGGAGCCCCTCTGATGTGTAGCGGAGCGGGGCTGCTGGCTCTGTGTCCGCC
Organism: Neoceratodus forsteri; assembly: GCA_016271365.2. Classification (NCBI taxonomy): domain Eukaryota; kingdom Metazoa; phylum Chordata; order Ceratodontiformes; family Ceratodontidae; genus Neoceratodus; species Neoceratodus forsteri. Next base: position 1,416,687,368 of record CM028132.1, read on the forward strand.
CATGAAAACGGCTTTGGTTCCCACGAATGAAATCAGCTTGGCCGCTATACGGCTTGAACTGACCTTACCGCCTCCCGCCTCTTGAAGTTTGGTAATGATCTTCTCGGAAGTATTACCAAATAAAACTCCCTCGAACGGAGCGTCCATAATGTTTTTCTGGACATCCGGGGTGAAACCGGAGACACGTAACCAGGAGTGTCTCCAGAGGCATACAACCAGAAGCTGCTGCTCGGGCCGATAAGTCCGCGGAGTCATACGCGGCTCGAAGCACCTCCTCCTTCTACTCACCTTCTGGCAGCTTTTCAGCCGCCTCCAGACCCTGTGGGTCAGGTAGTTCAAGGATCTGATGGCGCAGGTAGCGGAAGCATACGTGCGCCTGCCCAGTGCGTCCAACTGTTTGGACTTGGGCCGGTGGCAGGTGCTCAAATGCTGCGCCTCTGTGACCGGGTCATGTGAGGCTGTGATGACCACAGAGTCGGCCTGAGGCTGCTGTGTCAGGTACTGGTCATCCTCAGGAGCCCTGTACAGACGATCTGCTTTTCTTCGGCACCACCGGGAGCGAATGTGACGCTCCACGCTGCCTTGGTGACGCCCACGTAAAGTGTCCACCAAGGGTGGTACCACCACAGGCTTAGGTCCTTCTGCCAAGATATTCGCGAGGCGAACCTTCGGGTCTAGTTCTTTCTGCATCCCATCCCATGTTCTCCTGGATATGTCTCATAATATCCATGAACGGGGGTCATCCGAGGAGATCTCTGTGTCTCACGTGGGTCCGGAGAAGGGATGGAGAGAGGAGATGGGGATCTAGAGGAAGAGTAGACTGATCCCGTGTCCTCCGTCAACGGCGAACGTCGGTGTCTCCTGGATCTCTTGGGGCTGGGTGATCCAGAAGAGGATTTTGACGGAGGTCTCCGTTAATCTGATCTTCCCCTGGGAGAGGATCTAGGCTCCCGGGAGGTAAGCTGCCTGCCGACCCTGAAGGTGAAGGGGGGGGGCAGGTACCGGAGGAGGGGGGGAGAGGAGGAGGAGCGGTGGGGGCCATGTCCCTTTTTAATGGTGTCCCACCAGTAAGTGAAGAGATCCTTCACTCGCTTAAAAGAAAGACCCGACGACGCCCAGGCGCCTGGGGGTCGCCTGTTCCAGCTGCCGGCTCCACAGGGGCCTCGGAAAGGCGAGGGGCCCTGGGAGTCGCGAGCCGGGTCGCCTGCCTGGTCCTCGGCCGCGCAGTCCTCCTTAGTCAACATCTCCTGACCGACGCTGGTCGGAGGCGTGGGGAGCCCTCTTCAGGAGGAGCGGACTCGGTCCTTTCTACTGGCGCCCTGGGATGAGCCCTCGACGACGGCTCCAGGAGGAATGACGACGGTCGAGCCGGGCGCCGGGTCCACAGGTCTCTTTCAACCTGAGCTCCAAAGTTTTGCGAGGGAGGCACAGAAGACGCCGGACGCCGGGAGTCACGGGCGGGAACCTGACGTATGATGATGATGGTGGCGCCTCGACTTCCCAAGGCCTTGGAGAGGAAGATGACGACTGCCTGGGGACTTGGCCTGAGAAGAAGGCGGCTTTCATGCAGCCGGGAGGCTGAGAGCTGGCCCTGGAAGGACAGCGGTCGGACCGAGAACCGGAGCTGTGGGACTCCGGCCCTGACGAGGACCTGAAGGGCCTGCCTTTTCTTCGCGGCTTGTGGGATTTGGACGAAGATTCCCCTGGAGGACATGGTCTTCAGCTTTTCTCCAACAAAAAGCCTGAGGGCCTTCTGACGCCGGATCCTGGTTCGGCTGTTGAACCCTGGCAGCTTAACAGGCCCGGTATCGTGGTCTGGGCCCAGGCACCTAACGCAGGCCGTGTTGGGGTCCTTGAAGGGGATCTGTTTCCCGAAGCACTCTTGGAGGGATGACCGGAGGTCGGAGAGGACATCAGCAACAATCTTTGAAGAAAAAGAATTTCCGGGAAAGCTCTGAACCGCAGCGTCGTCGCTAGACTGAAACCGAAGGGTCAGGACATGCAAGTCGACGGGAAAGAACTGGGAATCTGGGCGGACCGCCTTATGTACCACGCCTGACGGCCGGAGGCGGGACTGACGCCGGGCGGTCTCGCTGAAGATAGCTAGCTAGAATTTTTTCCTGGGGTCCTGACGCCGTCGGCTTCAGTCCTAATGGTGTAACCTGCTGTAAGAGCTGTGTCTCGAAGTAAGATCTGATAATAGCGTCCCTGAAACTCGAAGCGCAGGAACCTCCGAGCGCCTGAGCAATAAGAATATGCAGGTAGGCATCCTGCATGTCCAAGGACGCTAGAAAAGCACCCTGCTTCAGCATGGGAATCAGACCCAGGAGGGTCACCATGCGGAAGCGCTTGTACAAGACTGAGACGCTGAGGTCACTGAGGTCCAGAATTGGATGGAGGTCCCCTGTTTTCTTTGGAACCAGAAAGAAGTGAGAATAATATCCTAGTCCCCTCTGGTTCCTTGGTACGTGCTCTATAGCTTCTTTTTCCAGAAGTGCGAGCACCTCCTGCTTTATGAGCAGGGCATGTGGACCCGAGTAAAGGGAGAGCAAGGGAGGTCTTGTAGGTGGGTCGTCTAGAAACTCTATGCAATGGCCTCTCTTGACCAACTGGAGAACCCACCTGTCGGTGGTGATCGACTGCCACCCTCAAAAGTGGCAAGTGAAGCGACCCCCGACTTTCCTTGCCCGTTGATCCAGAGGAGGGGCGGGGGCCGGGAAGGAGTCATGCTGTGGCAGCGTTAGTCCCTGCGGGCTGGGCCGACTTTGTGTAATGTTGGCCTCTACCTGGGGACGACTTAGCCTGGACCTTGCGCAGAAAAGTGCCCCTCTGCTGCTGGCCGGAATGTTGCTGCTGCCTTTGTAGCCGACCGCGAAAACAGTTCTGGTTCCTACGAAAGGAACTAGGCCTGGATCTGTACATGGCCTGTACAGATCGGACTGCCTTCCCTGTGTCCTGAAGCTTGGTGATGACCTTCTCTGAGGATTCACCAAAGAGTACCTCGCCATTGTACGGGACGTCTAGAATATTCTTCTGTATGTCTGGGGTGAAGCCGGAGACATGGAGCCAGGAGTGTCTCTGGAGACAAACGCCTGAAGCTGCAGCTCTGGCAGAAGAGTCCGCGGAATCGTATGCGGCTCTAAGCACTTGGGTCCCCTCATCTGACCCTGTGCGGAGTAGGTTGAGGAGCTCCGCTTTCTGGTCGCCATCAGGAAGCTTTTCAACTAGGTCCTGGCAGTGTCCCCACAGGGCGTTCTGGAACTGTACCATATGGGTAAGGTAGTTCAGAGACCTGATGGCGCATGTAGCAGCCGTGTACGCGCGCCTCCCCAGGGCATCCAATTGCTTGGATTCCTGGTCCGGTGGCTGAGTGCTCATATGCTGGGGCCTTTGAGACTGGTCATGTGAGGCCGTGATGACCAGGGAATCTGCCAGAGGTTGCTTCACCAAGTACTGGTCTTCTCTAGGAGCCTTGTACAGGCAGTCAGCCTTCTTTGGCACCGCGGGAGTGGAATGCGGATGCTTCCATGCAGCCTTGGTGATGTCCGCGAAGGTGTTCACCAAGGGTGGCACTACCACAGGCTTTGGGTCTTTTTGCAGAAGGTAGCAGGCAAGGCGTTGTCATTCGGGGTCAAGGTCCTCAGCATCCCACCCCATGCTGTCCTGGATGTGCCTCATAATCTCAGCAAAAGAGGGATCATCCGGTGGAGATCTGGGGAGGTCATGTGGGTAAGGAGAGGAGATGCTGAGCGGAGAAGGCGATCTGGAGTATTCCGAAGTGTCCGATCTTGAATCCTCCCCCGACGGAGTATACCGGCGTCATCTGGGTCGTTTGGGGCTGGGTGACCCTGAAGGAGATCTGAAGGGAGGCCTTCTCCTATCTGTAGATCTGCCCCTAGGAGGTGGAGTCTGCTCCTTGGGGGATGGTGGTCGTCCTACCGGCCCCTTAGGCGGAGGAGGGGAAGGGGTAGGAGGAGTAGGACGGGCAGGGACCACATCCTTCCTGATGGTGTCCCACCAAAAAGTAAAAAGCTCCTTTACTTCTGCGATGTTCATGCCCGACGCCGGGCCTGGTGCCGATGGTCTGTCGCTGGGGTCGGAAGTTGGGTCCCCGTGGAAGCCCGGCATCCTCTGTGTCGCTTGGGAGCCTGGCATCCTCAGTGTCGCCAGCCTGGTCTTCGAGCTGTGGGGTGTCCTCCTCTGTCAATTCCCTACGACTGGCGTCTGCCGGTGACGGGGGTGCGGTCTTCCACTCTGGAGTTGCCGACATCAGTCCCCTGGCCGACGTCTTCAGACCTGGCAACGACTGGGTTCTAGCAGGTGTCGTCGGCTCCTGTGAGCGCCGAGCTGATTTTGAATGTTTGCCCGACGTCGGGTGGTGAGCCGACGTTGGGTCCATTTTAGGGACGTCAGGTCCTTGGTCTTTCTGGGTGCCGGATCAGGACCTTTGGGCGGTTGGGAAACCGACCTGGTGTCGGTGTCTTGACGGGTGTAGGAAGATGACTTATGGCGCTCAGCAGATTTCGAGGAGGCCTTGGATGGGGTTGAGGAAGCCGAGGGCCACGATGTCTTAAGAGGCTGGAGCGAGGAAGAGCCGCCTGAAGACCTGACCTTAACCAAGCCCTGGAGGGAGAGCGGTTCGATCTGGAGCCGGAGCTACGGGAGTCCGAGGCCCAAGTTGGGGACCTAGATCTCACCTTCTCCCAGTGCTTGTCCTGGTGTCTGTGGGATTTTGATGAAGATTTTCCCCTGGAGGAAGGTTCTTGGCCCATCCTTTTTAGTTTTTTCTTCGAGAAGATATGCCTGAAGTGCCTTCTGACGGCGGATCCTGGTGCAGCTATTGAAACCCTGGCAAAAGGTGCAGGCCTTGGTGTCATGGTCCGGGCCTAGGCAACGCACACAAGAAGAGTGTGGATCCTTGAAAGGGATCTGTTTTCTGCAGGCACACTTCGAAAGGTGACCCTCAAGAGATGCAGTTGGAGAAAATATTCACCGAAAGTTCTGTAGTCGGCGTGTGCTAGAAAGAGACCGAGACGCTGATGCTGGTGAGTCGATGGCGGGAAAAGAACTGGGGATTATGGGGGTCCACCTCCACATGTACTACGTCTGATGCTGGGGGCGGGACCAATGTGGGAGGTGGTCCCCGCTGAATACTGCTAGCTAGAAAATATCTGTGGGGTCCTGGCACCTGGCGGCTTCAGTCCTATGGCAGGGACCGCCCCACATTGGCCTGCCCCATATGGTATCAAGGGTGGGTGGTCCCAGGTGTGCCCCAATTCTCCTGCTGGAGACTCCAGCATCAAGGACGGAAGGTGATCAGAACCAGAGAACCAAGGCCAATACCTCACAGAGCAATTAGAATGTTGCCAATGTAGACCAACTGCAGGAGAGAAACCTCTAGGAGGAAGGAGGGCGGGAAGCATACCTTCTGCAAGAGATTCTCTCAAAGATCTACTGTTACACTAAGTTCTTGCGTAACTGTACAATCTTACTTAGCGAGTCAGCTCTTGCAGTAGGTAACACATATAGGACTGAAAACCAAGTAGTACAGGAGACCAGACTAGTCTCAGGTGGAGAAAAGGAAAAAGTGAACAGGGAAGTACCCTCGTGAAAGGAGTCCCTGCAGAACTGCAAGGCCGGAGCCTGCTCTGCAGCAAGAGGCAATGTCCAGACTGTAGTGTCTGATAAATGTGTGGACTGTATTCCACGTGGCTGCCGCACAGATGTCAGCTACAGACACATTTATGAAAGCGGCCAAAGAGGCCGCTACGCCCCTCGTGGAGTGATCCTTCACCAAGCCTGGCAAGGGCTAATCATACTTCTGGTAACAAAAAGAGATGCAGCTGACGAGCCATTTAAGAAGTCTGTTTGGCTACAGGAGCTCCCTGGATCCTAGGGGCAAAAGAAACAAAAAGCTGATCATAACGTCTAAAGTCTTTCATTCTGGACAGATAAAATTGCAGAATGCGATGTACATCAAGCGTGTGGAAAAGAGCCTCCCCCTTGGTTTGAGTGGTCATGGTAATACACTGGGAGATGGATGTCCTGATCTAGGGTCAGTTCAGACACCACCTTTGGTAAAAATCTAGGATTAGTCCTCAAGGCCACCCAGTCCTTGTGGAACACCAAATAAGGCTCCTTGCACATCAGGGCCTGAAGCGTGGAAATTCTTTGAGCTTAAGTAACATTAAACGCTTTCCAAGGAAGAAAGTGAAGCTTGCAATCCGTGGCTGGCTCAAATGGGGGTAAAGTCAGCTTTTCCAGCACGAAAAGCAAGTCCCAAGGAGTGACAGGATCCCTTATGGGGGATTTCATATGTAGGATTCCCCTGAGGAAGGTACTCCATTTGTGCTACAGTTCTGCCTTGGTGTGACCAGGCGTGGGTTTAGGATATCACAATTTCAGGCAGACCACAAGTCAGGTACATAAAAAAAAGCAATATTGCATTTATCATTTTATTTTTATCAAGTACAATGTACAGAAAGCAAAATGGTAAGTCAGACAACTGCTTAGCTTCAACAGTTTCTAAGGCTTTTCTTCAGCCTAGCATGAATGCACTTTAATTGAGGAATAGCCCATTCCTGAGTCCAAGAGCGACAACAAGTTCTTGAGCAAGTTTACCAGACTGGCCAGGGGATCAAGACGATGGGCCACAGCCTGGAGACAAAAGCACTTCCACTTCATGGCATAAGTGGCTCTGGTGGAGGGTTTCCTGGCAGCCACCAGAACACTGGCAACCCTGTCAGAGACACCGAAACGGATCCTGGCTAGGTCTTCAGGAGCCATGCTTGGAGGTGCAGAGACTGAAGGTTCGGATGAACCAAGGTCCAGTCGTCCCGGGAGAGAGCAAATGTGTGCTCAGTGGCAAGGGAATCGGGAGGTTCGGCAGCCAGCTGTTGCAGCAATGGAAACCAAATCTGTTGTGGCTACAGTGGGGCCCACGAGAATCATTGCTGCTCCTTCTGCTTGCAACTTGAGAAGAACCTTCTGAAGGAGTGGGAAGAGAGGGAAGGCGTAAAGGTATCTCCCTCTCCAGGAGAGGGACAATGCGTCTCGCCTCAAAACTCCAGGCCCTGGATCTAGTGAGCAAAAACTGGGCAACTTTGTGTTGATAGAGGAGGCAAAGAGGTCTAGCTCTGGTCTTCCCAATCTGTTGAAGAGAGTATCGATGACAGATTGAAGGAGGGCCAATACGTGTGCTCTGGACCGAGCAGCTGAGAACGACGGCCAGAGTATTTTGGATGTCTGGAGCGTGGTGGAATATGGCCCAATTCCAAATCTACACTGCCTCCTGGCAAAGGGGGTAGGAGTGAGTGCCTCCTTGGTTGCTGAGGTAGAACACCACAGACATAATATTTGTCTCTATGAGAAGGTGTCCTGGGCACAGCACTATGCTCAAGGCCTGTAGGGCATACAGAACTGCTCTCATCTCCAGAATGTTTATGTGGAGATCCTCCTCATTCGCCGACCAGGAGCCCTGCGTTCTGTGAACGCTGAGGTATGCGCCCCAACCCCTGCCTGAGGCATTGGTCAAAACTTGGTCAGGAGCTCCTATCTCAAAGGGCATCCCTTCCCCGAGGGAGGGAGATGTCATCCACCTAGTTCTCGACGGACCGGGTCTGTAATGGAGACCGGTTGGTCCAAACTGTCCCATCTTTGGTCCCACTGGACACGCAGAGTCCACTGATTCGTCCTCATATGCAGTCTCGCTAGAGGGACTGTAATGATGGATGCTGCCATAGGACTAGCAGCTGTAACATAGTCCTGGCTGGGACCGATGACATGGACAAGATATGGTGAGCTAAGCCACGAAGCAGAAGAGCTCTGTCCTAAGGCAAAAAGGCCCTTCCTTGAGTGGTATCAAGCAGTGCTCCGATGAACTGGAGGGTTTGAGTTAGGACCAGGGAGGATTTTGGGTTGTTGACTGTGATACCCAGTTCTTCGAAGAGAGCACAGGTGTCCTGAATGGATCGTTGTAGCTGATCGTTGTACGGGGCCATCAAGAGCCAATTGTCCAGGTTGGGGAAGATACAATGTCCTTTCCTTCGAAGGGCCACTGTGACCACCGTGAGGCACTTGGTAAAGACCCTTGGGGCTGAGGACAGGCCGAAGGGCAACACTCTGAATTGGTAATGCCTCCCTTGGAAGTGGAATCTGAGGAACCTCCTGTGGGGCTTGGCTACTAGGATGTGGAGACAGGCATCCTACATGTCCAGTGATGCCAACCAGTCCCCTTAATGTATCATGGGGAGCAGTCCCTGGAGGGTGACCATACAAAACTGTCTGTATTCCACAAACTGTTTGAGGTTTCTGAGGTCCAGTATGGGTCACAGATCCCCTGACTTTTTTGGCACAAGGAAAAAGTGCGAGTAGAAGCCTGTGTCCCCCTAAGCTGGGGGAATTGGCTCTATGGCTCTCTTGAGCAGCAGGGCCTGAATTAGCCCAGCCTGTGCCAGGGAGTAGCAGGATGGAGGGGGAGGCCTGTCTAGTGGAAACTGGACGAACTCTTGAGCGTCTGTTGTCGATTAGCTGAAGCACCCACTGATTGGAAGTGATCTCTGACCAACCCTGGGTGTAGAGAGAAAAGCAGCCTCCAACCGCCTCCAGTGCAGGGGTTATGGTAGGCTGTGGGTCCAACAGGGAGTCAGGCTGTGGAGGGAGGGGGACAGCGGCTTGGGCCGATTTGGTGGATTGAGAGGCGGGCCCTGTGGAACATCTAGAGGCGTCTTTGTGACTAATCACCTTGCTGTTGCGGCTGGAAGTGAGATTGCTGTAGCTGTCCCCCATGGCCTTGAAAACGAGGCTTTCAAAAAGGCCTTTGTTTCAGTTTGTACATGGACTGTACTGACCGAATAGCCTTACCAGAGTCCTGCAGTTTGATGATAATCCTCTCCATATCTTCACCAAAGAGGGCTGAACCCTAAAAGGGTGCATCTAGGAGGTTGGCTTGGACATCCTGTGCGAACCATGAGACTCAGAGTCAGCAGTGTCTGTGTACGTACACTCCTGTGGCCGCAGCGTCTGCCGAATCATAGGCTGACCAGAGGACATGTGTACCCACATCCGAACTAGTCTGCAGAAGCATCACTAGTTCTGCTTTCTGTGGACAGTCTGGGACTTCTTTTACGATATCGATCCCCTGCTCCCAAAGAGTGTTCTGGAACTGAAACATATGGGTAAGAAAGTTCAGACACCGTACACTACAGGTGGCTGACGAGTAGATCTTACACCCTATGGAATCCAGCTGTTTGGATTCTTTATCTGGGGGATGAGTACAGAAGTGCCTCGGCCTCTGGGACCTGTCATGGGTAGCCAAGATAACAACCGAGTCTACCAAGGGATGTTCTGCCAAAAAGGGCTGCTCTTTAGAAGCCCTGTAGAGGCAATTTGCCTTCTTGGAGATTGCGGAGGTTGTGTGGGGACGCTTCCAAGCCACCTTGGTAACAACCACAAAGGTATCCACTAAGGGTGGGATAACCACTGGCTTAGGGTCCCTTCTGGTGTATATATTTAGCCAGGCAGAGTCCTTCTGGATCTAAATCCTCCGTCTCCCACCCCATATTGGACTGTATATGTTTCATGATCTCCATGAAGGAGGGATCATCCGGCAGTGATTTTGGGGTGTCTCTCGGGTCTAAGGGGGACAAGTCCCCGATGGACGAGGGTTCCGAACAGGATGTGTTCAACAACTGGTCGGAGTCCGTAGAGAAGTGAGACTGATGGCGCTGTTTATGTCTGTGTCGGCCGGGAGAGCCGGAGGAACTCTGGCTCCATGACTGGGACCTAGAACGGCACTTACGGGAGCCTTCCCATTATTTTTACCCGAAGATGGGGTAGGCTCTGTACCCATGTCCTTGTCTGGAGATGGGGTGAGAACTTTTCCTGGAGCCCCACACATCTGGAGGGGGATTCTCAACTCTTTGGGGAGGTCGTCAGTACCGATAGTCTCCCACCAGTAGCCAAAAAGGTCCTTGACCTGGGACAGATTCAGTTTTGGGTTGGAGTCTGTTAGGCCCGACGCTGGTCCGGCACCTGTATCCAGCATAGTGCATAGTCTGGCGACTGTGAGCGTACAGGAGGTGGCGTCAAGAGGACCCGACACCGGTAGAGGACATCTGCTTGGGTGCCGACGCCCGATCATCCTCCGGAGGGCTGAGGCCTGACCGGTCGTCCATTAGTGGCGGCAGAAACCTGTGACGATGGTGACTGGTTTGGCAGAGCCGGCTCTGAACAACCGAAGCAGTGATATAGGTAGCCTGACGTCTGTGGTGGTCCCCACCCGACATATGCTTAGTCGATGGACATTTGTCAGATGACAGTCTGCAGTGCCTCGGAGGCTGGGAAGCGGATCTTTCTGAGGACTACCCCAAGGTCTTATGCCTGTCCTGGGAGTCGGTGCCAGACACAGAGGCTGACTGGGAAGGTACAGATGTCTGACCTTTACTGGTGTCAGTAGTATGGCCTGAAGCTAGGTCTGATGGCTTAATATTCAGTGGCTGTAGGGAGAGGCCCGAAGACCCGGTGCCATGGTATTTACTGCCCCAAAACCTGGACCAGGGTGGTGGGCTTAACAACGGTAAGCTGAGAGGGAGAATCGGTCACCTGCGAAGCAGAGTCTGAACTGCCCCTGGAGGAAGAGTGGGAGCCAGAAGATCTGGATCTCTATAGAAATCTTTCCTTCTCTCTCTCCTTCCTCTTCTCTTGTGCTTCCCTGAAGACTTATGGTGGGAAGAGCTTTTTTCCGAAGAGGAATCCCTCTGCATGGCAGCCAGACATTGCTTGGTGAGATAGGCCTGCGGGGTCTTCTGGCATCGTTATCCAAGTCGGGCTATTAAATGTTTGGCAGTGCAGGCAGTTCTGGGTGTTGTGGTCTGGGCCCATGCACAGCAGGCAGGCTGAGTGGCCATCCTTGGATGGGATCTGTTTGCCACAGGCACACTTGGAGAGGTGCCCCATGGGGGAAGGCATTGGAGAAGATGACAGGATCGAATCGCTGAAAAGCGGTACTTTTTCGCAAGAAAAATAAGAAATTCAGCTAAGTAGAATTGCAAATATGGCGGTCGAACTAGTGAGAAGCAATCCGTGTAGCCGATGAATGCAGGTCGATGGCAGGAAAAGAACTGGGGCACGCCGGTGACTGCCCACTCTTTATACCATTCGTGACGTCAGAGCGGGCCGAAGTCAGTGGGCGGCCATGCCACAGACTGCTAGCTGGATGTTTTCCGTGGGGTCCTGCCACCTACAGTCCTATATGCGTCACCTGCGGCAAGAATTGACTCTCAAAGTAAGAGCTGAGGGTCTTGAGGAAGATTTCCTCAAAGGCAACGTCGAGTGGCACTGTTTCTTCCTCACCCTGAGGCGAGAGAAGAACTTAAGGCTGAGTGGAGCAAAGAACCCAACTCGAACTGGGAACAAGCCCGCTTCTTTGTGCTCCAGAACTGTCCCCCCAGCACAGGACCACCCATGGTCAGAACCCTTTCCTAATGAGAAAGTGTTTTGGACACGGGCCCCTGCTGCCAGAGCAGCAAGTCAACTGTGGCGCTGAGCCCACATGACGCTGGCCCAAACACAACGCCTGGCCAATATGGCACCGGAATAACATGGCGCTGGCCCAAACACAACACTCAGAACAAACACAGCTCCACGCCAAACACGGCGCCGGGTCAAACATGGTACTGGGCAAAACACAGCACCAAGAAGGCTCCCTACCGAATCCTGTAGAGATGTCCTGACAAGGCTTGGTAGGGCTGAGAGAAAACCGACAGAAAATTCTTCATAAAATCACTAAACTGACACAAAAAGAATAAATTCTAGCTTTAAACTAAAAACTGAAACAAAGTGAAAGTGTCTGTTGTATAGATGTGAAGTTCTGATTCCCAAAGAGTGAGCGACGTTGTCACTGAAGTACACTCGGCAGGAAAATAGGAACTGAAGCAGCGGTTAAGGGCTGGTGCAGAGGTAAGTCAGGTGCCACAAGGCAATCTCGTGGCACCATGCATGCGCATGGCTTACCTCGGCACCAGCCCTGCTGAAAAGTTCTGGCTCCTGCAGAGTCCTAGTGCCTCCGGCATGAACCCATTAGTGTGAATAAATGGTGAAGATACAGTCCTGGAAAATCATCAGACTGCATTTACATAGGCAACATCACAGATGCACAACATAACAAAATGGTAAAATTAAATGCACACTGAAAATAGAAAAAGAGTTAAAACAGAGTTGATTCCAACTATTTTCTATTTTCAGTGTGCATTTAATATTACCATTTTGTTTTGTTTTCAGGCCACATGCTGACACAATTTTTTTTTTTATTTAATTATTGTATTTTTCTGTCCCTCGGAACTGGCAGGCAGCATTGACCCCCTCGTTTTTAGAGTCTGATGTCCCCGATGATTGCCCCCCCCCCCAAGCACAATTCAGAAGCTGGGCCAAGTTGGATCCATGGACACCGCCAGGACATCATGGACCCTGCCAGTTCCATTTTCTGGTTTTCTTTCCGCTCCTTCTCTTGGCAGCATGAGTGTGCGCATGTGGAGGCACATGCATGCCACTTACCTGCACTCCTGTGCCTCCCAGGCTCCAGCGCTGCCCTGTAGCCTCCATTAGTGGACTGTCAAGGAGCAGGAATACAACCCTCCCCTCCCCGGGAGAGCAGTCTGTCGGGCGCTCAGTCCTCTCCCTCACCTGCCAACCAGGAGTCGCCAACATGGCACGAGGTGTGGTATATGAGCCTCAACCCTCAGCACCACCAGGCCCGCACCTTGTTTTTTTGTCATCACAGATACAGATGTGGTAATCAAGTAACAACAGCATGGATTATTGCAAAGAATGTGGACAATCATACAAGAATGTAATAAAGTGTGCAACATTTGTTTCTTATAAATGTTGGTTCAATTCAGTGCCTAATGGTGCAATAAAGTATTTAATATTGCTCTACTTAAAATCATACAAGGGACAAGAAATTCCTTGACACCGTACGTACTATTTAGACCCTAAACTACCCTACTGCCATTAAAAAAAAAAAAAAAATTAGAAGCATCTAAAGCCCCATGCCTCAGAGTGTACGAGTGAGAGTAAGAATGCTTGTAAGCACTTACCAGAGGAAGATGAGCTGCCAATATGGCTGACGATGCTGGTGAGACGATAGGAATGAAGCAACTCTCCCACCTGAAAAAGGGAAACAAGAAGAGGCTGATTTAGCTAAAGCCTTGCCATCAGAATACTTTCAACACCAAAGTCACCAAAAATACCTTATGAATCTGTAGTGCTAGGTGTAGGAGGCTGGAAGGGACAGTGAATGTGAGACAGAGGGGGAGACAGACATTAAACACCAATGGCATGCCAGAAGCCAGTAAGGAGGACTACAAAACATCCATGATGCAGCACACTAAAGAGGTGTGTTGTATGTGATGGCCAGAGTGACTATGCACTTTGGAGTGAGGCAAAACTTAAGTGGATTTCAGTGGAAGGGCAGAGACTGAGTAATGTCTACACCTGGAACGGGGATGTTGATGACTTGGGGCGTGTGGGGGGCTCCGTCACTTTTGGCCAAATTAAATAAAGAAAAAACTGCTGCTCTCCCCTGGACACCAGGGCTAGTTCTGTGGCTGCCTCCTTACCCACCCCAGTAATTTCCTGCCTTCCATCCATTCCCCATGTACTTCAGCTCCTGGTACTTTGCTAGGAGCTGATCACATCACTTTACAGAAACCCCCTTCAACAAAAAAAAAAAAAAAAAACCTCCTTCTGACCACTGATTTGGGTGGGGATGGGGAAAAAGCAAAACCACTCCCGCCATCCCCTTTCCTCGGCACACCAGCATTACGGATACCCTAGGCAGATGGGGTGGGGTTCAAGGTTATTACTGTGGGATAACCTACTGAGGAGAGCAGAAGGAAGGCTGCAGTATGTATATTTCCAAGGTGTGGCATGTACTCCAGCATAGGCCTTTTTCTAATGTGCGGAGTAATAGGTTAAGGTTTCAAAAATGATGGCAATGTAGTATCAATATGGGGTAGACATAGTTACTGATATGTCTGGACTGCTGCCAGCTCCAGAGGCTCCCAATGCCTCATCTGAAAGAGATTTTGTTTTAGCTTTGAAACTGAGATGAGTACGGCTCATGAATGTTCCCCTTTAAATACAAAGAGGCAGGAGGCAGTATAGCTCAGTGGTTTAAGGCTCTGAGCTGCAAATCTGGTGACATCCAGCAGACCAGACCTGGGTTTGAATCCCATAGCTTCCACTTGCATGCTGTGTGACCCTCAGCAAGTCACTTAACTTCCCTGTCCTCCCAGGTCGCACCTGTAAAAAAAGCTTTCAGCTTAGTTTGCTACTCCTGGTTAAACAACAAAATAAAAAAAAAAAAAAAAAAAAAAAAATACAGAATAAAAAAAATTGGAAGGAAAGGAGAACAATCTTTTAGCCAAGATTATAAAAAGTTAGGGTGAACATCTAGGTTTTGGGGCCTTTCTTCAAACCACCACTGAGTAAATATGACAAAGATGGGATGGAAGGGAGTTACATAGCTGAGAAGCTGCCACAGGCAAAGGCTATCCCCAGATGATTTCAAACAGGCTTGTTGAACTTCAAGAAGGTTCTCTCCAGCTGAAAAGAAAGGGTGATCGGGAGCATAGGGGTGCAGGAGGTCTTTTATGTAGCAAAGAAAGGGTAGGGTCTGGCAAGAGAGGCTCACAACAATTTTAACTTCCAACTGCAAAATGGCCTCCTTGCCACAATCACTAGTCTTCACTAACACTCCTGAGCCTCCCTCGTCCACCGGTTTGATAGTGAATGATTTATTATCGCTCAAAGACTGAAGTGTTGTTATTTTTGGCATTGATTGCTAGGAGTTTCACATCCTCCTCCCACCATTTGAGGGCCAGTATGTCAAAGGAGGGCAAAACCTGGATCTTGGTTTGAAGTCCCCCAGGGCGACATTTCTTTTTACCTTTTTCTTTTTGTCAATGTTAGGGTGTCTTCTGGCTTAAATCAAGGCTGTCACTCAACTAACAAGACCGTTGTCGGCATCTTTTGGCTTAAATCAAAGCCACCATCAACTAACATGGCCCTTGTTTGTGTCTTTTGGCTTACATCAAAACCACTGCTCACAAACTAAAGATTTCACCCCTGCAAGGACGACGACAGGGTGGATGCGGTCCAGAAGAGAGCTACCAAAATGATTTTGGGGGATCATAAACCACACGAGTTCAACATGTACTCTAGAAGACAGGACAGTGAGAGGGACATGACTGGGACCTATATGTACCTCAAGGGGGTGAATAAAGTGCAAGAGGGGAGTGTCTTTCAGTGGAAGAGTACCAGATGAAGCATGCTACAAACCTTGGGGAGGGGGGGTAGTTAAGGAGGTGGTAGGGGGTCAAGATAGTGGGGAGATTCAGGCATAGTGGGATAGGCACATGGGCATAATAGGTAGAGAAAAGGGAAAGGACATCTGTGACCGAATAGGGTCTATGGTGTAGTAACAGGATGGGAAAATAGGGCAGATTAGATGGGCCTACCAATCCTTTTCTGTCAACACTGTCTATGTTTCTAGCTTACATACACTAAATCCAGCACACTCAAGGCTCCCCTCATGGGTGTCGGTCTTGAGGATACAGCGCCCTCCCAGAGCTAAGGACCCCCACAGCATTCCAGCACATTCAAGGCTCCCCTCATGGGTGTCAGTTGTGTGGGTACAGCACCCTTCCCAGACCCAAGGACCCCCACAGCATTCCAGCACACTCAAGGCTCCCCTCGTGGGTGTCGGTCGTGAGGGTACGGCGCCCTCCCCAGAGCTGAGGACCCCCACAGCATTCCAGGTAATGTCCGTCTCTACAAAAAGACCTCCAAATGTGCAACACTGCAGTAACCTCAACCCTGAACCTACTGAAGCATCTAAGTAGGAGCAGGAGAACTGTCAAAGTTTTTTTCTGTCCCCACACTAGTACTCTGCAGCGTGTAATGACCATTTTCACTGGTTAAAGTCTGTACCTTAACAGCAATTTTGGTGCCATTACTCCTAGTTAAATTAAGGGTTCTTTCCCTGCGCTGCCTAATTGTATTGTGACTCTGTTAAAAAGGAATGTCACTGTCTTTCTGTTTAGCCTTGCTACTGATTCCAAATTAAATTATTGCATAATGTTGGATAAATTGTTTAATGTGTTAAGCATCCGAATTTGCCTAAAAAAACAAACAAAAAAACAACAACAAAACAAAAAAAAAAAAAACGAGGGTTCTAAGTTAGCCCTATGTCAGACCCTGCATTAGTTTCTCCTTAAAACTGCCCTCTAGTGTTGCAGCAAGGCTGTAGTTATAGTGAATCCCCGAGAGTTTAATGGGCCTAAACCTCCAATTGTTCCCAGTGTGTGTAAGGCGCCATTTCTCCGATTAAATACACTGGGGAAATAGAAGCTGCCCTCACCCCACGGCCTGACTTAAAACTGTGAAAGTAAATAAGTAGCCTGTTGAAATAAGCTATATACCTGAATTCGGATCCGATCTGAAATGCTCCCCTGTCCCCACCCCCACTACCTGCATCAGCACAACCTCCCTGCTTGTCCTTAATTCTTCTCCTCTGTTTCTTCTCCTGCACACTCAAGGCTCCCCTCATGGGTGTCAGTCGTGAGGGTACGGCACCCTCCCCAGATCTAAGGACCCCACAGCATTCAAGGTAATGTCCGTCTCTACAAAGAGCCTACCAAACGTGCAACACTGCAGTAACCTCAACACTGAACCTACTGAAACTATGGAGTAAGAGCAGCCCTGCTGATGCTGTGCATCATCTGCCCCACCGCCCCCACCACCACCCTTGGTCGACCTCGTGTCTTATAGTGGATGTCAGGTGACCGAAAATAACCAATCAGGCAATTCTCCCATTTGCAGGTTATTGGCACCTGCCACTAGTGGCTGCTATTCCTGCCAAAAGCATCCTTGCTCACTGCCCGGTGAGTGTAACCTAGAATTACTCCTAAATTCCCAATTCTAGTCTTTATATCTCCCCTATGAGAGAAAAAAATAAATAAAAAAGTCCTTTATCTTCTGTGATCACAGCACTGCAACTACACCTTCCCCCAGCGCCTCTCTCTCCCCCTCACATTAAATCCTATTTGCTGTGTGGCACTAGCAATGTCCCTTCAGATAGACTACCTGACCCTCCTTACTATCATTAGCTTCTGCCATCCGTCTCCCCACCCCCACAACTTACCCTAAATATTCCCTCAAACTCAGCCTCCTATACTACCTGATCTTATAAGGTTACACCGCCTCCCATACTCTACTACGGCCACTCACCTTAGCCATACATGGGTCCACTCAATCGTACGTCCCTACCCCTTCCTCTTCCCCCCCTCTCACACATGGTCAATACTAACTTTACTTGCCTCCCATCATACCTCCCACAGCTGCCCGCGCACTCTCACTAGATGTCGCTCAAACACCTATAGGTGGCTTCAACTCTTCGGACACTATCTTACTATTGCACTCCTGCTCCTCGCAGCTGGGGACATACATACATACATACATACAAACCCAGGCCCCCACCACTCCACTTCCCTGCTAACAATGCCTGGACCCTATCCTAACCCTCCCGTCTCCTCAATCCCCAGTGGCTCCACCCTCCCACGTGGCCTGCGCCTCTTGCACCTAAACATAAAAAGCCTCGCCCCCAAAACTGACTCCCTCCAGGTGCTAGCCACTCACTATGCCCCTTACATCATCATCCTGTCTGAAACATGGCTAAACAAAAATATCTCTGAGCCCTCTGTTTCAATCCCAGGTTCTACCATGACCCGCCAAGACAGGGCTAGCAGAGGTGGTGACGTTGCCATATATATATATAAATGCCAACCCGCACTTCTCTGTAGTTTTATCAAAATCTGCACCACAAGCACATGAAATTATAATGCTTCAGCTGAATCTACCCCTCTTACTCCCTATTTACATAGCTGGTATATACTGTCGGCTGGGCACTCCAGTATCAACTGTCACTGACCTACTCGCACAAATCTCCTCTCCATCATCGAAGGGAGAATTATTTATCATGGGGAATTTTAACCACAACTGGTTATCTTATTCTCTCAGCAAAACCAGAACGGACATTTCTGCCCTGAACCTGTCTCAGTCCATTACTGAGCCTATCTACTTAAACCCCAAAGCTACGAACCACACCCTTATTGACCGGGCACACACCTCCCACCCCCACCGGGTTATTCAAGCTGGTCTGCTCCCTGACTCTCTGAGTGATCACCACATTATCTATCTTATCAGGAAAATTCACCTTCCCAAATCTGCTCCCAAGTACATATTCCAATGGTCTGATAAATCCCTCAAACCTAGCCAGTGTGCATGAAGACCTAGCTTGCACCAACTGATCCTCACCCTCCCCTTCCCTGCCCCCTCCATTGATGACACTCTAGTTCACTCCCAAGAGACGTTCATCACAGTCTGGAACAGGCCCTTCCCACTACGTCGCTCCAGGGTTTGCGGCAACCATCTGCCTTGGATCACTCAAGAACTCATAGCCTGCCAAAACGCTCGAGACAAAGCCTGGCGAATGCATAAAATTTCATACCTCCCACAAGACTACACAAAATACTGTGTGCTAGGTAACAAGTGTACCACAGCAACTAGGCTTGCTAAAGCTGAATATTTCAATTCCTCCCTCCAGGCTAACAAACAGCCCATCCAAATTCTGGAAGGTAATCCACTCTCTTTTCACCCCCCCAGTGGCAAATCCCTCACCGCACCTAACTGTAAACATCTGACTCCTCTCTGACCCTGGGGTGGTAGCTGCTGAATTCAATACATACTTTATCTCTTGTGCCTCAACGCTCCTCTCCTCCTTACCCCCTACTACTCCTCTAGACACTACAGCAGACACTACCTCAAACTCGCCCAGGCCTTGCACCTTATACTTCCAACCTATTACACATTCAGAAGCCCTCCAGGCCCTACTAGCTCTAAACCCTTCTAAAAGTAACTCCGATGGGCTCGATGCCAAACTCCTTCTCCTCTCTACACCAGTCATAGCACCACCTCTAGCTGATCTCCTCAATCTCTCGTTTACCTCCGTCACCGTTCCCCCATGCATGGAAACATGTCGTTGTCATCCTCTCCCCAAAGGGGCCCCCACCCCCTCCCTCACTGCAAATTACCACCCTCTCTCTCTACTTCCGGTTCTGGCCAAGTTACAAGAGTGCCTAGTACTCACCCAAATTATCTCTTTCCTCTCTGATTCAAACTTTTTCACACTGTTCCAGTCTGGTTTCAGACAGGGCCACTCTACTGCTTCCTCCCTATTAAGACATACTGACTCCATCCTCTCCGGTATGGATAGGGGTCAGATCTCCTCAGCTATATTTGTCGACCTCGCTAAAGCATTCAACATGGTCTTCTACCCCTTGCTGATAACTAGCCTCACAGATGCAGGTTTTACTGCCTCAGATACTAAATGGTTCAATAACTATCTCTCAGGAAGAACTCAGTCAGTAAGAAATACAGGTTACTCACCTGTAACAGGAGTTCTAGGAATGGTATATGTTGTTCATCCACACTCATTGGCAGTATCCTTGCCGCTTTAAATCTTGCCGGAAGGTCTTCAAGCTTGCTCCTCCCACCCACCCGGGTGGTATAACTCTCGGCTCCGCCCCATGACGCCAGATCTGGCCGGCTGGAAGCTCAGGTTGTGCGTCCAGCCGAGAGGTCGGGTGGAGTCGTGTGGATGAACAACATATACCATTCCTAGAACTCCTGTTACAGGTGAGTAACCTGTATTTCTAGGGACATGGATATGTTGTTCATCCACACTCATTGGCAGACTCCTAGCAGTTCTCCGGGAGGAGGGAGGCAAGAACGACACCCCATATACTTGACTTGGAAAGAGAGACTGGAGAACCGAGGCCCCAAAACCAGCATCCCGCGTGACTCAAGGTCGATGTGGTAGTGGTATGAAGGTGTTTGCTGACTTCAGGTAGCAGCCCTGCAGATTTCCTGGATAGGGACGTCCCTGGAAGCAGCCACCGCTGCAGCAGTATGGCGGTAGAATGAGCTCTATCCTCTGGGAGGCTCCATGCCCGCCAACTTATAGCAGAGATCTATGCAGGAGGTTACCCACCTGCTTATCGTCCGCTTGGCTGCAGGTCTGCCAGATGTGGCTTCAAGCGTAGGTGACAAACAGCTGGCGAACCTCTCCCGATTTCAGCGTGCGCTCCTTATAATTGCTGGCGCCTTCTAGGGTCCAGAGCATGGAGCCATATTCGCCTCCGAGGTGTGATTGGGGTAGAACACCGCAGAGTCAACACCTGGTTAAGGTGAAATCCACACCACCTTCGGAAGGAATTTCGGTGGGGCGCAGGACAACCTTGTCCCTGTGGAAGACCAGGTAAGGAGACTCGATGGAAAGCGCCTGGAGCTCTCCCATCCTTCTGGCTGACGTGATAGCCACCAAGAAGGCGGTCTTCCACTACAGGTGAGAGAGAGCACACCTGTGCATAGGTTCGAATGGCTTGCCCATGAGCTTTGGCAATGCCAGCAGTAGATCCCACGGAGGTGGGGGTTCCCGCACTGAGGAAATGTGATCAAGGCCTTTGAAAAAGCGCCAGACCACCTCTCCCTGCGCTACGACTGCTTCCCGCCCGCGCCCGTAAGCAGAGATGGCTGCCAGGTGCACCTTAGGTCGTCGACCTAAGCCCTTGACTAGAAAGGGACCATAAATAGTCCAAGATGCTGCCAAGGAACAGGAGGAAGGGTCCAAGCCCTTGCCCTGACACCAAATGGAAAACCTTTTCCATTTGAAGGCATAGCATTTTCTGGTCGACTTTCACTGGACGCCTCAACTACATTGAGGACCTCGCCGGAAAGACCCAAGGCCTGGAACTCTAGCCGCCAGGAACCAGGCCGTCAGTGCAGGGATTGAAGGTCCGGATGGAACACCTTCCCTGATTGACTGAGAGCAGGTCCGGCGAGCTGGAAGCTGCCGCGGAGTCCTGGAGCTGAGACTGAGGAGATCTGGTACCAGAACTGGCGAGGCCAGTCTGGGGCTATCAGAATCACCCGCGCCTTGTCCCTCCTCGCCTTGAGAAGCACCTTGTGATCAAGGGAAATGGGGAAAGGCGAAAGAGGCCCGGGGTCCATTGCCTCGAGAGGCATCCTCTGCAGCGAGCCCCTGCTGAGGGGGCGGGCATGGAACAGACTCCAGCTTCGCTTCCATGGAGGCAAACAGGTCCACCTGAGGTGCCCCAAAGGAGAACAGATGCTGTACTACCTCGGCAGGAGAGACCACTCGTGGGATGCAGCCCCATCCGCCTCAGGCATCGGCCAGGGTGTTGGAGGCTCCTGCCACGTGAATGGCTAGGAGATCCGCCTCCAGGCTGCGCACGAGTGACCAAATGCGGAGAGCTTCCTTGCATAGAAGCATGGAGCGCGTCCCGCCCTGGCGGTTTAGATAGTACATGGTCGTGGTATTGTCCGTCTGGACTCGGACCACTTGACCCCGGAGGAACGGAGCAAAGGCGGTGAGAGCTAGGCGGACCGCTCGGAGCTCCAGCAGGTTGATGTGGCATCGGGACTCCCGCGGGGACCAGAGGCCATGAGCCCGGTGTTCCCCCAGATGGGCACCCTCAACCCATCAGAGAGGCATCGGTCGACAGAGAGACCGCGGCTCGGGCGGAGTAAACGGGATGCCCTCCTGCAAATGATCTGGAACGGTCCACCACTGGAGAGCGTTCCACATCCCCGTGTCACCGACACAAGCTGGTCCAAGGGATCGCAGCGCCAGGACCACTGGCTGGCCAGTCCCACTGAAGGGGACGATGTTCCAGCGGGCCCAACGGACCACGCTGGTACAGGCCGCCATGAGACCCAGGAGGCTCAGGAAGTCCCCGGTAGGCGCAATTGCCCAACCAGAAATGATCGGGCAAGGAGGAAAGAACTCGCCCTGTCCGCTGAGCAGCCTTGCTCAAGAGAGTCGAGCTGCGCCCGAGGAATAGAATCACCTGCTTCGCCTCGAGTCTGACTTGGCCTCGTTGATAAGGAGGCCCAGTTGAGAGCAGACCTGGAGGCCAGATCTCTGACCACTCCGCCTCCTTCCTGGAGGGAGCTGCCATCAGCCAGTCGCCCAGGTAAGGGTACACCGACCCCGGCCAGAGAGGAATGCTGTCACCACTGCCATGCATTTGGTGAAGACCCTGGGAGCTGGAGACAAGCCGAAGGGCATGGCTTGAATCAGAGAGATCCTTCCGCCGAAGCGAGGAATTCTGGTGAGACGGACGGATAGGGACGTGAAAAACGCGTCCTGCAAGTCCAGAGAGCAGAACCACACGCCTGCTCCAAGGATGGTATTATCTGAGCCAGAGTGACCATCCTGAAGGTTCGAGACCTTAGGAACTTGTTTAGGTCGTGTAGGTCGAGAATGGGCGCCAGCCCCCGTCTGCTTCGGAACCAGGAAGTACCTGGACACAAACCTGGGTCTGAAGGAGGGTCCACCACCTCTCTTACCACCTCCTTCTGGAGGAGGAGGAAGTGGTCGGCTCGACGAGCCGCCAGTGAGGCTGGGGATCTCAAGCCCCGAGGGGCTGACTGCCTGAAGGGTGGTGCCTGCTCGACCCAGAGGCAGGCCTCTTCCCACCACCTTCCAAGACCCACCTGTCCGTGGTAACAGCGGACCAGGTGGAACGAAGTGCTGGAGCCGTCTCCACGGGGACCTAGGGTAAGGTGACGGGATGGGGCGACACCCTCAGCCCGCCACTGGCAGGCTTGAGGAGGGACCGCCGAGGGACCTCCTGGGCCCTTCTCCCTGCCTCCTGTTAGAGGAAGCCGACGGCTTGGGTTTGGGATGCCAAGGCCGAGCCTGCTGGCCCTGACGCTGTTGGGCCGAGGCCAGAGGCACAGAAGGACGAAGGGCTTAGGCTGTGGTTTGGCGGCCTTTGTCCTTGAGTGAAGAGACCGAGTCCAAGGTGGCATTGGACTTCGATCCTCTGCAGGTGACCTTCACCCCAGGGTCAAGAGGTCAGTCCCCAAAGGGAACATCCGCCAACTTGTGCTGTATCCAAGTAAAGGTGGATATCCTCAGCCAAGCCCGCCGACGACAGCCACACTGCGGCGCGCCACCGATCTGGCACATGAGTCCCTATATCCAAAGCAGTCTGGAGCTGCTGTTTGGCCACTGCCCTGCCCTGGTCCCGCACCTGCTTAACCGTAGTCTGCAGATCGGCGGAAGATGAGGATGACCTCATCCAGGGAGCCCAACACGGCATGAGAAAATGTGCCATGAGGACGGCCGAACTGGCCTGGACGAAGGCGAGAGAGGACGAGCGTAGACTTTTCGCCGGACATAGTCCAATTTCTTGACCCCTTGTCAGGAGGTTTGTCCATCCCTGGCGTTGCCGGCGCGCTGGAAACGCGTCGTAACCAACCCTCAGCAGAGGGTGTTCCGAAAACCGGACAAGGAACCGGGATCCTGATACTTCTGGCCATCCTGGCCGGGCGCAGGGCAGGAAGCAGGGCGCCGCAAAGTTCCAGTGCCGGACCCACTATGGCCTCGCCACCGGAAAGGCTCCGTCGAGAATCCTCGTCCAGAATCTCCGTGAGGGGATACCTGTCCGCTTGGAACGGGTTCGAGCCCATCCCGTAGACTCGAGATGAGCCGGCAGTCCTAGGAAGGACGACGGGCTATCGTCCATTGACTGACTCCTGAAGACCCAAGTCCAGTCGCTGAGAAGAAGGAGGAATCATCTTCGGACTCGAAGAGTCCTCAAGAGCTGCCTCTGGCCTGAGCCACCTTCACCCAGCCAGGTCGGTCGGGAGTGAGGGTAACTGACAGCCGATGGGGTAAACCCTTAGCCGATCGAGAACTTGGTCGGAGCCCCAATTGCGGGCTGTGGAGGGCGGAGGTTCCACCGAACGGTGGAGCAGCTGGTTTGGCCGAACAACCGCCTGGTATAGGCCTCTGACAAGTCGAGGGGTTGTGTCGGCCGCCCGTGACAGCGACATTAATGGCCGAAGCGCCGGAGTCGGCTTATTCCCCGCCAGGAGGAGCTGTTGCAACATAAGGTCTCGCATCGTCGGACGTATATTTCGCTGCCTTCCCTCATCCGAGGAGGAGGATTTAGGACGAGCGCGACGCCGCTTATCATGTGCCGACCGAGACCGCCTATGACGGTGGGAACGGCTGGACTGCCAAGAGGTCCGAGACCGAGACCGAGAGTCCCGGAATTTCCGGGTCGGTGCGGGAGGTGTCGGCGGAACCGCACCCTTCGCTCCGAAGGTCCATCCGAGGGCTCCGGAACCGGAGGCACAGACGAGCCCATCGGATCCTCAACTCCCGGGGAACCGGGAGAGGGAATTCGCTGCTAGACGACAGCCTGTTCAATGGGTCGAGAAAATCTCGACTTCATCAGTGGGAGTCTCGGTCAACTGACCTGACGGGGACACCGTGAGGCCAGTGGCCGAAGCCGAGCGGTCGACCGAAGCCGACGGACGACGGCCCGGGGAGAGGGACCTTTCCCGCTCCCAAGAGCGTCGACGGAGGGACTTACCCTTGTCCCTCTTTTTGGACCGAGAATAAGGTCCAGCAGACGCAGGCCCTTCTCCTTTAGTGGAGAGGGACAGACAAAGCTCCTTAAAAGAAGCCGTGTAGGAAGAACCCAGAGAGAGCGGGATAAATGCCGCGGCCGAGGAAGATCCGGCCCGCGCCGCCTCCTCTTCGAGGGCGACCATCCGCTCGAGCTGATCCGCCGAGCCCGCCGCCGCGACACCGCCGACCGGGCCTCCTTGACTTCACCGAGGGAACGCTTTTCGGACGCCCAGTTGCACGGGCAGCACGGTTCGAGGGGACGTAGGCCGAGAAAGATGAGCACAGGTCGCAAGCCTGTGGTCGTGTCAAGGCCTAAGCAGTAGACACACGTGGAGTGTGGATCCGGCTCCGAGACATCTTCTGCCCGCATAAGCATCTCCAAACCGGAGTCGATGGTCCATCGCGAGCCGCGAGGGATCAAGACTGAAGTCTGCAAATTTTTATTTTTAAATCCGCAAACGGAGAAATAGGAACTAGTCAAACGCGAGAGTTGCTAGGAGGGAACCTGAGCTTCCAAGCTGTAAGGAAGATCTAGCGCCATGGGGGCGGAGCCGAGTTATACCACCCGGTGGGTGGGAGGAGCAAGCTTGAAGACCTTCCGCAAGATTTAAAGCTGCAAGGATACTGCCAATGAGTGTGGATGAACAACATATCCATGTCCCTAGAATTACAGATACCCCTCCCCCGTGACTACTGGAATCCCCAAGGGTCAGTTCTTGGCTGCATCCTCTTCTCCATTTTTCTCAACTACCTGCCACAAATCTGCACAGCTTCATCCATACACATGTATGCAGACGATACCGTCCTGCTCGCACCTGGCTCCTCCCTGGATGAAGTAGCATCCAACCTTCAATCTGATTTCAATAAAGTTCAACTCTGGTGCAGCTCGCACTAACTCGCGCTAAACGCTAAAAAGACTGTTACCATGTCCTTCCGCACGCAACAAAGGCTGTCCCGACTCCCCTCGATCCCATCCTTCCACACTCTGGATGGCACAACCCTGGAGGATGTTGATTCTTTCTGTTATTTAGGGGTATGGCTCGAACGTCACCTTACATTCTCTCATCACACTGATACTATCATAAAAAACTGAGCCCCTAGCTAGGTGCCCTCTACAGGAACCGCTCTTGCCTCCCATTCTCAATTAGGCGGGAATTAGTGCAGAAGATGATTCTTCCCTCAATTGACTACTGCAACATAGTCTACAGCGCTGCGCCTATAGCCACCTTATCTAAACTAGACCCTGTTTTCAATGCCTTCTGCCGCTTCGCCCTTAATGCTTCTCCCCACTCCCACCACTGTGAACTCTACCGTACCCTTGCCTTCCCCTCCCTCGAATATCGTCGCCTACTGCATTGCTCCAAGTTTGTCTCAAAATTCTGGCTTGGTACCCTCCTCGCCTACCTCTCTGACATACTGTTGTCGGCTCCCACTCCACCTCACTCCCTCCAATCCTTTGACACCCGACTAAACATTCCCAGTGGAAAGACCTCAGCTGGAACAACAGCCTTTTTGTACTGTTTCTCGAAACTCTGGAATGCTCTCCCTCCTCAAATCCATCACTCCTTCTCTTCCTATTCCCTATCGGCTGCACTGGCTAACTACCTCGCAGTAAACTATGCCTGCAAGCCTTAATAAAAGGCTCCCCACCTATGAACTCACATGCCTACCAGTGACACACCCTTACTGAAGCTGGCTTATACATCTAAAGACTCTTCTCGCTCTAGCGTACTTCTGTCCCTCTATATCCTGCCTCAACTGTATCATACCACTAAACTGTGCTACATGTAGGCATGTTATATGTTTGAACTCGCTGTAAACCTAGTTATTCGCTCCTTACTGAATGTTTAGCCAATGCTGTAGACAAGTAATCCCAAGCTATGCAGTACATCTGTTCAATGTATTCTCTACTGTGTATGTAACTCTGTACATCTATTTAATGTATCTCTATTGTGATAGCATAGGTATCATCTCCTCTGTACCTGCCCATCCGGAATCACATAGGAGACTGAGCATCTTCTTGCTCAGTGTGCTTTTCCTGGTGAAACAATTTCAATAAATAAATAAATAAAACGAAATGATCAATGACTTACAATAACAGCAATGCAGTAAAATATGCATGAGGAATAAGTGGGCGCAGGAACAGAAAAATTACAAGCAGATTAGGTGCACAACACAGGAGCACACTGCACCTTGCAGCAAGAGCAGGCTGATCCTAGCTCTTCCTATAAGAAACCAGATCCAGACTGTAATGTTCATTAAAGGGACACTGATAACCCCCTTAGGCCTCAAAGTGTCTCTAATTTAACAAAAAAAAAAAAAATTTTATGATTGGTCACATTTTGTACACACTGCTGATGCAGCTCAAAGTCTAACTCTGATTCCGTCTTTTTGTTTGAAGTGAAAAGCTGACGGCCCACAAAAACGGTGCTACCACACAAAAACATATTTACAGTCCTTGCTCTAACTCCATGTTCCCTGGATTTGTGAACACATACAACACAGTTTAGCCACTCATGATGCAGTGGAGGGAGTGGAGACTACTGAGTCTGTTTATGAAGTGTGCAATAAGAGTAGAGCAAGGATTTGAAACAGAAAAAAGGCTGGGTATAATTACATCATTTGCATGCATTTCAATTAAGGAAATGGGTAAAACAACACGAAACCATCAATGAATTTTAGAGAAGGTAAAGAATCATAAAATGTGGATTCTGAACTAGAAAAAAATATATGACACAAAAGCGGCCAACACCAACTGAAAACTAGCCACAAGTGGTGTGCCCTGTAACTGCACCAGTAAGTTTCTTGGCATCTTTCTGGTAACAGAGAGAAATGCAGAAGAATATCAACCTGGAAGGACACTGCTTAGATAGTGCATATGCAGGGCAAAGGACATAAAAAGCTAAAGTGACTGTCAGAAGGCCTTGGTACAGTTCAGATAAAAGTGGAGCACACTGTGTATATCCAGGAGCACTAGGCGAGATAGACGAAGCCAAGCCGTCCGCCTAATGCAGACTGATGTTCCTACCGAACTGTATGCTACCGTACTGGTGTTGTAAGATGCCCTCGCCTGGAGACTCACCAGCTCCAGGCCTCTTGTAAAGATGGCAATGGCATGTTTGGTTGCCTCGCAATCAGGCATGGTCACCAGAATCTGCACCAGCGTAGCCCACAGGGGTAACGTACAGACAACCTGATGAGCAAAGATGGAAAGAAGGAGACATGCCAAGGAGAAAACTCTCCTTCCCCTGTGGTCAAACTCCGCAGAGTCAGCCTCTGGGGGATGGTCTAGTAGAGGGCGAAAATGTCCAGCGGGGGTGTCCAGCCACTCCAAACCAGAGGAGGGATGGGGCATAGCGCCTGGAGACTGGGTGGGGGGTGCAATACATGCACTGACAATTCCGTGGGGCTGGAACAGAGGAGGAAGGGGACTGCCAGACACTGTACGACTCCTCCAGGAAGGGCAGAGACAATGGAGGGATCACGGTGGATTCTACGCTGTACTCTCCAAGGAAGGACTGCATCACATGCGCAGAGTTACAATCTAGAAATCTGGGAAGATGGAGCTCCTCCAACATCGTTGAGAAGAAACGCTGATAGTAACATCAGCATCTGATGAAATATGAGATGATGTGTCTCTTCCACAGAGGAGGAAGCCAAAGATGTAGAGGAGCTCTGTACGGAGAAGGTGGTGACCCGGAAAGAGGTGTAAAAACGACCTCATCAATGGACCCAAGACATACGGGGAATGCAGCCGCCATTGCCCTGTACTGATCTCATGTTAGGGGACCCAGGAGGCCAGAGATCCATGGAAGAGAGGGAGAAGGAGGAGGCAGAGGAGAGGAATGGTCATGGGAGACGGAAGACCCTCTTCCAGGGCTGCGGGAGTGTGCAGGTGACCTCTCTCGAGGGAGGGGGCTATGTTGCTCGGCCACCGAAGACCGCTCAACCTACAAGGAGCGGACTGGATGGTGCCCTTGGTCCGGGGAGAGACCCCTTGGCGAGGAGACCAGAGCTGTACAGGCCAACCAGGGCAGCCCTTACCCACACTGACTGCAGATTCCTGACTGCCAAGAGAGGAGGGAAGGAGGCCAGAGTCGGCAACAGACAGGCAGGCCGGGATGCCGGACTAGACCTCCCCCAACCCAAGCCCAGAAAAAGGGACCTGCCTTTGAAAAGACCCTAGAAGCAGCCGTCCAAAGTGAGGGGGGGGAGAACCCAGCACCAGACTGGTACCAGGGTCCTCCTCGACACCTGACCCCGCATCAACAGCTGAACCGACACAGGTGCCAGAAGCATCTGCAATGCCAGACCTGGCATTGCCCCCCCAGGCACTGGCCACAGCATCAGCCAGAGATCCACCACCGGACACAGTGCTGCCCTTAGATCCGGCACCAAAGTCGGTGCTAGGATTGTCCATGACACTGCAAGCGGTGTTGAGAGACTCAGGGGCAGCCCGGTACGGTACAGGGAGCTGGCAAGAGGTGGAGACTGCAAAGAAGGCCTTGGACTGGGCTTGGAGAGTGACCGGAGCTCTGGAGAGTTTGGAAGCCAATCGGGGTCATTCTCATCAGACTCGTCCAAAGAGACCATGGAGACCCTCAGAGAAGCAACACCAGTCACCCTACCACTCCGGGCACTGAGAACCGTGTCGGAAGGAGACCCAGAGATCCCAATGGCACTGCACCGCTCACAGACATCAGAAGCAGTGTTGGGAGCCGAGACTGCACCAGTCTGCATCTCAGATGGAGCCGCTGATGCAGTCCCCGCGTATAGCAAAGGCCTCGACACTTGGGCTGTCCGGTCCCCCAAAGGGGCGCCAGACTGCGAAGGGTGCTCAGTCAGCCCCCTTGAGGAGGCCAAGTGTCCACCTGATCCCTTGCCCAGGCTTCCGAACTCAACAAGACCCGAGTCAACGGAAGTCTCCTTAGTTCTGTGGTGGTACAGGGAAAGGTCTAGGGACCCAACCGTGACGTCACTGGTGGCGATGCTGACCTCCAAAAAGTTGGGGGGTACTGAGAGAGCCTTCACCCAATTCTTTGCCGCGTGAATAACTTACATAAGGTAATCCACAAAAAACAGGCGTCACATGTGTCCATATCATGGCTAGGACTCAGGCAGGAAAAATGCAGATCATGCGGGTCCGTAAAGGTCAGGGAGTTGCCACAGGGGCACCGATGCATAGGGTCAACTCTGGCCTTATGCAAATGTTTCTTAGGCCCTGAAACAGACATGATCAACTGCTAGAAAATAAAATAAAGCAGAAACACTCGACACTGATCAGTGAAAAAATAAGGTAAAGAAAACATGAAGCCGGTAACGGCGATGTACTGATGGCGTCGAGCAAGAGGCAAATATACAGAACATTCTAGTCTTCTGCTGCAGGCGCTCCAACGAAGTTGTGCTACCCTGATGAGGGGAAAAGCAGAACTGAGGAGGCAACGATAATGGGTTACACTGTGGCCACGCGAGCGCCACATTCCATGCTCGAGAGTGGCACTGCCAGGACGTCGGCTCCCCTCCTCAAAGCTTTAAAAGCTACATGCTCCTGCAGGATGGTGGATGAAGCAATGGGGCCTGACGGGATTCACCCCAGAATTCTAATAAGGTGGACAAAGCAATGAGGCCTGGCAGAATTCACCCCAGAATTCTAAAATAATTAAGGGGAGAACTAGTGACACCACTGACTACCCTTTTTAACAAATCATGGAAGGATGGTGTGGTACCAGAGGACTGGAGGAAGGCTGATGTGATTCCTCTTCACAAAAGTGGGAGCAAGACAGAGGTAGGAAACTACAGACCTGTCAGTTTGACCTCTGTGGTAGGGAAGATGATGGAATCACTTCTGAAGGAAAGAACTGTAGTGTACCTAGAGGCCAGTGGGGCTCAGGACCCAAGGCAGCATGGATTCACCGCAGGAAGGTCATGTCAGAAGAATCTAATCAATGTCTTTGACTGGGTGACCAAAGTAGTAAACCAAGGAGGGGCTGTGGACATGGTCTACCTAGACTTTAGCAAGGCATTTGACACAGTCCCACACAAAAGATTAATAAACAAATTAACCAGCCCGGGAGTGGGTCCCATGGTGGTAGCGTGGGTAAAACATTGGCTGGACGAAAGAACACAGAGGGTAACCGTAAACGGAGTCCACTCTGAAGAAAGGGGGGTTACTAGTGGGGTACCACAGGGTTCAGTACTCAGTCCAGTCCTTTTTAATGTCTTTATAGGTGACATTGCAGAGGGACTGGAAGGAAAAGTATGCCTCTTATCAGATGACACAAAGATCTGCAACAGGGTTGATACACAGGTGGGGTGGTGGAAAGGATGAGAAGGGAATTGGCAAGGTTGGAGGAATGGTCAGAAGTATGGCAGCCTGGATTCAATGCAAAGAAGTGCAAAATAATGCACCTAGGAAACAAAAACCCAGTGGAAGAGTATACAATTGGGGGGGGTGGGAGGTAGTAACAACAAAAATGGAAAGGGACCTGGGAGTAATCATATCAGATGACCTTAAGGTTAGTAAGCAATGTGAAAAGGCTGTAGGGAGGGGCTGGGGGGATACTGGGATGTATAGAGAGAGGCATCACCAACAGAAAACAGGAAGCTGTTATCCCTCTGTACAGACAGTTGGAGAGACCCCATCTCCACAAGGACATAGCTAGGATGGAGGCAGTCCAGAGGAGGGCAACTAAATGGTGCAGGGTCTGCAAGAGAAGCCATACGAGGAGAGACTAAAGGAGCTTAACATGTATACCCTTGAGGAAAGGAGGGAGAGGGAGGAAATGACAAACTTTAACGTACCTCAGTAGAATCAACAAAGTCCAAGAGGGTAGCATCTTCCAGAAAAAGTGATGTGCAAGAACAAGGGGACACAATCTGAATATAGAGGGGAGACGGCTCAGGGGCAATGTGAAGAAGTATTGTTCCACAGAGAGGGTGGTGGATGCATGGAACCGCCTTCCTGAAGAGGTTGTGGGGTCTAAAACTACGGGAGAATTCAAGAATGCATGGGACAGACATAAGGCAATTCTTGTGGGGGGTAGAAGAAATAGGCTGTTGGTTAACTAGGAGCTGCAGCTTATCCAGTGGGTAGGGAAATGGGCAGACTTGGTGGGCCAAGTGGTCCTTATCTGCCGCCAAAGTCTATGTTTCTAGGATCCTAGCGCCTACGGTTTGTAACCCATAATGAATGGTGAAGACTGATCTCTGGAAGATCGTGGTTTCCAGGACAGAAACCAGAGATGTGCCACAGATTTCCCCTCAAAGAGTGCCTGGTAGGCAGAGATGGCTGACAGATGCTCCTTAACAGAGGAGCACTGAAGAAGGCCTGACAGGGACTATGAAAGCAGATGTTTCTACATGCTCTGGTTCTGGACAAGGCAGTCTGATCTACAAGACAAGAAAAAAGGCAGCTGTGGTTGGCACCTCTAAACACCACCCTAAATGTTCTGGTTCTCAAGTGGACCTAGTGCCTCCTGTTTAACACCAAAGAGGGGAGCTCTATGGAGAGCACAAAACCCCTCCCACTCGAGTGTCTTGAGCTCCCAGGGTCATCTCTGCTCTGTACCCCTCCATACCTGGTAACACTTTACTGACCTCATCCCTCCTCCCTACCTCTTCCCTCTCTCCTCCCAACCGGCCCCCCTCCTCCACCCCCAACCCCACCCCCGTCCTTATTCCCTCCATGCACTTACTACTGCTAGCACCAATTAACCTCACAAAGTGTACTGAATACATCTTGTTTTACCTTTAATTCTCTTAGCCTTACTCCCCAATTTGTGTGTACCTGCGTCTCCCAACCTCAATTTCTAATGATGCATTGCTTCCTCTTTCTTTTCAGGTAATGTTCATTGTTTTTTCCTTGATTACCATATTTGTATCTTACCGCTAGCATATTGTGTCAATCCTGTTGTTTGCTCTATTGTATATAACTGACTCTGGTTTGCCACCAACTGTATGTAACCGATTCCTGTATGCCTCCACCATTGTAACCCTCCCAGGTCGCACCTGAAAATAGGCACTTGGTGTCTAGTGTGCCCTACCCGGTTAACAAAAGCAAATAAATAAATAAAATCTGTTTTTCTCTGATTTTATTAATCTTCTTCCTTTGCCACCGTCCATTACAGCTTTTGTTGGCTGGGATGAAGCAGTTGCTGGGACAACTGTACTGGACTGTGTGCAACATGTAAAGTGATGGGAACCAACTGAGCAGTCCATGAAAGAGAAGGACAAGCCAGGGAGCAGCCAGAGTTTACAAGAAAGGGGGTTGATTTGAGAGAGATGGTTTATGTGTGGGGGTCCTCAGTACATTTTGATTATAGGCTGAAACCTGACCTCTGCATTTCTCTTCAGCTCCTCTGCTTCGGCCTCTGTGTATTCCATGTCGAGAACCTCCTCATTACCAGAGTCCTCCTCAGACCCCGTTTCATCCAGAAGGCTGGTGTTGAACTCTGTGAGACAGAACAGAATTTGGTTTTACATAGCCCCTTTCAATCACACTGTATCTCAAAGTTATTGACACACCAAAGAATTACAATACATACTTTTATGGAATGGGGGTTGGCCAGTTCTGCTTCCCAACTGGTATAAATTTCAACACATGGGGTAGGTTATCTGGCTATGACACATGGCTCACAGCTATGTTACTGACAAACATGCCAACTCCGACGCCTCGGCCTGTGTGGCTGGCTGTTTGTGTTTGTCTCTGTCATTAGTTTACTTTTGTGGATTTTCATGCGTTTCTGCTTGGAGGAATTAGACCATTCTTGGATATGACATCTATGAAAGTTTCCTGGACTAAGAATCTGCAAAACACCACCAAGTATTGGCATTCTCATTATAAATCAACTTTTTTTGGAAGCCATCACAAGCAAAAGTAAGTCCAGCAAATAGAGGTTACTCACTTGAAACAGGATTTCTAGGAGTGGTATATGTTGTTCATCCACACTGTCTGGCAGGTTCCTTGCAGCTTTAATTCTTGCCGGAAAGTCTTCAAGCTGGCTCCTCCCACCCAACCGGGTGGTAAAAACTTTGGCTCTGCCCCATGACGCCAGATCTAGTCCGCTGGAAGCCAGGTTGCGTGTCGAAGCCAGGGAGGTTGGGTGGGTCATGTGGATGAACAACATATACCACTCCTAGAACTCCTACTACAGGTGAGTAACTTGTATGTCTAGGGACGAGGATATGTTGTTCAATCCACACTGTCTGGCAGACTCCTAGCAGTTCTCCGGAAGGAGGGAGGCAAGGCATGCACCCCCTACTTAGGGAATAAGGACTGGAGAACCTAGGTCCCAAAACCAGCATCACGGGGTGACTCTAGGTCAATGTGGTAATGGGAAATAAAGGTGTGTGCTGACTTCCAGGTAGCAGCCCTGCAGATTTCCTGGATAGGGACATCCCTAGAAGCAGCGGTATGGCGGGTAGAATGAGCCCTTATCCCTTTGGGAGGCTCCATGCCTGCCAACCTATAGCAGAGATCTATGCAGGAGGTGACCCACCTGCTTACTGTCCGCTTGGCTGCAGGTCTGCCAGGTGCAGCTTCAGTGTAGATGACAAACAGCTGACGAACCTCTTCCCGAACTTCAGCCGTTCGCTTCCTATAATAAGCGAGCGCTCTTCTAGGGTCCAAAGTATGGAGCCTATATTCGGTCTCCAAGGTGTGATTGGGGTAGAACACCGGCAGAGTCAACACTGATTCAGGTGAAACTCCGACATCACCTTTGGAAGGAATTTTGGGTAGGGGCGAAGGACAACCTTGTCCCTGTGGAAGACCAGATAAGGAGACTCGATGGAAAGCGCCTGGAGCTCTCCCATCCTTCTGGCTGACGTTATAGCCACCAAGAAGGTGGTCTTCCACGAAAGGTGGGAGATATCGCAGCTGTGCATCAGTTCGAATGGCTTGCCCATGAGCTTAGCCAATACCAGCAGTAGATCCCACGGAGGTGGAGGTTCTCGCACCGGAGGGGATATGTGATCACGGCCTTTGAAAAAGAGCCCAACCACCTTCTCCTGCACCACCGACTGCTTGCCGGCCCGCACATGGTAAGCAGAGATGGCAGCCAGGTGCACCTTGAGGGTCGTCGACCGAAGCCCTAGCTGAGAAAGGGACCACAGGTAGTCCAAAATACTAGCCAAAGGACAGGAAGAAGGGTCCAACCGCTTGTCCTGACACCAAATGGAGAATCTCTTCCATTTGAAGGAGTAGCATTTTCTGGTTGACTCCTTACGTAACACCTCAATGATGTTGAGGACCTCGTCTCAAAGATCCAAGGCCTGGAACTCTAGCCGCTCAGAAACCAGGCCGTCAGGTGCAGGGATTGAAGGTCCGAATGGAGAATCTTCCACTTGTTGACTGAGATCAGGTCTGGGTGGGCTGGAAGCCACCTCGAGCTGAGGCTGAGGAGATCTGGGTACCAGAACTGGCAAGGCCAGTCTAGGGCTACCAGAATCACCTGTGCCTTGTCCCTCTTTGCCTCGAGAAGCACCTTGTGGATCAAGGGAAATGGAGGGAAGGCACAGAAGAGGCCTGGGGTCCAAGGCCTCGAGAAGGCATCCCCCTGCAGACAGCCCTGATGAAGGGGGCCGGCGTGAAACAGCCTCAGCTTTGCATTCTCCCTGGAGGCGAACAGGTCCACCTGAGGGGTGCCCCAATGGGAGAAAAGGTCTTACACTACCTCCGGCAGGAGTGATCACTCATGAGATGCAGCGCCTATCCGGCTGAGGACATGTGCCAGACTGTTGGAGGCTCCTGCCAATTGGATGGCTAGAAGATCCGCCTCCAGGCTGATCACAAGAGACCAAATGCAGAGAGCTTCCTTGTACAGAGGCAAGGAGTGCGTCCCGCCCTGATGGTTGAGACAGTACACTGTCGTGGTGTTGTCAGTCTGGACCTGAACCACCTGACCCCGTACAAATGGAGCGAAGGCGGAGAGGGCTAGTCAAACCGCTCGAAGCTCCAGCAGGTTGATGTGGCATCAAAACTCCTGAGGGGACCAGAGGCTGTGGGCCTGAGTTCCCCCAGATGGGCACCCCAACCCATCAGAGAGGCGTCAGTCGTAAGAGTGACTGTTGGCTCAGGGCGGACAAACGGGACACACTCCTGCAGATGAGCTGGGACGAGCCACCACTGCAGGCTGTCCCACATCTTCTGGGTCACTGTCACTGGCTGGTCCAAAGGACCGGAGCGCTGTGACCACTGGCTAGCCAGCCCCCATTGCAGGGGGAGCATATGCCAGCAGGCCCAACAGACCACGCTGGTGCAGGCCGCCATGAGGCCCAGAAGGCGCAGGAAGTCCCGGGCAAGGGGCAACTGCCCAACCAGAAATGATTGGGCAAAGGAGGAAAGGACCTCAGCCCTGTCCACCTGGAGCCGAGCTCTGTCTCGAAGAGAGTCAAGGTCTGCCCCGATTAACTGAATCACCTGCAATGGCACGAGTTCTGATCTGGCCTCGTTGATGAGAAGACCAATCTGAGAGCAGACCTGGAGGGCCAGATCCCTGGACCGCTCCACTTCCAACCTGGAGGGGGCTGCTATCAGCCAGTCATCCAGGTAAGGGTACACCCGGACCCTTTGGCGCAGCAGGAATGGTGTCACCACTGCCATGCATTTGGTGAAGACCCTGGGAGTTGGGGAAAGGCCGAAGAGCATGGCCCGGAACTCGTAAAAGAGATCCTTCTGCTCTGAAGCGGAAGAATCGCTGATGAGACGGACAGATTGGGACATGAAAGAACATGTCCTGGAAATCCAGAAAGCAAAACCACACGCCTAGTTCCAAGGATGGAATGATCTGAGCCAGAGTGACCATCCTGAAGGTGCGTGGCCTTAGCAACTTGTTCAGGTCGTGCAGATCGAGAATGGGGCACCAGCTCCCCCGTCCATTTTGGGACCAGGAAGTACCTGGACACAAACCCTGGGTTCTATAGGAAGGTCCGCCACCTCCCTGATCACCTCCTTTTGGACAAGGAGAGCAATGTCGGCTCCACGAGCTGACAAAGAGGCTGCGGAACTTGTTGCCCTCCGTGGGGCGACAGCTCGATAGGGAGGGGACTGCTCGAACTCCAGAGGCAGACCCTTGCCAACCACTTCTAGCACCCACTGGTCCGTGGTGATAGCGGACCAAGCGGAAAGGAAGTGGTGGAGCCGTCCCCCCACGGGGGAACCTGGGGAGGAGTGACCAGGCTGGGGGCGACACCCCTCAACCAGTCACTGGGCAGATTTGGAGAAAGGACCGGCCGAGGGGCCTCCTGGGCCTTTCCATCCAGGCTTCCTATTGGAGGAAGCGGCAGACTTGGCCTTAGGGCACCAAGTGTGAGCCTGCTGGCCCAGTTGCTGGTGCTGCTGGGCTGGACATGCCGCAGGAGCAGACAGGCAAAAGGGCTTACGCTGCAGCTGGCGGCCTTTGTCCTTCTGACAGACACGACTGAGTCCAAGGTGGCACTGGACTTCTTGATCCTCTGGAGATGGCCTTCCACCC
This sequence comes from Neoceratodus forsteri, assembly GCA_016271365.2. NCBI lineage: Eukaryota > Metazoa > Chordata > Ceratodontiformes > Ceratodontidae > Neoceratodus > Neoceratodus forsteri. The sequence continues at coordinate 1,416,724,409 of CM028132.1, forward strand.
CTGGCCTGAACAAGTCAGTGCCCAGGAAGGGAACATCTGCCAGCTTGTGCTGGGTGTCCGCCGTGAAGGTGGAGATCCGCAGCCAAGCTCTGCGGCCGCTACTGACCGGGCACAAGAGTCACCGATTTCCAAAGAAGTTTGGAGCTGCTGTTTAGCCACCGCCCGTCCCTGATCCCGCACCTGCTTGACCGCAATCTGAAGGTTAGCCAGGAAATGAGGAATCACCTCATCCAGGGAACCCATAAGGGCGTGTGAAAAATGTGCCATCAGTACAGCCGAGCTAGCCTGTCGAAGGCCTAGGGAGGAAGCAGCGTAAACCTTCCGCCCCGAGTTATCCAGCTTCTTGGATTCCTTATCAGGCAGTTTGTATACATCCCTAGCGTTCCCGGAACAACGGAAAACACTATTGGTCACCAGTGGGGACTGTGTACTTGCGGGCCATCCTGGCCGAAGGCACAGGACAAGAAGCAAGCTGCTGCCACAACTCCAGGGCCAGGCCAACAATGGCTTCGGACACCGGGAAGGCCTCCGTAGGAGAATCTTCTCGGTCCAATATCTCCGTGAGGGGATACCTGTCCCGTTTCTGGACAGGTTCGAATTGCATCCAAGTAGACTCTGAGATGAGTCGAAGAAAACCCAGGAACGAGGATGGGCTCTCATCCACCGACTGACCCCCAGCGGATTCCAGGTCAATGGGTCTGGAGTACAGGGAGGAGTCATCATCACACTCCGAAGAGTCTGCAAACAGCTACCGAGCGCCTGAGCCACCCTCCACTGGTCCGGTGAAGGGGATCTCTCCTGCTCCCAATAATGTCAATGGTGGGACTTACCTTTTGGTTCTTTTTTTCTTAGACCACCTGGAATGTCCCAATGGTGGAGAGGGACTGGCAAAGCTCCTTAAAAGAAGCAGAATAGGAGGAGCCCAAGGAGAGCAGGATAAACGCCCCAACCGAGGAGGAAGAAGAAGTGGCCTGGGCCGCCTCCTCCTAGAGGACGATCAACTGCTCCAGCTGCTCCACAGAGCCCACAGCCGCGGACACTGCCCAACGGGCCTCCTTGGACTTCACCAACGGGTACCATTTCTCGGAACGCCCAAGCTGCAGTCTGGCAGCGCAGTCCTCTAGAACTGAAGCCGAGAAGAACTTGCACAGATCGCAGGCCTGCGGACTGTGAGCAAGACCCAGGCAGTAAACTCACATGGAGTGCGGATTGGTCTGGGACATCTTTTGCCTGCAACGGCACCAACGGAAGCCGGGAGTGGATTTGTCCATCGCAGGTGCAAGGGAAGGAGACTGAAGTCTTGTAAATTTTAAAACAATTTTCGGTAAACCCGAAGCGGTAGGATCCAGGCCTAAAACGTAGAGCGCTAAGGAGGGAACCTGAGCTTCCAAGCGGCAAGGAAGATCTGGAGTCATGGGGCAGAGCCGAGGGTTTTACCACCCGGGTGGGTGGGAGGAGCCAGCTTGAAGACCTTCCGGCAAGAATTAAAGCTGCAAGGAACCTGCCAGACAGTGTGGATTGAACAACATATCCACGTCCTTAGTTCTAAGTTTTACAAGCTCAGAGTTGTGGAGTCCTGCACTGAATCCACATTTCTGTCTGCCCTGTTCCTAAAGGATCTGCACTTGTCTTTGAGATCTATTCACAACCATTTTGGAGAACAAAAGGAAGACACTAACAAAGGATTTTTACATCCTGCATATGCCCCAGGCCAATGTTCATCACCTTCAGTAATTTAACACATTCTGGGTCTTTGGTCTACAGTAACAGCAGTTTACTGCTCCCCAGTTATTCACCATTTCCTGTGGATTTTATTATTTTTCATCATTTAACTCCTGGTACCTTGGACAAGATTATTATATTACATATCCCCGAACATAGCTATCTGCATGGTCTAATATTACTGCATCAAGAATGCAACCTAACCTGTTCCTGCTGCACCTGCTCCTGCTGACCCTACTGGCATCCCACACTACCACTATATTTAAACGCCCACTGCAACCAGCCTCGGATCATCTGGTTGATAGCCCCTTGCACAGAAGAGGAATGGTTACCAGCAGTCTCAGCTGCAACAGCAGTCATCTCTTTTCCCAAATACCAGGATACACAAACATGCTACTGTGCCCACGGTTGACCCTTCCATATTTTTCCCTGTACATTCTATCAGGAATCGGGTCACTACGGACAACAACTAAGAATAAGTATAAGGGAAAACGTACACGTAGCAGTCACTGCAGATATGTTAAGGAACTCCAACCCTAGACCACCCCAAGCTACCCCTAGGGAGCAAAGTAAAACAGGGTCCCTCTCGCTAGCTAGCATCAGCATCTGCAGCCTTACCAAAAAATTAGATGCTCTCACTGCCTGGACAGCACAGCACAGTCCAGATGTACTATCTGTAGTTGAAACTTGGTTGTCTTCAAGTATTCCTGAGACCGCTGTGGCAATACCAGGGCATACTATCCTTTGGTAGGATCGACTATCCAAAAAGGGGGATGGCTGTGCCCTTTAGCTAAAATATTCTCTGACAGGGCATGCCCTGACCCTACCCATCAAGAGTGACGAACTTCAGGTCCTTGCTAATAAAGTCATTCTTGGGGCCTGTAACTAAGCTCAGACGATAGCCCCTGTCTATATCCCACCCAAACTGACAACAACAAGCCTGAATCCATTCCTTACCTGCATCAGTAGTCCAAAGCTTAACTCGGACGTTATATTGGTAGAGGACTTTAATGTCAACTGGCTTGCCCCCAGTGCAAGCAACTACAAGGATGCCTTGGCAGCTACACATTTTACACAGCTAGTTACCTCACCCAGTAGGACAGGGACCAGTACTTTACTGGAGTGGGTACTCTCAAATCGCCTTGACCATATTAGCCACACTACAGTTCTCCCTGATGCCGTTAGTGACCATTCCCCAGTCCAGTGCCTATGGTCAAGTAAATTCAATACCGCCCCCCCACCCCCGTGAAAACTATCAACAGTCAGATGCTAATTAGGGGACACCTTGCACCACTTAAGGCACTCCTGCGACAAGACTGGTCCCCGACTGACACCACTCCGGATGCTGATGCTGTACTTCAATACTTTATGTCAAAGTTCAATGCAGTGTGTAATATCCATGCCCCCTTTAAGAAATGCAAAATGAAATGTCTTGACAGCCCTTGGATCTCAGGCAAACTAAAAGCTCAGGACCTTTTATGGGCTCGTGCTACAGCCTCTGGCAACCAGGCAGACTTTCAGGCATAGAGGGCTGCCATGGCAAAGCCTTTCTGAAATTATATGGAAAGAGTCCAGAGCAATTCCTAATATGCTAAAAGCTGACAGCAGCAACACCCTGGACCCCACCACAAGTGCCAATACTTTCAATCTGGCATTCACCGACCTCAGCCATGTGCTTCCCTCTAACTTCTTTGACACTAGCCAAACCACGGCCTCCCAATATCAACGGACTCAGGATACAAATTACCCACATTTCTATTCAAGGCAGTTACTGAAAGGGATGCCAAAAAATACCTCCTCAAGGTGCGTGGAAAATCCAGATCAAGTGGGGACACACTTGACTTGAAGCTCATCACCCTCACCCTTGAAGATGTCTTGTATTCTCTTACCAAGATTATTAACCGGTCTCTCATGCTCTCCCAGTTCCCACTCAAGTGGAAGCCCACCCTGGTGACCTCAATACACAAGTCTGGGGACAGGGCATTACACTGCAACTACAGGCCCATCTCCATCTCCATCCTACCCCCTTAATACAAAGCTCTTGAAAAAACTGTCGCAGACCATTTGGTGGAGTACTTTAAGAAATACAACTTGCAATGCCCACAGCAACACGGCTTTCATAAAGGACAAAGCACCACCTCTGCCCTCCTTGAAGTTACAGGCCACATTCATCTAACGCTAGACCAAGGACAACTTGTCGGTGCCACCTTTATAGACCTCTCGAAGGCCTTTGATACAGTCAACCATCCATTAATACTGGAACAATCTGGCAACTTAGGGCTCTCCCATGATACTCTGCAATGGATCAAGAGTTATCTCTCCAACCGGTCACAACAAGTTAAGATTGGTGACTCCCTCTCCTCTAAACTACCTGTCCGGACTGGTGTTCCCCAAGGGTCAATATTGGGACCCCTTCTTTTCAGCATTTTCCTGAACAATCTCCCTTCTGTTTTTGATGAAAACATTATCCTGCATACTGACATCACAGTGATTTTCTCTAAGAATTCTGACCCCCTTCCTCTTGGAGAAACTGCTGCAGGAAAGTTTCACACAAGTTGATACCTGGTTCGTCTCACAGATAGTAGTGCTAAATTACAAAAAAACAAAGATTATACAATTCCACGGCACATGTAAACATAAGCACTAACAGTTAGCCATCAAAAATAGCTCAGGTGTGACCCTGGACCAGACGTAGACTTTCAAATACCTTGGAGTAACCCTGGACCCTACTCTGCCCTTCTCCAGCCATATCGATTTAGTTGCAAAATCCGTAAATATCTGTATAGGCCTTCTCTATAAACAAAGACACTGCCTGACACCAGACACTCTTAAACCAGCAATACACAGCTCTATTGTCTCCATCATTGATTATGGGCTTGTTATCTAAGGAGCAGCCATAGCTACAGCACTACAGCGAATTATTACAGTGCTGAATAGGCCCTGTAGACTCCTTACTGGTGCTGCCCACCGCACACACACCTGCAATCTCTATGAACAGTCAAACTGGCTGCAACTTCAGGGAAGGATTACTTTCCAAACTTCCCTACTACCAAAAAAGTAATTGATGGGACGCGTACCCCCTGGGGTTTAGTCTCTCTGAAGCCCAGCCAACCGCTCCCGTTACACAAGCAGCTCTGACAAATGTTCTCTATCTGTTCCCCACTGTCGCACTGCCCAAGGCCAGCAGTCTTTGGCAGGTAGAGCCCCTAAGATGTTTAACTCCCTGGACAGCGAACTCACCAACTTAGGCACACTCTGTTCTTTCGAACACAGGCTACGTCAAACGCTTGCATCCAGAGCCACCTGTGACTGTTTTTCCTAACCTCCTTGGCAGTCGCTCCTGTTCTTCGCACCTCTCTACTATCTTATCTCTGCCTGCCACTACCCTCCTCCCTCTATACCCCTGCCTCTCTTTCCAGCCCTGGTCCACCACCTTTCTCTTTTACCCTCCTTCAACTCCCTTCCCCTCTACCTTTTCTAATCTGCTCGCCCCACTCACTGTTGCACAAGTTCCCCAATCCTTGCCTCCCACCCACCTCGCCTTCTGTCTCCCTCCCAGTTACCCCTCTACGCCCACTCTCTCTTACCACTTTCTTACGCTACCTGGCACAACTGGCAGCAAATTAATTTTTCTACTCTGTCTTTCCCTTTGACAATGCCCTTCTGGTAGCTTTAATTCATGTAAATATTGTTTGCTGTGACTCATCATTCTTAAATGTATGCTTGGTTGTGTTGTTCTAAATGTTAATTATATTACCTGCAACTTTTAGACCATGTATACCCTGTACTGAAATTTGTATTCCAAATGCTTACCTGCTAATCTCACACAAATTGTACTTCTATTCTTTGTATACTGACGTGGAACCTTTGTAACAGAGCCATTGACTCAAAGGTATTTATCCAAAATTCTAATAAATAAACCAACATTTACCCATGGTTACTATGTGAATAGCCTGCCCCACCCACACATTATGCAAATCAAACAACAACATGAACCATTCCCACCTGCACTGCATGGAAAAGAAAATTAGCTATTTCACATTCACATACTGTACACCACTTCTTTATAGTTACAAACACAGCACTCCCTGCACAGAAGAAAACAGATTACCCACCTATAACCATAGTTGTAGGAGTGGTATATAGTTCACATCACCACACTAGCGGTTCCACTGGAACAATCTGACTTGCTGGACACCTTTAAGCCAGTCTCCTCACACCACCCGGGCAGTATTTCCATCAATTCTACCCTGATATGTCAGATCTTGCACATTGTAAGCAGGAATCCGTGTGCCACTTACCAGAAGAGGCAGAGTGGGTCGTGTGGATGCGAACTATAAACTGAGATATTAAAATGTTAAAGCATCCATGGCGAAAAGAGTAGGGGAATTTCCCTGGCACCCAGGACAAACTTCCCCATTCACCAAAAAATACAACCAATTGCCTAAACTGGTTCTATTTTAGTTGACTTCCATCTGTATTTCTTCCCTGGGACAAGTCTGAAAATAGGCAGATTTGCCTAGTCCTCCTTTCCCGGTCAACAAAAACTAACTAAATAAATAAAACTATGGTAACAGGTGAGTAACCTATTTTTCTAGGGCTGAGAATGCAGTTCACTATCCACAGGCTGGCAGACTACTAGCAGTTCTGGGGGAAGAGGGGGCAAGGTGTAAACCCCCAATTGGCGAACGGAGACTGGAGAACTGAGGCCCTTAAACCAGCATCCCCACCTAACTCTAGGTCGATGTCGTAGTGGGAAATAAAGGTGTGTGCCGACTTCCAGGTAGCAGCCCTGCAAATCTCTACATAAGGAAATCCCTGGAAGTAGCCACCGAGGCAGTGCCAAGTATGGTGGAATGAGCTCCAAGCCCTACAGGAGGCTCCCTACTAGCCAACCTATATAGCATAGGTCGATGCAGGATGTGATCCACCAGCCAATCTTCCACTTTGCTGCCAGTCTGCCAGGCACTGCTTCAGTATAAGGGATAAACAGCTGGCAATCCTCTCCCCAAACTCCAGCCATGCACTCTACATAATAGGAGAACGCATGCCGCAGGTCTAGGGTACAAAGCCTGCAGTCAGCCTCCAAAGATGGGTTAGTAAAGAATGTCAGCAAATTAATCACCCAGTTAAGGTGAAACTCCAATACAACCTTCGAGAGGAACTTCAGGTTGGGGAGAGGGACGTCTTTGTCCCTGTGGAAGACCAGGTGGGGGATTCAACTGAGAGTGCCTGGAGCTCCCCAATCATTCTGGCTGATGTAATGGCTACCAGGAAGGACACAGGCTCAAAAGGCTTTCCCATGAGCACAGTCAACACCAGCAGTAACTCTCATGAAGAAGGTGGTTCACACACTGGAGGGGACACGTGATCCAGGCCACTGACAAAGTGCCTGACAAGCTTCTCATGGACCACAGCTGGTGTACCAGACTTTGCCCAGTAAGCAGAGATGGCTGCCAGGTGCATCTTAAGGATCGTCATTCATAGCCCCAACTGAGAGAGGGATCAGAGGTAGTCCAAGATGCTCGCCACAGGGCAGGCATGGGGACCAATCTCCTTGCCTTAGCACCAAATGGAGAACCTCTTCCATTTAAAGGCATAACACTGGTAAGTCAACTCTTTCCGTGAGGTTTCCATATCGTGGAGTACTTCATCCTCCTAAAGACCCAAGGCATGGAACTGTCGTCACTTAGAAGCCATGCCATGAGGTGCAGGGACTGCAGGACCAGGTTTAGGACATTCCCCTGTTGCCTGGTCACCAAATCTGGGAGAAGGGTCAGTCACCACGGAGGTCTGCTGCTGAGACTGTGGAGATCTGGGTGCTAGAACTGCCGTGGATCAAAGGAAAGGACAAGAAGATGTACATGAGGCATGGGGTCCAGAGCCTTGCGAAAGCATCCCCCTTGATTGTGAGGTGGGTGGGCACAAAACAGCCTCAGTTTGAAGTTCTCCCAGGAGGCAAACAGGTCCAACCAGAGTAGTGCTCCACAGGCAGAACAGGTGGTTCACCACCTCCTATCTCAGGGACCACTCGGGCAACGTCTCTCCTACCGGACTTAGAGCGTCTGCCAACTGACTGTGCTCATTTGTGAAATGGATCACCAGGAGATCTACACCCAAGGCTGTGCAAGAGGGTCCAGGTATGGACAGCATCCTGACACAAGGGAAGGGAGTGAGTTCTGCCCTGACTGTTCAGGTAGAACATGGCCATGGTGTTGTCCATCTGGATCTGCATAACCTAACCCCTGCCAACTCCATCAGTACAAGCCACAGCGCACAAAGCCCCAGCAGGATTATGTGGTGATGGGTTTCTAGGGCAGACCAGAACCTATGGGCATCTGTGATCTCCCAGGTGGGCTCACCATGCCACTAGAGACGCATCCATCCTGAGCATGACCATCAGTTCTGGGCGGACACATGGGATGCCTTCCTCCAGGTGTTCAAGGATCAGTCACCAGTGGATGGCATACAGCATTGACTGAGTCATCTTGGCAGGCTGATCTAAGTGGTCTAGGTGCTGGGACCACTGAAGACCCAACTGCCACTGGACATGGCAGATCTGCCAGCATGCTAGGCTGGAGCAGGACACGACGTGCTCCAGCAGCCACAGGAAATCCTAGCCAGGGTGAGACAGCCCAACATGAAATCAATCAATATTATATTTATCATCAAAGTATGAATCTCCATATGCATGAAATGATTTGGCAAAGGAGGCAAGAACCAGTGCCTGGTCCGCAGGGAGGCAAGCCATGGCCTGCAAGGAGTCTAGTTCTAACCTGATGAACTTGATCACCTGCATGGGTACCAGTTCAGACTTGTCTGGGTTAACCAGCAAGTGAAAGTCTCAGTAGGTGAGGACATCCAGATCTCTGGACCTCTCTATGGCCTCTGTGGATGAACCGGCTAGCAGCCAGTTGTCCATGCAGGGATACACCCCGACAGCTAGTCGCCTCAGGTAGGCCATCACCACGGCTATGAACCTGGGCGCTGTGGAGAGGCTGAAGGGCATACTCTAGAACGGGTACATTACACCTTCCACTTGGAACCTGAGGTACTAACGGTGGAATGGACGGACTGGGAAGTGGAAGAAAACATCCTGGAGGTCCAGAAAGCAAAACCATGTTTTATTCCAGCAACGGAATAATACGATTCCGAGTGACCATCCTGAACTTGTGCTTCCACATGAACTGGTTCAGACTGTGCAGATCCAGTAGGGAACGCCAGTCTCCCATCCACTTTGGGACAAGGAAGTACCTGGACATGTTACCCTGACTAATCAGGTGCCCAGGACACAGGCTAGTACCCCTTTTGCATGAGCTGAGCAAAGCCCTTCTGAAGGGTGGACAGCGTATTCTTGCGACACCCCGGACTTCCGAAGTGCATGTAGGCAGTAAGGTGGGAAAACCTTGAAGTCCAGCAGCAACCCTCTGTCCACTATGTCCAGCACTCACCTGTCTGTTGTGATAGCACACCAGTACTGCATGAAATGATGTAGCCGACCTTCTACTGGGAATGCAGACAGGGACAGGATGAGTGGAGATATGACACCCCCCAACCAGTCACTAGGCAGCTTTTGCATGAGCACTGGTGACTACAGCTGGAGAGGTACTACCCCTGCCACCCCTTCTTAGGACCCTGGTTTCTGGACTTGGGGCACCAGGCCTAGCACTGCCCCTACTGAGGCTGCTGCCAAGGAGGCTGTGGCTGAAAGGGCTGGTATTGGAAAGCCTGCTCCGTAGGCTTTTTTTGGGGGGGGTCCTTCTGTGATAATGCCACAGAATTCAGGGTGGCACTGGACTTCTCAATACAACTGAGATGTCCCTCCATCTGGGGGCCAAAAAGGCCGGTGCCCATGAGAGGGACATCAGCCAGGCCCTGTGACGCATGGGGACAGCTGCCGCCATGGCACAGGCATACAAATCACCCATTTACAGGGATGTCTGGAGCCGGTGCTTAGCCAGCGGTTGACCCTGGTCTCTGATGACCATCACCAATCACTGCTGCACAACTAGAAGGTGAGGGAGAATGGAATCAAACACTCCCAGCAGGAAGTGACCAAAACTGGCAATTAACATGGCATAGCTAGCCTGCTGGAAACCCAAAGACACTGCAGCGTACACCTTTTTAGCGGTATGGTCAACCTTACGAGACGTGTCTGAAGGCTTGTCCATTTCCCTCTAGTTTCTCAGCTTACAGAAAAGTGAGTCAGTCACCAGCTCCTCAGCGGAGGGGTGGTCTGAGAACCCTGAAAGGGACATTGTCAGGACCACGTACTTGTGGATCATACAGGTAAAGTGTGACAGACAGGATGCTGCCAAAGCTTCAGAGCTGGTCCCAAAATGGTTTCAGCGATGAGAAAGGGAACCCCTGGGGATTCATCCCGATCCAGAACATCAGTAAAGGGATACTTGGCCCTTTTCTGAACTGGCTCCAACAGGACTGACATGGATTCCGAACTACACTGGAGAAGTGCCCTGAAAGACAAAGGGCCTTGCTTGGTGGTGAACTCTCTGACCGATCCCTCGTTGAGGAGGCGAGTCCCAAACGAGGCCATGGACTCGTCGTCCAAGGGCTCCTTTAAAATGGCCCTTGACTGTTTCATGCCACAGACCACCCAGATAGCCTCCCCTGTGGTATTTGCGCCAAAAACCGGCCTGGCAAGCTGGTGGCCGAACAGGCCTCCTTGGTTGGAGCGCCCACCTTCAGCTGTGGTGGCTCCAGCCAAAGTGGTAGAGAAGCAGTTGCAGGGAGCACCTGTGTAGCGTGGACTGGGGGCACCACTGGCAACTGCCAGGTGATCAGATGTCCAGGGGGTAGAGCCCTACCCTGCCTCGTGATGGCCAACTGTTGCTGAGCTCCTTGTAGCACCTGCGCAGCTTGTGACAGTGCCTCCCCTTGCCAGAGGACGATGAATTCGAGGAGCATCTATGGCAACGTCTACCGATCAACCTAGATTGAGAGCAAAACAGCCTCGACCAAGACCCGACAGTCGAATGACTGACAGAGAGGGAAGCCATCCGGCTGGTTGTGGTATACCACATGCCTATCCACATTAAGCAGCACAGGCATCGAAGGCCTGACTGCCAGTGAAGGCTGCTCCCACTCTGGACCGGATGAGGACACATACCGATCCACGTCCTTTTGAGTGAGGACCAGGAGCACTGTGGTCTGTGAGACAGACTCTTCATCTGACAACCAGCCAACAGGCTTGAAGAAAATCTCCATGACCTGCTCAACTGGAGTCGAAGTCGACAGGCTCAACAGGGGTGTTGAAGAGCCCACTGATGTGTCTGACTTGCCCTTCAACCAAAGAGCGCTCAACCATTGTCAAGCAGTTGGGCAAGTCAAGGGACCAGGAGGACCTTGATCTTTCCCAGTCTGGCGTCACTTGTGCTTAGAACCATGGTGGGCAGCCACCACCCCCCAGATTTGGAGGGCCAAATATGTCCCAGAAGTCTCTGGTGAATAACCAGACGCTGGCCCCAGGGAACGCCACCAAGACCGAGGAGGTGCCCGCTGCAGCAGCTGCTGCTTCTGCCACAAGCTGCTGTGCTGACCCAGCAGCCACCCATGCCTTCTTGTGGTCCTTGGGACAGTCCTTTGGATCCTGTTCTGAAGGCTGACCCAGGGATAGCCAGAGCTCTCCTATCCTCGAGGCATTCGGGAAGCACAGACATAGGCCATACTCAGTAATGCAATACACACGTGTTGGGCGGATTGGTGATTGACATCTTCTGGTGGCACCACACACAAAATGTGAAGCCCAGCTTCTGTTGCTCGTCATCGAGGCACAGGTCAGGAAGCATAGAAAAAAACAGGCGCAGTTGTAGAATTCACAAAAAGTATTTTATTTGTACTAGCAGTAACAAAAAAATACACTTGTTCTGTACAAATATTTACGAAGGCAGAAATATTTATGAAGGCAGAATAAAATGGTGCAGATCCATCAGAGTTTTCCATCAATCTGTGTGTGTCCATCTTGCAAGCAATTGCAGCTCTGTCTTATAAGTCATTCCAACCCCTCATTCTTAACAAGCATCCTGTTTCTTCCAAAGTGTTCTTGTATGTTTCAGGCAGGTGCTGGCAAGAACACAGTGTCCCTGAGCTGAGGCCTCTTTTCCACAGCTTTTCTGCAAAAGGCTTAAAAACTGAACTAAGGTAACCTCTTGATTTTCCAAGAGTTTTTTGCATTCATCTCAAACAATAATTATATACATTTCAAAAATTAACACTATATAATTCCTAAACAAGGGGATCCCAATATCAGTCGCATTTCCACATAATGATTTGCATATATTTTTTAGATCAGCAGATATGCAAGGGAGGAAAAGACAAACAGCAAGGGAAGACAGAGACAGTGAGAGGCAAAAAACTGCGAGACTGTCGGGGTGATCAAATCCTAGGTCTCACAGGAAAATCTGGTTGCACAACCAGACAGACAAGAGACAGGAAAGGAACAGAACAGATCCTTGTACGTAAACACTTTCTCCATAACAACTGAGACAGGTTCCTATTCCACCCTGTCACATACAGAACCCCCCTCCTTAAGAGAGAACCTGTTTTATCAAACAGGTTTCCAAAACTTCCTATTAATTCTCTACTAACAATTGCTGCCAACTTTCAGAAACTGAGCACATGTGCATTATCCGTTTGTAACCCCCTCCCCCCGTCACCAGGGGTTACAAGAATCCCACTTTGATCTAGTGGCAGGCAGGGAAAGGCAGCTTGTGGGACACCAGTTAAATGGGTTTCACACTGTCTCAATCTGTCCTCAGTCTCAGCTGAGCTGGAGGGATGACATCATATAGAATTCTCACAGCAGCATAAGCCACATTGGAATGCTGCAGCAAGGGGTTAGCTTAGAACGCTGGGGATTTTGTAGTGAGTCTTGGGCAGTCTGCAGAGGAGGGATGAGAGTGAAGGAGGTGTGCTGCAGGTGGCAGCCCCTCAGAGTTTAGCTCTGAAATAGAGCAACCCAGAGGTAGAGGGTGTGTGTTCTCACCCTAGATATGGACACAGAAGAAACCTGACATAGTGGTAGAGACCGCTCCCTATCCCTGGAGGGATGGGGGAAGAGACCAGCGATTCAGGGGCAATCCCCTAGTCCTGCTGAAGGAGAGAAAGCCGCCTGATGATTTGTAGAGCAAGTACCGCGGTACCAAGATGATTTTCTTTGCCAGAAGCCCTGGGGCACCTGCACACCAGTTGGTGAGTCTGCTCTGCTATAGAGCCCATGTGTTCACCAAGACAGTGTGTAAAGTATCTGCTACTGTGGGGTCAGGGAAGCACAGTACTTAAAGTTTGTGTATGACTTAAAATGCATCTAAACAGTGGGGGTCTACAGGGATGGACATAGCCACTTAAAGAACATTACAAGTCAGGACAACAGTTCATGAAGAGTAGAGTGTTAAATGTGATATATGTTTTGAGATAGCATTCTACAACCAGACAGGTTCACAAGGAAAGGTGCTGATTCCAAATGAATGGCCAGGTATGGATTTGGGAGCGAGAGGTGGGAGACCCCCAATCTGGAGTAACCAGATTTACAGTACCTCCATTGGTTTACTTTGGGCACCTACAGCTTTCTTCTGGGCACTTGGCCAGTGTTCAGAGAAAGTACCCAGACTTGGGATTGAAGATGAAGTTTCCCTTTTGGAGCTAGGAAGTGCTCATGGGTGGTAGAGGGAGCCACCAATAAATATCCATGACATATGGAGAAATGTCCAAGTGCTGGCCGAGGCGCCATGCCAGGTAATCTAAGAGAAGAATACCAGTTTGGGCTGAGGGCCCAGTGTGTTCGGAACCTGAGGGTTACAGTGTTGTGAAGAAGATGAGTTCTAGTCTCCGTTAATCTGTATTACCAGGGAGTGTAGGCCCGTGGGGGTCCATCTATGCTTTAGTATTCTGTTGTTGTGAATAAAAGCCACACTCTAGAATCCCATTCCTGGTTTGGACATTTCAGTTATTGCTTCCTGTGTCCGGATCACTTGGATGCCCCTGTGCAGAGGTTTCAAACCTAGCCAAAATGCCGAGCAACAGTTTTCTCCCCAACCCAGGCAGTGGGTTACAAACACGGAAGCACCGCGCTAAAAACAAAAAATAACATCATCAACCCCACCCCAGGTTACAAGTTCTTTCTATAACAGTACAGCAAACAGTAAAGTTCAACCCCATACATTTGTTTTTCAGCCTTCAGAACCCTCAATTCCTGATCCATATCTTGGCAGAAAAATCAGCATTCTCTTTACCAGATTCCTTTTCAATGGTGGAGTACCTTTTCTCTCTGTCATACAACTTCCTACTTATGTACAGAATGAAACAATACTCACCATAGTAATGTTGTTTCTTCTAATGGAGTCTTGCTGTATTTTGACCTCCCTCCCTGCCGCTCCTCTTAGAACCTAGTTTTTGGGAAATGGGCTGGCAGGTACAGTGCTACACCTTAGGGGTGTACCTTGTACCCTCCCTCTTAAGGGTGGGAGAGTTGTTTTATTATTGTTGTTTTTATGTTTAACATTTATTGTCACTACCTTTTTTTCTTGGATTCTCGACTTAAGTCTTTTGGACACAGGCTGTTGCCTTTTGGCTATACAGTTAAACAATTTCCATATTTAGGACTTAGGTTGTTCTTAAGAATCTGATGGTTACAATGATCAGTACCAGAGACAGAGCTTTGAAAACCGAGCTTGAGCTCAACGTTCTATGCTGCTGCACAGAGTTAACTCTTTCCTCTCTGGGGCAGTTCAAGTGCTGGGGCTAACTGCACATTGTCAGAATACAGCAAGACTTCATGTTTGAAAGAATGTTCTTTCCCATCTATATTTTGACTCAGGACTGCACCTAGGCCTACCTCTGATGTATCTGTAACCAAAAATGTTTCTCAAAGTCTGGGCTCCTTAAAACAGGGACTGAATATAATGCAGCCTTAATGGCTTGAAAAGTTTCATCACACTCTAGGGACCATTTCACATTATTTGGGTACCATTTTTTTCATGAGTTCAGTGAGGGGAGTAGATAAATGGAAATGACGTACCTACTATCATTCTTGATCTTCTTGGATGAAGTCTCCACCACTCATTCACACTGATGGGATCTACACCAGATGCGCTAGGACCCAGCGGGAGCAAACTTTTTTGCAGGAGGGTCGGCGCCAGAGATGGAGCAGCGGCGCCGCGAGCCTCGGCTCGTGTGGCAATGACTATCTCGGCATCGAACCTCCAACCGCCTCAGTACCCGCCCCCCGAGGAGGTGCAGCGTAACTAACCTAGAAGGATAGCCTAACAAAAACCGGACATAAGATAGTCTGGAAGACCCGCATAAAGAAGGGTCAAAAGAAGTCTTCACAGCCTAAAGGTTGTGGGAGTGAAGACCAACAACAGAGAGGTGAGCTCGGGGGATGGTGGGTAGAAGTGGTAGGTGTGAATCGTCAGTCGGAACTTCCGTCCAAGAAGATCAAAAAATTCTGGTAGATGCATAATTTCCATATCTTTCTGGACATAAAGTCTCCACCACTCATTCACACTGATGGAAGAGTACAGAGCTAAAAACTCCCGAGAGGGCGGCAGGAGAGACCAAGTGCTCACAAATTTAGGACAGAAGTCCATTAAGGATGGTTCTGCCAAACAAAATATATCGCCTGGCATGGACATCCAGGGCACAGTGCTTGACGAAAGTAAGCACTGTGCTCCAGGTAGCCGATTGCAAATATCTGAAATGGGCAGGTTGTGGATTTCCGCCAGGAATGCTGCGACCGCTCTAGTAGAGTGAGCATACACTCTGCCCTCCAGATTAACCTGCACTATGGAATAACAGTGGCGAAGGCATGCCACCAGCCATGCTGAAATGTATTTGATAGCGACAGGGTGACCCAGCCGGGTCTTGCTGAAGGAAACAAACAGTTGTTGAGATTTGCAATTTCTTTTGTTCTATCTAAACAGAAATGCAGAGCTCTTTTGACGTCCAAAGAATGAAGGGAATGCTCTCCTTCATTTTGGAAGTTCACAAAGTAAGTAGGAAGGACCAAAGGTCGGTTTAGATGGAATTCTGAAACAACCTTGGGGAGAAACTTAGGATGGGTCCTAAGAACTACTTTGTCTTTATGAAACACAGTATACGGAGGGTCTGTGACCAAGGCATGTATCTCAGAGACCCTGCGGGCCGAGGTAATGGTCACCAGGAAGGCAGTTTTCCAAGTGAGAAATTTCAGCTCACAGGTAGGTAGAGGCTTGAAAGGCTTTCGAGTGAGCATGTCTAGCACAAGATTAATGTCCCAAGCTGCGATTGGACATCTGATAGGAGGTCTGGTATGCAGAATTCCCCTAAGAAACCTCTTAACCGCAGGTAACTGAGCCAGTGACAAGGAAGGTATTGGCTCATGATAAGCTGAAATGGCACAAAGGTGAACTTTGACTGTAGGGTATTGCAGACCTGAATTTGAGAGATCTAAAAGGTACTCTAGAACTTTACTGGGTGGGCAGAAAAAGGATTCAAAGAGGATTTTGCACACCAGAGCGTAAAACGCTTCCATTTGGCTGTGTAAATTTTTCTAGTGGCTGGCTTGCATGCAGCCAGAAGAATATCAAACTCTGCGAGAGACACTGAACCTGTTCACCTCTCTCTCTTCAGGAGCCAAGCAAGAAGGTGAAGCGATCTCAGACTGGGATGGACCACAGGCCCCTGAGTCAGAAGGTTTGTCTGAAGGGAAAGCGCTTTCAGAGGGGTTTTCGACATACTGTTGAGTAACAGAAACCATATTTGTCAAGGCCAGAAGGGAGCAATGAGGATAATTTTGTCCCCCGGGACTCAAACTTGAGAAGTACCCTCCAAATTAGAGGAAGAGGTGGAAAGGCATATAGAAAGCATTTTGTCCACTGCAGCCTGAATGCATCCTGACAGAAATGCCAGGCCCTGGATTTCTGGAGCAGAAGAGAGGCAGTTTTGTGTTGAGTGGGGATGCAAAAAGGTCCAGGTCTGGAGTTCCCCACTCTGCGAATAATGACTGAACCACGGCTGAGTCGAGAGACCATTCGTGAGGATCTGTCTCTGTTCTGCTGAGAAGGTCTGCCAATTCGTTCTGCATGCCCAGCAGGTAGACCGCTTGAATTAGAGCCTTGTGCTCCAAGCACCATTCCCAGACTCTCATCGCTTCCCTGCATAAAGGGTAAGAGTGAGCACTGCCCTGCTCGTTGATGTAATAGATCACTGCTTTTTTGTCCGTTTGAAGGAGAATGTTCTTGTGACAGAGAATATCCTGCAAGGCCCGGACTGCATAAAGGACGGCTCTCATTTCCAAGACATTTATGTGAAGTTGGGACTCGTCCCGAGTCCACTTTCCTTGGGTGTCGAGATTCTGACAGGAAGCTCCCCACCCCATCAGGGACGGGTCTGTGGTAATGGAAATCTGATTATCCAGAGAAGCAAAGGGATATCCCTGAAGGAGATTGTCCTCTTGCGACCACCAGGTGAGAGACCTTTTCAGTAGTTCTGTCACCTTGATGAGAAAGGACTGAGGGTGAGTGGCTGGGGACCACTGAGTACTGAGCATCCACTGAGAGGATCTCATGTGGAGGCAAGCTAGAGGTACAGTGAACACTGAGGATGCCATGAGGTCGCTCATCCGTTGCATCGAGATAGCTTGAACCAAGCTGTTTTCTCTGATGTAGCGGGCCATCTGTAGGATATTCTCCTTCTGTCCTCTGGTAGAAAAGCTTTCGCACAGGAAGTGTCCATAAGAGTTCCTATGAAAAGGAGCTTCAGGGAGGGCTGCAACTTTGATTTCTTGAGGTTTAGCAGGACTCCCATGGATGTGAGAAAGTCCGAGGCCGTGGCTACGGTGTCTAGAGTTTCCTGCCTGGAAGGGCTTGCAAGAAGCCAGTCGTCCAGATATGGGAACACTTGTATTCCGATCTTTCTGAGATGCGCTGCGAGAACTGCACAACACTTTTTAAAAACTTATGGCGCCGAGGATAGCCCAAAGGGCAGGACTCTGAACTGATAATGCTGGCCCAAAGCCACAAACCTTAGGTATTTGTGATGCTTTGGGTGAATAGGGATATGCTGGTAAGCATCCTGCATGTCCAGGGAGGCTAGCCAATCGTGCTGATGAAGCAAAGGTAATAGAGTTCCTGGCCAAATCATTTTGAACTTTTCTTTGGGAAGAAATTTGTACAATTTTCTGAGGTTCAAAATGGGGCGCATGCCTCCGGTTTTCTTTGGAACTAGAAAGTAATGGTAGTAGAATCCTGTGTTCCGTTGACCCATCAGAACTATTTCTACTGCCCTGTTGTTCAGAAGGCCTTGTATCTCAGCGGCGAGAAGCTCTGACTGAAGAACTGACAGCCTGGGCTGACGTTTGAGGGGATGATCCGGAGGGGTCTCAAAGATTTAGGGAATACCCCTCACAGATTATCCGGAAGACCCATTTGTCCGAAGTTATGGACATCCACCGGTTATAGAAGAGAGTCAGATGACTCCCCACCACCAAGAAAGAGTCCCCCTTGGACAGCTGAGGCGGGACTTGAGCCAGAAACTCAGAAGGCGGCACTGGGCATTTTGGGCCCTTGTGCTTTCTGTTGCATTTTCTTTTGAGGCTTGGGGGGGGGGGGGTTAATTCTTATTAAAACCTCCGCTGCCCTTAGCTTGAAAGGACTGATCATTGTGAAATTAAACGCTTATTAACACCCCCCCCCCCGGAGAAGGGGCAGGAGCAGGTCGAGCCAATTTAATAGCAGACCTAGTCTTTTGAGTGGCCTCTACAGCTTGCTCTACTTGAGGGCCAAAGAGATACACACCGTCGAAGGGTAACGCCATGACTTGTTGCTGGGCATCATTCGTGAAGCCTGAAGTGTGCAGTCAGGAGTGACGTTGGGTACAAATACCCGCTGCTGCCGCTCTGGAGGCAGTATCGAAAGCGTCCATAGCTGCTTTAACCTGCTGCTTATTGGACTCAATAACCCTGGTTATGGTCTGAAGCTCTGAATTAGAGTCCGACTCAGGAAGAGCTTCTACCAATTGTTTGAACGAATGCCAAAGAGCATACTCATATTGAGAGAAATAACCCTGGTAGCTGGCAATATGCATACCCAGGGTGGATGCAGCAAAGACTCTCTTACCTAAAGTGTCCATCTTACGAGATTCTTTGTTTATAGGCTGTGCTGTAGTAGCTTGAGGAAGGACGGCCTTATTCTCTGCCAGGACTACAATAGGGTCCGCAAAGGCTTGGGAGGCCAAAATGGGTCGATTCTTGGGAGCAGTGTACTTTCTATCTATGGACTTAGCCACAGAAGGAATGAGAGCAGGATTACTCCATACCATTTGAGAAAGAGTCTCAAAGGAGGGCTGTACCGGGGAAGTTAGATCCGTAGGGATCTCTGGGACATGAAGGTATTGAAGTCTTAAAAGCTTCCCAGGATTGATATCTGTAGTCTGGAGAGAAAGAGTGGAATTCAGATTCTTTAACAGAGACTTAAAAGACAGGTCCTCGACCACAGGCTCTGCAACAGGTTAGGTCCTGCTCCTTCCACATCACCCAGTCGAAGGTCTGGGTCAGGCTCAATATCCTCTCCTGACAGACCAGGAGGGACTGTATGGACAGGAAAGGAATAAAAATCGGAAGGAAAAAGGATTCGGAGAGGAGAAGCCCTGAAGACTGGCTGACAAAAAAATCAGGCCTCGGCGCCGAAGAACCAGTGCCGGAAAGCCCCACGGCGCCGAGAAACCCAATGGTACCAAAAGGCCACACTGCGCCTACAAGTGCACCAGTGCTGACAGGCACATCGGCGCCGAGTGACCCACCAACGCTGAAACCAACCCAGGACTCTGAAAATTGTGATTTGAGGAAAAAGGAAGAAGAATACCAGGAGATGGAGGCATCGGTGTGGCCCCCTGCACCGCAGCCACGTAAGGAGGAAAACAACTGAGCGTGGAGTCGACGGCACCAAGGAAGGCACAGCACGACTAGGAAGGCCCAACCGACCTGCCTGATCCCCCGAGGGCCCTGGAGTAACCGGGACAGGAAGCAGGACCAACCTCCGAGCCCACTGCTCCATCAGATTGGCTCACTGATGAAACTGCTCATCTAAAGCCCTACTAGAAGGGGGGGAAGGGCTCCGATGTCAAAGAGGTCAGTGACCAGAACCAGAAACCGTTGACTCCAAACGAGGAGACTTTCAACTGACCCCAATGACCGACAGTCGACATGCAGACATATCAGAGGGCGACCTCGAGTGATGCCTTCTCTTTTTTGACCTACGAGTCGAAGAAGAGCTCAAGGCCGAATGGTGCTGAGAATGCAACAGTTTTCTTTTATGTTTGGGGACCGCCTCCCTCGGCACCGGACCATCCGCTGTCAGATCCTCCCTCCGGAGAGGCGCGCAGACCGGACCTAGCCCGGCTGACTGAACAGTTTACATACGAAGTCTCCCCAGCGTCACCTGACCCGCTCATGGTCGACTTCGTCAGTGTAGGCTGAGACTTCTTTCTTTAATAAGAATAAATTATCGTAAGCGGTACTTTACTCGAGAAATACTACAAAATAATAAACTGAAAACTATGCTGCTAGTTTCAAGTTTGACTCCTGGCAGGCGAGCAATGTCATCACTGAAGCGCACTTGACGGCGGTAAAAAAAGGAACTGAGGCGGTTGGAGGGTCGAGGCTGAGAAAGTCATTGCTGCATGAGCCGAGACTTGCGGCGCTGCTCCTCGTAACTCCATCTGTGGCACTGACCCTCCTGCAAGAAAGTTTGCTCCCGCTGGGTCCTAGCGCCTCCGGCGTAGCTCCCATCAGTGTGAATGAGGGGTGGAGACTATGTCCAAGAAGATCTCAGCAAAATTGGGAACAAATCTCCGATAATAACCAGCCAGCCCTAATAATGATCTGACATATTTCTTTGTTTTAGGGACAGGGCTGTTAGCTACAACTTCTATTTTAGAAATCTCTGACGTAACTTCTCCATTTTCCAAAACATAGCCCAAATATCTGGTTTCCTGGATGCCCAATGCACATTTTCCAGTCTGGTCAGTACACCACATCATCCAGGTATGCAGCACAATAACCAGTGTGAGGTAATAATACAGTATTACATCCATGTACCTCTGGAATGTAGCTGGCACACCACGTAAACCAAATAGCACAGTGGTGAAAGTACAGTTACGTAAGAACTTACCGTAACAGTAGATCTTCGAGAGAAGCTCTTGCAGCAGGCTATAACAATCAGAACTATGCCACAGGCACTAGGACCCTCTGGAAAACTTTTCAGCCAGCAGTATACAGCAGGGACCGCCCCTGATGTCTGCCCCGCACCGACGTCAGCTCCAGTACAAAAGAGGGCGGACCCAGCTCCACCTTAGTTCCCCCGCCAAGGCCCGCGAACAAGCCCTGACAAGAGAAGGAGACGAAGCACTCGATGAAGATGTAGATGAAGATCTGCACACCTCGAGGAGGAAGGTGGGTGGGAAAGTAACGCCTGCTACAAGAGCTCCTCTTGAAGATCTCCTGTTATGGTAAGTTCTTATGTAACTGTACTATCTTACTTTGAGTGGGAGCTCTTGCAACAGGCTATAACAACTAGGACTGAATACCAAGCAGTCCCACACCAAAGAGGCAGTCGACCCCGGGAGGTGGAATATACTGACTCCAGAGGCCTAGGACAAAAGTCCCTGAAAAACAGCCAGACCAAAACCGGCACGGCGTCTGGAGACTATATCCAAGCTGTAATGCTTGACAAAGGTATGCACCGAATTCCAGGTAGCGGCCGCATATACAACCTTTAGTAGAGACATTTCTCAGGGCGGCTAAAGAAGCAGACACTCCCCTGGTGGAGTGACCCCTGACCGGACCCGGTAGGGGTTTATTGTGCTTTTCATAGCAGAAGCATACGCAGTGGGCAATCCACTTCAAAATTGTCTGCTTGGTCACCAGTTTGCCCAAGCATTGTGGTGCAAAAGGCCATAAAGAGTTGCTCCGATTGATGATGCGTAGCCGTCCTTTTGAGGCAATACCTCAAAATCCTGTGGACATCCAATATGTGAAGAAGAGCTTCCCCTCTATTAGATGGGGAAAGAAAATAGACTGGAAAGTCAACCGACTGGTTGAGGGTCAACTCCGAGACCACTTTCGGAAGAAACTTAGGATTTGTTCTAAGGAAACCCTTTCCTGTGGAAAACCAACACGGCTCTTTACACATCAGAGCCTGAAGCCTCAGAAACTCTTTGAGCTGAAGTAATAGCAACCAAAAAACACACCTTCCGGGAAAGATAACGCAGCTCACAATCCGCTGCCAGCTCAAAGGGAGGGAGGGTGAGCTTCTCCAACACAAAAAGGAGATCCCAGGGTGGGACAGGATCCCTAACGGGAGGTCTCGCATGCAAAATTGTTCTCAGAAAGGTGAGGGCTACATCCAACTGTGGTAACGCCTTGTCTCCAATCAGAGCATGATAGGCGGAGACAGCCCACATGTGCACCTTAGTAGAGGAGTAACTCAGGCCATGTTGGTACAAGGAGAAGAGGTACTGTAACGCTGAGTTCACTGGACAAGTGATGGGGTCCAAATGCTGTGACGAGGCCCATAAACAAAACCGTTTCCATTTCATAGCATAGGCGGAGCGGGTGAAGGGCTTCCTTGCCGGCACTAGGACTGCTGCCACCTCCGGGGAAACCCCGCATCTCTGCTGAGCTACGTCTGAAGAAGCCAAGCATGCAGATGTAAGGAGCGGAGATCCGGATGGACCAGCGACCCCTATTCCTGGGATAGCAACTGTGAGCATATGGGCAGTGGAGTTGGAGGTTCCGTGGATAACCGCTGCAGGAGTGGGAACCAAATCTGCCGAGGCCATCGGGGGGGCTACTAGAATCATTCGAGCCCCTTCTGCCTGTAACTTCATCAGGACTCTCTGAATGAGAGGGAAGGGCAGGAAGGCACAGAGAAACATCCCTGCCCAGCAAAGGGATAACACGTCTGGCCAGAAAACTCCAGGCGTGTGCTCTTTTGAGCAAACAATTGGAAGTTTGGGGTTGCGTGGTGATGCAAAGAGGTCCGTCTCTAGACGACCCCACTTGTCGAAGAGTTGATCTGCTACGGACTGTAACAGCTCCCACTCGTGCGCTCTGGAATGAGACCTGCTTAATCTTTTGGCCAGATTGTTCAGGACGCCTGGAACATGCACTGAGGACAGCAGAATGTGCCGCTCCAGTGCCCAGTGCCAGACTCTGATCGCCTCCCTGCAAAGGGGATATGAATGAGTACCCCCTTGCTTGTTGATGTAGAAGACGACTGCCATACTGTCTGTCTGAATTAAAAGAGAGCCTGGCACCAGGTCCTCTTGAAAAGCCTGTAAGGCTTAGAGTACCGCTCGCTCCTTGGGCGTCCAAACCCCTTGCGTTTGATGAGCACCCAGATGCGCTCCCCCATCCCAGATCCGATGCATCTGTCGTACAGCAGGAGTCTGACCTGGTGGCTCCGGACGAAACCCAACCCGTTTTTTCCAAATTCCGGGGGTCCATCCACCAAAGCAAAGTTCTCCTGACTGGCTCGGTGATCCTGACCAGAAAGTCTAGATCGTCGTAGCCCTGGTCCCACTGTACCCTGAGCATCCACTGTGGGACCCGCATGGGGAGGCGGGCCAGAGGAGTGACTGGAATGGCCACCGCCATGTGTCCCAGTAGCCTGAGGAAGTTCCATGCTGGAACTTGAGGAGTTACTGAGATCCATTTGGCAATGTCCGGGGGTAGGAAAGCCATGCCCTGGATAGAATCCAGGACTGTTCCAATGAAGACGAGTCTCTGACTGGGCTCGGGGGACGATTTCTGAAGGTTCAGGGTGATCCCCAGCTCTTGGAACAGAGTACAAGTGTCTCAGAGGGTGTGAAGTAGGCTTGACCTGGACGGGGCTGTAAGCAGCCAATTGTCGAGGTAAGGGAAAACGTAGTGCCCCTTGCGCCTTAGAGCCGCAGCCACCACTGCCAAGCATTGTGTAAAGGCTCGCAGAGCAGAGCAGAGGCCGAATGGAAGAACTTGGAATCGGTAGTGCTCCCCTTGGAAGTGGAACCTCAGAAACTTCCGGTTGGGAGGGAAGACCCCGATATGCATATATGCATCTTGCATGTCTAGGGAGCAGAGCCAGTCTCCTTGGTGCAGCAGGGGGGGTAGCCCTGGAAGGGTCACCATCCTGAACCTTTTGTATGCTATAAAGAGATCGAGAGAGCTGAGGTTCAGAATGGAACGAAGATCCTGAGTCTTTTTTCAGGACCAGGAAGAAGTGGGAGTAAAACCCCTTTTCCCAATGATGCAAGGGGACTAGCTCTATTGCCTTTTTTTGCACGAGGGTCCGAATTTCTCCTTCTATCAGTGGGATGTGAGAAGGAGGATATTGGGAGTACTTTGGTGGAGTATTTGAAGGGAACTCCGTGAACCCTAGCGTGTGCCCTCGACCCATTGGTCCACAGTTATCGATCTCCACCCTTCGAGAAGAAGGGAGAAGCGGCCCCCGACAGTCTCCCCGGAGTCTTCCTTTGGAAGGGGGGGTGGAAGGGAGTCACTGGGCTGAGCCGGGCGTAGGCAGAGAGATCTGGGAGGACTTGGGCCCATGGTTAGGAGCGCCTCCAGGTTGCTGGTTACTGGCTCTCCTACGAAAGCCGCCTCTCTGACCCTGCTGATTACCACAAGCTTGTCCACCTGAGGGCTTACGAAGTGGCTGTTTCCATCGCTGGTCGCCGCAATACATTTGACGGACCGACCAGATGGACTGGCCCGACTCCTGAAGACAAGACATCAAAGCTTCCGTCTCTTGCCCAAACAACACGGTACCCTGGAATGGCAAATCCCTGATACCGGACTGCAGATCCTGGTAAAAACACAAAACTCTTTACCAGGCGTGGCACCGAAGGCACACCCCGGAAGTGGCTGCCCTGGCAGCCGTATCTGCAGTGTCGTACGAGGCTCTCAGGACATGAGAACCTACGTCGGAGCCCGATTTAACAATGTCCAGAAGTTCAGTTTTCTGCTCGGAATCTGGCATGGCTCTTGTCCCCTCTCCCACAGAGCATTCTGGTACTGGACCATATGCATCAGGAAGTTAAGGGACCGGATGGAGCAGGTGGAGGCAGAATAAACTTTCTTGCCCACCTGGCCCAAATACCGAGACTCCGGATCGGGAGGCTGTGAGCTAAGGTGCTTCAGCTGCCTGGACTTGTCACGGGCAGCCGTGATAACCGAACAGTCCGCCTGAGGGTTCTCTGCTAAAAAGGCTTCTGCCCTCATTGCCTTATACAGCCTGTCCGATTTTTTTGGGAACAGCCGGGATGGAAGCAGGACGCTTCCAGGTAGTCCGAGTCAGGTCCTGGAAGGTGTCCACTAAAGGAGGGACCACCAATGGTTTCAGCTCCTTTTGCCTCAGGTATTTGGCCAACCTTCGGCATTCCGGATCAGGTCCTCCATTTCCCACTCATTGGAGGCCTGAATATGCCTCATGATGTCCATAAACGTCGGATCGTCTGGAGGCGAGTGAGGCTAGTCCTTCTCTCCCGGGGACTGCTCCATGTCGAGAGAGGAAGAAGATGTCGACAAAGCAGAGGGAGATTGATTACTAGGTCTGGAATAGTCAGATCTCTCCTCATGACCAGACTCCCTCGGTCGTTGGTAGCCAGGGGACCGACGTTGGGAGCGCTCTCGTCTAGGAGACTGAGAAGGGCTGCTAGTGTGAGACCTGGACCGGCGATGGTCTCCAGAGTCTTTGGAGCATCGGCGGTGGGCTTTGGACTGGGAGCAGGAACGAGCCCTGGATGGAGGTGTAGGCGGCCACTCTGGGGACTTCCTCAGTGAAGGCTCACCTGCAGGCTGTGGTTTGCCTGCCGGGTCTGGCCCGGCGACGGGGGGGAAGGGGCTTCGGGACCTGTCCCCACCAAAATGAGAACTCCTCCTGCAGCTCGTCCTTCGAGAAAATCTCAGCAGCGCAGCTCGGAAAGGGAGTGTCTGGGACATCAGTCTGCGAAGGAGAGTCCTCTTGGGAGCCCGGGGAGGACCTGGGAGACGGGGAAGTCGGCTCTTCCATGGCCGTGCCTGCACCCTTCGCCCCTTCAACCAGCATCGGTGGTGGGACAAATGACGGGGTGCCGCCAGAGAGTCCTTCTGCTCCAGAGGTGCGCCTTTAGCAGGCGGCGCCGGTGCCTTGAGATGTGGGGCAGAAGCTTTTACCTCCAAGGGTTTGGTGGTAACCCTTAGCGGGTTTACCTTAGGCTTGGCTGGCTTCTCCCCCGAAGGGCCGGCCTTGGAAGATCTTAGATGCTCACCTGAGCCCGGGGAAACACGGCCCTTCTTAGAGAGGGCTGCGAGCGAGAACGGGACCATGACTGGTGCAGACTATGGTCTTTCCCGTGGCGCTTGGTCTTCTCCTTGTGCTTCCCCTCTGAGGAGTGCAGATCCATCTTCTTTTCTAAAAGGAACACCTTCAGGGCCTTGAGACTTCAGATCCGGGTCCGGCTGGTGAACGCCTGGCAGGCTGAGTAGGCTGCAGTGTCATGGTCCAGCCCGAGGCAAAAGACACAGTGCTTGTGCCCGTCCTTAGCAGGGATCTGTCTCCTGCTGTCGCACTTGTTCTGGTGTGGCTCTGGAGAGACCGACGACAGCGAAGACAACTGTCGAGAACTTAGAAAAAACGTTGAAAACAGTACAAAAACGAGTTGAAATACAGTTATTTAGCTGTTTCTGGCAAGCTGGAAACTAAGGCATCTTCTCACGTGCGCGGGACGAGGCAGGAAAAGAACCGAGGTGAAGCTGGGTCTGCCCCTTTTTGTACCAGGGTGGACGTCGGGGCAGGGCAGACGTCGGGGGTGGTCCCTGCTGTATACTGCTGGCTGAAAAGTTTTCCAGAGGGTCCTAGTGCCTGTGGCAGAGTCCTAATTGTTACAGACTACTGCAAGAGCTCCCACTCGAAGTAAGATCTCAGTCATCCTTTATTGTTCAGCATAAGCTTTTACAAAAATTAAAATACACGTGAATACTGATACCAGTATTCTTCATACATATAATATACATAAAAATACATTAGACAATAATTATATAAAGCAAACTATATTTACTTGAGACAAAGGAGAGGGATTACTGAAACTCCATTTTGTCCTTGTTGAAATTTTTCAGAGGATGATTTGAAGCATGTACTATTGCTCTGCCCCTTTTATAGTTCACACAGGAAAAGATGGCTAGGGGAGATCCTGGCAGGTGCTGACCTCTTTTCCGATCAGCTGGTATCTTTTCTTCAACAGTACAAATATGGATGTTTTGGAGAGATTAGTGAATTTTCTATCTGCTCTTCATTTATGAATATTTGGACATACGCTGTATAATTAATTAAATTATTGTCTATTATTGTCAAAATGGAGTATCCGTAATCCCTCTCCTTTGTCAAGTAAATATAGTTTGCTTTATATAATTCTAGTCTATACCCGTGATTAAATATCTAGATTGAGGATTAGTCAATCTAATTAAATACGGCTCTAGAACACATTTCTGTTTCAATATTTTATACCATCTATAATTCTTTAATGTTGACAATATCTCAAAATAATTTGTTCTGTCTATAGCTCTGATTGTGGTCTTTACGAGAAAAATAATTTCCTCCAGAGGTTTAAAGAATATGTCAGTTAATACATGACCTAATCCCCTAGGATATAATTTCCCTCCAAATAAGATGAATACTGGGTGATACAAAATTCATGGAAGTATAGTTTATTTTCTCCTCCAAACACCATCCTGGAATTCTTTGTTCTGATAACAGGAATGTCTTTAATAAAAATAAAATACGTATTTCCAAGATTATCACCTCCAAGGAGAATTGTCCTAATTCTAGGCATAAAATCTCTTTAGGAACAGCTTGGGGAACCATTAGAATATGCCGATACAATTTTTCAATTACACGTTCAATATCCAGTTTAATATCTCCCCATATTTCTGAGGCATAAGTTATGAAGCTACTGATTTTTACATTTATCACCTTCAAGATTCCCAAAACAGAAGCTCTTCCCATCTTTGAATTAAATTGTCTAAAAGTGCTGGATGCAATCTTAGTTTTAGATGTAACAAAGTCATGATGCTCCTTCCAGGTTGTAGTCTAAGAAAAACGCAGTCCAAGATGGTCATAAGACTTTATATCTACAGTATTTTAGTTTTCTCAAAGTAAACACTGGGTAATTTCTTGGTTTTGTTTCCAAAAATTACTACATTAGTTTTGGTTCCATTAATTAACAAATCATCCCTGGTACATAAATCAAAGAATGTATTTAATTTTCTTTGTAATCCCAGCAGAGAAGTTGAAAGCAGAACAATATCATCAGCATAAGTCAGGAGTGACACCCTGTGTATCCCTATTTTTGGTGAATGGAAGTTTTGTAGTATTGTATTAATATATAAATTAAACAACGTAAGTGCCAGAATGCACCCCTGTCTGACTCCCAAATTTGTTTTAATTGTGGAAGTCAGTTCACCTCTTTGATTATACTGAACTTACATCCAAGTATTTGTAGGAAGTCTAATTATTGTATTTAGTAATGAACTGTTGAAATCCAGCAATTTTAATTTTTCCCACAATAGATTTCTACTGACTATCAAATGCGGATGTCAAATCCACAAAACAGCAATACAGTTTGCTGTTTTTAACCGTCATATACTTCCAAATTAGATGTTTTAAAACGTAACAATGTTGTACCGTTGATCTTGCTGTTGGAAACCCATTTTGATATTCACAAAGAATGCCTTTGTTGTCTATCCAGTCCTGAAGTTTATCAAGTACAATTTTTATAGAATATTGTATGTGAATTATCTATCAGACGGATTGGTCTGTACATCTTTGGATTAGAAGGATCTCCCTTATTCAGGATTGGGTAGACAATGCTGCCAAGCCAACTACAAGGAACATCTTGGCCCTGTATTATGGCATTATAAAGCAACTTAAAAATTGGAACCCACCATTGTATAAATGTTTTGTATATTTCTCTAATCAGGCTGTCGGGACCTGGGGCCTTATTGGATTTAAGTGACAAAATTGCCTGACTGATCTCATCTTCACCAATTCAAAGGGGCAAAGGATACATTACAGGTCGTTCCTTAGATGGATTTGCAATCCACAAACTTTCTTCTACTGAGAAATATAAGGATTCAAAGTATTTTTCCCCACGTAGAAGGTGTAATATATGCTTGAATTCTATTAGAGTATTGTCCCTACCCACAACTTACCAATCTCCAAAAGGCCTAAGTTTCATTTTGCAATACAGTACTGCGCAATTTGTCCCACTGTAATTTATATTTATTTCTTTCAAAAATTTTTTTATATTCTTTCCTGGACCGATTTAATTTTTTAACATTTTGTTCCTTTTTATTCTCCCTTGCTTCCCTTATTTTCTTATTAAGAGTAGTTTTGGCTATTTTGCACTTGTTATTAAACCATGTTCGGGGTTTTACAGTATTAGTAGAAACTGTTTTACAAAAAAGTTTAATATAGTTTACAAGTCTGTCCCAAATTTCCAAAATGGTATTTGAACAGCTATTTGAGAGTATGGTTAGTCACTATTCATTTAAAAAGTCATGCAGGAACAGTTCCTGAAAAGTATATATTGAATAGTCATGCCATTTAATTCTTTTGAGATTTAAAATTTCTAATGGAGGAAAAACTTCCGGTATATCCAATCTAGAAATTTCAATATTTAGATTTGTAAAGACAGGGAGGTGTGCCGATTCTGGTCGATCCATTATTCCCATATCCTTAAGGATCTTGGCCCCTTCAATATTGGTCCAAACAAGACCTATGGAAGAGTATCCTTTAGGTCCCATAAACGTAAAGTTACCCTCGACATCTGTCTTAGTTCTACCATTTATAAGCATAAAATTCTGCTCTCTAAAATAGACAGCCATGCTTTTACCCCTGGCATTAGATTTTGTTTTATCCTTAGACTTGCTTAGTAGCTGAATTCCAGGATTAAACTCAGTTATATTCCCAACAAAATCACTGTAAGAAACTTCATCTGATTCATGTGCCCCAATGTATGCATTATAATCACCCAGTATGAGCACAGGAAGATGTTCATTCTGTTCTAATACAATATCCACATCTTTTTTAAATTGAAACCATGGGTCTCTTCCTTCTTTTTAACCTTTGGAGGAATATAATTGTTAAAAACCTGGAACTGTGTTATTCTCTGGTACTAGGCTTCATGTTTTCTGAAAGCAAAGTAAATCAAAAGACTCTAGAAAAGAACATGCATCACTATCTGCTAGCTTTTTTTTTTTGCATTATGTGTTTATGCCCTCCTCCCGTGCTTCACTGTCCCCCACTCCTTCAGGCTCTACAAGTTCCCTTTGTCCCCACTGACCTTAGCCAGCCCTCCTCAGGTCCTCAGATCGCAGCCAACCCCCGGGATATCCCGGTGTATCCCTATCACCGGGCGGGTCCCCCTCCTCTGAGGGGGAAGGGCACCGGGGAGGGGGAAGACCCCAGCACACACTTCCACTAGGGCCCGGGGATGCTGCTGGGGAACAGGAGGCCATGGCCAGGTACTGGGGGCACTCGAGGAAGCGGAGGCAGTCATCTTGGCGAACAGAGCAGATTTTTCCTTTTCCTGTGGGGAGTGGCGTCTGACGTCAAGGCGTCGCCCGACATCTGTCATCGCCCCTTGAACACTGTGCCCCAGCTGTATGCTGCACTCCCAGCCTCCGCCAGGAATCAGCCCTCTGGGTGTGCAACCCTCCCACCCCGGAGGAGAGCTATCCCGACGCCTATCCTTCTCCTGGCGCTAGCCCTCCGGCAACCCGAGTCCGTTCCCGAACCCGGGTCGCCGGCTGAAATCCAACCGCTGCACCGACGGGCCGACTATCTGCTAGCTTTAATGTTAATCCCTCAATGTTCCAAGATAATATTTTAGGCTCTTGATTTACTTGAGAAGGGTTTGCCAAGTGCCTGGGTTGTTCAATTTGTTAAGGGTTCTTCAGACAATCTATAGTTCTCTTATCTGAGCACAAGATCTCCTTGAAATTCCCTGGGGAGGGAATTTCCAGGATGCCCAGTTTGTCCAGTATCACTGCCTTTTCATAATAGCCCGCACAAATCTGGCCAGAATGAATGCCAAATCTATTTGAGAGGTTTCAGTTTTGTCTCTCCATATTTTAGTATTTGAAATGGACGGTAAAGCCAATTCTAAATCAAGGGAGTGGGCCAGAAATGATATGATTTCTTTACCGATAATTCTAGAATTTCTCCCTCCTTGTATTCCAACCAAAAATTGAAATTATCTTATCATTCTGTTCCAAATACTGTTTTCTCTTACAGTTGTCAATTACTTTCAAAAGGGCTACTATATCTGAATCCCTTCTGTAAGTAATATTTTCCTTTACGGACTGTGGCACTGGAACTATCTGGGGTTTACTTATCAGAATCCCCCGTTTGACTGCATCAGATTTCCTTTAGACCATATATCAGCTACTAACGCCTGGGATTTTGTATAAATCAAAACACAGTCCATAATATTGGAATTAAAAAGCCTTTCCTTGCAAAAGATTTCCGGGGATTGTGACAGATGGAGCGGGTTACCACTCTCATTAATTGGTAGAGTAGGGGTGGTGAAAATGATGATCCTTCCTAGGTGTTTATACCTATATCAGGTTTTGCCCGTTGTCCTCCCTCTTTCGCATTTCAAACAGATCAATGCAACTATCCACAAATTCCTGTGGAGGGGCAAACCCGCCCGTATCAAAATAACTACTTTGATAATGCTGATTTCCCAGGGGGATTTGGGCCTACCTAATTTTTACTGGTACTATTTGGTGGCTCAGTTGACCCACATAGTCACTGGTGGTGAGGATGATCCTCCTGCATGGTTGGGCCTTGAGGAGGACCAGCTTCGGACCCCCCTGCGGGGGAAAATGCTGGCTGGTGCCCTTTGGCCGGGTAATGTGGTATCAGTGACCAATCCATCACAGCCACGACCCTTTGGTGTTGGAT
Organism: Neoceratodus forsteri; assembly: GCA_016271365.2. Classification (NCBI taxonomy): domain Eukaryota; kingdom Metazoa; phylum Chordata; order Ceratodontiformes; family Ceratodontidae; genus Neoceratodus; species Neoceratodus forsteri. Next base: position 1,416,756,109 of record CM028132.1, read on the forward strand.
AAAGGCACACAAACTTTGTGGATATAAGCCTTCCCCTTCCCCCAATACGGACCTGGTTACTGTAATGTGGTTTAGGGGCCCATACTCGGTATCCCTAACTCAGCAGTTATTGGCCTGGCACAGAAAGAGGCTAGAAGTGGTGAACCAACTATATGCAGGAGGAATGTTCTTAACTTTACCATATATATGTAAAACATGGGGAATTACTGCAGTGGATTTTTTTGTATACTTAAAAATAACTTGGGCACCACACTGGGACCCGAGCATGGGTGGGGTGCTCCGTTGCCATTTGAGGAAGAGGTCTTCTTTCCCCAGCCATCAACAAAGTCCCTAACCATATTCTATAAACTTACAGTGGGATGTTGTGAGGATAATGCTGAGAGAACCTGGAGGGACTGTCAGGTTGATTTGGATGTTGACTGTGGAGGGGAGGTCAGGAGGCGTGCTACTCAACACTTTAATACTTGCTCCAGAAGTAATAAATGAAGACAAATTCAATTCAATTTTATGCACCGAGCTTATTATACCCCAACTTGTCTCCATGCTCTGGATCCATCCAAATCAGAGTATTGCCCTAAGTGCCTGGTACACCCAGGATATTTCCTACACATGGAACTAACCTGCCCGAAGATAGCCCAGTTTTGGTTTGAAGTACACTGTATTATGGAAAAGGTGCTGAGTTGCTCTCTCCCTCATTCCCCCTAGAATTCCTTTTGGGAGCCGACCCTCAACATCCAGTGGTTGGGCCGGGTAGGATGCTCTGGTCCTTAGCATTGATCAATGCTAGGAAAACGGGCGCTCAGTGTTGGCTTGCTCCTTCCTCTCCCTCCATACAGCAATGGGCCAATAACCTGTGCCTGTGTATGAAGCTAGAAAGAGCACAGTGGAATGCTTTATGTCAGGGGGTCAGGTTTGAGGCAGTGTGGGACCCTCTACTATGGGTGATTGAGGATGATCGTTTCCCTACCTAGGTTAGCCACTTTGGGTCTCAATTGCTTCATTTCCTGTTGTCTCCAATACTGAGGATTGATACTCGATAACTGCTATCATACGCTTATTAACTGGTACTATACTACTAGCCGCTGGCATGTTAATCTCAAGGTGAGGCTTTATCTCTTGCCCACATTGTATAACTGTCTGTTTACCCATCTGTGCATTTGACTGGTTTGGCCTGTACTATTGCATGTATGATGTCTGTAATGTCTGACTCTGGTTTTTACCCAACTAATAAAATATTTTGAAAAAATAAATAAATAAACAGCTTTTAATGGTACTACGTGTCCAAGAGAAATCTGTCGTCACAGGAATTTACCACAAAAACAAGTAGGCACAATTTACTGAACACCTTATCTTAAAACAGCCACAGAGGTAAATTAATTAATAGTAATTGTTCTTACATCATGATAGGCAGAAATTGTGCAAAGGTGTACCTTCACTGTCGAGTATTGCAGTCCTGCATTTGACAGATCCAAGAGGTACTCTGCCACTATTTGGTGGGCAACAATATGGGCCCAGAAAGGACTTCACAAACCAAATCGAGATGCACTTCCATTTAGGAGTCTTCCTAGTGGAGGGCTTCTGCGCTGCCAAAATGATTTCAGAGATTCTTTGAAAAACCTTAAACCTACCCAATTCTGTTTCCTCAGGTGCCAGGCATGGAGATGAAGGGAGCACAGGTTGGGATGGACCAGTGGTCCCTGCATCAAGAGGTCCGTTCACAGAGGAAGTTGCCTCTGGGGAATCTCCAACAACTTGTTGCTCAATGGGAACCATATCTGTCTAGGCCAGTATGGAGCGATTAGAATCATCCTTGCCCCTCTGTGCCTCCAGTTTGAGCAGCACCCTCCGAGTCAATGGATGAGGAGAAAATGCGTACAGAAAGTGTTTTGTCCACCGCAGTCTGAATGCATCCTGACAGAAAACGCCAGGTTCTGGATTTCTGGAGCAGAATAGAGGCAGTTTTACATTGAGTGGGGATGCAAAAAGGTCCAGGTCTGGACAGCCCCATTCTTCGAATAGCAATCGCACAAGGTCTTATGTGAGCGACCATTCATGTGGGTCTGCCTCTGCTCTGCTGAGGCGATCTGCCAGGTCTTTCTGAGTTCCTGGTACGTAGACTGCATGAATGAGAGCATTGTTCTCGAGGCACCACTCCCACACCCTCATAGCCTCTCTGCACAGAGGATAGGAGTACGCTCCACCCTGTTTGTTGATACAATACATCACTGACTTGTCACCCATCGGAAAAAGGATTACTTTGTGAGACAGGACATCCTTCAGGGCTCAAAAAACATTCAGAACAGCTCTCATCTCTAGAACACTGATGTGTAGATGAGACTCCTGATTCCACACCCCTTGAGTGTGGAGATTCTGGCAGTGAGCACCCCAACCGATCAGAGATGCATCAGTGGTGATTGTGATCTGAGATTCCGGTGGGGCAAAAGGTAGACCTTGGAGAAGCTCGTCTTCCTGAATCCACCACCTGAATCCACCATGCAAGTGATCTCGTCCGAGGTTCTGTCACTTTTACTCGGTAGGACTGTGAATGTCTGGTCGGAGACCACTGCGTACTGAGCATCCATTGGGTGGTCCTCATGTGCAGCTGGGCTAAAGGTACTGTGAATACGGATGATGCCATGAGACCTAGCATTCACTGCATGGAAATGGCTCATATGGAGGTGTTCTCCCTGATGCAGTGAGCCGTCTATAGAATGTCATTCCTCCTGTCCTTCGGAAGGAAAGCCCTTGCTCTCCCAATATTATGCGCTTGATATCTTCTATCTGGTATGCCTACCCTCTCCCCTAATACTTCCCACTACAAAATGCACAATTTTTGGGGTTGGATTCAGCACAAGTCCATTATCCATGACTCTTGTAGTTCTATGTTCAATGTATATTACCTGTAAATGTGCATTTTTACTATAATAGCAGCTATTTTTACTGTTTGTACTATTGTAATTTGTCTTTCTGTATTATTACTGTAGGACCGCAGGTCCACCTTGTAAATGAGCTTGCTCAACAGTGCCCGCCTGGATAAATAAAGATATTGATTGATTGATTGAAATATTGCTGGAAGTCTACAGGCTGGCTCCTCCCACCCACCCGGGTGGTATATACCACGGTTCTGCCACATGACGCCAGATCTTAGCTCGCTGGAAGCCACGCTGTGTGCGTCCGCAGCCGGGGAGGTCGGGTGGGTCCGTGTGGACGAACATATATCACCCCTAGAACTACTGTTACAGGCCAGTAACCTGTTTTTCTAGGATTGTGGATATGTTGTTCATCCACACTTATTGGCCGACTCCTAGCAGTTCTCCGGGAGAAGGGAGGCAAGGCGCACACCCCCTACTTAGGGAACAGAGACTGGAGAACTGACGTCCCAAAACCAGCATCCTGGCGAGACTCAAGGTCGATGTGGTAGTGGGTGATGAAGGTGTTTGCGGACTTCCAGGTAGCAGCCTGACAGATTTCCTGGATAGGGGATGTCCCTGGAAGCAGCCACCGATGCAGCAGTATGGCGACTAGAATGAGCTCTTATCCCTCTGGGAGGTTCCATGCCCACCAACTCATAGCACAGACCTATGCATGATGTAATCCATCTTGCTATGGTCCGTTTGGCTGCAGATCTGCCAGAAGCAGCTTCAGTATAGGTGACAAATAGCTGGTGAACCTCTCCACGAATTTCCGCCACCCTCTCCATGTAATAGGAGGGAGCACGTCTGAGGTCCAAAGTATGGAGCCTGTACTCGGCCTCCGAGGTGTAATTAGGGTAGTATACCGGCAGAGTCAACACCTGGTTAAGGTGAAACTCTGACAACACCTTTGGAAGGAATTTCAGGTGGGGGCAAAGGACAACTTTGTCCCTGTGGAAGACCAAATAAGGAGAGTCCACCAAAAGCGTCTGGAGCTTCACTGTCCTTCTGGCAGACGTGACAGCCACCAGGAAGGCTGTCTTCCACAAATGTGATGGCTCACACTTGTGCATTGGTTCGAATGGCTTGCCTATGAGCTTTGCCAATACCAGCAGTAGATCCCACGGATGTGGAGGTTCACGCACCGGAGGGGATATGTGATCTAGGCCTTTGAAAAAGCGCCCGACCATTGTCTCCTGCACCAATGTCGGCTGACCGGCTCGCGCCTAGTAAGCAGAAATGGCTGCCAGGTGCACCCTAAGGGTCGATGACCATAGACCCCCTTTGAAGAGAGACCAAAAGTAGTCGAGAATGTTAGCCACAGAACAGGATAAGGGGTCCAGACCCTTACCCTGACACCACATGGAAAATCTTTTCCATCTGAAGGCATAACATTTCCTGGTTGATTCCTTTCTAGATGCCTACACCACGATGTAGACATCTTCGGAAAGACCCAAAGAATGGAACTCTAGCCACTCAGGTACCAAGCTGTGAGGTGCAGAGATTGATGGTCTGGATGGAAGACCTTCCCCTGGTTGAGAGATATCAGGTCTGGGCGTGTATGAAGCTGCTCCAGGGGCCTGCAGCTGAGGCTGAGGAGATCTGGATACCAGAACTGGCGCAGTCAGTTTGGGGCTACCAGAATCACCTTCGCCTTGTTCCTCCTCACCTTGAGAAACACCTTGTGCAACAAGGGAAATGGAGGGAAGGTGTAGAGGAGGCCTGGAGTCCACGGCCTCGAGAAGGCATCCCCTTGCAGCGAGCCCTGCTGAGGGGGGGCGGGCATGAAACAGCATCAGCTTGGTGTTTTCCCTGGAGGCAAACAAGTCCACCATCGGTTTTCCCCAATGGGAGAACAGGCTGTAAGCTACCTCTGGATGGAGAGACCACTTGTGGGATGTCTGGCCTACACGGCTGAGAGCATCCGCCAGCTGGTTCGAGGCTCCTGCCACATGGATGGCTAGGAGATCCGCCTCCAACTGGCTCACGACAGTCCAGATGCGGAGCGCCTCCTTGCAGAGCAGACAGGGGTGCGTGCCACCCTGTTTGTTGAGGTAGTACACGGTCGTGGTATTGCCCATCTGGACTTGAACCGCTTGACCCCGGAGTTAAGGAGCGAAAGCTGACAGTGCCGGTCTGACTGCTCTGAGCTCCAACAGGTTGATGTGACATTGGGACTCCTCAGGGGTCCAGAGTCCATGGGCCCTGTTGTCCCCCATGTGGGCCCCCCAGCCCATGAGAGAGGTATCGGTCGTGAGGACAACCATCGGCTCGGGCGGACAAACGGGATCCCTTCCTGCAACCGGTTTGGGGTGGTCCACCACTGGCGAGCGTCCCACATCTTCTGGGTTACAGTGATCAGCTGGTCAAAATGACCGTGGTGCTGAGTTCAATGGGCGGCCAGCTCCCACTGGAGGGGCGCATGTGCACCTGGGCTCAACGGACTACCGACGTGCACGCCGCCATGTAACCTAGGAAGCGCAGAAAGTCCAGGGCAGGGTGCAAGTGCCCAATCAGAAATGATTGGGCAAAGGAGGAAAAAACCTCCGCCCTGTCCGCCAGGAGCCAAGCTCTGGCTTGACAAGAGTCTAGCTCTGCCCCGATGAAGACCATCAACTGAGAAGGCACGAGTTCCGACTTGGCCTCGTTGATCAGGAGGCCGAGTTGGGAGGGTCAGATCCCTGGACCTCTCCACCTCCTGCTGGGTGGAACCTGTGAGGAGCCAATCGTCAAGGTAGGGGTAAAATGCCCCCCCCCACCCGAAGCTGGAGATGGGCCGCCACCACTGCAATGCATTTCATGAAGACCCGTGGGGCCGATGACAGGCTAAACGGCATGGCTCGGAACTCGTACAGGGTCCCCTCGACCCTGAAGCGGAGGAACCGCTGATGGGACGGACGGATTGGGACATAAAAGAACGCGTCCTGCAGATCCAGTGAACAGAGCCCATGTTTTGCTCCAAGGATGGTATGATCTGGGACAGAGTGACCATCTGAAAGGTGCGTGACCGAGATATTGATTCAGGTCATGGAGATCTAGAAAGGGACCCCAGCCCCGTCCACTTGGGCACCAGGAAGTACCTGGAGACAAAGCCTGGGTCAACAGACTGATCCATGCCAGAGCCACTGCCTCCTTAAGGAGGAGCTGAGCGGTGTCATCTTGAAGAGCTGACTGGGTGCATGCGGAAATACATTCTTCCTGACGGGTGCGGGCTCGGCTGGGAGGGTACTGCTCGAATTCTAGAGGCAGTCCCTGATCGACCACTTTGAGAACCCACCTATCCGAAGTGATAGCGGAACAGGCCTTTGTGTGAAACAAATAAAGAAAACAAAGCGGACTAAAAAAATCACTATGGTTCTCAAAAGAGATGTCAGGGAAGGTTAAGGAGAAAAAGGCTGCATTCAGAAAGTATAAGGAATCACAGAAGGAGCACATCAGGGAACTGTATCAATTAAAGCAGAAAGAAGTGGGGAAGGCAGTCAGAAAAGCAAAGGCCCAAACAGAGGAAAAGATAGCCAACTCAGTTAAGAAGGGGGATAACACATTTTATAGGTACATTAGGGAGCATAGAAAGGTTAAGGGAGGAATAGTGAAGATTAATAAAGGAGAGGGGAGGTGGGCAGAGGGAGACAGTGAAAAGGCAGAGATACTGAATGAATACTTTTGCTCAGTATTCACAAAAGAAGAAAAGGAGGAGTTACATAAACCAAACAATAGAAGCACTCTGGGTAGTGGGGTTGACTCCAGTCCATTTACATAAGAAAGAGTCCAGGAAAGAACACCTAAAACTCAAGGTGGACAAAGCAATGAGGCCTGACGGGATTCACCCTAGAATCCTTAAAGAACTAAGGGGAGGACCTAGTGACACCACTGACCACACTTTTTAACGAATCATGGAAGGATGGGGTGGTACCTGAGGACTGGAGGAGGGCAGATGCGATTCCCCTTCACAAAAGTGGGAGCAAGGCAGAGGCAGCAAACTACAGACCTGTTAGTTTGACCTCAGTGGTGGGGAAAATGATGGAATCAGTTCTGAAAGAAAGAATTGTTGAGTACCTAGAGGCCAGCGGGGGGCACAGGACCCAAAGCAGCATAGATTCACAGCAGGAAGGTCATGTCAGACGAATCTAATCGATTTCTTTGACTGGGTGACCAAAGTAATAGACCAGGGAGGGGCTGTCGATATGGCCTACTTAGACTTTAGCAAGGCATTTGACACAGTCCCGCACAAAAGATTAATAATCAAGTTAGCCAGCCAGAGAGTGGGTCCCAGGGTGGTAGCCTGGGTAGCAAACTGGCTGCACAACAGGACACAGAAGGCAATAGTGAATGGAACACATTCCGAAGGGGGAGGGGGTTACTAGTGGAGTACCTCACGGCTCAGTACTGGGTCCAGTCCTCTTTAACGTCTTTATAAGTGACATGGCAGAGGGTCTGGAAGAAAAGGTATGGCTCTTTGCAGATGACACAAAGATCTGTAACAGAGTTGATACACAAGGTGGGGTAGAAAGGATGAGAAGGGACTTGGCAAGTTGGAGGAATGGTCAGACATGTGCAACTTAGATTCAATCAAAGAAGTGCACAGTAATGCACCTGGAAATAAAAATCCAGGAGAAGAGTACACAATAGCAGGGGAAGTACAAACTACAACAATAATGGAAAGGGACCTGGGGGTAGTAATATCAGATGATCTAAAGGTGGGTAAGCAATGTGAGAAGTCGGTAAGGAGAGCCAGGGGGATACTGGGATGCATAGGAAGGGGCATCATAAGTAGAAAAAGGGAAGTGGTTATCCCTCTGTACAGACAGCTGGTGAGACCCCATCTGGAGTACTGCGTGCAGTTTTGGAGACCTCATCTACAAGGACATAGACAGGATGGAAGCAGTCCAGAGGAGGGCAACTAAAATGGTGCAGGGTCTACATCAGAAACCATATGAAGAGAGACTGAGAGAGCTTAATATGTATACCCTTGATGAAAGGAGGGACGGGGGGACATGATAGAAACTTTTAAGTACCTCAAGGGAATCAACAAAGTCCAGGAGGGTAGCATCTTTCAGAAAAAGAGATGTGTAAGAACAAGGGGGCACAATTTAAAGACAGAAGAGGGATGGCTCAGGGGTAATGTGAGGAAATTTTTTTTTTCACAGAGAGAGTGATGGACGCATGGAACCGCCTTCCTGGAGAGGTTGTGGGGTCTAAAACAGTGGAGAATTCAAACATGCATGGGACAGACATAAGGCAATTATAGACGGGGGTTGCAGGAAGTAGGCTGTTGGTTAACTAGAATCTGCAGCTTATCCAATAGGTAGGGAAATGGGCAGACTGCGTGGGCCAAGTGGTCCTTATCTGCCGTCAACGTCTATGTTTCTATGTTAGGTGGAAATGAAGTGGCAGAGCCGGACCCCCATGGGAAGACCCAGAGCTGGCATGATGGGAACAGGGGTGGCAGCCCCCAACCCGTCACTGAGCAGGCTTGGAGGAGGAGGAGGAAGCTCCAGGACCTGAGCCGTGGCCTCCTCTGCGGGCCTGTTAGGGTCCAGGCTTGGGCTGAGGGTACCAAGCTTGAGCATGCTGCTGATATTGCTGTCCTCCCTGGAAGGAGGACTGCTGAACCGAAAGGGTAGAATGCTGAAAAGGCTTCTTTTTCTTCTGCTGGTTCTTGCCTGCAGAACTCTTAGTAGAAATGGCGTCAAAGGTGGCACTGGACTGCTCTATGCACTGTAGGTGACCAGCCACTCCTGGGCCAAACAAGTTGGTGCTAAGGAAAGGCACATCAGCTAACTTGTGCCGAGTATCCACCGGTAAGGAGGAGAGCCTCAGCCAAGCCCTGTAGCGAGAGGAAACTGTGGCGGCCATCGAGCGGGCACAAGAGTCCTCGATGTCCAGGGCCGTCTGGAGCTGCTGGCAATAGCATGGCCCTGATCTCAGACCTGCTTGACCGTGGTCTGTATGTCCGCTGGGAGATGTGGGAGGACTTCATCCAATGACCCGAGAAGGGGGAGAAGTGTGCCATGATGACGGCCAAACTTGCCTGAGAGAGGCCCAAGGAGGACGCTGCAGAGTCCTTCCGCCCCAAGTGGTCCAAATACTCGGACTCTGTCGGGAGGTCGGTCAGTGTTGGCAGAATTACCAGTACGCCTGGACACAGAGGCAGACACCAGGCTCTCGGCTGAAGGGTGCCCTGTGAACCCCACAAGGGACCCCATGAGCACTGCATACTTGTGGGCCATGCGGGCAGGACGTTGCCAAAGTTACAGTGCTGGACCGGGCTTCCCCGACGTCTGTTGGTCACGGCCACCCCGGACCGCCCTCAGCTGGTCAAGGGTGATTTGGGCGGCAGGCCGCTGTACCCAGGACAGGAAAGGCCTCAGTCAGGGTATCCCCTCTCCAGGATGTTCGTCAGAGGGTACTCCGCCTTTTTCTGTATGGGTTCCAAGGGCATCCCTGTGGAATCAGAGATGAGACGAAGGATCTCTTGGAAGTAGGAAGGGTCTTCCTCCATCCCTGTGCCAACAGACGACTCATCATCCCCAGGATGAGAGTGAAGCCCAGTGACATTCGAATCCGTAGAGTCTGGGTACAGCGGCCTGCCGCCCAAATCACCCTTGACCAGCTGAGGGCGGTCCGGGGTGGCCATGACCAACAGACTTCGGGGAAGCCCGGTATCTGGTCGGTCCTCTAGGCTGTGATGCCAGGCTGGGTCTTTCCTTGGGAGAAGCATATTTCCTGTCTATGGCCTTAGCCACAGATAGAATATGTGCTGGCCTGGACCACACCGCTTCAGATAAGAGTCCCAAAAGAGGGGAGCACAGGGGGTGTAAGATTCGTAGGAATATTAGGAACATGAAGAAACTCAAGGTTCATGAGCCTCCCTGGGTTCACCGTGGAGGTTTGAAGAGCTAGCGTGGAACCCATATTCCAAAGGAGGGACTGAAAGGAAAAGTCCTTGACCAGAGGTTCAGCTGAGACAGAAGGTTTAAAATTCCAGGTCATCATAGAGTCATCCTCGACACTGTCAAGACAAAATCACGTCGGAATCAGACTCATCAAGTTCTATTTCTACCTCCAAAAGGTCATGAGCTAGTTCTGCTAGATCAAAGCCTGGAACAGGCGAAGGGAAGACTGGAGGCATCGGCGGTCGCACTGGCATCGAGCAACTCGGCAGTGAACACGTCACCGCAACTGCCAATGCCTTGCGTGGCACCGAAAAGCTGAACGCTGCACGGGACACCAAGGCCGGCACTGAAGAACTCTACGCCGCACTGAGGTCAGCGCCGAACACTGCACTTAAGAACTCTACACCGCACGCAGGACTAAGGCTGGCGCCATACGTGGTACAGAAGATCCCGACGCTGCACCGAGGCTGAGCGCGGCACCGAAGATCTCAACGCCACACATGGCACCGACATACCAAAACCCCTGTCAGACCTAGAAGGGGGAAGAAAAAGGCACCTGTGCAGGCCCCTGCATGGAGACCTGGTGAGGGGGTAAGACACGTGGACCTGGCGTCGGTACTGAGAAGGGAAAAATCTCTGTTCATGGCCCAGTGGCTCCAAGACCTGAGGGCCTCAGAATCTGGTCCAGAGGCAAGGGCAACCAAGACAGATGCTGAACCCACTGCTCCTTAAGAGCGGCCCAGTGGTGAAGCTGCTCACCACAAATCCCATAAAAAAAAAAAAGAAGAAGGGCTCTGATGTAGGGAATTCCACACATGAAGGACAGAGACTGCTGGGGAGTGGGGGGTGTCGGGGTGGCTCTACCACTCCTCACTACCGAAGGCTCCTTTGCAGACCTACCAGAGGGCAACCTCGAGCGGTACTGCCTCGTCTTCTTCCGGCCGTAAGAAGAACTGAAGGTCAAACAGTGCTGGGTCCCTGACTGGGCCAGTTTCATTTTGTGCTTTCGGAAAGGCTGTCCCCTTTCCCAAGCACCGGACTGCCAGTGGTCAGACCCACCCCCTTCCGAAAAGTGTGGTGGACCGGACACAGCCCCATTGTCAGAACAACCTTCCAGCAAAGTCTCCCTACTGTCAATGATACCGTCCATGGTTGACTCAGTCAATGCAGACAGAGACTGTCTTTTCTTCAAAAAATATATATTACACACACACACATTTTTAAACTATTAAAACGAATAAATAACTAAGCAAAACTGAACGACTGTATAGCTGCTGTTGTATAGATGTGAAGAGTAGACTCCTGGTGAGCGAGCGTTGTCAATGAAGCGCACTTGACGGTGGGGAAAAAAGATACTAGGGCAGTTGGGGGTCGATGTCGAGATAGCCCACACAGGCGCGAGTCAGTCTTGCGGTGCCACGCATGTGTGGTCCTACCTTGGCGTCGACCCCTCTGAAGATTTTTGGCTCCCACTGGGTCCCAGTACCTCTGGCGCAGTACCAAGGCACTATGAATGAGTGGTGAAGACTAAGTCCAGGAAGATCTGAGGCATTATGGGACTGCCCACATTATACAGTTGGCAATGATGCATACCAACATGGGTGGCCCCAGCCAGCAAAAGTTTTTGGGAGATCCTGACACTTCAGGTTTACAGTTCCATGATATGGCCCCTAGGGAGGGAGATATCCTGGAAGAAGATTGATGTGTTATACAATACTATATCAGATGACCTTAAGGTAGGCAAGCAATGTGAGAAGGCAGTATGGAGGGCTGGGGGGATACTGGGATGCATAGGGAGAGGCACCAACAGTAGAAAACAGGAAGTTGTTATCCCTCTGTACAGACAGTTGGGTGAGACCCCATCTGGAGTACTGTGTGCAGTTCTGGAGACCCCATTTTCTACAAAGATAGACAGAGGGGAGTCTGTTCAGAGGAGGGCAACCAAAATGGTGCAGGGTCTGCACCAGAAGACATATGGAGAGAGGACTAAAGCAGCTTAATATGTATACCCTCGAGGAAAGGAGGGACATGATAGAAATTTCCAAGTACCTCAAGGGAATTAAAGTCCAAGAGGGTAGCATCTTTCAGAAATGGAGATGTGCAAGAACAAGTGGGCACAATTTGAAGATAGAGGAATGGCTCAATGGTAATGTTAGAAATTTTTTTCACAGAGGGTTGTGGATGCAAGGAACAGCCTTCCTAAGGAGGTTGTGGAGTCAATAACAGTGGGAGAATTTAAGAATGCATGGGACAGACAAAGCGATTCTAGTGTGTGTGTGTGGGGGGGGGGTAGAAGGAAGTAAGCTGTTGGTTAACTAGAGTCTGCAGCTCACCCATCAGGTAGGGAAATAGGCAGACTAGGTGGGCCAAGCGGTCCTTATCTGCCATCAAATTCTATGTTTCTAAGTAATACCTGACCCTGTATTACAAAATGGTAAATATTTAACTTGCTCTAAATAACCAAAGTCATGTATCCAGTTCAGTACAGGGAATATACATCACAGAAAGCCGTTTCGTACCAAGCAAACCTCAAGCAATCTATGTGAAATACCACCCACTTTCCAAATTATGGAGTCTACAGAAAACATGTCAGCAAACCTTTTATTTGCTTTTGGTAACCAGGTAAGTGCACTAGGCAAACACCTGCCTATTTTCAGGCATGACCCGGGAGAATACAAGTCTAGTACAGAGGTATAGTTAGCAACACAGGGATTAACAAGTACATGGCACATTAGGTGACTATATTAAGAGTCCCACGGTACAACGGATGGATACATAGAGGTTGGGAATAAACAGCTGACATAATGCAAGTCCATCCCCCTTAAAAGTGTTACTAACCGCAGTACAGAAGAAATAAGCTGTGCAAATAACCTATCTACAACACTCAGCTGACAGAAATGGCCTTTGGTTGCTCCGTACCTACTGCGGCGGATCTGGCAGGCTGCTGTGGGTCCACAGGCGGCTCCGTAGTCCATTCGTGGGGCTGCAAGGCAGAGGCTCTTCATGACGGTGGATTCTGCAGACTGCTGGGGCCAGAGCAGCTTCATAGTCCATTCAGGGGAAGGGGGAGAGAGAGAGAGCCTGTATGGCCAAGGCTCATCATGACCCCAAGATGTGGTGCGGCAGATCCTGCCAGGCTGCTGGGGGTCAGAGGTGGCTCTGCAGTCCATTTGGGGGCCTGTAAGGCCAAGGCTCTTCATGACCCAAGAACTGCTGTGGGTGGATTCTGCAGGCTGCTGCGGGCCCAGAGGCGGCTTCATAGTCCGTTGGGGGAAGCATGTATGGCCAAGGCTCCTCATGACCCCAAGACCTGCTGCGGCAGATCTTGCAGACTACTGGGGGTCCAGAGACAGCTCATTAGTCCGTTTGGAGGGGGGCCTGCTCTTTATTAGGGACTACACCAGAATCGTGTCAAATGTACCATCTGTATGACAGGTGAAGCACAAAGCGGCACTGATGTCAGCACTCACCTTTTAGACTTAGCTCAGTGGCTCGTTTAAGGTCATCATCTTCTCTCTGTTCTCGGGCCTCCTATTGGCAAGAAAATAAATATGGATTACTTGCTTGTAACCACAGCTCTACTAGTGGTATACAGTTCACATCCACACTCTGGCAGTCTTCCCAAGAGACAGCAGAGTCACCTGTAGTGTTCATACTAGGATTGGATAGGAGCAAAAGAGCCAGAAAGGCCCAAAATGTGCTCCTATTTACTAGTAATAACTATGAATACCACCTGAAAGAAAGTACAGTTACGTAAGAACTTACCGTAACAGAAGATCTTTGAGAACAGCTCTTGCAGCAGGTTACACCATTAGGACTGAAGCCGGCAGGCACCAGGTCCCCACGGAAATTTTCTAGCTAGCAGTCTTCAGCGGGGACCGCATCCGACGTCGGTCCCGCACCCGATGTCGGGCGCAGTACATACGGAGGCGGTCCCCCCACAATCCTCAGTTCTCCCGATGGAGACTCACGGCCGCTGGATGACATCAGAAGAGGAGACCGAGGATCCACCACCAGATGGCAAAGCTTAGTGAATAGGAATGTCCCATCCCATGAGATGGGTGCTTGACTACGACCTACCTCCAAAAAGGGGATGGTGGGCGGGAAGGTACCTGCTGCAAGAGCTGTTCTCGAAGATCTACTGTTACGGTAAGTTCTTACGTAACTATATTATCTTACTTCGAGATACAGCTCTTGCAGCAGGTTACACCATTAGGACCGATTTCCAAGCAACAGTGGCAATCATGCACCACTGGGAGGAGGAAAGGTAAGAGACCTCGATATTACTCAAGCCTAGGACAGAAGTCCCTGAAGGACGGCTAGACCGAACCCTGCTCTTCGCCTCGATGCAATGTCTAGGCTGTAATGCCTGATAAAGGTATGCACAGAGCTCCAAGTAGCTGCTGTGCAAATAGCTGAGGTGGAGACATTCTTCAACGCCGCAAATGAAGTAGCCACCCCTCTTGTGGAATGACCCTTGATCGCGCCCGGTAAGGGTTTATTGCGCTTGTCATAACAGAAAGTGATGCACTGAATGAGCCACCTAGAGAGTGACTGTTTGGAGACAGGAGCTCCTTTCATCCTGTGAGCAAAGGAAACGAAAAGTTGGTCCGACTTTTGGAGCCATTTGGTTCTGGTCAGGTAGTACCTGAGGCACCGATGCACATCAAGGGTGTGCAGAAGGGCTTCTCCTCGATTAGTGTACCTTGGGAAATACACTGGTAGATCAATATCCTGATTTAGTGTGAGGGCTGAAACCACCTTAGGCAAAAACTTTGGGTTTGTCCTTAGGGATACCCTGTCCTGGTGGAAAACCAAATAAGGCTCTTTGCACATAAGAGCATGCAATTCCGAGATCCTTCTAGCTGAAGTAACAGCAACTAAAAATAACGTTTTCCAAGAGAGAAAACGTAGCTCGCAATCCGCGGCTGGTTCAAAAGGTGGCAGCGTAAGCTGCTCCAGGACAAAGGGTAAGTCCCAAGGAGGGATTGGATCCTTGATGGGTGGCCTAAGGTGAAGGACACCCCTTAAGAAGGCACAAGTAGTATCCAGCTGGGCCACCATCCGATGGCCTACAGGGGCACAGTAAGCAGAGATTACACAAAGGTGCACTTTAATCTAGGAGAAAGTCAGTCTGGAGTGAAAGAGGGAAAGCAGGGAGTCCAGAACCAGCTTTTCGGGACAGTCTAAAGGCAGAAAGCCGTGCGCCTGAGCCCACAAACAGAATCTACGTCATTTCATGGCGTACGTCGAGTGGGTTGCCGGTTTTCTGGCGGCAGTGAGTACGTCTGCCATGTCTTGCGAGGTCCCGTATCGCATCAAAGCTATGTCTCTAGGAGCCAAGCATGCAGGTTTAATGAGCGCAAGTCTGGGTGGACCAATGAACCCACCTCCTGAGACAATAGATGGGAGCTGATTGGCAAAGGAACTGGAGGTTCCCGGGATAGCTGGTGCAGAAGAGGGAACCAAATCTGTCTGGACCAGAAGGGTGCGATCAAAATGAGCGTCGCTTGCTCCCTGAGAAGTTTTAAGAGAACTCTCTGGATCAATGGGAAAGGAGGGAAGGCAGAGAGGAATCTGCCCGCCTAGGAGAGGGACAACGCGTCTCGCCAGAAAACACCAGGCCCTGGATCTAGTGAGCAAAAATTGGGCAGTTTTGCGTTGGATGGGGACGCGAAAAGGTCCAACTCTGGAGTGCCCCACCTGTGAAACAGATCCTCTGCCACCTCCTGCAGAAGTTCCCATTCGTGGACTCTGGCCTGAGAGCGGCTCAGACTGTCTGCGATGGTGTTGTCTACTCCCGAGACATGTACTGCAATTAGGTTTGTGCCGTGTTGCAATACCCACACTCTTATGTCTCCCTGCAAAGCGGGTAGGAGTGAGTGTCTCCTTGTTTGCTGAGGTAATACATCACCGCGGTATTGTCTGTTTGTAACAGAAATGTACCCGGTGGAATCTCCGACTGGAAGGCTTGCAGAGCGTAAAGGACTGCTCTCATTTCCAAAATGTTGATGCAGAGATGAGACTCCTGGGCTGTCCACAGGCCCTGAGACTGAACACCGTCCAGGTGTGCTCCCCACCCGAGCCCTGAGGCGTATGTGGAGAGGGTCACAGTCAGAGACGGCGCTGTGAAGGGAACCCCTGCAGAAAGGTTCCCTGGATTTAGCCACCATTGCTAATCCCGAATTACGGCATTCGTGATTCAGATTGGATGCTGCAGATGGTCTTGCCTTTGGTGCCACTGCACCCGTAGCATCCACTGGGTTACCCACATGTGGAGATGTGCCAGCGGGACTGTCGCAATGGCCGCAGCCATGTGTCCGAGCAGCCGAAGGACCAGTCTGGCTGGGACAGTCTTCTTCACCGACAAGTCCCTGATGAGGGATCTGATGTGTTCCGCTCTGTCCGAGGGAAGAAAGGCTTTTCCTCTGACGGTGTCCAGAACTGCTCCTATAAACTGCAGTTTCTGGGATGGCACCAGGTGTGACTTCTCGTAGTTGATGAGAATACCCAGTGATTGAAAAAGGGACTGGGTGCAGTGAATAGCCGTCATCAGTGCCTCCCTGGAGGGCGCCATGAGAAGCCAGTCGTCCAGGTATGGGAATATGAAGTGGCCTTGTCTCCTCAGAGACGCCACTATGACCGCCATGCACTTCGAGAATACGCGAGGTGCCGATGACAGCCCAAAGGGAAGAGCTCGGAACTGATAATGGCGGCTCTGAAACTCGAAGTGCAGGAACCTCCGGTGCGCTTGAGCAATCGGAGTATGCAGGTAGGTGTCCTGCAAGTCCAAAGACGCCAGAAAGGCGTCCTGCTTCAACATGGGAATTAGGCTCGGAAGGGTCACCATGCAGAAGCGTTTGTAAACGACCGAAAGGTTGAGGTCGCTGAGGTCCAATATTGGACGGAGGTCCCCTGTTTTCTTTGGAACCAGAAAGAAGTGAGAATAGTACCCTAGTCCTCTCTGGTTCTCTGGGATGTGCTCTAAGGCTTCCTTTTCCAGAAGCGTGAGAACTTCCTGCTGTATGAGCAGGGCATGCTGAACCGAATTATCGGGAGAGCAGGGGAGGTCTTGTAGGTGGACTGCCTAAAAATTCTATATAGTGGCCTTTTTTGACGAGCTGCAGAACCCACCTGTTAGGGGTGAACGACTGCCACCCTGGCAAGTGGCATGAGATGCGAACCCAGACTTTCTTTTCCCGTTGATCCTGAGGAGGGGCGGGGGCCGGGAAGGAGTCATGCTGTGGCAGCGTTTGATCAGGCAGGCTGGGCCGACTTTGAAAATCGTTGGCTTCTGCCTGGGGATGACTTGGCCTAGGCCTTGCGGGTGAAAGTGCCCCTCTGCTGTTGGCTGGAACGTGGCTGTTGCCTTTGTAGCTGGCCACGGAAGCGCCTCTGGTTCCTACGAAAGGAACTAGGCTGAGACCTGTACATAGCTTGTACAGAGCGGACTGCCTTCCCTGCGTCCTGAAGTTTGGTGATTACTCTCTCGGAGGCTTCACCAAATAGGACCTCGCCGTAACAAGGGACGTCTAAGATGTTCTTCTGGATGTCCGGGGTAAAGCCGGAGACATGGAGCCAAGAGCGTCTCCGGAGACACATGCCTAAGGCTGCAGCTCTGGCTGAAGACTCCGCAGAATCATATGCGGCACCTGGGTCCCCACATCCGAACCCGTGCGGAAGAGGTTCAAGAGCTCCTCCTTGTGGTCACCATCAGGAATCTTCTCGACCAGGTCCTGTCTCTGTTCCCACAGTGCGTTCTGGAATTGAGCCATGTGGGTGAGGTAATTCAGTGACCTGATGGCGCAAGTCGCAGCCGCGTACGTGGCCCTACCCAGGACATCCAATTGCTTGGATTCCTGGTCCGGTGGCTGTGTGCTCAAATGCTGAGGTCTCTGAGACTGGTCATGCGAAGCAGTGATGACCAGGGACTCAGCCAGAGGATGGTTCACCAGATACTGGTCCTCCCTAGGGGCCTTGTATAGGCGGTCAGCCTTCTTCGGCACTGTGTGAGTGGAGTGCGGACATTTCCAGGCAGCCTTGGTGACGTCCGCAAAGGTATCCACCACGGGCGGCACTACCACAGGCTTTGGATCTTTCTGCCGAAGGTAGCGAGGAAGGCATTGTCTCTCGGGGTCGAGTTCTTCAGCATCCCACCCCGTATTCTCCTGGATGTGCCTCATGATCTCCGTGAAAGAGGGATCATCCGGAGGAGACCTGGGTAGGTCGTGTGGGTCCGGAGAGGGAATGGTGATAGGAGAAGGAGATCTGGAGCACCCTGAGGTGTCAGATCTGGAATCCTCCCCAGACGGATGTACCAGCGTCGTCTGGGTCTCTTGGGACTGGGCGACCCTGAGGGGGATCTAGAGGGAGGTCTTCCCCTACAAAACAGGGTACTAAATGAGAAAAAGACCAAGGTAGAAAGGTCAGTGGGGGACGCTGCAACAGAAGGTAAAGCCATCAAAAAATGGAGAGCAATGAGTACCAATGCCCGTAGTCTGAGTAACAAGCTTCCTGAATTAGTGGCCTTGATGGAGGAGGAACATCTGGATATTGTGGCAGTCACAGAAACATGGTACACACAAAACCATGACTGGGATGTAAACCTACCAGGATACACTATCTACAGGAGGGACAGGGAAGGTAAAAGAGGAGGAGGAGTAGCTCTTTACATAAGGGAAGGAATCAAAGCAACAGAACAAAAGGGTAAACAGGGAGGAGAAGAAGCACTGTGGGTAAATCTGGAGACCAGCAATGGCACCACAATACGCACAGGGGTTGTATACAGACCCCCTTCTAAGGGGGAGGAAATGGACAAAGAAATGATAGAAAGTATACTTAGAATGGCAGAAAAAGGGGAGATATTGCTGATGGGTGATCTGAATATGCCAGATGTTAACTGGAGTGCAGTTGCAGCAGCCACTTCTAAGAGTGGGGTTATTCTAGATGCCCTACAGGGGGCATGCCTTAGACAACTAGTATTGGAGCCCACTCGAGAGGGAGCAATCTTAGACCTGGTTCTCTCAAATGGAGATGAAGAGAGGATCACAGATGTAGAAGTGGGTAGCCATCTGGGAACTAGCGACCATTGAACAGTATGGTTCACAAGAAAAAATTACTCACCTTAGTAATGTTGTTTCTTCTAATGGAGTCTTGCTATATTATGACAATTGCAGTTTGTCCCACCATTAGAACTGCTCCAGAGCTGAAAGAGTTAACTCCCATTCTAAGAATGGAACTTGGAGCGTGAGCTCGGTTAGAGAAGCTCTGTCTGGGTTATTTCAAACCTAAACTGTCAGATCTTTACAAGCAAAACTCACTAAGGTCTGTGTGGAAGCTGTAACCTACACTAGCCAACCGGCTACCTGACTATTAAGACATACTCCTGGTCCCAACACAAAGACTCAAGTCGGGGGACCAGAAGTAATAATATAATATAAGTAATAATATGACATAAAATAAAAACATCACACCCCAAAAAGGGGTAGAAAAACATATAATGGGCATAACTAGCGCCCACACTAGGCTGCCCACCTCATACCCAAGTAGAAGTTCTGAGAGGGGCAGGCTGGGGGGGGAGGTCATAATATAGCAAGACTCCATTAGAAGAAACAACATTACTAAGGTAATTTTTTCTTCAAACAACATGAAGTCTTGCTATATTATGACAATTGCAGAATACACAGCAGTACCTCCATGGAGGAGGACAGAACCTACTTAGGGAATAGGTCTCTGAAGCACGGTTGTGTTAAACCGAGCATCCCTCCTGGCCTGGACATCCAGGGAGTAATGCTTGCTGAAAATATGTACCGTTTTCCAGGTAGCTGCTTGACATATCTCTAAGATAGGGATGTCTCTGGCAGCAGCTAGAGACGCAGCTGTACCTCTGGTAGAATGAGCCCTTAGGCCTGAAGGGGGAACTTTCCCCAGTTTTTGATAACAAACCTGGATACAAGAGACAATCCACCTGGCAATGGATCTCTTAGTGGCAGGTTTCCCTTTTCCCACCTCACCATAAGTGAGAAAAAGTTGGAGGGATTCAAACCTGTGACCCTTGGTACGCTCTATATAGTAACTTAGGGCCCTCTTAACATCTAAACTGTGCAATCTCCTCTCACCAGAGGAAGAATGGTCAGTGAAAAACACTGGAAGGGAGATAGATTGATTAAGATGGAAATCTGAAACCACCTTAGGCAAAAACTTCCTGTTAGTCCTGAGGACTACCTTGTCCCTGTGGAAAGAAATAAAGTCAGTTTCTACTGACAGGGCTTGCAACTCACTTATGCGCCTGGCAGAAGTAATAGCCACTAGGAAGACAGTTTTCCAAGTTAAGTACTTAAGCTCTGCAGAAGACAGAGGTTCAAAAGGAGGTTGCATTAACTGGGCAATGCAAACATTAAGGTCCCAGGCAGGGGCCGGAGCCCTAAAAGGTGGATTAGAATGAAGTAATCCTTTAAAAAACTTGGAAAATACAGGGTGAGCGGAAAGAGAGGAGGGCTTTCCTGCTGAAACAAAAGCAGAGACGGCTGCCAAATGCACTTTCAGGGTAGCTGGTCTCAGTCCCAAGGAATTAAGGTGGACCATACAGTCCAAAACAATGGGCAAATCAGCAGATTCCGGGGAAATATGTTTCCCAGAACACCAAATGGAAAACCTTTTCCACTTAGAATTGTAAGTAGCCCTAGTGGAAGGTTTCCTAGAAGCCTTTAGGATTTCAAGAACGCCCTGAGAAAGGTGCAGGTCAGCAAATTCTAACTCCTCAAGAGCCAGCCTTGAGATTGAGGGATTTGAGGTTCGGATACCAAACTCTCCCCTGTGCACAGGTTAACAGGTTGTGATTCCTGGGGAGACACAGGGGAAGATGGACTGCTAGTGACAGAAGTAGTGGGTACCAGGGCTGCCTGGCCCAATCTGGGGCAATCAGAATCATCCTGCAAGGCTGGGATCTGATTTTGACTAGCACCTTGAATAGGAGAGGGAAGGGGGGAAGGCATAAAGAAACTTCCCTTCCCAATCTAGGAGAAAGGCATCCAGGGGGATTGAGCCCAACACTGGGGGCCTGCAACAGAACAGTGGAAGATGGTGATTGTCTGGGGCTGAAAAGATCTATCTGAGGGTGCCCCATCTGGCAAAAACTATCCCCAGTACTTGAGGATCAGAGACCATTCGTGATGGCCCTGGGAAATCCTGCTGAGAGCATCTGCTGGACATTGTCCTTTCCTGGAAGGTGAACTGCTATGAGGGAAGTGTTCAGGAATAGGCCAGAGACCACAACTTCATTGCCTCGGTGCACAAGGTCAAGACCAGTGCCCCCTGCTTGTTGATGTACCACATTGTTGTGGTGTTGTCTGTTCTGACTTGCACCACTTTGTTCTGAACAGACACAGAAAACACTTGAAGTGCTAAAAGACAGCTCTGAGTTCCAGCAAATTGATGTGGAGCAGAGATTCCTGAGGGGACCACACTCCTGGGAGAGGTCGCCCATGTGGGCTCCCACCCCAGGAGGAAGCATCTGTAGTGAGGGTCAAGGAGTGAGACAGAGGAATGAAGGGGACCCCAGTCTTAAATTGCTCTTTTCCTGCCACCACTGGAGGCCTGGATCAGGGTTGGGTCACTGGGACCAACTTGGAAAGGGGTCTCTTCTCTGAGACCAAAAGGCTCTCAAGTGAAACTGGATGTCCTCATCTGAAATCTTGCTCCTTGCACCCACGGCTGTGGGCGCAGCCATGTGCCCCAGGAGCTACAAGAAGTGTCTTGCTGGTCGAGAGACCTGCAGAGTGGAGGCGAGGAGGCCAGAGCTACCAAGTTCCTTACCCTCTCTAAGGGTAGGAAGGCTCTGGCCTGTTTTAGTCCAATTTGCACCTATGAAGGTGAGCACCTGAACTGGTTCCAGAACTGATTTTGGAAGATTGAGCAAGAAGCCCAGGAGGAGAGCAGCTGCTGGGTAACTTGCAGGTGAGATCTTACCTGTTCTGGGGACTGGCCTACAATGAGCCAGTCGTCCAGATAGGAAAGACAGCAATCCTTTGCCTTCTTTAATGAGCCACTGCTACTGCCAGACATTTTGTGAATACCTTCGGGCAGAGGTGAGGCCGAAGGGCATTGCTCTGAACTGGTAGTGACCTGAGGGCAATTCGAATCTGAGGTACTTTGGTGGGAGCTGATTGGGGCGTGAAAATAGGCATCCTTGAGGTCCAGGGAGGCTAGCCAGTCCCCTGGCCTTAGAGAGAAAAATCATTGCCAGAGTTACCATTTTGAACTTTGGTTTCAAAAGGTGTTTGTTCAGATATCTCAGGTCTAAAATGGGCGCCATTCTCCTGTCTTTTTGGGGTAAGGAAATATCTGGAGTACAGACCCTTGCCCTGGTGTAGGGAGGAACCCTTTCTACAGCTCTGACAGCCAGGAGGTTGAGACCTCTGTTTCTAAAGTAAAGGTCTCTAAAGAGTTTGCAGGTGGGAAAGACCTGATTCTCATCTTTGGGAACTTTTGAAGCTGAGAACCAGACCCTGGCTTACTACTTCCAGGATCCACTTGTCTGACGTTAGAGACACCCAGTTCTCAGCAGTAAGCCAACCTGCCCTACAGGTAAAGGAGAATTGGTCCTGGGCACCCCATCAGGGTGTCTGTTTGGCAGGTGCTTTAGGCTGAGGGTGGAGCAGGCCTGCCCACACCCCGGCCTGCCTCTCCCTCTGAAGAACCCCTCTGAGCATAAGCAGAGGAGGCCTGGGTTTGGTAAAAAGGCCTGTGAAAAGGCCTACCTCTACCCCTGGGGGCCTGCCTCTGAGGAGTGGCCTGCCGCTCCTTAGCCTGAGCACTCTTATAGGTAGTCCTATATTCATCCATTTTCTTCGTATAATTCTCTGTCTGCTCCCCAAACAGAGAATTTCCAACCACAGGAGAATCCATAGCCTTAGTCTGGGTATCCTGTGACAAGCTAGTACACCTGAGCCAGGCCAACCTGCGAAAAGCTACAGACGTAGCCATGACTCTAGAGGATACATCATTAAAATCCACAGCAGCGTGAAACTGCACCTTAGATGCCTCAATGCCATCAGCAGCCACCTGTTCCAGCTCACTAGCAAGCTGGCCAGAGGCCTGTTTGGCCAAGGCCATGACAGTGTCCCATCTAGATTTCTGATACCTTGCTACATAAGCCACGTAATTTGCTTGCCTGAGTCCCAAGGACACTGCCATGTATTGTTTTTTAGCCATGGCATCAATCTTCCTGGAATCCTTGTCAGGAGGATGTGAAGCCAAAGGAATATTAGCTTTATCACAGGCTGCAGCCTGAACCACACCAACGTGGCTGCATTGCTGTGAAAGGAATTCTGTATCAGGACCTGACAGAGTGTACCTCCTGTCCATCTTTTGTCCACAGGAGGCACAGAATTAGGAGTTTTTAAAATCTTTATTGTCTGTTTCCTAAATGATTTATGCAAGGGAATAGACAATCTCCTAGACTCTGGAATATCCATCATTTCTACAAAATCAGGTTCCTCTTGTTCATCCACAGCTTCCTCCAATGGAAGCTGGAGGGTTTCAGCAACTTTTTTGTAAAACATAAAGTGAGAGGGGGACTCAGATAGCAAAGGGGGAGATTCTAAAGGTCTGTCTGGGGAGATGTCCGGTTCAATGGGCACACCCAGACCCTCAAAGTCACATTTATACTGTTCATAATCATCCTCCCCCTCCTCTGGTTCATAAAATTCTTCAACAACATATTCCTGAACTGGTGGAACCAACCGAACCGACCTTTTACCAGACAGTGGCGGTTCGGACGGAACCGGAGAAAGTGACTGGACAATCTGAATAGCTCTTGCTATCTCTGGAGCAGCTGGAGAAGGAATTTTGGGCTCCACACCTGCTGATTTTCTTGTTTTCTTTACTGGAACTGTCCTCCGAGCCAGCTTACGTTGCCCGAGGAAGTCTCGCCTGGTCAGAGGAGATTCTCCGTTCGCTGGCACCGAACCGGGCTGGCCATCCGGTCAGCGGACTTTTGGCCTCTCGCCCCTGAGCCTGCCAACTCTCTTATCCAGGGTGGCTGCAGGGAAATTTTACAAATCTGGCAGTCTGAATTGAGGTGGTCAAACCCCAGATAATATACACATGGTGTGTGGGTCAGCCTTGCAAAGACTTCCCACAGGCATCACAGTGTTGAAACCCAGTGGGCCCGGTTTTTCTTTTGGGTTTTCAGACATAATGCCAGCCTAACCAAAAACTTGCCCTTTTAAATGGCAGTGCCAGGCAAGACACCCTTATTGGTTCCTAACCGTGTCACGGGTCTTGGAAAAACGTAATGAAATCCGTTTTTTTTAGAACCGATAAGAACCGGGAACCGCACTCTAAAACCCTTCAATTCAAGTTTTAAAACAAGCTGATCGGTTCAAAACCGAACCGATAACATTTACAAGTTCCACACAGAAAAAAAAAAACTTAAATTACTTACGATACCACAGACAGAGCTTGAACCGACGGTTTTGCGGTTAAAATAATAATATTCTCGGTTGATTTGAACCGAGAAAACACTGTTTAAACCGAGAAATGAACCGAGCAGTAGGAGAAATCTCCGGAGCGACTGTTCAGTGAGGCGGAGTAAAGAATCTGACAGTTTAGGTTTGAAATAACCCAGACAGAGCTTCTCTAACCGAGCTCGCGCTCCAAGTTCCATTCTTAGAATGGAAGTTAACTCTTTCACCTCCGGAGCAGTTCTAATGGTGGGACAAACTGCAATTGTCATAATATAGCAAGACTTCATGTTGTTTGAATAAACACAGCAATAGAGTCAAGCCATACAAAGACAAAGGTACTGGATTTTAGGAGGGCTGACTTTGTCAAAATGGGTGAGTGCCTAACGAATGTACTAGCAAATGGGCAGGAAGGAGGGGTGGAAGAACAATGGGGAATAATAAAAACTGCCATCACAGAGGTATCAAGCCTTTGTGTAAAGCAAATAAACAAAAGCGAAACGAGGTAAGAAACCACTATGGTTCTCAAAGGAAGTGGCAGTGAAGGTTCAAGAGAAGAAGAAAGCATTCAGGAAGTACAAGGAATCACAGAAGGAACAGGACAGAGAACTGTATCAGTTAAAGCAAAAGGAACCTGGAAGGCAGTCAGAACAGCAAAGGCCCAAACCGAGGAAAAATAGCCAACTCAGTTAAGAAGGGATAAAACCTTTTATAGGTACATCAGGGAGCGAAGGAAGACCAAGGGAAGGATAGTGAGGCTTAATAAAGGGAGGAGGGTGGGCAGAGGGTGACTGTGAAAAGGCAGAGATACTAAACAAATATTTTTGCTCTGTATTTACAAAGGAAGAGGGGGAGGTACCTAAAACAAACAGTAGAAACACTCTGGATACAGAAGTTGACACCAGCCCATTTACAGAAGAAAGGGTTCTGAAAGAACTCTTGAAACTGAAGGTGGACAAAGCAATGGGGCCTGATGGGATTCATCTCAGAATTCTAAAAGAACTACGGGTAGAACTAGTGACACCACTGACTACCCTCCTTAACAAATCATGGGAGGATGGGGTGGTACCCGAGGACTGGAGGAGGGCAGATGTGATTCCCCTTCACAAAAGTGGGAGCAAGGCAGAAGCAGGAAACTACAGACCTGTTAGTTTAACCTCAGTGGTAGGGAAAATGATGGAATCACTTCTGAAGGAAAGAATTGTTAAATATCTAGAGGCCAGAGGGCACAGGACCCAAGACAGCATGGATTCACAGCGGAAGGTCATGCCAGACAAATCTGATAGATTTCTTTAACTGGGTGACCAAAGTAGTTGATCAGGAGGGGCTGTGGACATGGCCTACCTAGACTTTAGCAAGGCATTTGACACAGTCCCACACAAGATTAATATACAAGTTAGCCAGCCTGGGAGTGGGTCCCAAGATGACAGCCTGGGTAAGAAGTGGCTGGAGAATAGGACACAGAGAGTAATAGTAAATGGAGTCCACTCTGAAAAAAGGGGGGTTAGTAGTGGGGTACCGCAGGGTTCAGTATTAGGACCAGTCCTCTTCAATGTCTTTATAAGTGACATTGCAGAGGGACTGGAAGGAAAACTAAGTCTCTTTGCAGATGACACAAAGATCTGCAACAGGGTTGATACACAAGGAGGCGTGGAAAGGATGAGAAGGGACTTGGCAAGGTTGGAGGAATGGTCAAATGTATGGCAGCTTAGATTCAATGCTAAGAAGTGCAAGGTAATGCACCTGGGAAACAAAAACCCAGGGAAAGAGTACACAATGGGGGGTGAGATACTAACAACAACAAAAATGGAAAGGGACCTGGGGTAGTCATATCAGATGACCTAAAGGTGGGCAAGCAATGTGAGAGGGCAGCAAGGAGGGCTGGGGAGATACTGGGATGCACAGGGAGAGGCATCACCAGTAGAAAACAGGAAGTTATTATCCCTCTGTACAGACAGCTAGTGAGACCCCATCTGGAGCACTGCGTGCAGTTCTGGAGACCCAATATCCGCAAAGACATAAACAGGATGGAAGCTGTCCAGAGGAGGGCAACTAAAATGGTGCAGGGTCTGCATCGGAAGACATGAAGAGAGACTTAAGGAGCTTAATATGTACTGCCTCGAGGAAAGGAGGGAGAGGGGGGACATGACAGAAACTTTCAAGTACCTCAAGGGAATCAACAAAGTCCAAGAGGGTAGCATCTTTCAAAAAAAGAGGTGTGCAAGAACAAGGGGCACAATTTGAAGATAGAAGGGCGGCTCAGAGGTAATTTAAGGAAGTATTTTTCACAGAGAGGGTGGTGGATGTATGGAGCGGCCTTCCAGAGGAGGTTGTGGAGTCACAAACAGTGGTGGAATTCAAGCATGCATGGGACTGTCATAAGGCAATTCTAGGGGGTGGGGGTAGGAAGAAGTAGGCTGCTGGTTAACTAGAATCTGCAGCTTATCCATCAGGTAGGGAAATGGGCAGACTGGGTGGGCCAAGGGGTCCTTATCTGCCGTCAAATTCTATGTCTCTCTTTTCTGAAGATCTCCCCCTAGGAGGTGGTGTCTACTCCTTGAGGGTTGGTGACAAATCCTCTGGGCCTTAGGCGAGGAAGGGGGAGTAGGCGGTGGCGGAGTCTGAGTAGGACGTGTGGTGACATCTTTTTTGATGGTGTCCCACCAGAAGGTAAAAAGTTCCTTTACCTCTGCCAGATTCATACCAGACGGGCCTGGCACTGGTGGCCTGTCGCCGGGGTCGGGTCCCCGGGGGTCTTCCGTTCTGGGGAAGGTTCACGTGGGAGCCCAGCATCTCTGGTGTCGCCCGCCTGGTCCTCGGGCTGTGTGGCATCCTCCTCAGGCGAGTTCTTCTGACCCGGGCGTCTACCGATGGTGGTGCGGTCCTCTTCTCCGGAGTGGCCGACGTTGGTCCCCTGGCCGATGCCCTCGGGAGGCGACGCCTGGCCGGCGACGGGTGTTTAGGTGTGGCCGGCTCCTGGGAGTGCTGGTGATGCTTGGCCGACATTGGGTCCGACGTCCGTTTGAGGGACGTCAGGTCCTTGGTCTTACGAGGAACTGGATTCGATCCACGCGGAGACTGGGAAACCTGACCTGGTATCAGTGTCCCTTGGCGGGGAAAGAAGATTTATAGCTCCCGGACTTGATGGAGGTCTTAGATGGAGTGGAAGAGGCCGGCCTGGAAATCTTCAGGGGCTGTAGAGAAGAGGAGCCGCTGGAGGATCTGACCTGAACCGGTGGAGGCTGAGACCAAGCCCTGGAGGGAGAGCGGTCCGATTTTGAGCTGGAGCTTCTGGAGTCCAAGGCCCTCGCAGGGGACCGGGACCTTTCCTTTTCCTGGTGTTTGTCCCGGTGCTTGTGGGTTTTACCCGATGACTCCCCTGGAGGAAGGTTCTTTATCCATAGTTTTCAGTTTCTTCTCAAAGAGAAACGCTTGAAGGGCCTTTTGGCAGCGGATCCTGGTGCAACTGTTGAAGCCCTGGCAGAAGGAGCAGGCCTTGGTGTCGTGTTCCGGGCCTAGGCAGCGCACGCAGGCCGAATGTGGATCCCTGAAGGGGATCCGTTTGCTGCAGGCACACTTCGAATGGTGACCCTCAACAGAAGTTGTTGGAGAGGACATCAGATGATCCAAAGTTGAAAGAAAGACGAAAATCGTCATAGTTCTAAAGGTCGTTACATGCTAGAAAAAGAGACAGATACCGGCGATGTCGACGGCGGGAAAAGAACTGAGGATTATGGGGGGACTGCCTCCTTATGTACTACCCCCGACGTTGGGGGCAGTCCCCGCTGAAGAGTGCTAGCTAGAAAATTTCCGTGGGGTACTGGCACCTGCCAGCTTCAGTCCTAGTGGTGTAACCTGCTGCAAGAGCTGTATCTCGAAGTAAGATTGTATTTGTCCAAACGCTTTTTAGATATCTGTTTCCGAATTGCTGACAATCACTTCAATAGGTAAGGAATGCCATGATTTAATAATTCGTACAGTGTAAAAAAACGTCCGTGGAAGAAGATTAAATTTCTTCAGTTATAACTGCAAAGGATGTCCCCTAATATTATAAACTAAATCCTTAGAAAGAAACCCCAGATTGGTTATTAAATATGGATCATTTATAATACTGTACATAAGTAGGAGATCTTCCCTCAAGCGCCTAACTGATAGGGACATTAGATCTAATGAAATAAGTCTTTTCTCGTATGGAACTTCCCTTAGACCATGCACCATTTTGGTGTACTTCCTCTGTACTCCTTCTAATAGCGCAATGTCATTTCCTAAAAGGACAACATAATTGGGATGAATAATCCAAATGCTGGATGACATAGGCTCTATAATGAGGCATTAGAACTTTAGCATCCCTTGATGTAATACTACATTTAATAGACTAGATAACTTGATTTGCATTAAGGATGGTCTCATTTAAGTGGGAATTAGGGAGAAAGTCATCCGATATGAAGACACCCAAGTCCTTTTCTATAGATGAACTAGCCAACATCAAATTATCCAGAATATAAGTATGCCTAGGATTATTTACCCTCAAAATGCATTACTCTGCACTTTGAGTGATTTAATTTCATCCCCCAAGTAGCGATCCACTTAGGCAATTTGTCCAGATCACTTTGAATAGCAATAATTTGAACAAGATTTTCGACTGGCCCACCAATCTTACTATCATCTGCATATTTTACTGAATTGGTACAGTTTTGTTGTGTAACATCAGAACTGAAACAAACAAGGGCCCAAAACATATCCTTGAGGAACACCACTCGTGACATGCCCTTTACAAGAGAGTTGTCCATTTATTTGAACATATTGCGAGTGATTATCCAGCCAGTTTGCTATCCATGCTATTAAATTTGGACTGATGCTAGAAAGATATAGCGCTTCCCACCACCCAGGTGGTATATCCTCCAGCTCCACCCCGTTACGTCAGATCTTTGCACAAAGGAAGCAGGGATCCAGATGCCATTTGCCAGGTGAGGATGGGTGGCTTGTGTGGCTATGAACTGCGTACCACTAACTGAAAGTACAGTTATGTAAGAACTTACCGTAACAGTAGACCTTCACGAGAATCTCTCATCAGGCCACACCTATGGAACTATAGCCGCCAGGGGCTAGGACCATGTGGAAACTTTTTTAGCTAGCAGTCTACTAGGGGCCACCCATGTCCTCCACTACATAAATGTGGGTGGTCCTGTGCGCTCCTCAGTTCCCCACCAGAGATCATACTCAGAGGACCTCTTCCTAAGGAACCGAGAGAAAGCTGAAGGTTCCCGCTACCAAGCGAGGCAGAACAGAAGGTAGACCATCCAGGAAAGACAGGCAGGGACGAAGAAGCTCTGAGTACAAGGAGGATGGCATGGCCTGATGAAAAAGATTCTCTCAAAGATATACTGTTACAGTACTTTCTTACATAACTGAACAATCTTACTTTGAGGATATCTTTCATCAGACCAGACCTATGGAACGAGCCCCAAGCAGTACTGACAGAAAGAGACAGTCTGGGAAGCTGGAGGCTATAAGAGAGCTACAGGATGGGTGTGTGTGTGGTGGTTGCTGAATGTCACCATGTAAGAAAGATCTGGGGGTTATCATCTCAGATGACCTAAATGTGGCCAAGCAGAGTACAAAGGCTATGGAAAGGTCCAGTGGCATATTGGGGTACACAGGAAGGGGTATCACTAGCAGGAGTAGGGAGGTAGTGATACCACTATACAAAACACTGGTGAGGCCTCATCTGGGATACTGTGAACAGCTCTGGAGGCTGCATCTTCGTAAGGACATAGGATGGAGATAGTTCAGAGAAGGTGACTAAGATGGCGCAGGGCTTACACCAGAAGACATATGAGGAAAGATTAAAAAGACCTCAATATGCATACACTGGAAGAGTGGAGGGAATAGGGAGATATGATAGAAAACTTCAAGTATCTTAAGGGCATAAACAAGATGCAAGTGGGTGATAGTATAGGAGATGTACAAGAACGTGAAGGCATGATATGAGATTGGACGGGGAGCAAGATAAGGGGAAATGTGAGGAAGTTTTTTTTTTTTTTTTTGAAAATATGGTAGATGCATGGAATAGCCTGCCCCAGGAGGTGGTGGGAGCAATATGTCCCAGTAGGTGGTGGGAGCAAGCACAGTAGGGGGATTTAAACATGCAAGGAATAGGCATGAGGGAGCCCTAGAGGTGGGAAGGGAAGCGCAAAAGCCAATGACCAAGTAGGGTCAGCGGCCGCTAATAAAGGTAGGGTATATGGGCAGACTAGATAGGCCTAGCTGTCCTTATCCTTAACTTCTATGTTTCTAAGAAATGAGGCCTTGAAGCACAGCCAGGCCGAAGCCTGCCCTTCTTTTAGAAGCAATGTCCAGACAGTAATGTTTAGTAAAAGTGTGGACAGTACTCCAAGTTGCAGCAATGCAAATTTCTGCAGTGGACACATTCCTGAAACAGGCAACAGAAGTGGCCATGCCTCCTGTGGAATTGCCACGCACAACCCCAGGAAGTTCCTTACCGTACTTCTTATAACAAAAAGTAATAGAGTTGGCCAATCATTTGGACAGGCGCTGTTTAGAAACCAGTATGCCCTCTTTCCCAGGGGCAAAGGAAACAAGAAGCTGCGAGGACTTCCTGTAGTCCCTCGTACAGTGAACATAACATCTGAATATTCTACGTACATCTAAAGTATGGAGCAGTGCTTCCCCTGGACTGGCATGCTCTGGAAAATAAACAGGCAGGTAGATGGTCTGATTCAGGGTAAACTCAGACACCATCTTTGGCATGAGCTTAGGATTGGTTCTCAAAAACACTATCTTTGTGGAAAATCAGATAAACAGGCTGACACACAAGAGCGAGCCTGAAGCTCAGAGATCCTTTGAGCAGAAGTAATAACCCCCCAGGGCGGGGCCACAGGAGCGGGACCCTCCCAGCGAACACTAATAGCAGTGGGAGCAGCGGCGGAGCGGGGTGCCATGGCCGAGGGACCAGAGATTTTGTGGCTGTGTTCCCCTGAGAGGCAGGGCAAGCAATGATGCCAACGTCTGTTCCACCTCCCAACCAAGCAGGCACCGGCTTTTCCAGCGATTCCTCCAACCTCCACCAGAGACTGCCAACAAGCTGGACCCCCGGAGAGCCACCCTTTGTGCGTGCTATCCTCTCCGCCTGGCTGGCTTTCGATTCCCGGGTTTACTCTCGAACCTGTATGTCAGAAGTTCATTTAAAAGACAGTAACCCTTTGCCTCAGTGTTTGCACAGAGGTTCTTTGTCTATTAAATAGTTTTTTACTTTAATGGGTTCACCACAGCATAACCCAGACAGACTGTCTTAGGTTAGCTGGTTCATTCCACTGGGGTGTCAAACAGACAAGGCATACTGATGAGTCCTGGTAGGATGAAACATGTGTCTATGTCATCTGTTTGCATCTTTTGCAAACTGTGTGAGAGGCCTTTCGGCACCATGCAATTCTGCTTAAAGTTGAACCAGCATAACATTCTGTGGTGATTTGCATATGCAGCCCATGGTGCTTTGCATTGTGTGGGCATGTGTGATTTTGTATTTTCCTGTCACATACCCTCCTGTTCAAGAGGGAACCTGTTTTACAAAAACAGGTTTCCAAAACGTTCTATTAAATTCCTGTTTAACATTAGCTTATAACCCTTAACAGTTCATTGCATATACAGAATAGCAAACAGAGAAGTTCAAACTCACATTTTTTCAACCTTCGGAATTCTCAATTCCTGATCCATTATCTTGACAGAAAATCAGTACTGACATTCTCTTTCCCAGATTTGTGAACCACTTTAAATTTAAATGGCTGTAGTGCCAGGTACCACCGTGTGATTCTGGAATTTTTATCTTTCATTTAGTTAAGCCAACAGAGAGGCTTGTGATCTGCTACAAGTATAAAGTCAGCTCCTAGTAAGTAAAACTTGAGGGATTCCATGGCCTACTTTGCCACAAGGCATTCCTTTTCAATAGTGGAGTACCTTTGCTCTCTGTCGTGCAATTTCCTACTTATGTATACAGTAGAATAGGATGTTCTTTCCCAACTATGTGCTGACTCAAGACTGCACCTAGGCCTATCTCTGATGCATCAGTCTGTAACAGAAATTGTTTCTCAAAGTCTGGGCTTCTTAAAACAGGGGCTGAACATGATACAGCCTTAATGGCTCGAAAACCCTCATATCACTCTGGGGTCCATTTCACAGTATTTGGGTACCGGTTTTTCGTGAGTTCAGCCAGGGGAGACGCTAGTTGGGCAAAGTTAGGAACAAATCTCCGTTAATAACCAGCCAGCCCTAAAAATGACACGACATAATTCTTGGTTTTGGAGACAGGGCTGTTAGCTACAGCATCTATCTTTGAAACCTCTGGCTTTACTTCTCCATTTCCCAAAACACAGCCCAAATATCTGGTTTCCTGCATGCCCAATGTACACTTGGTAGGATTAATTGTCAGACCTACCTTTTTGATCAATTGGTTAACTGCTCGTAGGTGTTCCAGGTAGCTTTTCCAGTCTGTACTGTACACCATGACATCATCCAGGTATGCAGCACAATAACCAGTGTGAGGGGATACAATTACATCCATGTACCGCTGGAATGAAGCGGGAGCGCCATATAAACCAAACTGCATGGTGGTGACTTGATCGAATCCTATAGGAGTGGTAAATGCAGTTTTGTCTCTGGATTCTTTAGCTAGAGGGATCTGCCAGCAACCCTCGATGAGATCAAGGGTACTGATATACTCTGCACTTCCCAGTCTGTCCACCAAATCATCTATTCTGGGCACAGGATAACTGTCAAATTCTGACACTTGATTAAGTTTCAATTCAAGGCAGATTCTTACACCCCCTTCTTTTTTGTTTACAATCACCACTGGTGATGACCAAGCACTTTTCAACTCTTCTATGATACCCAGTTCTTTAATTTTTTTGTATTTCCTTAACCACGTCAGCTCTTAACCGCTCTGGTAATTTGTATGTCTTTTGTCTAATAGGGTGAGCATTCATTGTCACTATTACATGTTCAACCCCTTTTGCTCGGCCTGGTACTGTGGTAAAAGTACTGTTAAATGTCTTTAGCAAGTTACAAATTTCTGCAGTTTGTTCAGAGGTTAAGGAAACATTGAACTTTACAGCATCAGCAGTTACAGTTTGTTCCAGTCTGTCATAAGCTACATCAATATCTTCTTTATCAGTTTCTGGTAAAACCAGCAAAACAGCTTTTGGTGTTTTTTCAACCCATTTCTTAAGGAGGTTAGCATGGTGTATCCTAGTAGGATTTTTCCCATCAGGGATCTCAATCTCATAGTTAACTGTGCCAGTTCGTCTAAGCACTTTATAAGGCCATTGCCACTTCATTAACAGTTTATTTTCTGTAGTGGGTAACAGTAGCGAGACCTTTTCACCTGGCTCAAAAACTTTTTTTTACCCCATGGTCATAATACACCACCTGATGGTTTTAAGCCTCTTCCTAATTACCATGGGCGATTTCAACATATTTTGCCAGGTTTTTCTCAGGGTACACATAGAAGACGTAATAGATTGTTTCTGATGGGAGTTATCTTTCCATGTTTCTTTTATCACATCTAGTGGCCTTCTAGGTTGTCTACCATACAGCATTTTAAATGGTGAAAACCCTGTTGATGCCTATGGCTTTTCTGTGTAAGCAAAAAGCAGGTAAGGTAAGTACTGGTCCTAATCTTTCTCTTCCACAAACCTTTTTAACATGTTTTAGGGTTTGATTAAAACGCTCAACAAGACCATCTGTCTGAGGGTGATTGAGGAGGTTCTCATGGTAGTTCTATCTAGTAGTCGGTACAGCTTCTTCAGTAATGCAGCACCAAAATTATTACTCGGATCTGTAATAATCTCTTTAGGTATGCCCACCCTGCTGAAAATTTTGGCAAGCTCTGCTGCCACTTTTGGGGCTGTGACAGTATGCATCAGAAATGCCACTGGGTATCGCGTAGCATACTCACATACTACCAAAATTAATCTATTATCTTTTTCACTTTTGTCTAAGGGGCCAACCACATCCACTGAATTTCTCTCAAAAGGCACATCTATCAAGGGTAGGGGCACTTTGTCTTTTTTAGTCACTGGGGCTACTTTCTGACACTCAGCATTAGAACTGCAATAGGTAGCAACATCTTCATGAATTCCAGGCCAATAAAATCTGGAAAGGGTGTGATCCCTCCCTGAGTGATCATCCATAGGGCTATCACGTGCTATCTGTAACAACTCAGATCAATACTTTTGTTGTACAACCAATTGTTCTATCTGGTCCTGTACCTGAGGTTTAACCCAAACTCTGTACAGTATCCCATTGCATTTTTTTTTTTTTTTTTAAACATAGGTTCACCATGTTTTGGTTTCACCCCCAGCTGCTTAAAATAACCCTGTAGAGAAACATTGTCAGCTTGTTCTGAAAGAAAATCACAATCAGTGATCAGTTTAGTTTCAGCACTGAATATGTTAATCCCTTATGTCCATCAGTCTTTGCTGCTTTAGTCTTTTTCCAGAGAGTTCTGCAATTTGACCATATGGGCCTGATAGCTATCCTGAGACCCACTGCGGCAGAGGCGAAGGTTCTCTTTCCCATGAGGCCCAACTTTCTGAACTCTATCTGGTGGGAGAGAACTGAAGTGTTTAAGCATCTTGGACCTATCATGGGCTGCCTAATTATAATCTAATCTGCATCAGCTTGCCCTGCGTAAAAAGGTTTCCCTGATGGAACTTGGTATAGCTTGTCTGCCTTTCTGGGCATAATAGGGATCAAGCTTGGCCTGTATTAGGCAGCCAGTAGAGGATGCATGACCAGAGGTGGAGAATAGAACACTTCAGTAAGAACTTAACAGTTAAGTAAGAACTTACCATAACAGCAGATCTTCGAGGGGAACTCGGTCATCAGGTCCCGCAGATGGAACTTCACCGTTGGTGAAGCAGGATCCACACGGAAGATTTTCAGTAGTACAACTGGGGCCGCCAATGCCGACGTCATCTGCCAATGTTAACAACTCTGTAAAGGCATGAGTGGCCCTGCTCCCTCCTCAGTTCCTTCCCCAGGAGACAAAGCTCTAGCTATGGGGGAGAGAAAGAGAGCGGTGCCCAGGCCTACATGAAAGTCTGGAAACACCAGATAGCCAGTTCTAAGAAAGAGCCCCCCAAAAAGAGGCATGGTGGAGGGAAGGCGAACCCGCTGACTGGGATCTCCTCAAAGATCTACTGTTACATTAAGTTCTTACATAACTGTTATATCTTCTTCGGGGGGTATCTCAGTCATCAGGTTCCACGGATGGAACAAGTCCCAAGCAGTTACATACGCACAGAAGCAGTTTGGGAAGAAGGCCATCCCTAAACTTAAGACTGGAGGGCCCTGCAGCACAGCCCTGCCAAAGCCTGCAAGAGCTCTTGAGGCAATGTCCAGACTGTAGTGCTTGGTGAAACTATGGACGGTACTCCAAGTTGCAAATGCGCAAATGTCAGCGGCTGAGACACTTCTGAAGCAGGCCACAGAGGTAGCCATGCCCCTTGTGGAATGAACTGTCCCGATCCTGGCAACTCTTGGCCATACTTATTGTAGCAGAACACAATGCAATTTTACGACCATTTCAATAAACATTATTTAGAAACTTGAACTCCCTCTCTACCTGGGGCGAAAGAAACAAATAGCTGCTTCCGACTTTCTACATTCCTTAGTCTGGAGCAGGTACTAATTCAAATTTCTGCACACATCTAATGTATGCAGCAGTGCTTCCCCTGGATTGGCACGCTCAGAAAATTAACAGAAAGGTGGATGGATTGGATCCGGGTAAACTCAGACACCACCTTAGGGAGAAACTTAGGGTTCATGCACAAAGACATCACGTCTTTGTGAAAAATCAAATAAGGAGCCTCGCAGCAGAGGGCCTAAAGCTCAGAAATCCTTTGAACAAACGTAACAGTAACCAAAAATAGCGCCTTCCAGGAAAGAAAGCGAAGCTCACAAGTTGCGGCTTGTTCAAAAGAAGACAGGGTCAATCCCCAAAAAAAAAACAACAACAACATTCAAATCCCAAGCTGGGACAAGGGAACTGACTGGAGGTTTCAGATGCAGGAAGCTGCTTAAGTACAGGAAAGCATCCAGCTGAGCCACGGTGCAGTCTCCCACTGGCTCATGGAAAGCTGAGATAGCCGAAAGGTGCACCTTGAGGAAGGAGTACTGGAGATCAGAGTCATAGAGCGATATCAGGTAGTTCAGGATCTGGCCCACTGGACAGGTGAAAAGGGTCCAAATTATACTTGTCAACCAGATGGCAAATCCTTTCCACTTCATGGCACAGGTGGCTCGAGTGAAGGGTTTATGAACAGCCATCAGAACATCCGCTACTCTACTGCAAACTGCAGATCTTGCGATGGCTATGTCCTCAGGTGCCAAGCATACAGATTGAGGGACTTGAGGTTGGGATGTACCAGGGTCCCCTGAGTCTGCGTCAGCAGGTTCTTGCAGAGAGGGAGAGGGACTGGAGGTGCCTCTGCCTGCTGCTGTAGTAACAGAAACCATATCTGAGGAGGCCAGAATGGAGCTACCAGGATTATGCTGGCTCCCGCCATCTGCAGTTTGATTAGCACCCTCTGAATCAGAGAAAATGGAGGGAAGGCATAAAGGAACCTCCTACTCCAGGAGAGGGACAACACATCTCACCAGAAAACTCCAGGCCCTGGACAGAGTGAGCAAAAACTGGGCAGTTTTG
Source organism: Neoceratodus forsteri (assembly GCA_016271365.2). Lineage (NCBI taxonomy): Eukaryota > Metazoa > Chordata > Ceratodontiformes > Ceratodontidae > Neoceratodus > Neoceratodus forsteri. The sequence goes on from CM028132.1 coordinate 1,416,793,106, forward strand.
CGTTGAAAGGGGACGCAAAAAAGTCCATCTCTGGATGACTGCATCTATGGAACAGATCTTCTGCGATGGACGAGAGAAGCTCCCACTTGTCATGCTGGACTGTGTTCGGCTGAGGCTGTCCAGAGCGTTTAGCACTCCCAGGACATGAACTGCTGAGAGAGTTAGACCATGGGCCAATGCTCAGTACCACACTCTCATGGCATCACCACATAGGGTGTACTGAATGAGTTGTCCCCGCTGATGTACTACATGACACTGAGCTTGTCGGACTGAATCAACAGCTGACCCAGCAGGAGATGGTTCTGAAAGGCCTGCATGTCATACAGGACCACTCGCATCTCCAGAACAATTATACATAGGGAGGTTTCTATCTGGGACCAAGAGCCCCGTGTCTGAAAGGGACCCAGATGAGCCGCCCAGCCCAAACCAGAGGCATCTGTGGTGAGTATCTGCAAGGGGACCCCTTGCAGCAGGTTCAGGGGGGTCCGTCCACCAGTGGAGCACCTTGCAGACTGGGGAAGAGACCAGCACTAACTGATCTAATTTGTCCGTATGCTGGTCCCATTGTACCCGAAGAGTCCACAGGAGGATGCGCATGTGGAGCTTGGCCAGTGAAACAATAGGGATGGCTGCCACCATCAAACCCATCAGCCTCAAGTACACTCCTGCAGGGATAAAATGGCTTTGAGCGACCTCCTGAGCGATGAGGCACTCTCCCCTGTTCTGAGGCAGAAAGGCCTTTCACTGCACCAAGTCTAGAATCATCCGTGTATTGCAGCCTTTGGGATGAGACTAGGACAGACTTGGGCAAATTGACCGTAATGCCCAGGGAGAGAAATAACTGAAGAGTTCTCTCCAGAGTCCACAGGAGCTGTTCCCTGGACGGGGTCTTTAGGAGCAGTTGTCCAGATAAGGGAAAACGTACAGCCCCTCTCTTCTGAGAGTTGCAGCTACTGCTGTTAAGCACTTGGTAAAGATGCAAGGAGTCAAGTGGAGGTGGATCCAGCCGCTGAGCTGCTTCGTCACCCCTAGGACGCTTGGCCACGGCTCTTGCAGTTGAGGGATGGGCAAGGTGGCAGAGGCTCTGCGTTTGCCTTGGGGTCGAGAGGCTGCTTCTGGCCTGCTGGACACCTTATGAAAGGAAGGGCACTGCCTGCTCTTGGGCTGTGTGTGATAGAGGGAGTGGACAGATTTGATAGCCCTGCCAGATACACGTAAATCATTAATAATGTCCTGGACATCTGGCCCAAATAACTTTGAGCCACTGAAGGAAGCATTCAGCACCTTCCGTTGGACATCCACAGTGAAGCCAGTGACCCTCAGTCAGGATTGCCTATGGAGGCAAATTCCTGTGACAGCAGCCCTGGCAACAGCATTTGAGATATCACAGAGGGCCGTAAGAGGTGCTTGCTAATATCCTCAGCATTTTGCAAGCATTTAAGAACCTCCTGCTTCTGGGTGCCACCTGAAAGGGCCTGGGCCGCATCCTTTCCCTTCTTCCAAATGGTATTCTGATACTTTACCATATGAGAAAGGTAGTTGGCAATCCTCAGTCCAAGTGTGGAGGAGGCATAAAAACAGGTTACTCACCTGTAACAGTAGTTCTAAGAGTGATATATGTTGTTCATCCACACGGTTTGGCATGTCCCTTTCCCTTTAAGATCAGCCGGAAGTCTTCAAGCTAGCTCCTCCCACCCACCTGAGTGGTGCATCCCTTGGCTCCGCCCCATGATGCCAGATCTCAGCCCGCTGGAAGCCAGGTTACATGCGTCTGTGTGGATGAACAACATATACCACTCCTGGAACTACTGGTACAGGTGAGTAACCTGTTTTTCTAGGATCATGGATATGTTGTTCATCCACACTGTTTGGCAGACTCCTAGCAGTTCTCCGGGAGGAGGGAGGCAAGGTGCACACCCCCTACTTAGGGAACAGAGACTGGAGAACTGAGGCCTCAAAAATGAAAATTACGTACCTACCGTAATTCTTGATCTTCTCTTGTATCTTCACCATTCATTACTGCTTGGGTAGTGCGGGCGCGCACCCGCTTCTGAGGAGATTTTTTTTTGGAGTCAGCTCCAGGCGCGCCCCGAGGCGTGAGGGGGTGGCTGTTGGGTGCATGAGACTCCTCCTCCATCTCAGTTCCAGTAGCCGAGAGGCAAAACAAAGGGTAAGGAAAAAGGAGAGCGAGGCAAGAGAGCCGAGGGACAGAAAAGGAAAGATATAAACTGAAAAAGGAATAAGCCGGTAGAGAACAGACAGAGGAGAGAGAATTCCTACCCTAAGGGACCACAAGGCCTCCCTTCTGGGGCGGCTCCAAGGGAGGAACAGATAGACAGAAAGAGAAAAGGAAGAAGAAGAAAGGGAAGAAAACAAGGTATGCTGAGAGGGGAGAACACTGCCCATAGATGCATTGGTTGAGAGGCTTATAAACTCAGAACCAAAAACAAGTGAGCAAGAATCCTTCTTGACAGAACTGAGATAAGGTTCAACTGAACCGCCTGTATAGATTGGACACAAAGGGCAGATTCTCTAACTTCCCATCATGCCAACCCCCTACACTCTAGCTGAGAGCTCACAGACTGCCCGGGCAGAAAATCTGTTCCGGAAAGAGAGCGCCCAACTAGGAAGGGGATTAAGCCCCTTAGCACCCTGTTGAGTGCTAACACAGAAGTGTATGGGGAGGGAGGTTAAGCCCTACAGAAGGCAGCTTTGTATGACAGGATAGAGTGGAAACTCAATCAGACTCCCTGAAGGCAAGGCAAGAACAACCGCCCAAGGCTAAGAAGTGTCAGAAGCACCAGCCAGAATGAGCTGAAAATAATAACACCTGCCAGGGGGAATCTAAATTTTTGAGGCCGAGCCAAAGGGACGGTCTCTTGAGCTGTGAACTGAGCAACGTGGTTAAGGGGCCCAGAGGTCACCCCCTAGGGACAGTCAGAAAGAGTTCCCTCAGAATAAGTGAAATAGACCCTACTCGTTCCTCTTTACCTTGAGGAAAAAAGATCCATTCAAGAAGAACGGAAAAGAGAATTTTTTTTTTTTGGCATAAAGGCCACAGGAAGGAGAGGAAGCGAGGCCGGGAGGAGGCATGCCACAGTGAGGAGGCCACTGAGGGAAGGTGGGCGGGTATCAGTAATGAATGGTGAAGTTACAAGAAGATCAAAGATTACGGTGAGCACGTAATTCTCATATCTTCCTTGTCAATCTTCACCATTCATTACTGCTTGGTGAGTATTGTCTCCAAAAAGGGGGGGATAAGAAACCCTGAGGGAGCAAGACCCCAGCTTCCTGTTGGTGAGAAACAGAAGGGAAAGACCCTGGGCTAATCAAGAGAGAAGCCTATGGGGGAGAAGAACTAGGAGGTGTCCCCCAAGGACGGGGAGATGGAGGAAACCCCTGCAGAAGTCTCCTAGCTCTGGAGGAAAAGAGATGGGTTCCCCCCGAAAGCGGAGCGAATCACCCTATGCCGGGCCAGGGGTGACAACCTTGATAGAGGAAGCCATGCTGTCCGACTTATACAGATTGCTGTGCCTGCAAGCCACCTCATTGGCGTCATAAGATGCCCTTGCTTGGTGTCTTGCCAGCTCCAGGCCTATAGCAGAGAGGGCAATAGCTTGTCTGGTTTGCTCCGTATCAGGCATTGATGCTAAGATTTGGGAAAGCATCGACCACAAATGCCTACTGTAGGCAGCATGGTGGGCCTGATGAGATGCAATGCATGACATCGCACGAGAGGAAGAAAACACTCTTCGCCCCCACTGGTCAAACAGTAGCGGATCTGAGACCGGTGGACGGTCGTGCGCTAGGCGGCGGCGCCCGGAGGGAGTCTCTAGGTATGCCAATCCCGAGGGTGGGTTAGGGAGAGTACCTAGAGATTCCGATGGGGCACAATACCTACGTTGGCAGTCTGCCGGCGCTGGAGAAAGGGCGGCTGGCAACTGCCAGGAACGGATAGACGCCTCCTGGAAGGGAATAGGCCAGGATAGTACCACCAAATGCTGGGCACTGAATTCGCCGAGGAATTCACGCGTCTCCCGCTCAGTACTGTCTCGCCTAATATAGGAAATCTGAAGATCCCTCACCATCCTCGAAAGGAATCGCTGATATTCAGTGAAATCAGCATCGGACGAGAGATGAGCAGTGGGTTCCTCTCCCTCAGAGGAGGGAGACGAGGATGATGGAGAGCTTGAGTGTCCAGAGGACTCCTGTGGTGGTGGGGATAGGCGAAAAACCTGCTCATTCATGTACCTAACATATGAGGGGAAGGCTGCCGCAGAACCTCTGAAAGTCTCTCAGGATAACGGGCCCGTGGGACCGACATGGCCTGGGAGAGCGGGGGGTGGCTGCAGAGGAATGGGAGAAGGGCACCTACGGTGAGGCAACTGTCCTCTGCTGAGGCTCTGGAATCTGGGGAACCGAGCCAGAGCTGGCGGGATCCCGGACAACAGAACAGGTCGCAAAACGGAACCCTGGGGATGCGAAGCCAGGAAGAGCCAAGAAGGGGATCCTCCCCTGTGACGAACCTGGGACTGCATGGATCCAGAAGGGCAGCCCACAGCAACACCACCAGAGGGGTCCCTGGGGTCCAAGATGGAAAGACGGGGCCCAGCGCTAAGGCTCCTAAATGCACCCCGAGGGGTGGTAGGTAGAGACCAAGACGCCTGAACCCTGTCCCTCGAACCTCTCGGACTCCGAGAACGCCCTCCTCCTCGACCCCATCCCCCCACCCGAGGGTGCAGCAACACTAGGGTCGGCAGCTGCCACGACTCCCCTCAGAAGGAGAGCCCTCCTCCACCTCCGCTCCATCGCCCCCTCCCGGGACCAGACCACCCCCAGCCTGGGGGGGGCCTCAGGGGAGGACGGCAACGGGGACAGAGGAATAGACGTGCTGGGCCGCCTAGCACCTTGTGCCACTGGAGACCCTGACTCCGAAGAGGCAGGGCGCCAGGACGGGTCCACGTCTGAGTCATCCTCCTCCTCCTCCGAGGAAGAGATCAGCTGGACCACAATACTGGCAACCCCAGGGGTCTCCAATGAAATGGCGCCGGTGCCGGCGGACGACCCCGGACCCCCCGCAACACCGAGATCCGGCCCCACTCAGCACCGCCAGAAGACCCAACCGGGCCCACAGCGCTGAGAGCCAACACGGCGCTGCCAAAGGCGCCGTCTCGATCACCGGCGGGATCCAAAACTGCGCCGGAAGGCGGCGCGAGGGTCCACGGTGCTGGGCCCAGCAGATATGGCCTCGACATTGGGGAGCCTGCACCTCCGAGGTGACTGCCAAGCGGTGTCCCCGCCGAGGCCCCGTGGGGGAACCTGGCGTTCTTCTGACACCGCAAAAGAAGCTTCCTCTTCGGCAAGAGAAGATGAAGAAGCCTCCTCCTCTACAGACATTATAGACCTGAGAGGGGAACCGGAGGAAGGGCCTAGAGACCTTACCTGAGAATCCCTGAAGCGGCGACGTCCCCCGTAAGTCTGCAGGGCCTTGCTGATCTTAAACGAGTGGTCTTCTAAGATGCGACGGTCCATCGAGAAACAGGCATCGCACGCATCCATATCGTGGTTGGGTCGCAGGCAACGAAGACAAACATCATGCCGGTCCGTGACGGAAAAATGCTGGCCACAGGAGCACCGCCGCATAGAGGTGCGGCCCGTGCCGACTTATGTTTTGCCCCGAACCTGACATGATGCAAAAAACGAGATTAAAACAGCAAAAGCTCGCACGAAGAAAGTTATAAAAGAACGGTCTTATTGGTGATGGCGTTGAGAAAAGCAGGAGAAGGAATCTGGAATTGATGGCATGAAAGGCCTAACTGTATCTGACCGGCGCAGCAGGTGCTTAACTACGACGGCGGAGAAACAGAACTGAGATGGAGGAGGTCTGCGGCACCTAATGGCCGCCTCGTGCATGACGCAGCGCTTCGCTCTCGGGCGGCGCGTTGTTGAGCCAACTCCGGGGAAAAAAATCTCCCATAGCGGGTGCGCGCCTCCGGCACTACCCAAGCAGTAATGAATGGTGAAGATTGACAAGGGAAGATCCAGCATCCCGGCATGACTCAAGGTCGATGTGGTAGTGGGTAATGAAGGTGTTTGCTGACTTTCAGGAAGCAACCCGACAGATTTCCTGGATAGGGATGTCCTTGGAATCAGCCACCGATGCAGCAGTATGGCGGGTAGAATGAGCTCTTATCCCTCTGGGAGGCCCCTTGCCCACCAACTCGTAGCACAGACCTATGCATGATGTAATCCATCTTGCTATGGTCCGTTTGGCTGCGCCATCCTCTCCTTATAATAGGAGAGAGCCCGTCTCAGGTCCAAGGTAAGGAGCCTGTACTCGGCCGCCGAGGTGTTATTAGGGTAGTATACTCGTAGGACAACTTTGTCCCTTTGGAGACCAGATAAGGGGAGTCCACCAAAAGCACCTGGAGCACCCCTGTCCTTCTGGCAGACGTGATAGCCACCAAGAAGGCCGTCTTCCATGACAAGTGTGGCAGCTCACACTTGTGCACTGGTTCGAATGGCTTGCCCATGAGCTTTGCCAGTACAGTCGTGGCCAAAAATATTGGTGCCCTTGCACTTTTTTCAAATAACTCACAATTTCCTCTAAACGTAAGTTGCAATTAACAACAGTATTTGGTCTCCACAATTCTTTATTTCTCTGTTAATATTACAGAACCTTTGTTTTTGATTCACAATTTAATATATCCTTTTAAATCAGAAAATGAAATGGCATCGACAAAATTATTGACACCCTAGACTTAATATTTGGTAGCACAGCCTTTGGTCAAAATAACTGCAACCAACCGCTTCCTATAGCCATGGATGAGCTTCCTGCACCTCTCTACTGGCAGTTTGGCCCACTCTTTTTGTGCAAACTGCTCCAGTTCACCCAGATTTGAAGGGTTCCTTCTCCCAACTGCTGATTTCAGATCTCTCCACAGGTTTTCAATGGGATTTAAATCTGGACTCAATGCTGGCCACTTCAGAACAGTCTAGGGTCTTGTCTTGAACCATCCCTGGGGTCATTGTCTTGTTGGAAGACCCATGACCTTCGACGGAGACCCACCTTTCTGACACTGGGTTCAACATTGCGCGCCAAAATGGCCTGGTAATCTCCAGATTTCATGATGCCATGCACACGTTCAAGGCACCCAGTGCCAGAGGCAGCACAGCAACCCCAAAACATCACTGAACCTCCTCCATGTTTGACTATAGAGAAGGTGTTCGTTTCTTTGAAGGCTTCATTTTGTTTCTGTAAACATAGATATGATGTACTTTACAAAAAGCTCTAATTTGGTCTCATCTGTCCACAGGACATTCTCCCAGAAGGATTTTGGCTTGTTCAGGTGTGTTTTGGCAAACTCAGTCGGGCTTTCTTATGTCTCTCTCTCAGCAGTGGGGTCCTCCTGGGCCTCCTACCATATAACCCCTTTCATTGAGTTGGACAGATGGTGCGAGTTGAAACTATCGCACCTTGTGTCTGAAGGTCAGCTTAAATCTGTTTGGCAGTTGATCGAGGTGCTTTCTCTCCACCATTCGAACAATCCTGCGCTGCAATCTTCAATCAAGTTTTCTCTGCGGCCACGCCTAGGAGGTTGGCTACAGTGCCATGGGCTCAAATTCCTGACAACATTATGTTCAGTGGAAACAGGAACATCAAGGTCTCTGAGATTGATTTGTAGCCTTGAGATTGTCCATGCTTGGCTACAATCTTCTGTCTGACCTCCTCAGACAATTCTCTGACTTTCTTTCTTTTCTCCATGCTCACTGCGGTACACACAGTGACACAAAACAGGAGAATGAGTCCTTTCCTCTATTCAAATTGGTTGAATGAGTGATTTTTATATTGCAGGCACCTGCAACTCACCACAGGTGAGTTCAATTCCAAAATGAAGGAGAATCACCTGCTTGAAATCTAATTATTTCTTAACTACTTCTAAAAGGAGCCAATAATTTTGTCCGGGCCATTTAAGGATTTCTGTGTGGAATAAGCTAAGACTTAGTAAATTTTTCTGCTTTTTGTGTTTTATTCCACTGCAAACCAAAGAAATACATATGTGGATACCAAAATATTTTTTAATTTCAACAATTTTCTGGAAGGAATGGTGCATTATTAGAAAAAACTGCAAGGGTGCCAATATTTTTGGCCACAACTGTACCAGCAGTAGATCCCACGGAGGTGGAGGTTCACGCACCAGAGGGGATGTGTGATCCAGGCTTTTGAAAAAGCGCCCGACCATTGTCTCCTGCACCAATGTTGGCTGACAGGCCCATGCCCAGTAAGCAGAAATGGCTGCCAGGTGCACCCTAAGGGTCGATGATCGTAGACCCCCTTTGGAGAGAGACTAAAGGTAGTCGAGAATGTTAGCTACGGAACAGGATAAGGGCCCAGACCCTTACCCTGACACCAAATGGAAAACCTTTTCCATTTGAAGGCATAACATTTCCTGGTCGATTCCTTTTGAGATGCCTCTACCATGGTGTAGACATCTTTGTAAAGACCCAGAGCCTGGAACTCTAGCTATTCAGGTACCAGGCTATGAGGTGCTGGGATTGAAGGTCCGGTTGGAAGACCTTCCTCTGGTTGAGAGATATCAGGTCCGGGCGTGTACAAAGCCGCTCTGGGGGCCTGCAGCTGAGGCTGAGGAGATCTGGATAACAGAAATAGTGCTGCCAGTCTGGGGCTACTAGAATCACCTTCGCCTTGTCCCTCCTCACCTTGAGTAACACCATGTGGATCAAGAGAAATGGAGGGAAGGCGCAGAGGAGGCCTGGGGTCCACGGCCTCGAGAAGGCATCCCTCTACAGTGAGCCCTGCTGAGGGGGGCGGGCATGATACAGCCTCAGCTTGGTGTTTTCCCTGGAGGCAAACAGGTCCACCATCGGGTAGCCCCAATGGGAGAACAGGCTGTAAGCTACCTCTGGATGGAGAGACCACTCATGGGATGTCTGGCCTATATGGCTCAGAGTATCCGCCAGCTGGTTCAAGGCTCCTGCCACATGGATGGCTAGGAGATCCGCCTCCAACCGGCTTACGAGGGTCCAGATGCGGAGCGCCTCCTTGCACAGCAGATGGAAGTGCGTGCCGCTCTGTTTGTTGAGGTACTACATGCTTGTGGTATTGTCCGTCTGGACTTGAACCACTTGGCCCCGGAGCGGAGGAGTGAAAGCTGACAGCGCCAGTCTGACTACTCTGAACTCCAACAGGTTGCTGTGGCGTCGGGACTCCTTGGGGGTCCAGAACCCGTGGGCGCTGTTGTCCCCCATGTGGGCTCCCCAGCCCATGAGAGAGGCACTGGTCGTGAGGACGACCGTCGGCTCGGGGCAAACAAACGGGATCCCTTTCTGCAACCGGTCTGGGGCGGTCCACCACTGGAGAGCGTCCCACATCTTCTGGGTTACAGTGATCAGCTGGTCAAAGTGACTGTGGCGCTGAGTCCACTGGGTGGTCATCTCCCACTGGAGGGGGCACATGTGCAACCGGGCCCAATGGACCATGGAGGTGCACACCGCCATGCAACCCAGAAGGCACAGAAAGTCCCGGGCAGGGCGCAAATGCCCAACCACAAATGATTGAGCAAAGGAGGAAAGAACCTCCACCCTGTCCGCCAGTAGCCAAGCTCTGGCTTGACAAGAGTCGAGCTCTGCCCCGATGAAGCCCATGACCTGAGAAGGCATGAGTTCTGACTTGACCTCGTTGATCAGGAGGCCGAGTTGGGAGCAGAATTGAAGGGCCAGATCCCTGGACCTCTCCACCTCGTCGGGTGGAACCTGCTAAGAGCTTATTGTCGAGGTAGGGGTAAATTCTGACCCCCAGATGCCAAAGATGGGCCGCCACCACTGTAGTGCATTTGGTGAAGCCCCGTGGGGCCGATGACAGACCGAACGGCATAACTCAGAACTACGTACAGGGTCCCTTGACCCTGAAGTGGAAGAAACCCGTGATGGGACGGACGGATTAGGGACGTGAAAATGCATCCTGCAGATCCAGTGAACAGACCACATGTTTACTTCCAAGGATGGTAGGATCTGGAACAGAGTGACCATCCGAAAGGTGCGTGACCTGAGAAACTGATTCAGGTCATGGAGATCTAGAATAGGGCACCAGCCCCCGTGGGCACCAGGAAGTACCTGGAGACAAAGCCTGGGTCTGCTGGAGGATCCGCGCAATGTCATCTCAAAGAGTCGACTGTATGGACGGATACTCTTTCCTCCCGAGTGGCGTGGGCTTGGCTGGGAGGGTACTGCTCGAATTCCAGAGGCAGTCCCTGACCGACCACTTCAAGAACCCAGCTGTCCGTGGTAATAGCGGACCAGGTGGAAAGGAAGTGACTGAGACAGCCCCCCATGGGAGGACCCAGAGCTGAGCGTGATGGAGATAGGGGGTGGCAGCCCCATCCCGTCACTGAGCAGGCTTAGAGGGGCTCAGGACCACAGGCCTCGGCCCCACTAGCGACCTGTTGGGGTCCAGGCTTGGGCCGAGGGGGCCAAGCTAGAGCCTGCTGCTGATGACCTTGCTGGACTGCAGGGGAAGAATGCCGAAAGGGCTTCTTCTTTTTCTTCTGCTGGTTCTTGCCCCGAAGAACTCCTGGCAGAAGTGGCGTCCAAGGTGGCACGGGACTGTTCAATGCACTGTATGTGACCGGCCACTCCTGGGCCGAATAAGTCGGTCCCGAGGAAAGGCACATCAGCCAACTTATGCTGAGTATCCACTGAGAAAGAGGATAACCTCAGCCAGGCCCTGCGGCGAGAGGCCATTGCGGCAGCCATCGAGCGGGCACAAGAACCCCCAATGTCCAGGGCCATTTGGAGCTGCTGTTTGGCAACAGCACGGCCCCGGTCCAGGACCTGCTTAACTGTGGTTTGCATGTCCACTGGGAGATGTGGGAGGACTTCATCTAATGATCCGAGAAGGGCATGAGAGAAGTGTGCCATGATGATGGCCGAACTGGCCTGACGAAGACCCAAGGAGGAAGCCGCAAACACTTTCCGTGCCGAATGGTCCAGGAGCTTGGACTCCTTATCGGGGGGACGGTCAGTGTCAGCAAAACTGCCAGTACACCTGAACACAGAAGCAGTCACCAGGCTCTCGGCCGAAGGATGCTCTGTGAACCCCGCAAGGGACCCCATGGGCACCGCATACTTGGGGGCCATGCGGGCAGACAGTGCTGGGCATGAGGCAGGGCAATGCCATAGTTCAAGTGCCGAGCCAACAATGGCTTCAGCCACAAGAAAGGCCTCTGTCTGGGTGTCCCCTCTCTTCCGGATGTCCGTGAGAGGGTCCTCCACCTTTTTTTGGATGGGCTCCCGGGGCATCCCTGTGGAGTCAGAGATGAGACGGAGAATCCCCTGGAAAGAGGAAGGACCTTCCTCCATCCATGTGCCAACAGACGACTCATCATCCCCTGGATGTGAGTGCAGTCCGGTGACATCCGAGTCCGAGGAGTCGGAATACAGCAGTTTGCCGCCCAAATCACCCTCAACCTGCCGAGGAAGGTCCGGGGTGACCGTGACCGACAGACGTCGGGGAAGTCTGGCATCTGTTCGGTCCTCTTTTGAAGGAGGCCCTCCCACAGGCTGCTTAGGTGGCGGCTCCACAACTATCAGTATAGAGACCGGCAAAGGCCGAACCGGAGGATGGGCCGGCCCCGTGCGAAGTGGAACCCAAGGCTTTGATTCGAGGGTCGGTTTTGCCTAGGAAGGCAAAAGCAAGTAATGGCTGGGGTATGCGTGACGGGCAGCTTCTGCCAGTCAAAATTAGCTGTTGCCACATAAGGTCTTCGTACCGCCGAAGGAGTTTCCGTCGGAGCCTCTCCTCATCCGAGGAGGACGAGGACGACCTGTGGCATCGCTTCTTCTTGGAGCACTTATGGCTCCTCCTTGGCCTTTTGGCCGAGGGGGTTCTGGACCTTGACCGAGATAGGGAGGGCCAACTCGGTCGCTCGGGAGACACCGGAGGGATCGGTGAAACCCAGGGGTCCGGAACGGGACCTTGATGGGGACACCAACAGGCTGGGTCTCCTCATCGGGGAACACCACGACTGGAGTCCTTTCCAATAAGTCGTTGGCCACGGCCGGCGACAGAGGGTCGATCGGGTTGAGAATGATCTCGACTTCATTGACCACTTCCTTGGTTGTCTGGCCAGATGGAAGGTCCGTGAAGCCTGCAGCCGAGGAAGCGATCTCGACAGAGGTCGAGACCGCATGCTTCCGAGACTGAGACCTCTCTTGGTCCCAATGAAAACATTACTCACCTTAGTAATTGTTTCTTCTAATGGAGTCTTGCTGTATTCTGACAATCTGCAGTTAGCTCCAGCCTTTAAACTGCCTCAGAGAGTATAGAGTTAATTTTCTATGCAGTGCATAGAACGTTGAGCTCGAGCTCGATACAGTTCTCTTTTTGCAGCACTTTGAAACCCAACTGTCAGATTCTTACGAGCAAACACTCACTAATTATACTATGTGGAAATCGTAACATTTTTAACTAGCCAACTGGCAACAGAAAGTTTTGGATTCCCAAGGAAGACTCAAGTCAGGAAACCCAAAATCAAAACCGATCCAAAATAAAGATTATAATACAAAGTACCCAGAAACATGGAGGGTGTGCTGAAGACACCCCTGGGGTGTAACACTGCACCTGCCCACCACTTCCCAAAAACAGGTTCTGAGAGGGGAGGCAAGGGGTGAGGTCAGAATACAGCAAGACTCCATTAGAAGAAACAATATTACTAACGTGAGTAATTTTTTCTTCAGACAACATGAAGTCTTGCTGTATTCTGACAATCTGCAGACTACCAAGCAGTATCTCCATGGAGGAGGGAAACAACCTACTTTGGGAATAGGCTCTGAAGTACTGCTGTGCCAAACCAAGCATCACTCCTAGCCTGGATATCCACAGAGTAATGCTTGGTAAAGGTATGGACTGTTTTCCAGGTGGATGCCTGATAAATTTCTAACAGAGGAATATCCCTGGCAGCAGCCAGGGAAGCAGCTGTACCTCTTGTAGAGTGAGCCCTCAGGCCTGAGGGTGGAATTTTTTCCAGCTTCTCATAGCAGAATTGTATACAAGACACAACCCACCTGGCAATAGTTCTCTTGATAGCTGGTTTGCCCTTTCCCACTTCCCCATAAGTGAGGAACAACTGGAGGGAATCAAACCTGTGACCCTTGGTACACTCTATGTAGTAGCTAAGGGCTCTTTTAACATCTAAACTGTGCAGCCTCCTCTCTCCTGAGGAGGAATGATCATTGAAGAAGACGGAGAGACACAGACTGATTCAAGTGGAAGTCTGAAAACACTTTGGGCAAGAACCTCCTATTGGTTCTAAGGACAACTTTATATCTATGAAAAGAGATAAAATCAGGTTCCACTGACAGGGCTTGCAATTCACTGATACGTCTGGCAGAGGTAATGGCTACCAAAAATACAGTTTTCCAAGTCAAGTACTTAAACTCTGCTGAGGGCATAGGCTCAAAAGGAGGTTGCGTAAGTTGAGCAATGCAAACATTTAAATCCCAGGCAGGGGCAGGATCCCTGAAGGGAGGATTGGTATGAAGCAATCTCTTGAAAAATCTGCAGAACACTGGATGAGATGATAGTGAGGAAGGCTTCTCCACTGACAGAAAAGCAGAAACAGCTGACAAGTGTACCTTGAGAGTAGCTGGTCTGAGGCCTAGGCCATTAAGATGGACCATATAATCCAGAACTGTAGGCAATTCAGCAGTGTCTGGAGATGTATGTTTCTTGGAACACCAAATGCTGAATCTTTTCCATTTGGAGTCATAAGTTTTTCTGGTGGAGGGCTTTTGAGAGGCTTTGAGAATATCCAGAACCCCCTGAGGCAGATGCAAATCTGAGTACTCTAACTCTTCAAGAGCCATGCTTGAGATTGAAAGACCAAAGATTGGGGTACCAAATCCTCCCCTGAGAGGTGGTTAACAGGTTGTAATTCCTGGGAAGAGACAGGGGAAGATGGACTGCTAGAGACAGCAATAGAGGGTACCAAGGCTGTCTGGCCCAGTCTGGAGCAATCAGAATCACTTTGCAAGGTTGTGACCTTACCTTGACTAGAACCATGAACAGTAGAGGAAAAGGAGGGAAGGCATACAGAAATTTCCCTTCCCAGTTCAAAATCAGAGCATCCAGAGGAACTGAACTCAAGACTGGTGGTCTGCAACAAAACAGAGGAAGTTGGTGATTGTCTGGGGCTGCAAAGAGATCTATCTCTGGAGTGTCCCACCTTGAAAAAAATCACTTTCAACACCAGGGGGTCCAGGGACCATTCGTGATGGCCCTGGGAGATCCTGCTCAGTGCATCTGCCAGCACATTGTCCTTTCCTGGAAGGTGGACTGCTATCAGAGAGGTCCGCAGGGAATAAGCCAGGGACCACAATTTCATGGCTTCCATGTATAAGGCCGTAGACCGAGTGCCTCCCTGCTTATTGATGTACCACATGGTAGTGGTGTTGTCTGTTCCCACCTGAACCACCTTGTTCTGCACAGACAGAGAAGGCTTGCAGGACCAGAAAAACTGCCCTGAGTTCCAGGAGATTGATATGGAGAAGGGACTCCTGAGGGGACCACAGTCCCTGGACTGTGACAGCCCCCAGATGAGGTCCCCTCCCCAAAAGGGAAGCATCTGTGGTAAGGACCACTGAATGAGACTGAGTGACAAATGGGACCCCTTGCCTTAAATTGTCCTGATCCTGCCACCACTGAAGAGCTTGGATCAGTGTCCGAGTCACTGGAATCAGTTTGGTAAGAGGGTCCTTCCTTTGGGACCAGAAGGCCCTCAGATGGAACCGAATGTCCCTCATCTGAAATCTTGCCCCTTGGACCACTGCTGTAGAAGCTGCCATGTGGCCCAGGAGCTGAAGGAAGTGCCTTGCTGGTCGGGACACCTGAAGGCTGAAGGAAGAAGCCAGTTCTATAAGAACTATTGCCCTTTCCAGGGGAAGAAAGGCTCTTGCTTTGACAGTGTCTAGCTCTGCCCCTATAAAGGTAAGAAGCTGCACTGATTCGAGAACTGATTTGGGAAGGTTGAGAAGAAATCCCAGGGAAGTAAGTACTTGCTGGGTGACTTGCACGTCTGACTTGACTTGGCCTGGGGACTGACCCCCTATGAGTCACTCGTCCAGATATGGAAAAATGGAAATCTTTTGCCTTCTTAAAAAGGCCACTACTACTGCCAGGCATTTTGTAAAAAACCCTTGGAGCTGATGTTAGGCCAAAGGGCATTGCTTTGAACTGGTAATGGCCTGAGGGCAACTTGAACCTGAGGTACTTTCTGTGGGAGCACCTGATGGTGATGTGAAAGTAGGCATCTTTGAAGTCCAGGGAGGCTAGCCAGTCCCCTGGCCTTAGAGAGGGAAGAATTATTCCCAAGTCACCATCTTGAACCTTGGTTTTAAAAGATGTTTGTTCAGGTATCTTAGATCTAGGATGGGTCGCCACTCCTCTGTCTTTTTTGGGGTAAGGAAGTACCTGGAGTATAGACCTTTTCCCCAGTGTAGGGTAGGAACTCTCGCTATGGCTTCTAAGGCCAGAAAAGATGAAACCTCTGCCTCTAGGGCAAGGGCTTTGGAGAGACTTGCAGGTGGAAAAGATCTGGCTCTCATCTTTGGAAATTTTTTGAAGCTGAGAACCAGTCCCTGGCTTACTACTTTTAGGACCCACTTGTCTGAGGTAACAGACACCCAGTCCTGGATGAAGTAAGCCAGCCTGTCCCCTACAGGGATAGGAGAGTCGACCTGGGCAGGCCCATCAAGGTGTCTGCTTGGCAGGGGCCTTAGGCTGAGGAGTGGATGCAGCCCTGCTCATCCCCCTTCTGCCTCTCCCTCTGAAGAACCCCCTCTGTGAAAAAGGAGAAGAGGCCTGTGCTTGGTAGAAAGGCCTGAAAAGGCCTGCCTCCTATATTTCTGCCTTTGAGGTTGCCTGCCTCTCCTTGGCCTGTGACGCCTATAAGTGGTCCTATATTCCTCCATCTTCTTCATGTAATTCTGTCTGCTCCCCAAACAGAGAATTACCTTCCACAGGGAAATCCATGGCCTTAGCCTGGGTGTCCTGTGAGAGGCTAGTACATCTGAGCCAAGCCATATTTCGAAGAGCCACAGATGTAGCCATGACTCTTGATGACACATCACTGGAGTCCACAGCAGCATGAAACTGTACCTTAGATGCCTCAATCCCATCCGCAGCCACCTCTTCCAGCTCCTTGGCCAGCTGGGGGGGAGGCCTATTTAGCCAGTGCCGGTACAGTGTCCCACCTGGACTTCTGATATCTGGCTGTATAGGTCATATTATTAGCCTGCCTGAGTCCCAAACAGGATGCCATGTATTGGTTCTTTGCCAAGGCATCCATCCTTCTGGAGTCTAACCAGGGGGTGTGAAGCCAAGGGAACATTAGCCCTGTCACAGGCTGCAGCCTGCACAACCCCAACATGGCTGCATTGCTGGTAGAAAAACTCTGTCCGAGCCTGATAAAGTATACCTCTTGTCCATTCTTCTATCAACAGGAGGTACAGAATTAGGAGACTTAAAAATTTTTTGAGTCTGTTTCCCAAAAGGTTTGTGCAGGGGAATAGACAGCCTCCTGGGCTCTGGTATGTCCATCATTTCAACAAAATCAGGCTCCTCTTGATCCTCTGTAGCTTCCTCCATAGGGAGTTGAAGAGTTTCAGCCACTTTCCTGTAGAACAGATAGTGGGGAGGGGACTCAGAGAGGGGAATAATCCTGAACAGGTGGAACCGACTGAACCGAACCCCTAGCTAACTAAGCCGGATCGGACGGAACCTGGCGAAGCAATTCAACAACTGGCCTGGCAATCTCTACTGCCGGAACATGAACCTCCGGATCCGAACTGGCTGATTTGTCTTTTCTTTTCCTTTTTGTAGGAACCCATTCCTCAGGATCGGCTCTCCTCTTGCTCGAAGAAGTATCACCCTGGTCAGAGGGCACTCCTCCTGGTTCAGTCAGAACAGAACCGGGCTGACCATCCGGGTCAGTGGACTTCTCGGCCTCCTTTTCCCTAAGTCTACCTAATCTCTTCTCCAGGGTAGACTTAGGAAAAGTTTTACAAATCGGCAGTCTGTATCGAGGTGTTTAAACCCCAGACAAACACAGGTGGTGTGGGGATTGGCCTCAGCAAAGACCTCCCCACACTCACTGCAGTGTTGAAACCCACTGGGCCCGTTTTTTTTCTTGGGTTTCTCAGACATGGCCAACCTAACCAAACTTATCCTTTTCTCGGCAACCGCCAGGCAAGACTCCCTTATCGGTTCCTAACCGTGTCACGCGTATTGGAAAAAAACGTTTAAAACACGTTTTTTTTGGAACTAATAAGGACCCGTAACCACACTCTAAAACAAAGTACAAGAATTCAATATAAAGGATCGGTTCAGCCGAACTGATCGAACAAGTTACAATTTCCACAAAGTAAGTCAGAAAAAAAACTATCTAGTACTCACGGTACCACAGACAGACGGAATAATTTCGGCTTAAAACAGACACTTTAACCGACTTTTGAACCGAGCTGAAGGAGAAATCTCCGGAACGACTGTTCAGTGAGGTGGAGTAAAGAATCTGACGGTTGGGTTTCAAAGTGCTGCAGACAGAGACCTCAACAGTGCTCGAACTCAATGTTCTATGTACTGCATAGAAAATTAACCCTATACTCTCCGGGGCAGTTTAAAGGCTGGAGCTAACAGCACATTGTCAGAATACAGCAAGACTTCATGTTGTTTGAAAGCGCCTTTGTCGAAACGAAGACAGGCCAGATTCCTTTTCTCTCTTGCGAGAGCAGGACTGCGAGCCCGCAGGCACCTCATCCCAGGTGGGGAGAGACTGGCACAACTCCTTAAAGGAACCTGTTAAGGTGGAGCCCAGGTTGAGAGGAACGAGGAAGCTTCGATTAGCTGAGCGCTGGCGGCTTCTTCTTCAGCATGTCATGCGTTCCAGCTGCTCAACGACCCAGCGGCCGCGGGAATCGCCCACCTAGCCTCCTTAGACTTCACCAGGGGGTTCCTTTTCTCTGGTCTCCTCAGCTTCAGGCACGTCAAGCGGTCTTCCAGGATGTTGGGATGGAAGGTGAGGCAAAAGCTGCAAGATGAGGTGTCATGGCTGACACCTAGGCAGCAGACGCACGTGAGATAGGGATCGGTGTGTGACATCATCCGGCCGCAAGAACACTGGCGAAATCCCAGAGAAGATTTCTCTTCCACGATTGAAGACGCAAAGGCGCGATCGCTAACTTGAGTGAGTTTTAATTTTGGCAAAACCCAGGGTTTGAAAGCCAGGGCCTACGAAATGCATGCGCACGAGTGAGGCAACCTGTATCTTGCAGTGGAAAGTAAGATCTGGTGTCATGGGGCGGAGCAAAGGTATATACCACCCAGGCGGGTGGGAGGAGCTAGCTTGAAGATTTCCGGCTGATCTTAAAGGGAAAGGGACATGCCAAACAGTGTGGATGAACAACATATCCACGATCCTAGAAACCCTCTTGCCCCAGAGTTCTATTGTACAGGATTCTTTGTTGGGGATGTGGGAGCTAAGGTGCTTGGGCACCTTAGACCTATCATGAGCTGCCTAATTACCCTGGAATCTGTTTCGGGTTGGGCAGCATAGTGTGGCAAACTCTGAAGGACATGATAGAGTTTATCAGCCCTATGGGCATGGCAGGCACCATGTCAGGCCTGTGCCAGGCTACAGTGGTGGCATTCCTCAGAGCAGGCAAGACACGAGGAATGACTTTGGGAAGGGACTCTGAGATCTCCAGGAAATCCACCAGATCTTTTCTGGTGGCATCCTCCTCCTCAGAATGGAAACCCATAGTTGAAGAAGGTAGGGTCCTCTGGAGGAGACCTAGGAGTATGTTTGACAGAGTCTTCACTCACTGAGGAAGCTGTGGATCTATCTGAGGAGTGGGGCTCTTCCTCTTCTTTAACAGGAAGAATAAGATCAGGATGGCACTCCTCCTCTACATTGACCTGTTCCAGTTCTAGGTGCCACGACTGAGGTACCGACGGCCTGCAGGGAGCAGCTTGCGGAGGCCAAAGTGGCACTGATGGCACAAGCAATGTAGGTCTATACGCGCCTAACTGCTGGACCAAAACCATACTAAATTTGGTCAAAATGTCATTGAGGTCAATGACAGTACATGGCTGCGTCAACAGGGTGTGTGTGTGTGTGTGTGTCTTTGATGGCGCAATAAGTGCCGACCTGCCAGACGGGCCCTAAAAGCCACAGACTGAGGACCTGGGGAAGCATCAAGCCTCGATGGGAGGACTGTTGATGACGATCTTGTCATTGACTAACTGGGGGGCCGATAACCCAGAGGTCGATGACTGGCCTCCTTGGACATCAGGCGGAGGTACTGTCGGTAAGCTTCTGGCAGAGACAGAGACCTGGACAGCATGTTTATGCAGCGGGGCAGCTGCAGCCGACGGTGTATCCACAGACAATAAGAAAGAGGCAGTCGGGGAGCGGGAACACCGCCAGTGGGAGCGGTCCCTGTCTCGGTCTTTTTAAAGACCCCACCCCCACCCCAAGGACTTATCTTGTGCCTTAGCAGCCTTAGAGCTCAACCACCCTGTCAGTGACTGGGAAGGTGGGATCCCAGAGGACCCCTGCCAAGAACTGGCTACCTGTTGCTCCATGAGGAATTTCATGATTGCCTTTTTGGTTGCCAGAGGGTAGTCTAATTAAACTTCTGGCAGACGTCGTGGTCAGGCCCAAGACAGCAAACACAGAGTGAGTGTTCGTCTAAAGAGACAATCTTCTTTTCCGCAGCAGCAATGGAAGAGAGAAGCTGAAGGACTGACTCTTGACATAAACAAGGTAAAGAAATCTTGTTAGAAAAAGTGATTCTAAAAAATCAAATATAGAAAGCCGCAGGCGAAAAATGGCACAAAACCGAGTCGGAGGTTCTGCAGAGACCAATGCGAACGAGTTGACGGTGGGAATGAACTAAGGAGGGAAGGAAGCAGGGTCGCTTACGCCTTTATAGGGTTGGTGATTTTGGCAGATGACGTTGGTGTGGGTGGCCCCAGTTGTACTGCTGAAAACTGTCCATGTTGGTCCTGCTTCACTGATGGTGAAATTCCATCTGTGGGACCTAATGACTGAGATACCCCCGAAGATCAAGCTTTCTGAGCGTTTGTCCTGATATGTGGAAAGAAAAGAATTATAAGCATAAAGGGTTGTGCCTATGTTCACCAAACAAAAGGCAGGGAAGAAAGACTGGTACCTGCTCCTGCAGACTCTGAGCCAGTGCTTGCTGCAACTCCTGCTCCTCCCTTTCCCGCTCCAAATCGTACTGCTGCAGCCAGTCAGCGTCACTCTGTGTGCCTTCTGGGGTCTTGTTCTCCTTGTTCTCATCAAAGTCTTTAGTCATGTTGCTGAAACTGGCAGGCCCTGAGGAGACAGGGGAAAAGAAAGCAGTCATGATACAGGTTATAACACATTGGCTTCAAGTCCACTTCCTGTGCTGTGAACCAAGATGGCTCGCTGAAGGCCAAATTCCCCCAATTCCATGAGGTACTGTGTCCAACAGTACACAGGACACAAGTGGAACCTTTCTTCCCAGATCACTGGACGACATGTATCTTCTATCCTGCAGCGAGCAAGGACTTAGGGAAATCTGTGAGTTCTGCTAGGGTGCGGAGTGCCTCTTTCAGTGTTCTTGTCCCAGTTACGATGGATGGCAGCTCTGCCTTAAAGACAGCATGCATAAGGCAGAGAAAACCCATTGGACTACACTAATATGTTTCTGATACGTGGAGTGAGCTGGAAAATGAGTGTAGCCAAACATTCCTCCCTGAAAACTAAGCTGCAGTGGCTGTGGACAAAGCCTGCGCTATTAAACGTGAATGACCCATTATCAAAGAGGCGGGGTGTAACAAGTCTGGCTTGAGGTCACTGCTTTTTGGATCAGAAATTCCCAGAATTCATATTCTAAGTACCACTTGTCCATGCATTGTAGTTTATACGACTCGAGAAAAGCTGAAGGCTAATACAGGCCAATGCTCCTCCTCCTTTACCTAGCTCCCAAAAGGGTGGAGTGATATACACCTTCCTCAGCTAAAACTGTCCAAAAATATCCTTCACTTCAAAACATACCTAAAGTTACTTTTGAACAATTTCTGACTGAGTGCTATAGCCAGTGTTTAAGCTCCCACTAAAACAATAGGTGACATACCTGTACTACCAGTATTCGGTTCACATCCACACTTATGCAGCCTTCCACTGAGCATACTCAGTTCACATCCACACTTAGGTGGTCTACCACTGAGCATAGTCAGACAACAGAACAGTCTTCAATTTTGGCTCTTTCTACCACCCAATCATGTGTCCCCTCTATCTCAGATTGGCACATTAGAAAACATATCAAAAGCAAGCCTTGCCAGGGGAGGTCAGGTGGGTTGTATGGATGTGAACTGAATTTTTGTAGCAGAAAAAGTTACAGTATTTACTGTAACTAAAGATCTCACGGAATGCTTTCTTTATACAGTAACACTCTTACGTCTATGCCTGAGGTATTAGGCACACGCGGGAGCAGTCAGGATGCCAGCAACAGCTACTGGCATGGGTACCTATGTAACAATGCATAGTGCCTCACAGCTGCCGATAACATTTTCAAATGCCCCTGCTTGTCTCAGTTCTGTTTTCCTGCTGCTGAGTGCACACTATGGGAGCAAACTGTGGGTACCTCCACTTGCCAACTAATGTATTTTTCTTCTGTCATTTTAGTATTCTTTGAGAATGCCTAAGTCATTGAAAAAGGGGAAGATAACCCCCCCTCTTTTGTCACTGTGCAAAATGTATTAGTAAAGCAGACAGGGGAGGTAGTTGCAGTGGGGGATCTTAATCTACCAGATGCAGACGGAGACATTCTGGCATCTGAAAGCACCAGGAGTCAGGCCCTGCTAAATATGTTGCAGGACTGCTGGCTGATCAGAGAACCCACAAGGGAAAATTGCAGTTACGTAAGAACTTACCATAACAGCAGATCGAGAGAGAGAGGTTCCTGCAGTAGGTCTTCACATATAGGACTGCGCCCCCTGGTGTCAGGTCCACACGGCAAACTTATAGACAGCAATCATCAGCGGAGACCGCCCCCGACGTCAGGCATCGTGACGTCAGCATGACTATAAAAGGGGCGGTCCCGCGCCCGCTCTCCAGTTCTTTTCCAACGAAGACCTACAGAAAGGTAAGAATAAGACTGGAGTAAAAACTCCTCAGACCCTGCTTCCACTCTAGTGCCAAAGGGCTAGATAGGATGGAAAATAAGGATAAAATATCCAAAAACTGGGGGAAGGAGGGTGGGAAACTAGACCTACTGCAGGAAGATCTACTGTTACGGTAAGTTCTTATGTAACTGCAATATCTTACTTCAAGAGGGTTCCTGCAGTAGGTCTTCACATACAGGACTGAATACCAAGCAGTCCTAGAGGAAAAACAAAACACAGGTGCATCCAGGAGGAGGAGAAGTCGCCATGAGAAATCACAACAGGAAGCCTTGCAAGACTGCAAGACCAAAGCCAGTTCCGTGCCGAGAGGCAACGTCCAGACTGTAATGCTTAGTAAAGGTGTGAACAGACGACCACATGGCTGCTGCACAGATCTCTGCTGTGGACACATTTCTAAAAAAGGCAGTAGAGGTTGCCACACTGTGAGTGGAGTGGCCTTTAACTGCCCCCGGAAGGGACTTCCCATATTTCGTGTACGAAAAATGGATGCAGTTAGCTAGCCATCGAGAGATGGTTTGCTTGGATATAGCCTTGCCCTAGCACTGTGCAGCAAAAGCTACAAACAGTTGGCTTGATTTACAAACTTCCTTAGTACAGTTCGTGTAGTATCTCAGGATCCAGTGCACATCAAGGGTTGTTGGAATACTGTGTGTAGTATACTGGTAATTCCACGCTCTGGTTCAAAGTAGTTTCCGAGACCACTTTGGGAAAGAAAGAAGGGTTAGTCCGAAGGACTACTCGGTCCTTATGAAAAATCAAATAAGGTTCCTTACAGACGAAAGCCTGTAACTCGGAAACCCTTCTGGCCGAAGTAACTGCAACTAAAAAAAAGGTCTTCCAGGAGAGGAAGCGTAAGTCGCAGGAAAAAGCTGGTTCGAACGGGGGTAAGGTCAGCTTCTCGAGCATGAAATTCAGGTCCCAGGATGGACAAGGATTCCGGATCGGCGGTTTCAAATGAAGGCTGCCTTTCAGAAAGGTTTTGGCAACCTCCAGCTGAGCCAAGGTTTTGCCCTCCACCCGGAGGTGGTAGGCAGACACCGCAGATAGGTGGACCTTAATGGAGGAGTAGCTAAGACCCGCCTCAGACAGATGTGCGAGGTACTCTAGAACCCGGGAAGCTGAGCACGAAAATGGGTCCCAGCACCTTGCTTGGGCCCAAATTATTAATCTCTTCCACTTCATGGCGTAAGTTGATCTGGTGGAGGGTTTTCTAGCCTCCACTAGAATATGCGCAACCTGCGAAGATACCCCATAACGAGAAATCGCTATGTCCACAGGTGCCATGCATGAAGGTGGAGAGACTGAACGTTCGGATGCACCAGGGTGCCCTGCTCCTGAGTCAGAAGGTCGTGGGAAATGGGCAAAAGAACCGCAGGTTCCAGTGCCAATTGTTTCAGTAGAGGATACCAAATTTGGAGTGGCCAAAGTGGAGCAATAAGGATGGCGTGAGCTCCCTCCTGTTAGTTTCACCAAGGCCTTCTGAATGAGAGGAAAAGGAGGAAAGACGTAGAGAAACCTCCCTGTCCACAAAAGAGAGAGCGCAACTCGCCAAAAAGCACCATGCCCACGAGCGAGCAAAAGACGGGTAGTTTTGCGTTGTATGGGGAGGCTAACAGATCTATCTCTGGCTGACCCCATCAAAGAAAGAGATCTTCGACCACCTCTGACTTTAGCTCCCACTCATAGGCCCTGGCCACTGATAGACAAACTGTCTGCCAGGATGTTGCTTATGCCCAGAACATGGACTGCTGTCAAGTAAAGGCTGTGCTGAATCGCCCAGTACCATACCCTCATTGCTTCTCTGCAAAGAGGATATGATCAGATTCCTCCGTTTGTTTAGGTACCAAACTGTGGACATGTTGTCTGTCTGGACTAGAAGAGATCCTGGAACCACGAGAGACTGGAATGCCTGGAGTGAGTAAAGAACCGACTTGGTCTCCAGCATATTGATGTGAAGCATAAGCTCCTGTTTGGACCAAGACCCCTGTGTCTTGTGAGTCCCCAGATGGGCTCCCCAGCCCAGATTTGAGGCGTCCGTGGTGAGAATCTGGGTTGGAACTAACTGCTGGAAAGAAATTCCGTTCGATAGGTTTGAGAGATCCTGGCACCAGTGAAGATCTCTCTGAAGACTGTTGGAGATCATGACCTTTTGGTTCATGTCGTCCGTCCTTTGGTCCCACTGGACTCAAAGAGACCACTGGGTGACCCTCATGTGAAGCCTGGCTATGGGAACTGTCGAAATGGCAGCCGCCATCAGTCCCACGAGACAGAGCACCGAGTGTGCTGGGATCCATCGGGCCTGGGCCACAAGAGTGTCCTGAGAAGCTAAGGTCTCGGTCCAATCCAATGGCAGAAAAGCCTTGCCCTGAACTGTGTCTAGTACAGCTCCAATGAACTGGAGTCTCTGGGATGGTACTAGCTGGGACTTCAGAAAATTGACCGTTATGCCCAGGAAACTGTACAAGTTCAGTCTGAAAGAGAGAGACTCTTTCAGGCTGGTAGGAGAGGGTGCTGTGAGGTGCCAGTCGTCCAGGTACGGGAAGACATAAATGCCCTGAAGGCATAAAAACGCTGCCACTACCGCTAGGCATTTGGTGAACACTCTGGGTGCAGAAGAGAGGCCAAATGGGAGTGCTCTGAATTTGAAATGGGTCTCCATAAAGACAAAACAGAGAAAGCGGCAGTGTGCCTGGAGGATAGGAATATGCAGGTATGCATCCTGCATGTCCAGGGAACACAGCCATGAGTTTGGGTGGAGCAGGGGGAGGAACCCCTGAAGGGTCAACATACGAAACTTTTTGTACTTGATGAAAACGTTTAGAGTGCCGAGGTCCAGGATCGGTCTCAGGTCGCCAGTTTTCTTCGGCACCAGGAAGAAATAGGAGTAGAATCCCCTTCCTATTTGGTTTGATGGGATGGGTTCTATGGCTCTCTTGAGAAGAAGAGCCTGAATTTCCTGAGAGACAATGGGGGCCTGATCCCAAGGACAGAAGGACCGGCCCGGCGGTAGAGGGGCTGGAATCTCACTGAATTCTATCGAGTGACCGCGCTGGATGAGCTGAAGCACCTAAGCGTCTGCAGTGATATACCCCCAACCGTCCAGGTGGAGGCTGAACCTCCCTCCGACCAGTTCCTCCTGTGTTACTGGAGGGAGCGGAAGGAGGAGAAAGGAGTCAGGACGCCGAGGGAAGGGAAGCTCCTGCCCCAGAGGCCTGTTTGGGAAATTTGGCCTGTGGGGTTTGAGCTCCAGATCCAGGGGCGCGTTTCTTTGCTTGGTGCTTGGCCTGGGATTTGTTCCACCTTCTTTGTGTGAAAAGGCTGCTTCTTCTGGCCCGTCTTGTATAAGGAGCCGGACATCCCATAGCAGCGTCCTCTCTCCTGCAGCCCAGTAATATCATCTTTAGCGCTGCAGTAAAGGGCGGAACCCTAAAGGGCGTCCAGAAGAGGACTGTACATGCACCAGTCCTGCTATCTGAAACCAGGAGGCGGCAGAGACAGATCCCTGAGGTTGCTGCTCTAGCCACTGAGTCCTAAGTTGCCCGTAGGGCATGACGACACGAGGATTTCCCCATCCTAACTATATCCACTAACTTCTTTCTCAGGGTTTCATCCTGAACCTCTTGGAGGTCCCTTTCCAGATCCAAAAGCGAAGCTTTTTGAAAGGCGACCATATGCGAGACGTAATTAAGGGAACGTATCGCACAAGAAGAAGAGTAGATTTTACGCCCAAATTGATCAAGCTGGTGTGAGTCCTTATCAGGAGGTGAAGAGCTCAAGTGTTTGTGCTGGGTTGAACGGTCATGAGAGGCCGTGATGACCATGGAATCTGCCTTAGGGTGGGAGTTAAGGTGAGAGATCTCTTCCGGGGGGTAATAGGTGCAGTTGGCTTAACGTGAAACCGCAGGTATGGAGGACGGCTGTTGCCAAATTGTGGTAACAAGGTCCTCATGGGGTCCCATCACCAGGGGAATAGGAACAGGGTCAGAAGTTGCCAGATCGAGGTGTTCCGCAAGGCGTTTTTTCTTTGCGGGTCTACCTCTTTGGTCGGCCAGCCACATGAAAGAAGCGCAGCAAATCTCCGGAAGAGGGGTCCCTGGTGGAGACTTGGGAGAGTCTTTAGGGGGAACCTCTACAGGAGACCTAGGGTCTGACTGATCTGTGTCTGACTCTGTGTCAGAGGGCTCGGAACCGCTAGGAACAGAAGGGTCTGGTTCCGTGATGCCAACAGTTAAGGAGCCCGAAGCTCTGGTCTGAGAAGGCAGAGGAGAGGAGAGGAGACCCTGGAAGTGGATGCTTCTCCCACCGACTGTCTTATCTCTGACAGAAGTTGCGTTCTGGTACCGGAGATGGAGGAGGAGGGGGCTGGAAGCGCGGATACACCAGATACTGAGGGTACTGCCAGGACGGTTAATAGAAAATGTGCCCGGCATAACCCGGCGTGGGGTGCCCTGGGGTGGGATACCTCAGCGAAAGATAGGATGGTGTTGGGTAACCCGGCATTGGGTAACCTGGCGTTGGGAGGCCCGGCGACATAGGCACATGGCCTGGCGTCGAATACTGAGTGGTCGACGGTGGGCCACCCAGAGGTGGGAAGGAGGATTCAGAGTCTGGGAACCCAGCCGAATGACCCGCGGGGGGCAGTGCAGTAGCGCCAGCAGATGGCGCCAGATCCAGGAGCATGTCCGAAGTATCAGAGGGTGGAGGCTCCATAGCAGGATCCCCAGCCGGCAGCGGACTCCTGTCCAGGATTGGCAGAAGGCCTGTCAGGGGCGGGGGGGAAGCTCGAGGGGCCCTTGACAGCAGGTCCAAGTGCGATCTAGCTAATACAAAAAGCAAAGGATCGGGTGAAGAGTCTCTGGGGTGAAGAACCCTAGGGGACGACGGGTCGACTTGTCCCTCACTTTGTCCAGCGTCAGGGGGCCAAACTGGAGCCCGACGGGAGAGTGGATGGATCCGGGCGGACGTCGGAGGAGCCGGCGTCCAAAACCGCAGATCCTGCCGAGCTAGACACAGCTGGAAGGCTGACACAAGACTGATCGGTGGAGGCCACACGCCCTTCGCAGGAGGCGATGGGCAGCAGGACAAGGTGAAGATATTACAACCTCCAAGGAGGCTACCCAGGCTGCCCGCTCACCTTGGCAGTAGGGGGAGAAGGGGCCTGGCCCAAGGAAGCGGATGGGGAGTCCGAAAAAGTACTCACAGTTGCAGGCCTCTTGTGTGGCGACGGACTCCGGTCCCGGCGCTTCTCTTTGCTTTTCTTCTTTTGGGGTCGACAATGACCTTTCTCTCAGTTTTTGGGCCTCCTTTTCCATAGATGCCAAGCGTCGGGTCAGAGGATGGGCCTCGAGGGACCATTTGCACCTGGTTCTGGTCACCTGGTTGAAGGCCTGGCAGATGGAACACTCCTGGACGTCGTGTTTAGAACTCAGGCAAAGGAGGCAGCGGGAATGGTCGTCCTCATGTGGGATTTGAGTGCTGCACTTAGAGCACTTTTTCTTCTGTCTAGAAGACATCAAATTGAAGAAAACCTTTATGAGAAATATTAATTAGAGGTGAAGAAAACTTCGACAAAATACAACGCTGGCGTTGGGTTGCTGTTCAAACACGAGCCAAACGTTACTGAGGAGACTGCGGGAAAGAACTGGAGCGTGGGCGCAGGACCGCCTCTTTTATAGTCGGGCTGACATCACGACACCCGACGTCGGAGGTGGTCCCCGCTGATGATTGCTATCTACATGTTTGCCGTGCAGACCTGACGCCAGGGGGCGCAGCCTTATATGTGAAGACCTACTGCAGGAACCCTCTCGAAGTAAGATCTGCCATTCTTGATGTGGTGCTCACAAACTTGGAAATGGTAGGACTGGGAAGCCACTGGAGTCCAGTGACCTTAACATCATAGAGTTCGAACTGGCCCTGGGTACCAGGACACCCTCCTCAATGGCCGTGGTTCTGTATTTCATTAGAGTAGACTTTGACCAGAAGAGGGAACTAGTCAAAGATAAGTTGAGGAGAATGGATGAAATCGGGGTGGGGTGGAGGAGAGGTTGGGCGTAATTAAAGCAGCCAGTCTAGTGGCAACAAAGTTATGCCTGAAAAAGGTTACCAAGTGTAACAGGCAGAAGAGACCGATCTAGTTCTTGAAGGTCAGGGAGGCAGTGAGGGCAAGCAAACAAAAAAAATTAAGGGGGGGGGGCCTTCAGTAGATACAAAGAGAAACAGTGAGACAACGAATAGAGTGATTACCAGTTATGGATGAGGGAGGCCAAGAAGGCAGTCAGGGACACAAAAGGAGACATAGAACTGATATTGTGGAGGGGGTCATGGGTGGGACAGTTCTTCAGATACATTGTGGAAAAAAAGGAAGATGAGAGAGGGGCATTGTTAGGCTGACAAGGTAAAACAGGAGGACAAGCAGAAGGCAGCTGTTCTTGACTACTTTTGCTTTGCATTCACAGTGGAGGACAGCAGGCCCTTGCTTGAAAGCGGCCAAAAGGCTGCTGCAAGACTGATCCCAGAAATGAGGAAGGTGGTAATTACGGGAGAAAGGGTCAGAAAATGGTTAGCTGCCCCCCGAAATATACAGTATAAGGCTCCAGGGCCAGATGGGATGCACCGAAGGTGCTCAGGTAATTGGCAGCGGAAAGTACTAGCGGTCCTTATCTGCCGTCAAAGTCTATGTTTCTATGTAAGAACTTACCGTAACACTAGATCTTCGAGAGCAGCTCTTGCAACAGATTACTCCATTAGGACTGAAGCCATCAGGCGCCAGTACCCCACAGAAATTTTCTAGTTAGCAGTCTTCAGCGGGGACCGCCTCCGACGTTGGGCATAGTACATAAGGAGGCGGTACCCCCACAATCCCCAGTTCTCCTGCCAGAGACTCCCGGCCGCTGGATGACATCAGAAAAGGGAGACCGAGGATCCGCCACCAGATGGCCAAGACTAAAAACAGAACGTCCCATCTCGTAAGATGGATGTTTGGCTACGACCTAACTCCAAAAGAAGGGGGATGGTGGGCAGGAAGGTACATGCTGCAAGAGCTGTTCTCGAAGATCTACTGTTATGGTAAGTTCTTACGTAACTGTGCTATCTTACTTCGAGATACAGCTCTTGCAGCAGGTTACACCATTAGGACTGATTTCCAAGCAATAGTGGCAATCTTACGCCACAGGGAGGAGGAAAGGTAGAGATCACAACCCTACTCGAGCCTAGGACAGAAATCCCTGAAGGACGGCTAGGCCGAACCCTGCTCTTCACCTCGATGCAATATCCAGGCTGTAATGCCTGATAACGGTATGCACAGAGCTCCAAGTGGCTGCAGCACCCGGTAAGGGTTTATTGCGTTTATCATAACAGAAAGTGATGCACTGGATGAGCCACCTTGAGAAAGACTGTTTAGAGACAGGAGCTCCTTTCATTCTAACAGTGAAGGATACAAACAGCTGATCTGCCTTACGAAACTGTTTGGTTCTGGTCAGATAATATCTGAGGCACCGATGTACGTCAAGGGTGTGCAGAAGGGCTTCTCCTCGGTTGGTGTACCTTGGGAAATACACTGGTAAGTCAATATCCTGATTAAGGGTGAGGGCTGAAACTACCTTAGGCAGAAACTTTGGGTTTGTCCTCAGGGATACCCTGTCCCGATGGAAAACTAAATAAGGCTCTTTGCACATTAGTGCGTGCAATTCGGAGATCCTTCTTGCCGAAGAAACCACAACTAAAAATAACGTTTTCCACGACAGAAAATGTAGCTCGCAATCCGTGGCTGGTTCAAAAGGCGGCAGTGTAAGCTGCTCCAGGACAAAGGGCAAGTCCCAAGGAGGAATCGGATCCTTGATGGGCGGCCTAAGGTGGAGGACTCCCCTTAAAAAGGCACGAGTAGTGTCCAATTGGGCCACCATCTGATGGCCTATGGGAGCATGGTAAGCCGAAATTGCGCAAAGGTGAACCTTAATCGAGGAGTAAGCCAATCCGGAATGAAAAAGGGAAAGCAGGTAATCCAGAACCGGCTTTTCAGGACATTCTAATGGCGAGAAACCACGTGCTTGAGCCCACAAGCAAAATCTGCGCCATTTCATGGCGTACGTTGCGTGGGTTGCCGGTTTTCTGGCAGCAGAGAGTACATCTGCCACTTCTTGCGAGACCCCGTATCGCAACATGGCTATGTTTCTAGGAGCCAAGCGTGCAGGTTCAAGGAACGTAAGTCTGGATGGACTAATGAACCCTCCTCCTGAGACAGCAGATGGGAGCTGATTGGCAAAGGAACTGGAGGTTCCCGGGACAGCTGACACAGAAGAGGGAACCAAATTTGTCTGGGCCAGAAAGGCGCTATCAAAGTGGGCGTTGCCTGCTCCCTGCGAAGTTTTAAGAGAACTCTCTGGATCAACGGGAAAGGGGGGAAGGCATAGAGGAATCTGCCCGCCCAGGAGAGGGACAACGCGTCTTGCCAGAAAACACCAGGCCCTGGATCTAGCAAGCAAAAATTGGTCAGTTTTGCGTTGGATGGGGACGCGAAAAGGTCTAACTCTGGAGTGCCCCATCTGTGAAACAGGTCCTCTGCCACCTCCTGTAGAAGTTCCCACTCGTGGACTCTAGCCTGAGAGCGACTCATGAGTGCCTCCTTGTTTGTTGAGGTAATACATCACCGTGGTATTGTCTGTTTGTAACAGGAGAGTACCCGGTGGAATCTCTGACTGGAAGGCTTGCAGAGCGTAAAGTACCGCCCTCATCTCTAAAATGTTGATGTGGAGACGAGATTCTTGGGCGGTCCATATGCCCTGAGACCGCACACCGTCTAGGTGTGCTCCCCATCCGAGACCGGAGGCGTCTGTGGAGAGAGTCACAGTCTGAGACGGCGCTGTGAAGGGAACTCCCGCAAAGAGGTTCCCTGGATGTAGCCATCATTGCCAATCCCGAATCGCGGCATTCGTGATTCGAATTGGCTGCTGCAGATGGTCTTGCCTTTGGTCCCATTGCACCCTTAGCATCCACTGGGTTACCCGCATGTGGAGTCGTGCCATCGGGACTGTTGCAATGGCCGCAGCCATATGTCCAAGCAGGCGAGGGACCAGTCTTGCTGGGAAGGTCTTCCTCACCGACAGGTCCCTGATGAGGGATCTGATGTGTTCCGCTCTGTCTGAGGGAAGAAAGGCTTTCCCTCTGACGGTGTCCAGAACTGCTCCCATGAACTGCAGTTTTTGGGACGGTACCAGGAGAGACTTCTCGTAATTGATGAGGATACCCAGTGACTGGAAAAGGGACTGGGTGCGGTGAATGGCCATCACCAGTGCCTCCTTGGAGGGAGCTATGAGAAGCCAGTTGTCCAGGTAAGGGAACATGTAGTGGCCTTGTCTCCTCAGAGATGCCGCTACGACCGCCATGCACTTCATAAAAACACGAGGTGCCGATGACAGTCTGAAGGGAAGAGCTCGGAACTGATAATGGCGGCTCTGAAACTCGACACGCAGGAACCTCCTGTGCGCTTGAGCAATGGGAATGTGCAGGTAGGCATCCTGCATATCCAAAGACGCCAGAAAAGCGTCCCGCTTCGTATGGGAATTAGGCCCAGAGGGGTCACCATGTGGAAGCGTTTGTAAACGACTAACAGATTGAGGTCGCTGAGGTCCAGAATTGGACGAAGGTCCCCTGTTTTCTTTGGAACCAGGAAGAAGTGAGAATAATATCCTAGTCCTCTCTGGTTCTCTGGAACGTGCTCCAAGGCTTCCTTGTCCAGAAGCGTGAGCACCTCCTGCTGTATGAGCAGGGCGCACTGACCCGAGTAGCCGGAAAGCAGGGGAGGTCTTATAGGTGGGCTGCCTACAAATTCTATATAGTGGCCTTTTTAGACCAGTTGCAGCACCCACCTGTCGGTGGTGATCGACCGCCACCCTGGCAAGTGACGTGCGATGCGACCCCCGACCTTCATTTCCCGTTGATCCTGAGGAGGGGCCGGGGCCAGGAAGGAGTCATGCTGTGGCAGCGTTAGATCCCGCAGGCTGGGCCGACTTTGCGGCTCGTTGGCCTCTGCCTGAGGATGACTTGGCCTGGGCTTTTTGGGTAAAAGAGCCCCTCTGCTGTTGGCCGGAACGCGGTTGTTGCCTTTGTGTCCGGCTACGAAAGAGACTCTGGTTCCTACAAAAGGAACTAGGTCAAGATCTGTACATGGCCTGGACAGATCTGACTGCCTTCCCTGCGTCCTGAAGTTTGGTGATCACCCTCTCAGAGGCTTCACCAAAAAGGACTTCACTGTTGTAAGGAACGTCTAGGATGTTCTTCTGGACGTCCGGGGTAAAACCGGAGACACGGAGCCAAGGGTGTCTCCAGAGACACACGCCTGAGGCTGCAGCTCTGGCCGAAGAGTCCGCAGAATCGATGTGGCTCTGAGCACCTGGTCCCAACATCCGAACTCCCCACGGAGGATGTTCAAACCTCCTCTTTGACCACCATCGGCATCTTCTCAACCAGGTCCTGTCCCTGTTCCCACAGTGCATTCTGGAATTGAACCATGTGGGTGAGGTAATTCAGAGACCTGATGGCGCAAGTGCAGACGATCGCGCCACCCAGGACATCCAATTGCTTGGATTCGGGTCCGGTGGCTTGTGCTCAAGTGCTGAGGTCTCTGAGACCGGTCATGCGAGGCAGTGATGACCAGGAATCGGCCGAGGATGGTTAGCCAGATACTGGTCCTCCTGGGCCTTGTATAGGCGTGGTCAGCCTTCTTCGCCACTGCCGAGTCGACGCGGACGCCACGCAGCCCGGTGACGCTCACAAAGGTGTCCACCAAGGGTGGCACTACCACAGGCTTTGGGTCTTTCTGCCGAAGGTAGCGGGCAAGGCGCTGTCTCTCGGGGTCGAGCTCTTCAGCATCCCACCCTATATTCTTCTGAATGTGCCTCATGAGTTCCGCAAAGGAGGGATCATCTGGAGGAGATCTGGGGAGGTCGTGTGGGTCTGGGGAGGGAACGCTGATGGGAGAAGGAGATCTGGAGCATCCTGAGGTGTCAGATCTAGAATCCTCCACAGACGTGGTGTACCGGCATCGTCTGGGTCTCTTAAGGCTAGGTGGCCCTGAAGTGGATCTTGAGGGAGGTCTTCTATCTGAGGATCTGCCCCTAGGAGGAGGTGTTAGCTCCTTGGGAGTTGGTGACCTTCCTATGGGCCCCTTGGGCGGAGGAGGGGGCGTAGGCGGTGAATGAGTGGGTGGAGGCGGAGCCGGAGTAGGAGGAGGGTGCCTGGCGACCACATCCTTCCTGATGGTGTCCCACCAGAAGGTAAAGAGCTCCTTTACCTCTGCCAAAGTCAAGCCCGACGACGGCCCGGGCGCCGGTGGTCTGTCACCGGGGTCAGGTCCACAGGGGTCTCCCACACCGGGGAAGGTTCCCATGGGAGTCCGACTCCGGTGTCGCCTGCCTGGTCCTCGGGCTGAGTGGTTTCCTCCTCCGATGATTCCTTCCGACCGACATCAGCCTGCGACGGTGGTGCAGTCCTCCTCTCTGGGGAAGCCGACGTCGGTCCCCTGGCCGACGCCCTGGGAGGCGAGCGCCTGGCCGGCGATGGGTGTCTTGCTGTCGCCGGCTCCTGGGAGTGCCGGTGATGCTTGGCTGACTTCGGATGGGTAGACGTTGAGTCTGGCGTCTGTTTTAGGGACGTCAGGTCCTTAGTCTTATGGGGGACCGGGTCTGGCCCAAGCGGAGGCTGGGACACCAACCTGGCGTCGGAGACCCGGCGGCGGGAGGAAGATCTGTGCGCTCCCCAGACTTAGATGAGGCCTTAGAAGGCGTGGATGAAGCCGATGGCCTGGAAGTCTTGAGAAGCTGCAGAGAGGAGGAGGAGCCGCTGGAGGATCTGACCTGAACCGGGGGAGGCTGAGATTGAGCCCTGGAAGGAGAGCGGTCTGACCTCAAGCCAGAGCTTCGGGAGTCCGAGGCCCTCGCCGGGGACCTGGGTCTTTCCTTCTCCCAGTGTTTTCCGGTGTTTGTGGGTCTCCCTGACGACTCCCCTGGAGGAAGGTTCCCTATCCATGGTCTTTAGTTTCTCCTTCAGAGAGAAACGCTGAAGAGCCTTTCTGTGGCGATCCTGGTGCGACTGTTGAAGCCCTGGCAGAAGGAGCAGGCATGGTGTCGTGTTCCGGGCCTAGACAACGCACACAGGCTGAGTGAGCATCCTTGAAGGGGATCTGTTTGCCGCAGGCACACTTCGATGGGTGACCTTCCAGAGAAGTGTTTGGAGAGGACATCAGATGAATCCAAATCCGTATAAGAAACAGAGAATGTCGTAGTTCTGAGTCGTCGCACGGTAGAAAGTGACCGAGAGGCTGATGCTTGTGATGTCGACGGCGGGAAAAGAACTGGGGATTGTGGAGGGATCGCCTCCTTATGTACTACGCCTGATGTCGGGGGCGGGACCGACGTGGGAGTCGGTCCCCGCTGAAGACTGCTAGCTAGAAAATTTCCGTGGGGTCCTGGCACCCGATGGCTTCAGTCCTAATGGTGTAACCTGCTGCAAGAGCTGTATCTCGAAGTAAGATCTAGCTGAACCCCTGGCATGGCTATTCAATAACTCCCTATAGTTGGAGTGGTTCTGAAAGATTGGACGATAGCGGGAGTTCTGCTCCACAAGGGGGGAGACTAGGCAAGGCAAGGCAAGGCAAAGTTTATTTAAAAGACGCCCAATCCCTGAGGCTCTGGGCGCCATACAATCAATTTAAAACAAACATTTTAGCATGATAAATATAAAGTAAACATATAAGTACAAATAATTTCAAAACTAAATGGTTAAATATAAAACTATATCAAACCATAAATTAAACTAAATTAAAGCTTTAGAAAAGAAAAGGTCTTTAGTTGAGCCTTAAAAGCATCCACCGATGGAGCCTCTGACCATAGTTGGTAAAGAGTTCCACAGAATAGGGGCCATGCACTAAATGCCCTATCACCAGCTGATTTCAACCTAGTTCTGGGAATGGCCAGGAGGCATTCATTGGAGGAGAGAGGCGCATGGAGAGAACAGGTGACAGAAGATCTAACAAGTAACCAGGGCCCTGTCAGTGTAGGGCCTTATAGGTAAGAAGACCTACCTTAAGAGGACTCTCCACCTAACTGGCAGCCAGTGCAATTTCATAGAACAGGTGTAATATGACAAAACTTTGTTGCGGTCAACTTAACCGGGCAGCTGCGTTTGCACCAGCTGCAATCGGCGGAGAGATCCTCCGTGACCCCAGATAGAGCGCTACATAGTAATCAAGCCTAGATGTAACTAAGGCATGTATTAAAGTAGGAAGGTCCAGAGGCGGAACAAGAGATTTAATTCTGGCAATGTTTCTGAGGTGGTAAAACAAGTACGAACCACAGAGGATATATGACCTCCATGGTTAGATCCCTATCAAGAATCACGCCAAGATTTCGTGACCAGGCGGAGGCTTCAATGGCACAGACCCTAGGACAAGCCCAGTTTCTGTGTCAGAGGCCATCTTATCACGAACCTGTTAGACTCACTACTAATACCTCCGCCTTATCGGGTTCAGCCGCAACCAGCTGGAGGCCATCCAGTCATTAATCTCGGTCAGACAGATATTAATCACATCCACTGCATTGGATGTTCCTGGGGCAAAGGAAAAATATAGCTGAGTATCATCAGCATAGCAATGAAAACTCAAGCCATATTTCCTAATGATCCCACCCAGAGGCAGCATGTACACTGCGAACAACATTGGAGCCAGTACTGACCCCTGGGGAACTCCACAAGGAAGCAGACCAGGTATAGAAGAGAAATTTCCCTAGGAGTATAGGGACTAGGAGCATCCAGGGAACTACAGACCTATTTCATCTTCATAGCATGTTGGTCTCCTCTCCATAGCAGGTAAACTAATGGAGACATTAGTCAAAGAGGACCAAGTTGAACCACCTAGGGAAAAATGGGCACCAGGACAGCAGACAGCATGGGTCTCAGAGGGAGGTCTTGTCTGATCAACCTTTTTGTGTTCTTTGAGATGATAACTAGAGCAATAGATAAGGGAAAAGCAGTGAAGCTGCTATATTTCAACTACAGTAAGACGTTTGTGCAGCACAGAAGGCTGCTAGGAAGTTAGAGGACAAGAAAACAGTGAAGGATCTAGTTAGAGGGTGGGTGAAGGGGGAGATGGCAGAGAGTGGTGATAAATGGGGTCATGACAGGGGAGAGAGAGGACGTGAGTGGGGAGCCACAGGATTCTGTCCTGTGGCCGGTCCCTTTCAGTATGTTCAATATCAGTGACATAGGAGAAGGACTACAAGTCATGATGTTCCTCTTAGCATATGACACCAGGTTCCATGGCAGGGTAGATGGTGAAGATGATGTTAGGGAGTTGTGAAGAGACCTGTAAAAATTAGAGAGGTGGTCCAACATTTGGTAGTTAAAATTCAATGCTAAAATCTGCAAAGTGATGCACACTGAGGGATTTAAAGGAGGGTGGGACACATTCAAGGGGAAGGTAAGGGTGACGGGGGTGGGTAGGGGGACAGAGCAACATGTAGCAAGTGAGCATGAGCAGCAAAACAAGCACTTGGAAGGACTTCAGGCCTACTTCTGCTGGTATTTCCTATGTTAGGGAACAAGAATACTGGATGGGAAGTGTTAAGTTGGACATTACCAGAGGAAAGAAAAAATTACTCACCTTAGTAATTGTGTTTCTTCTAATGGAGTCTTGCTGTATTCTGACAATATGCAGTTAGCCCCAGCACTTGAACTGCTCCGGAGATGAAAGAGTTAACTCTATGCTATGAGCATAGAACGTTGAGCTCGTGCTCGGTTCAAACCTGTGTCTGCTGCACTTTCAAGTGTAACTGTCAGATTCTTATGAGCCAAGACTAACTAAGTACACCTATAATGTGGAAATTGTAAACAAACACTAGCCCTAAGGGCAACCAAAAGTTTTGGAATCCCAAAGACTCAAGTCGAGAACCCCAAAACAAAAAACTCAGGTAGTGAATTTAAATACAGGTTACTCGCCTGTAACAGGAGTTCTAGGAATGGTATATGTTGTTCATCCACACTGTCTGGCAGGTTCATTGCCGCTTTAAATCTTGCTGGAAGGTCTTCAAGCTGGCTCCTCCACCCACCCACCGGTGATAAACTCGGCTCCGCCCCATGACACCAGATCTAGCCACGCTGGAAGCCAGGCTGTGCGTCAGGCTGGGGAGGTGGGTGGGTCCCTGTGGATGAACAACATATACCATTCCTAGAACTCCTGTTACAGGTGTGTAACCTGTATTTCTAAGGACATAGATATGTTGTTCATCCACAATGTCTGGCAGACTCCTAGCAGTTCTCCGGGAGAAAGGAGGCAAGGCGCACACCCCCTACTTGGGAAATAAAGACTGGAGAACCGAGGCCCCAAAACCAGCATCCCGGTGTGATTCAAGGTCGACGTGGTAGTGGGTGATGAAGGTGTGTGCTGACTTCCAGGTAGCAGCCCTGCAGATTTCCTAGATAGGGACGTCCCTGGAAGCAGCCACCGATGCAGCTGTATGGTGGGTAGAATGAGCTCTTATCCCTCTGGGAGGCTCCATGCCCGCCAACCTATATCAGAGATCTATGCAGGAGGTGACCCACCTGCCTATCATCCGCTTGGCTGCAGGTCTGGCGTAGGTGACAAACAGCTGGTGAACCTCTCCGAACTTCAGCCATCCGCTCCTTGTAATAAGCGAGCGCTCTTCTAGAGTCCAAAGTATGGAGCCTATATTCTGCCTCCGAGGTGTGACGGGGGTAGAATACCGGCAGAGTCAACACCTGGTTAAGGTGAAACTCCGACACCACCTTCGGAAGGAACTTCGGGTGGGGGCGAAGGACAACCTTGTCCCTGTGGAAGACCAGATCAGGAGACTCAAGGAAAGCGCCTGGAGCTCTCCCATCCTTCTGGCTGACGTGATAGCCACCAAGAAGGCGGTCTTCCACGACAGGTGAGAGATGTCACACCTGTGCATCGGTTCGAATGGCTTGCCCATGAGCTTAGCCAATACCAGCAGTAGATCCCACGGAGGTGGAGGTTCTCGCACCAGAGGGGATATGTGATCAAGGCCTTTGGAAAAGTGCCCGACCACCTTCTCCTGCGCCACCGACTTTTTCCCGGCCCGCGCCCGGTAAGCAGAGATGGCTGCCAGATGTACCTTAAGGGTCGCTGACCGAAGCCCTTGCTGAGAAAGGGACCACAGGTAGTCCAGAATGCTTGCCAAGGAACAGGAGGAAGGGTCCAGGCCCTTGCTCTGACACCAAATGGAGAATCTCTTCCATTTGAAGGCGTAGCATTTTCTAGTCGACTCCTTACGGGACGCCTCAACGATGTTGAGGACCTCGTCGGAAAGACCCAAGGTCTGGCACTCTAGCCGCTCAGGAACCAGGCCGTCAGGTGCAGGGACTGAAGGCCCGGGTGTAATATCTTCCCCTGATTAACTGAGATCAGGTCCAGGCGGGCTGGAAGCCGCCTCGGGAGCCTGGAGCTGAGACTGAGGAGATCTGGATACCAGAACTGGCGGGGCCAGTCTGGGGCTACCAGAATCACCTGTGCATTGTCCCTCCTCGCCTTGAGAAGCACCTTGTGGATCAAGGGAAAATGGGGAAAAGGCGCAGAAGAGACCCGGGGTCCACGGCCTCGAGAAGGCATCCCCCTGCAGCGAGCCCTGCTGAGGGGGCGGCATGAAACAGTCTCAGCTGATTCTCCTGGAAGCAAACAGGTCCACCTGAGGCGACCTCAGTGGGAGAACAGATCTTGTACTACCTCCAGCAGGACAGACCACTCGGGGGACGCAGCCCCTATCCGGCTTAGGGCATCGGCCAGGGTGTTGGAGGCTCCTGCCACATGGATGGCAAGGAGAGCCGCCTCCAGGCTGCGCACGAGTGACCAAATGCGGAGAGCTTCCCTGCACAGAGGCATGGAGCGCGTCCCACCCTGGCGGTTTAGGTAGTACGTGGTCGTGGTATTGTCCGTCTGGACCTGGACCACTTGACCCTGTATAAACGGAGCGAAGGTGGTGAGGGCTAGACGAACCACTTGAAGCTCCAGCAGGTTGATGTGGCATCGGGACTCCCGAGGGGACCAGAGGCCGTGCGCTCTGTGCTCCCCCAGATGGGCACCCCAACCCAGAGAGGCATCGGTTGATAGAGAGACCATCAGCTTGGGGCGGACGAACGGGATGCTCTCCTGATGTGCTGGAACGGTCCACCAATGGAGGGCGTTCCACATCCCCTGGGTCACTGTCGCTAGCTGATCCGAGGGATCGGAGTGCTGTGACCACTGGCTGGCCAGCCCCCACTGAAGGGGATGGGCACTAACGAGCCCAACGGACCACGCTGGTGCAGGCCGCCATGAGGCCCAGGAAGTCCCGAGCAGGGCTAATTGCCCAACCTGAAATGACTGGGCAAAGGAGGAAAGAACTCAGCCCTGTCCTGGGGAGCCGTGCTCTGGCTCGCAGAGAGTCAAGCTCTGCCCTGATGAATTGGATCACCTGCTTTGGCACGAGTTCCAACTTGGCCTCGTTGATAAGGAGGCCAACTTGAGAACAAACCTGGAGGGCCAGATCCCTGGACCGCTCCACCTCCATTCTGGAGGAGGCCGCAATCAGTCAGTCGTCCAGGTAGGGGTACACCTGGACCCTTCGGCGCCGCAGGAATGCTGTCACCACTGCCATGCATTTGGTGAAGACCCTGGGAGCTAGGGAAAGGCCGAAGGGCATGGCCCAGAACTCGTAGAGGGAACCCTCTGCCCTGAAGCAGAGGAATCGCTGGTGGGACGGACAAATTGGGACGTGAAAGAACGCGTCCTGGAGGTCCAGAGAACAGAACCACACGCCTCATTCCATGGATGGAATGATCTGAGCCAGAGTGACCATCCTGAAGGTTCGAGACCTTAGGAACCTGTTCAGGTCGTGCAGGTCTAGAATGGGGCGCCAGCCCCCTGTCCGTTTCGGGACCAGGAAGTACCTGGACACAAACCCTGGGTCTGGTGGAGGATCCGTCACCTTCCTGATCATCTCCTTTTCGAGGAGCAGAGCAATGTCGGTTCGATGAGCCGACAGAGAGGCTGCGGACCCCGTAGCCCCCCCCCCGTGGGGTGACAGCTCGGAAGGGCGGGGCCTGCTCAAACTCCAGAGGCAGACCCTTTCCTACCACCTCCAACACCCAACGGTCCATGGTGATAGCAGACCAGGCGGAAAGGAAGTGGTGGAGCCGTCCCCCCACCGGGGGAAACCAGGGGGAAGCGATGTGGCTGGGGGCAACACCCATCAACCCGTCACTGGTCAGGCTTGGAGGAAGGACTGGCCGAGGGACCTCCTGGGCCTTTCCCTCCCAGCGTCCTGTTGGAGGAAGCTGCAGGCTTGGCTTTGGGGTGCCATGTGCGAGCCTGCTGGCCCAGATGCTGGTGTTGCTGGGCCGGACGTGCTGCAGGGGCAGAAGGTCAAAAGCACTTATGTTGCTGACGACAGCCCTTGTCCTTCTGAGCGGACGTGACCGAGTCCAAGGTGGCGTTGGACTTTTCGATCCTCTGGAGGTGGTCTTCCACTCCAGGGCTGAACAGGTCGGTCCCAAAGAAGGGGACGTCCGCTAACTTGTGCTGGGTATCCGTCGTAAAGGTGGAAATCCTCAGCCAGGCTCAGCAGCACATGGCTACTGCGGACGCTACTGACCGGGCACAGTAGTCTCCGAAATTTAGAGCCGTTTGGAGCTGCTGTTTCACCACTGCCCTTCCCTGATCCCGCACCTGCTTGACCGTAGTCTGCAGGACAGCTGGGAGATGAGGGATCACCTCATCCAGGGAGCCTATGAGGGCGTGGGAGAAGTGCACCATCAGTACGGCCGAACTGGCCTGACGGAGGCCGAGGGAGGACACAGCATATACCTTGCGCCCGGCATAGTCCAGCTTTTTGGACTCCTTGTCGGGGGGCTTATCAACATCCTTAGCGTTCCCGGAGCACCGGAAAACGCTATCGGTGACCAACCCCTCTGCAGAGGGGTGTTCCGAAAAAACGGACAAAGAGCCAGTAGGGACCGCATATTTCCTGGCCAAAGGCGCAGGACAGGAAGCTGGCTGCTGCCAAAGTTCCAAGGATGAGCCAACAATGTCTTCAGCCACCGGAAAGGCCCCCGTGGGAGAATCCCCTCAGTCCAGTATCTCCATCAGAGGATACTTGGCCCGCTTGGATACGGGCTCGAGCTGCATCCTGGTGGACTCCGAGATGAGCCACAGCAGACCCATGAACGATGATGGGCTCTCGTCCATCGACTGCCCCCCGGAGGACTCTAGGTCAAGGGGCCTGGAAAACAGGGAGGAGTCGTCGTCAGACTCCGAGGAGTCTGCGAAGAGCTGCCTGGGGCCTGAGCCACCCTCCACCCGCCAAGGACGGTCGGGAGTGAGGGTGACAACTGGTGGGGCAGACCCTGACCCGACCGAGAATCCTTGGTCGGAGCCCCCGATTTCGGTTGTGGAGGTTCCACCACAATCAGTGAGGCAGCTGGTTTCGGCCAAACAACCGGCCCAGGCTTGGGCACCTCGACCACTGCGAGGGGTTGTTTCGGCCTTTCGGGCGACAGCCACTTAATGGCCGGAGAAGGCGACAGAGTCAGCTTATTCCCGGACAATAAGAGCTGCTGCCACATTAAATCCTCGTAGCGCCGACGCAACTTGCACCGGAGCCTATCCTCCGAAGAGGACGACGAGGATGAGT
Organism: Neoceratodus forsteri; assembly: GCA_016271365.2. NCBI lineage: Eukaryota > Metazoa > Chordata > Ceratodontiformes > Ceratodontidae > Neoceratodus > Neoceratodus forsteri. Next base: position 1,416,835,049 of record CM028132.1, read on the forward strand.
GGCGCCGCCGCTTTCCATGGTGCTGAGACCGCTGACGTCGACGGGACCTGGAAGAGGTCCAAGACCGAGACCTTTGGGAATTCCTAGGGTGGGTCTGAGAGGGGGCGGGGGAAACCTGCTCCTCCCTCAGTTCAGGGACCTTAACCAGGGACTCCGGCACAGGAGGCACAGGCAAGTCCTCGGTTTCCACCGGGGGAACCAGTGAAGAAGGGTTGTCTGCTTTTCCAGTCGACAAACCATTCGACGAGTCGAGAAAAATCTCGACTGCGTCAACGGTTGTCTCAGCCAGCTGACCTGACGGGGACATCAAGAAGCCAGCGGCCTTAGTCACAACCTCGACCGAAGTAGAATGTCGACAGTGGATTTACCTTTGGAGTTGTCCTTTTTGGACCAAGAGGAATGTCCCGAAGGCCCTTCTCCCTTGGTGGAGAGGGATTGCAAAGCTCCTTAAAAGAAACTGTGTAGGAAGAGCCCAAGGAGAGTGGGATAAATGCCGCGACCGAGGATGATGATGATGCGGCCTGGGCTGCCTCCTCCTCGAAGGCAATTATCTGCTCCAGCTGTTCAGCCGAGCCCGCAGCCGCGGACACCGCCCAACAGGCCTCCTTCAACTTGACCGGAGGTAACGTGTCTCGGGTCGCCCCAACAGCAATCGGGCAGCGCGGTCCTCCAAGACTGAAGCCAAAAAGGATTTGCATAACTCACAGGCCTGTGAGTCATAGCAGAGTCCAAGGCAATAAACACACATGGAGTGCAGATCGGTCCGGGACATCTTCGGCCCACAGGGGCACCAACAAAATCCAGGAGTCGATCTGTCCATCGCAGCCGAAAAGGAAAAGGAAGACCAAAGTCTTTTAAATTTAAGAATGAGTTTCAGTTTGACTGAAAAGTGTGGATCCAGGCCTAAAACGCAGAGCGCTAAGGAGGGAACCTGAGCTTCCAAGTGGTAAGGAAGATCTGGCATCATTGGACGGAGCAAAGAGTTTTACCACCCGGGTGGGTGGAAGGAGCCAGCTTGAAGACCTTCCAGCAAGATTTAAAGCGGTAAGGAACCTGCCAGTAAGTGTGGATTGAACAACATATCCACGTCCCTAGAATCCCACCTCTTTACAAGGCCCCTGTCAGGGTGAGTAATCCTATCTCTTTACAAGGCCCTGGTCAGGGAAAGTAATCCTTCTTCTTTACAAGGCCCTGGGTCAGGGAACTAATCCTACCTCTTTATAAGGCCCTGTTCAGAGGGAAGTAATCCTACTTTTCTACAAGGCCCTGGCCAGGCCCTATCTGGACTGCTCATTGCAGTTCTGGGCTCCTTAATGCAGAAAGGATATTGAGGCTGTGAAGAGGGTGCAAGTGAGGAGACCAAATGAACAAGGATATGGGGAATAAATGCTACAAGGAGAGGCTGGTGGGCCTCATTATCTCCTGGGTGGCCATTTTGTGTCAGGGTAAGCAATGGATAGTTTGGACTTCATACGAAGCTATTGGAAGTAACGAGTTAACACGTTCACTCTGGAGAAACAGAGGATGAGAGGTGATATGATCTCAATCTTCCGCATACTCAAAGGTATCAACGAGGACTGAACAAACAGATGTTTGATCTTGTGTGTCCCAGAAGGATGCAAGGGCTTGCCCTGAAGCTCAGAAGTGGTAAATTTGGTGGTGGGGGTGCTGCTTGGTGAACCTATGAAACAGCCTAAAAGCAGACAAAGTGAATATGAAGACAGTACAGGCCATCAAGGTACAGTTTTCTTCAACCTTGTAATACAGAACTGTGTAGAAAAAGTACAGTTACGCAAGAACTTACCGTAACAGTAGATCTTCGAGAGAGGCTCTTGCAGTAGGTAATTACATATAGGACTGATGCCGGCCGGCGGCAGGACCCCACGGAAAAATTTCTAGCTAGCAGTCCCTGGCGGGGACCGCCCCCACGTCAGGTGACCGGCATCATACGACGTCGGTATAAAGGGGCGGTCCCAGACGCCCGCCTTCCAGTTCTTTCCCGCCACAGGCCCGGAAGGCCCAGACGAGAGAGAAGCAGACATTTCCCTCAATGGAAAAGGAGCTGAAAAAGCCTAGGGGGATGAAGGGCGGGAAGGTATTACCTACTGCAAGAGCCTCTCTCAAAGATCTACTGTTACGGTAAGTTCTTATGTAACTGTACTATCTTACTTCAAGAGGGCTCTTGCAGTAGGTAATTACATATAGGACAGAATTCCAAGCAGTCTGGAACAAATGAAAGGCACCGGGAAGAGGAACTACTCCAAAAAGTAGCCAATAATCTAGCAGGTCTCAAGAAAGGAGGCCTTGCAAGACAGCTAACCCGAAGCCTGCTCTACAGCGAGAGGCAATGTCCAAACTGTAATGTTCAGTAAAGGTATGGACTGAAGTCCAAGTGGCGGCAGCACAGATGTCTGCCGCAGACACGTTCTTGAAACAAGCCGCAGAGGCTGCTACTCCACAAGTGGAGTGACCTCTGACTTGACCCGGTAGGGTCTTGTTGTACTTGTCATAACAGAAAGTGATGCAATGGGCCAATCATTTTGATAGGCATTGCTTAGAGACAGCATTGCCTTCTCTTTTGTGAGCAAAAGAGGCAAACAAGTGATCAGTCTTTCTGAGATCCTTCGTCCTATCGGTGTAGTATCTCAGGATCCTGTGAACATTCATGGTATGGAGCAGGTATTCTCCTTGATTGGAGTACTGCGTGAAGAAGGCAGGTAATTCAATAGACTGATTCAAGGTAGATTCCGCTACCACCTTCGGGAGAAACTTAGGATTTGTGCGAAGAGCTACTCGTTCTTTGTGAAAAATCAGATAAGGGATTTTGCACATAAGGGCCTGGAGCTCAGAAATTCTGCGAGCAGAAGTAATGGCCACCAAGAAGAGCGTCTTCCACGATAAAAACTTCAAGCTCATGGAAGCCGTGAGGCTCGAAAGGAGGAAGGGTAGTTTCGAGGACAAAGTTCAAGTCCCATGGGGAGCTAGAATCCGGACAAGGGGCCTGAGATGAAGGACCCCTCTGAGGAAAGTTTTAGATACCTCCAGCTGGGCAAATGTCTTGTCCGTGAAAGGGACATGGTAGGCTGAAATAGCCGCCATGTGGACTTTCAAAGAGGAGTGGCTAAGACCCAGGTCAAAAAGATGACGCATGTACTCAAGCAGAATGGTCGCAGGGCAGGAAAAGGGTTCCACCTTCCTGGCCGCAGCCCAGATAGAAAATCTTTTCCATTTCATGGCGTAGGTGGACCTAGTGGCGGGTTTTCTAGCCTCCACGAGAATCTCGGCCACCTTAGGAGAAACGCCAAAACGAGATTGAGCTAAGTCTGCAGGAGCCATGCGTGAAGTTGAAGGGACTTGAGTCCCGGATGGACCAGGGTCCCCTGATCCTGGGTCAGCAATCCTGGAGATAAAGAAAGAGGAAGAGGAGGAACCTCTGAGTATTGTTGTAGAAGACAGAACTAAATTTGCCTGGGCCAGGAAGGAGCGATCAGAATCATTCTCGCTCCTTCTAAGGCCAGCTTCTGTAACACACGAGGGACCAGAGGAATCGGGGAGCATAGACAAATCTGTCCTTCCAGCTTAGAGATAAAGCGTCGTTCCAGAAAGCGTCTCGCTCTGGAACAAGCAAGCAAAAGATTGGAAGCTTTGCGTTTTGGGAGGAAGCGAACAGGTCTGTCTGAGGAGTCCCCCAAATCTGGAAGATGCTTTTTAGAACTTTTTCGTCCAATTCCCACTCGTGTGGTAGAGCCGACGAGCGACTTTGTCTGCCAGGACATTGTCGACTCCCGGAACATGGATCGTCGTGAGGTGAAGGTTGTGAAGCGTTGCCCAATCCCAAACCCTCATCACTTCCCTGCACAGCGGGTAGGACCGAGTCCCTCCCTGCTTGTTGATGTACCACACCACGCAAATGTTGTCCGTTTGGACAGCTAGGTGACGGGAAGGATGAATTGGTGAAGGGCCTGGACAGCATACAGCACTGCTCGAAGCTCGAGCACGTTGATATGGAGAACTATCTCCATCTTTGACCATAGGCCCTGGGTTCGGTGAGGGCCCAGATGGGCTCCCCAACCTTCGCCTGAAGCGTCCGTGGTCAGAGTCTGATCGGGGGGAGGATGAAAAAAGGGGACCCCGAATAGGTTCTCTGGAACCATCTACCATTGCAAGTCTCTTACCATCGGCGAGGAGATCAGAACTAGATGATCTAGATCGTCTGTCCGTTGATCCCACTGAGATCAGAGAGTCCACTGAGAGATCCTCATGTGGAGGGCTGCCGCGGAACAGTTGGGATGGCCGCCGCCATAAGCCCCAGTAGACGAAGCACTGACCTCGCCGGGACCCTCCTGCATTCCGATAGGAGGGAAATCTGAGACTGGAGGGAGGCGCCCCTGTCCGGAGGCAGAAAGGCCTTGCACAGTGATGTGTTGAGAATTGCCCCGATGAACTGGAGCCTCTGTGAAGGCTCCAGGTGAGACTTGGAGTGGTTGATGGTAATACCCAGGCCAGTGAAAACCGGCTGGGTGGGGGAGAGAAAATGCAGGAGTTCCTCCCTGGATGAGGCCGCCAGGAGCCAGTCATCCAGGTAGGGAAAAACCTGAGCTCCCAAAGAACGCAGGTGGGCCGCAACCACTGCCAGGCATTTGGAAAAGACTCAGGGGGCCGAGGAAAGACCAAATGGGAGCGCCTGGAATTGGTAGTGGACCCCCTGGAATGCAAACCTGAGGTACTTTCGGTAAGGAGGGGGATGTGCAGGTACACATCCTGCATATCTAGTGCACAAAGCCATTGACCCGGCCGAAGCAGGGGCAAAAGGGTTTGAAGGGAAAGCATCCTGAACCTCTTGTATTCCACATACAGGTTCAGAGAGCTGAGATCGAGAATAGGTCTGAGATCTCCTGTCTTCTTTGGTACAAGGAAGAAGTGGGAATAGTAACCCGTCCCGTAGAGGTGAGGGGGGATGGGTTCTATAGCCTGTTTCGCAAGGAGCGCCGAGATTTCGTCCCTGACCAAAGGAAGATGGTCCCTTGAGTAAGCGGAGTTCAGAGGGGGGTGACGCAGAGGTTTCTGTAGAAACTCTATGGAGTGCCCCTCTGCTATGATCTAAAGCACCCATGAATCCGATGTTATCCTCTCCCCAACCGGAAGGTGGAGGGAGAACCTCCCTCCTACCGGTTCCTCCAGGGCTGCCGGAGGCGGTGGGAGAGGGAAGGAGTCAGGTGGTGTGAGGCAGCGCCGCAGCTGGGGCACCCGCTGCTTTTTTGGGCGGCAGAGGCCTGGCAGCTGTGGGGGCCCGACGTTTAGTGGCCCGCCTTCCCTGGGATTTTGTATGAGGCTGGCTGCATCTGCGAAAGGGACGGCGCTGTGGGGGATGGGGACAGTACATTGAATCGACAGATTTAAGGGCCATCCCCTTCTCCTGCAGATCAGTGATGATGTCCTTGACATCACCACCGAAAAGCACAGAACCCCTGAAAGGTGCTTCTTGGATCACTGACTGCACCTCGGGGACCAGACCTGATACACGGAGCCATGCGTGACGCCGAAGACTGACGGCAAAGGCAGAACTCCGTCCTGCGGTGTTCACTGCCTCGTAGGTTGTCTTCAAAATATGATGACTGGCCGAACGAGCAGAATGGACTAGGTCGGCCAACTCCTGCTTGACTTGGGAGTCAGGTAAAGAGTCGATCTTAGATTCCGCCTGGGTAAGGATGGTCTTCTGGTAATCCCCCATCCCATATGTGCTACATAGTTCAGGGCCCTAATCCCCAGTGTGGAAGAAGCGTAGATCTTCCTTCCATACCGATTCAGAAAGCGAGATTCCTTATCCGGGGGAGACGAGCTCAAGTGTTTTGGGTGTGCTGACCGGCCGTGAGCGGCGCTAATCACAACCGAGTCTGCACGGGGGTGAGAGTCTAAAAAGTCTACACCCTCCGGAGCCTGGTATAGCCTGTTCGACTTCCTGGAAGTGGGGCTAAAGCCGACGGTTGCTTCCAAATCGTGGAAACAAGGTGGGCGGAGGCTCGATCCAGGGTGGCACTAGGGTAGGAGCCGTAAGGGGTAAGTCCAGATGTTCGGCGAGTTTAACCCGTTGAGGATCTGGCTCTAAGGAGTGCCACTGATGGACCTACTGAATCTTCCTGAGCAACTCCGTGAAGGAAGGATCCTCCGGAGGAGACTTCGGAGGAGTCCGCGGCCGGGGTTTAGACAGAGAGCGTGGCTCGTCGTCTTTCTCGGAACATCCATCGGAAGCCTCCGAGGAGCACGAGAGAGAAGAGGAAGAATCTGAAGCAGAGTAAGACTCTCTGGCTCGACTAGGGGGAGGAACGGGTTCCTTGGGGGGGAATCCCCGAACGCGTGTCCTTCCCCTCTCTGGGTCCCGAGGGAAGGGCCCGGGAATCCGGAGGAGGAGAGGGAGTGTGCCATCTGGGGCGTACAGGAGGCGGAGGTGGCACCATCGCCGTAAGATGGCTCTCTACTTCCTTGGTGAGCTGAGCCTTGGCCTCAGCCCACCAGGAGGCAAGAGTCTCCTGCAGATCCACCGGCGGTCTGGGGGCGGTGGAGGAGGAGGAGGGGGATAGGTGTACGGAGGAAATCCGTAGGGGGAGTATCCGTAACCCAGCTGCGGGTATACCGGAGCCGGGTACTGCGGCGTCGGCACCAGGTACTGCGGACCTGGGAAAACCGGCGTCGGATAAGACGGCGGATACCCAGGCACTGGAGGCGCTGCCGGAGCAGACGGCCCAGCCAGGTACTCCACGGGCGGATCAGTCGGGATAGGCCCGTGGGGTGGAGGGCCCGATGGAAGAGGAATATCCCCCGCCGGCGTCGGAGGGGCTGGTATCGGAACCGGCGTCGGTGGGGCTGGTGTTGGAGGAGCCGACGCAGGGGCCGGCGTCAGATCCGGCTCTTCAGGAAGAGGATCGGACGGTAACCCAGGGTCCCGAGCCTCGTCCGGGGACGGAGGGGAAAAATCCCCAGGGTCGGGCAGGGGGGGACTGGGGCTCCCCTGACGGCAGCGAAAGCCGCGGGAGCCTGGGATGACAGACGCCGGGCAGGGTCTGCCAGAGGCTCCGGAGGCCCGGGCGCACGCCGGAGGAGCCGGCATGAGGCTTATGGCCGGAATCCGGCGGACGCCAGAGGGCCGGGCGTCCGACTGGGGTCCCTCGCCGGAGGCAGGCCGAGAATGGGAAGAGGCCTGGTCCGAGGGAGCTGCCGCGGCGTCGCCCGAAGGGTCGAGCGTCTTAGCTGCCTTCTCCCGGCGTACGTCAGAGGAGCCGACGTCCGGCTTAAGGGAGGTGCCCGCAGCAGTAGGCCGCTGGCCTGCGGCGGTACTGGGGGCTAGAGTCTCCTTTTGCCCGGAGACACCCGGCGGGCTCAAACGCGAACCCGACGGGCGGGCCGACGCCTCCTCCAAAGCCTTGGAGGCTGCCGTCGGGCGATCCCCCGGAGGGGATGTTACCTTGTCCGCGACTCCGGCCGGAGTCGCAGAGGAGGGGGCCTTCTCCCGGTGCCTTTCCTTGTCCTGCTTCTTATGCCCTTCAGGGGAGGTCGACGCCTGCCGAAGTTTCTTCAACTCCTTCTCCATCGTGGACATCTTCTTTTTGAGGAGATGGGCTTCGAGGGACTGCAGGCGTCGTCTGCGGGTGGCCGCGTTGAATCGAAGGCAGTGTGGACACTGGTATACCGCGTGGTCGGGGCCCAAGCAGAAAAGGCAGAGGGAGTGACCGTCTTTGTGAGGCAGTTGGGCGCCGCACGAGTCGCACTTATTCTTTGAAGGGGACGACATAAACCGACGTTCACCTGACGAAAGAAGAATAAAATTCTATACTGAAAACTTGTTCGGAAAAACCGACGAAGTAACAGGACTGAGTGATAAGAACTTAACCGCGAGGCGCTGCACGAGCTGACGGCGGGAAAGAACTGGAAGGCGGGCGTCCGGGACCGCCCCTTTATACCGACGTCGTATGACGCCGGTCACCTGATGTGGGGGCGGCCCCGCTGTGGACCGTTAGCTAGAAATTTTTTCAGGGGTCCTGCCGCCGGCTGGCGTCAGTCCTATATGTAATTACCTACTGCAAGAGCCCTCTCGAAGTAAGATCTTCATATCCCTCTATTGTACTTTAGTAACAATGTTTTAAACACACGGTTTCAAACTATATTGAAGACCTTACAGCAAGAATCATCACAAATGGTCTTAGATCATCAGAAGATATTCAGTATCCACCACTTTTCACTAAAACCCTAGTGGGACAGTCTTTTTTTTCCTGGCATTGGCTCCAAGTTACGGAATGGTGTTTCAGTTAGACCATCCACTGGACCTCGTTACATACTGTGCTTTTTCACTTTTATGCAGTAATAGGTTAGATTAGAGTTCTTAGATCTCAGTTAATTACTGTGCTTGTTATATTGTGTCCTTTTATAAATGTACATGTATTTATCAAAAATTTGTTTTACTGTTTTTCCTTGTTCTCATATATTTTCCCTGCCTTTTGTTTCTGCCCCTTGAGCCCAGTGGTGGCCCCCATCACTGACCCACCTCAGGGATTTACAGGTCAACCATCTGTGGTGGCCTACCCCATAGGGTTGTGCAGTGCCTGTGTGGGACACCAGGTGAGTTGGGGTATTGTCCTCCGTTTTGTCCCCAGGGTGTTGTACATGCAATGACATGCATGAATGGTTGTGCAGACATACCACATCTGCCGATCCCCTCCACACTGTTCCTGCCAGTGCTGCCAAACTGCCTCTGCCAAGTGGAAGCACCCCCAACCCGAGGGAGGAGAGCCCGCGTCAAATACTCCACCCTACCCTTTCCTGGCTGGCCCCCAAGAGACCCTGGTCTGTTTCTGAATCTGGGTCACCAGTGTAGTTTGTGGTGTGGTATCCAGCGCCTCAACCCACCAAGCCAATGGACCAGTTCAACTGTTTTATAGTATCTTTTCTAATTAATTAGTTTATTGGTGTAAGATGAAAATTACTGATAAGGAAACAGTGAAAATGAGCCCCGGCTCAAGGAGTACTCCAATTCAATATGTGAATTAACCAGACTACTGCTATATACACATTCACATATGCATAGGTCTACATGGCAGGAATATAGTGGCACAACTCCCATTGTGGCAGCCTGATGCAGCTGTTCCAGCGAGTCTTGCATCATCATGGTTGAACAGAACATTCCCTGCCCCACACCACAAGCTGAGAACGACATTATTCAGTCATGAAAAATGCTACCAGCACTTGGCCCAAACTACTACTCGGCTCTGTTTTCAGATGGACTTGCAGCAGTAGGTGAACGTTTCATACCAACAACTGTAAAGCAGCAGTTCATGTTAAATGTGCTTTTTACATGCATTTTTATTCCCTACATCTTTTCAACCCTCCATGTTGATCTCCACTGTTCATTTTCATTACCAAATCCATTTATATGGTGCCACATTTCATGCTAAGGTTTTGTGGCCTGCAGCTAGCCCTGGTTTCTCCAATGTCCTGTAAGGTCAAGGAGCAGAGTCTGTTGCATGCCACTACATCTCCTTCACAAGACGAGAAATGCTAAGCAAAGGGTGTTCAAATATAGTTGATAATACCATGCTGATGAAAAGCTGGGGGCAGTCATATTTAATGAAGCACTCTTCTGAATATTTTTAAATAAAAACAAAAACCCTAATGCAGCCTCAAAATGGTGAAAAGGGCATCTCACAAGACAGAAAAAGGCAGTCTAAAATCGAATGAGAGGGTGCAGGTACACAGTTTTTGCTGTAACTTGAACTGCTGCTTTAACAGGGCTGCTTCAAACACAGTAGTCAAGCCCAGAGTGCATTCCTGCAATCGTCTACCTGTCTCTGCAGCAGCCCGTGGCCTGTCCAGCTCCATGGGCTGAGGGTTTTCTGGCGGTTCCTGCATTTCTTCATCGCCAAACCCTGTGTCAGGGCTGCTTGTGGGCTTCTCCTCTTCCTCCCGGCTCAGGGACTGTGAGGTTTCCTTCTTGCTGATCTCCAGGATGGCTGCCAGCACCTCATCATCACTCAGCCCGTCAAACACGCTTTCTTTCCTGCTGCTCTTTAAAGCCTAGAGAAGAGAGACAGATCAGATGACCTACATGACTTCAGTATTGTACCGAAGATGGAAAAGGCTCCTCAGCTAACATTCAGCCTAAATAGTCTTCCTGAAGGCAGGCAGCAGTTGAAAAATATGGCAAGTTTGATAGAACTTCTTAATGGCTTTTTCTGCTAGCTCCAATGTTGTCAGTGCGGAGCTTTACAAATGGGTGATGATGCGCCCAAACTAGGAATCACTTGCACAGCTTTAGTTTTTCTTAATTTATATTCTCTATTAAATTGTTTAAAATAAAATACATATATACATTATAAACACACATACAGACATATATTAAGGGTTCAGTTCATATTCAACGCATACAATGTTTAAAGTAATGCAAATCTAGATCAATATACATGCTATTACAAATCCTGTGGTAGCTACAAAGACGGAGTACAATAAACTATAACAATGGAACCCATAGACAGCATGGTCTGCATTACTCTTAAGAACACTATACAGTGTTCCACACTCTTCACAGAATAAATTTATTTTGTTTGCATACTTACTGAAACTTTTTCTAATTGAAGAGCCTTCAGACTAAAGCTGTACCATTCAGGATGCGCAATTTGCTTTGTATTTTTCCAGTATTTCAGAACCAGTTTCATGACCCACACTGCTATCATGAATACCCAGTACTTCATCAACCTACTCACCTCTGATGGAACTTTCCCCAGTATGCAAATCTCAGGACAGGAGGAGTCACCCAACCCCAACTTCACACTAAGTTTTTCTTTAATTGTATCCCACAATGGTTTAACTTTAGGACAATCCCAAAATAAGAAAATATAATATTAAAAAATACGATATTTAAAGATCCCCTGAAGGCATTAGGAAAACACTGAAAAAGGTATGATTTATATTCAGTTCCATCCCATTTTATTACTTCATGTAGTTTCATTAATTAACTCCCTATTTTCACTATTATTGAAAACAGTTGCATGAAAATAGGATCCCTGTTCATAGATACATATGAACATACAAAAAAGCCAGCAGAAGGTGGTCATTTGGTCTCTCAAGTGTGCTCGTACTGCAGGCTCCACAGCTTGAGCTAATGTCCCTGCCCTCCCTCCCTCCCCATGACGCTTACCCTCCCCTATGTCTGTCCCAGCCTCTCTAAAAGCTGCCCACTGTCTTCAACAAGATGACCTCTTCTAGCAGTGCATTTCAAGTGTCCCCCACCCTCTCAGTGAAGAAGTGCTTCCTGACCTCCCTCCCTCCTAAACCTCCCACCCTCCAGCTTAAGACTGTGCCCCCTCGTGTTATGGTTGCCACTCCGCTTAAATAGACTCTCCTTATCAAGCTTATTTATCCCTTTCAAGTACCTGAAGGTCCCAATCATGTCCCCTTTCTCTCTCCTGTCTTCCAGGGAGTACATGTTCAGTGCCCTCAACCTCTCCTCATATGTCTTACCCTGCCAACTGGTTATCATCTTTGTAGCCCTCCTCTGGACCATCTCCAGCAGGTTAATGTCCTTTTTGAGGTGTGGGCACCAGTATTGAACTTCATACTCTAGATGCGGCCTTGCCAGTGAAACCTCCTCTCTCCTACTATTGATCTCCCTAGACATGCATCCCAGTATCTTGTTTGCCTCTGCTGCTGTTTTCTTGCACTGCATGGAGTGCTTCAGGTCACTAGTGATCATCACTCCTAGGTCCTTCTCTCCCTCAGATGCAGATACTCGGACTCCATCCAGGTAGTACTCTGTCCTAAGATTCTTGGCTCCAATATGCGTAACTTTGCATTTCTTGGCATTGAAGCCAAGCTGCCATATCCTGAACCACCTCCCTAGCTTTTCCAGATCTTCCTGTAGGCCCTGCATCCCTTCAACTGTGTCTACTCTCCCACAGAGTTTGGTATCATCAGCAAATAGGCACATTTTGCTCTTAATGCCATCTCCAATGTCACTGATGAAGACACTGAACACCGGCCCCAACACCGAGCCCTGAGGGACCCCACTGGTTACCTGTCTGGTACCAGATAACTCTCCCCCAACAACCGCCATCTGGGTTCCGTCATTCAGCCAGTTTTCCACCAACTTCCTGATCAACCTTTTGTGGGGCACAGAGTCAAAGGCTTTGCTGAAATCAAGATAGAGATGTCTACCGCTTGACCCCTGTCTACATGACATAGAAACAGAATATGTCGCAGATAAGGACCATACAGCCCACCTAGTCTGCCCATTTCCCTACTTGGACAAAGTCAAAGAAGTCAATCAGATTTGTCTGCCACGATCTCCCCACCATGAACCCATGCTGCCTCACATCCTGGAGACCATGCTCCTCTAGATATTCCACCAACCTCTCCTTTAGTATGGTCTCCATAAGCTTGCCGACAATGGAGGTCAGACTGACTGGTCTGTTATTCCCTGGGTCATCCTTGGGATTGCTTTTGTGTAGTGGCACTACATGTGCTGTTCTCCAGTCCTGCGGTACTCTGCCTGTCTCTAGTGAACTATTAAATAGGTCTGCCAGTGGCCCTGCCAGCTCCTCAGCCAGTACCTTTATTACCCTTGGGTGTACTCCATCTGGGCATGGTGATTTGTCCACCTTCAATGCCAGCAGCCCCTCCCTCACTTTATCCTTTTCTATCACTACATCTGTGTCCTCCTGCTCCTCTTTTCCCTCCTGAAGGCACTGGTCTGCTCTTCTCCCTGGTGAAGATGGAAAAGATGTATTCATTAGTATCTCTGCTTCCCCACCCCCATCCCTTTCTTAAGCCTCACAATCTCTTCCTTCTTGTCCCTTTTCTCACTAACATAGCGAAAGGAAGCCTTCTCCCCCTTTTTAATTCCTTCAGCTATCTGCAGCTCCTTCTGCGTCTTTGCTTGCCTGACTTTCTTACTTGTTTCACTAGTCAACCTTAGGTAATTTCCCCTATCCTCCTCTCTCTTGGTCTTCCTGAATTTTCGATAGGTCAACCTCCTTTCCCTTACTGCCTGGGCAACCCCAGAACTGAACCAGCTGGGTGCTTTTGCCCTTGTGTTCTTCCCCGAGTCTAATGCACTCATCTGTGGCAACCAGTACTCCTTCTTTAATGACGGACCACCTTTGTTCCACCCCCATATCTGCTCTGATGCTCGCCAGATGGCTCCTTAGCACTTTGCCCATTTTCCTGAAGTCCGCCTTCCTGAAATCTAAGATTTGGGTCTTAGTTGGGATGCTTTCCCTGCCCATATCAAACTGGAATCACACTGTGCAATGGTCACTTCCATCCAGTGACTCCCCGGCCATTATTTCCTGCACATGCTCCGCATTTGTGAGCACCAGATCAAGAATTGACCAGCTCTTGTTGGTTCAGTGACACCCTGAGTCAGGAACCCACTCTGCAGTCCTTACAGATCATCTAACTCCTAGCCTGTTCCCTAGACTGTATTTACCCTGGCTGCTTCCCTACACATGGCATCACAACCTGTTTATGACATCATATTTATCTCCACAGCAACACAGTATGATGTCATAAACAGCATTATGATGTCAGGTGTATGCAGGCAGCCAGAGCTAAAAGGGCAGAGATACTGTATTCATACAAATAAAGAAATAAGGGTGAGAATTACAGATTAGAATATGAAATATAAGCTGCATTTGTGGCTTAATTTTTCATTTGATCGAAGTTGCCTTAACTGTGTAAGAAGCTCTTTAAGAAGCTGTGACTGCAGCTTGGAATGTTGGTGACCACTATGTTCTGAGTCTGTCAGTTCCTCAGTCAACAGTTATTGCGATGCAATAAAAAAAATGTGTCCCCCGCCCCAGAACATCACATACCGCAAGGGACACCAGTGCTCCTTTTCAACTAAACTCATGGCTATAAATAAGTGAGGAGAATGACCATCTAACCTTGCTGTAGATCTCACCTCCTCATTTTCCCCATTTCTCATCTAGTAAAGATGCCTCTCTTACAGACACTTTCTTCTGCTTCTGAACCTGGCACTGCAAATCATCCTAAAACAAACTCTTTGTAAAAAGTTGTTTTTTTTGGTTAACTAAGAAAAGGCAACTGAATGGTTCTACAGAACAACTGGAAAGATAGTTCAAGGTGCCTGGTAGCAGCAAACCAACTTAATTCAATTCATGTAATGCCAATTCTCTGTAAATCGAGAAAACTATGTAGCGGACAACAGTAACGACGACTCTCAGGAACAGCCCTACCGACAACAATGGAGTGAACAGAAGAAGAAATTATGGTAAGTTTGATATAATTTTATAGAATTTATTACGTCTGTATTGCTCCATGTTGTCAGTTGAAATCTTTACAAGTGGGTTATAAAAAGCAGTACCAATCCATGAACTGGGTGAAGGAGAATACTGGTCCTTATATGTTCCATGGGTTCCAAAACGTTGTGATTAACTTTTGATAACTGCTTGCAACACTCTTATTTATTTATTTAGTTAGTTAGTTTTTGTTGACCGGGTAAGTGCACTAGACAAATCCTGCCCATTTTCAGGCACGACCCAGGGGAAGGGGATACAGATGAATGCCAACTGACCTTGAACCAGATTAAGCTGTTGGTGGTATTTTTAGTCAATGAGGGAAATTTGGCCAGGACACCGGGGAAACTCCCCTACTCTTTATAGAATGGCTTCAAATCATCTATAGACATGCCTCATCTCGGCCTTTGGTACATGGCAGGCTAGGGAGATCTGTGCTGATTCAGCGAGGAGTCAGACAAGGCTGTCCTCTGAGTCCGCTTCTTTATGTTTTTTTTTTAGATCTTTTATTAAGAACATTACATATGACAACAGGGATTGCACCATTTCGGGGTTTTGGGGATGGTGTATTTCCGATTGCCCTGGCTTATGCAGATGACACTACTATGCTGGTGGCTGATCAAGTATCTGGGGAGCGGGCTATGGAGGTTGT